>JAPUBQ010000027.1:8034492-8647018 GCA_035578125.1 Mellilla xanthometata
TGGAATTTCTAAGGTGAATTTTTATGTTATTAGGTATATTATTTTTCTTGAAACAATGTAAATAAATAAATAATAATAATTAAATCTTTATTTACTTTACATTTTATCACATAGGGAAATAAATTAGACCATTATTTAGACCTAATCTTAATAAACGCTAGTTTTGACTAAGTATATTTTTGTATTCGTTATTTGCAATTTGTAACTTAAGCGCGTTGATGTCTTTAGTTTTAGCAGTTAAAACATATTTTTTAATTTCTATTAAATTTTAACAAGCAAAGCCGATACCTATACTAGTACTACATTTAAATAACAATAATTTTAATAACTTTCCATTCAATTAATTTTCAATAGTCCTATTTTATTGTGGCTTATATTTTAGTAACACGTTGGGCGCCAAAATTGTAACTTAATTTTTTATTTTCATTATCTCGTGAATAAAATGGGGTCGGTTTAATAAAGGGTGGTTGGTTCTATATCATATCTGCGCTCGTATGGTATTTCAATTAGATTGAATGAAAACATTAGGAAATGCATCGCTGATTTATATTTTAGGGCTAATTTTTAAGTAAGTACGCGTTATTGAATTTTTTGTCTATGTTATTATGCAGATATCTCTTTTAATAACACAACACAACACAAATTACATAAAAAAAACTATAATTATTACAATATTAACATTTGAGCAACAAATTTATCATATTAACTTTTATTGATTATAAAGTATTTGTGTAGGTCCCTAGCTCTCACGCTAGGATACCCTGAGTTTGTGAGAGCTAGTTTCTTTTCTTAGGGGCTTGGGGTGGAGACATAATTTATAGATTTAATTATGATATAATACTAATAATTTTGTATGAGCTAAGTAACCAAGCTCTGGTGTCGAGACTTTTCAAGCCGCCCGAAGGCCCCTGACTTGGCGTAACGACTGCTTGTACTAAGACTATCAACTGGGATCTATGATTTAACGTGTCATCTGACCACGGTAGCGCCCGGATAAAAATGCCACTTTTATATTTACAATCTCTTCTTGCATGGCCTTCCTACCAAAGAGTATCCGCATCGATAATATAATTACATCGATAATATATTAGTAAATGATATTAATATTAATAGTAAATGATATATTTATATTAATATCATATACTATTGTAATGATATTATATTACTGGAATACAAGTAATTGAAAATTTACATGGATACCATATATATCATATACTGATATCATATACTTTTGTAATGATATCATATTATTTGACTTGTAACTTTGGTGTTATCAATAAATGATTTGTATTTGACTGTTGCTTAACTTCGGTAATCGTATCAGAACACTTTAGTTAGCCGAGCCACATGCGCTACTAATTCTGATATGAAATATAATAAAATAATACGTTAAAAAAATATGTTGATTATTGAGAACTATGTATCATACTCTGTGACCAAATGCAATGTACATACATACACATATTTTATAAATAAACTAGCTGACCCGGCAAACGTTGTTTTGCCTTAAAAATAGATATGCAGTAGCCGATTCTCAGACCTACTGAATACGCATATAAAATTTGGTAAAAATCGGTCAAGCCGTTTCGGAGGAGTACGGTAACAAACACTGTGACACGGAAATTTTATATATAAGATGTATCTTTCTAACCATCATCATCTGCAACCGGGTCTCGGCCTCTATTGGAACATGGATATTATTATTAGCTACATGTTTTTTTTTTAATTTTTTTTTTTCAGATTGTGTGACAAAATTTTGTGCAATTAAAATAACGGAATGGCATAACACGTTTAAAATAAAATACTACGCAAAGATTTTCACAAAAACCTTCGACCGAGGAACGCTACAGTGCTTCAAAAGTGTAAATTCAGTGCAAATTATGTTTTTTTTTTGTGCTTTTACAATAATAGTGTGTGTTGTTTTTTTTTTCCAGTCACAGAAAAGGCTGGCTACCAATCACCATATGGAGGCATGGATAATGGAATGGTGAGTGAATATTTAAATGATGCTTAAAACGACTTAGTCGTAATGCTGTTAAAGGTTTTGTGTTCAAAACAAATATTTTATTTTTCTTTTAAATTGTGTCTAACTATATTTGCACGATACAAATGGTCACACTTCTTTAAAAATCGTTGGATATACGTCCAACGGGTTTCGACGCATTACGAGCGTCATCATCGGGGACGAGCTTGTGTTTAAATAACTAACTGGGTTGGCGCGTCGAACTGAATCGGATCCTGGTCTCCGATACTAGGAGACGCCACTGTTCTCAGTCCTGTGCCTTCTCCTGCCACTGCGTGACCTGAAGATGGCGCAGGTCCTCCTCCACTTAGTCTATCTAGCGATACCTGGGACGTCCAACCGGTTTATTTAAATTGTGTCTACTCTTTTAAACTAACTACCCGTCGACCGTCCGCGCGTCGACCCGAATCGGATCCTGGCCTCCGATACTAGGAGACGCCACTGTTCTCGGTCCTGTGCCTTCTCCTGCCACTGCGTGACCTGAAGATTGCGCAGCTCTTCCTCCACTTGGTCTATCCAGCGATACCTGGAACGTCCGACCGGTTTATTTAAATTGTGTACTACATTATGATTGTAATGAGTGAATAACTAATTAAAAATAATTTGTGGTACGTTATAGAGACAGTGGTGGCGATTCAGCGGCACACACGACTAAACTAAATTTAAAGAAGCCCCGTCTCTTTTCATCTTAGATGGCCAGAAAGAGACGGCACGTTGTGCGCCATAGTCAAACCAACTAAATCACGTCAAATGTAGAAAATATAGGCGACTTTAGACCGCATCCATTTGTATCACCTCTAAAACTGCCTGCACATTCCATATTTGACGTGATTTTAGTTGTTTTGTGTGTGGTTCAGAACGTGCCGTCTCTTTCTGGCCACCTAAGATGAAAAGAGACGGGGCTTCTTTAAATTTAGTTTAGTCGTGTGTGCCGCTGAATCGCCACCACTATGTATGTATATGTCGGCAAAAACCGCAAAAACATCGCGACCAAAAACAGATCTACGCTAAAGGGTAAAGGATAACGTCATACGGCAAGTTTTTGCCTCGCGAGCGGAAACCTTTCCTCGATACAACATAAATCACGGATATGTACCGGAATTATTTATTTGCCTTTGAATATGGGAGATTGGAGACTTGGGAAGGTTGGTTTTTCTGCCGTATAAAGAAGGGAATGTAATACAAAAATCTTCTATGCATCGACCTGAAATGGTAGGTTTTTTCCATGTTTAGGTACACTAGCTGCGTCCCGCAGTGTCACCCGCATTGCTGCTAGGTTAATAGTAGCTATAGATACTCGATTTTTACTGTCTCATTACATATAATAACACAGATGACCTCGTAGGCGTAATCGTTACCATGCCGGACTGCCAATCAGAAGGTTTCGGGTTCGATTCCCGGCACGGCCAACACGGCCTGGGTGTTATATACATATGTATCTATAAAAATATTGTATGTATGTATATGTAGTATATCAGTTGTGTTAGCAACCATAATACGATCTAGAAATGGTTCAGTATGGGGTTAACCAGCCGTGTGTAAAATTTGTCCTACTATTTTATTTATTTAGTAATATTTTATTCTGTGTTTGAGTCCTACGTAAACTATGCAGTTATAATAAAATAATTAGTTCAAACTCAAATACCATTTAATTTTGTATTTTTTTTTAAAGTCATAGAGTTAAAACCACATAAATAATAATAAAGAGAAAGAAAGAATATCGTACTAATATTATGAATGCAAAGGTTTCTGAGTAAGTGTGTATGTTTGTTACTTCTTCACGCTCAAAAGGTCAGTCGTTAGAACAGACTTTGATGAAATGTTGTTTGAAGATAGGATAGACCTTGGAATTAATTTACAATTTAGTTCAGCACAAAGATGTTGGCCGTGCCGGGAATCGAACCCGGAACCATCTGATTAGCAGTCCGGCATGGTAACCATTACGCCAACGAGGTCGTCGAATTACTCCACGAATGAAGGAGAATGAGGGAATGAAGCTCAAAAGAATCCGAAGATTAGAAAAATACAACAAGCAGAAGTGTATTCGTGTTATCGAGGAATGCAGCTAAACGACTGCAGGCAGATGTGGGACGGTCAGTGTGTTTGTCATTCATTGAATTGATACACGTAGACAACCAGTTGCCGGGAACCGGTGGGGGTGTCAGCTCCATTTTTACATTTAATAAACAGTAATTAATACAATATTAGCATTTGAGCAACAAATTTATCATATTGAACTTTTATCGATGATTAAGTATTTGTATAGGTCCCTAGCTCTCACGCTAGGATACCCTGAGTTTGTGTTCTTCTTAGGGGCGTGTTAGCCCTTAAATGGAGAACTTTTGTTTATGTTTTAAAAAATATATTTGTGTAATAGACATGTATCTGATCTAGGAAAAATTAGTAAAAAAATCTAGACATTAATTTACTATACCTTTTTTGCTAAAGTGAGTGTTGTTTATAACTACAATGCGCAAAATTAAAAAAAAATTAAGGTCAATTTTATGTGTGATTTTTAGTATGTTGTTTAAAAACAACATTGTCCATTTAAGGGTTAAGAGGGGACATGATTTATGGATGTAGTGGCATATTGGACGTGATTATTTATTTTATGTGTGTGATTATTAGTGTATACTATGGACGATATGTGTTTTAATGTATGAATGTGTGTGTGTGTGTTTGTCAGAATATCTTATGTGCGTGTATTTGCATGTGTGTGTATGTTAGTGTATTTAAAGAGTGTGTCTGTTGTTGAGTTATGATTTCTTCAGCTCCAGAGCCTGTGGGACGTTCAACTGGACATCTCTCAAGATTTTGAAAGAAAGAAATAAAGAAAAAAATGGCCAAGTGCGTGTTGGGCTCGCGCATGAAGGGTTACGCACCATTGTTGTATGGGAGCCCCCCTGTAATATAATTTTTATTTTATCATATATTTTTAAAGTTAATATTTAATTAAATAAATATTTTATAATAAGTGATAATAAATTACCCTCAGATCTAAAAAATATAAGCGTTCACCGCATTCAAAAACGACTTTACCAGCACGTTATAACGGATATCTCACTTTTATGAATGCGTTGGACGGGCAAACTGTTTGTTTACATGTACATTTCAATTGCTTTGTAATTTTGTAGTGGCTACGAATGTTACAAATAAAATTAATGTAAATATGTTCTCACGTAAGTGATAATTTAATATCTTTTGAGAGAATAAATATCTTTAAACATTAAATATTTTGTAAATTTCCAGAGAGTATACCAAATGTCGTTATAAAAATGGAGTAATGTTTGTAGAAAATACTTCAGATTTTTTTTCTTCCATTCCTCTATATGTCTTTATAAATAATTTCGTTACAGAGCGTGAACACTTTGGTAAACAAAAGATAAAAATGCAATCCGTAATCAACAGGTAGACATAGGAAAAAATACTTTTAAATTATTACTGAATTACTTTGAAATGAAATAGAAAAATAACCGATTTTGATAAAATTTCCAACCATTTTGGAAGTTTTCTTTTTAATAAAAAATAATTTGAAAATCTTTTAGTAAATGGCGGAGTTTAACTAGTTATAAACGACACAGACGCAAACTCGAAAGAATTAATTTTTTGCAACAGTATCAATGTTAGTTCTTTCCTTGTCAAAATTCTTAGAATTGATTGCCTGGAATAGATCGCTCTGAGCTTTCTCATAGACTAGCTATGTAAGATAGCTTCCCAAACTTATGGGACAAAAGTTATACAATAAAATACCTACACATTTGAGAGATTTAAAAAAGGAAGATAACTTTATTTTAAATGTTAAAATGCCACTACTGTCCAAAACGATTTATACGATCAAAGAATTTTTAAATAATGATTGTAAATAATTACTTACAGTATTATGACAACGTAATGTTTGGTCATTTGTTATCTAGTATGTAGGCTATTTAATAGTTATTATTATTTATTTTACTTGAATTGATTTTAATTATTTATTATGTATGACAAGGCCCTTTTACAGCTGAAAAATATTGTTTTTATTGTAATGACATCTTTTGACGATTCCAATTTGAAGTTTAGTTATTACGTGAAATGTAAATATCTTTGTTATGTAATATATTGGAAAATATATAACATTCATTCATTCATTAGCGATAAAGCCGCCAGTTCAGGCACTAGCTTGTAATATTTTGTGATTTAATAAAGTGTTTATCTATCAATGTCTCTAATAACGTCACGGACTAAGTCGCATAGCATTGGAACAGCGTTATACAAGTATAGTGTACACAGGAGTAGACAAGGAGTTACCCGTTCGGGCCGCTCCCTCCTCTTCAGTTTTATGGCTATCCGACTTCTGAGGTACAGTCGAAGGCAAAAGTCTCCGATATAATAAAAGAAAAATAAAGATACATGTAAGCTTTGTTTATGGTATTTTGAAGGATGACATTGCATACGAGCAGGACAGCCGGAATGTCAAAGTCAAAGAATTAATGAAATTTAAAAAGTGAACTGAATTGAGGCGATACAGAGTTGATCTACAAATAAATAACTGGAAGTAAAAACCTTTAATTGTCGATTTTTCTGTTTTAGGTATGTACATTGTATGTGTAAATATCAAGTTTTCATTCTATTGTAATATGATAAACTAACAATAAATGTTTCTGTTTTAGATAAATCAAAACTGCGTTTTTCTCCCGTACCATCCAACATATTATATACATATTAAAACTAATTAGTATGTATCTATATAAAAATATTTTATATTATGTAGTATATCAGTTGTGTTAGCGAACATAATATTAACTAGAAATGGTTCTGTATGGAGTTGACCAGCCGTGTGTAAAATGCGTTCACAATAGCTAGTATACCTAGATTTATTTAAACTTTATATCATCTCACTAAATTAGTATTACTTATTAATTTTTAAACGTTTTCTTCTATACCAATAAGCAAAGTTTCATTTTTTGTTTGTTTCTGTTTTGACGCAAATAGGCTCAAAAACCACTGGACCGTTTTTAAAAATTCTTTCACCGTTAGGAAGCTACATTATCCCTGCGTAACATAGGCTATAATATTTTGTTTCTCTTTACAACTTGGATTATTTTGTAGCTCGTGCGAAGCCGGGACTGGTAGTTAGTTATAAGTAAAGAAAACATTTAAAGGTTAGCTTCCTCTACTCACACTCATGTGGTCATGTAAGAAACAGGAATTGTAGTTTCAAATGTTTTCTATATTGACTAAAGTTATATTCTAGATATGAAGACATTCTCGACTGTCTAGAAAAATTGTAGTTTGGATTGAAGTACTTGTGTTCTCATCTGTACAATCGTTCTACTTAAGAAGCAACAAAAGGACGCGAATTAAAAGCAAGTTGTTTCCCTCCTCCCTCCCTTCGTCACTTCAACCCCCCTATGTCGCCCTATCTCCTACTTATGAGTTCCTTTTATTTGTAGTTGCTTTGCTTTGTCGTTTGATAATAAAATTATATTAAAAAACAGGGTGTGATATATAATTTCACTAGAAAAAAAATTAGGTAATGGCACCGGTAAAAACTTGAATTTACAGTTTCAACGTTTTAAATTGTAAACGGTTAATATTATTGAAAAAGAAAATAAGTAATCGTTATTTAGCTATTGGAGTATTCGAGGGTAGACACATTTTCAACTTAAGTGTGGCTATGGTTGTTTTTCGTCGTAATCTCAAGCTAATTGGCCTGGATCGAACCTTCGTCATTCGGCGCGTAAGTCGACCGCACGCCTGTCTGAGTCTGTCCTGTCTTTATTCTAAAAAAAAACTTGAATTTCTTTACCCTGTAATATTGCCAGAAACATCCCTTCAAACCGTTATCAGTACTAAGAAGTAGTTTGCTTGAACTATTCCATGCAAACTACTTCGCGGTATGTTTTTTTCAGGTTGTTTTTTTTTTACGCTGCTATATGTATAGATATATTTGTCAGCAGGAGGCGTAACCACACGAGTTAACGAAACTCTAGCCTAAGGTGGTCTTCCCAAAATTCCCTAAAGATTTTATTAGCCCTAAAATATAAAGATGTTGTAGTCAAGTATATCTCCTCATGATGTGTATCGCTATCAGCGAAGTCTCTCGGCAGAGTAATGTCGCCATAAAACTAAGCTCTTGGAACCTCTCGGCTAAAGGCCTGTCTAGATGGAAGCCGGAGGAATATTGAGATATTATGTACCAAAATCGTTGCACCGTAAAAAACGGCAAAGTACCAGCTTCAGGCGTTGGAGTCAATTGAGCGGCGTACAAAGAGACAAATAGGCAACGAAAATCTTTGCAAGGCAAAGTTGCAGAGCCTTGAAGACCGCCGCATTTATTTATTTATTTATTATTAGGCACTCAGACAGATTACAAACATTCATTTTAAACATAACTAAACTAAAGGAACAAAAACAAGTCTGCTATCCAAAGAAGAGTACACAGCATGCTAGTGTTAACTTAATGATAAGGAAGGTTCAGACATACATAAAAAAAGGGGAAATCTTAAGTACTAAACAATTTAACAATTTAACCTATAACTTATATTATTTCTAAATTGACTGAGACTGTTACTAAATACATCCAGTTCAGTAATGTGAGTCTTACATTGGTTGTTATCTGAAGCGTCACAACATTTGAGTACCAGCTCGTTATATGAGCGACACATGCGCTGTATAGGACTATTACTGGACACGTTATTTTTATACAGTTTATTAGTGTGATACAGTTTAGATTGTTGCCAGTCTGTCGGTATTCTATCGGTTGCATTTCGGCGAGTCTGCGACTGAATTACATGATTAGACTTTCATCTATCGCCCCCTTTATACCATCTATCGAGCATCACTCCTGAATTTCCTGTTCCCTAATGACTATATATGGTTATATATAGTGGTCTTCGTTATATAAACCGGTTCCTTCAGGTAAGCGCGCTCCACCGTGGACCTCAACATCACTTACTATTAGATCAAGTTTGATCTAGCGCTGACCTATTTAGAGTAAAAGAAAATATGATGGTAGATCATTTTCTAATACTCGTCTAGTTAGCTACCACCTTTAAGTTGTAAAATCTGTCGCCAAGCACCTAACAGTGTGTTCCGGCACCCTTCTTGAGAGCTTATGATTAGCTAGACTAAGACCGCCTGTGGCCAGAGAATCGCTGACTGGTGTGGTTTAGGGACCTTCTGGTATTAGACCAGAGACTGGTGACGAGTTTGGTCGCTCATCCACAGAGCTAAGTCTGAAACTCGTGTAAATAAAGAAAAGATTTGGAAGTTGATGCCCTCTCCCTTGCATGCCCTAATGAGTGCTAGCAAGAGGAAGCCTACTCTCAAAAGTTTTCTTGATTGAATCTAGTAATAAATCTTACAAACGCTGTAAAAAAAGTTTTTGTGACACAAGTGAAAACGTCGGCTATGTGTATCGACCCTAAAGCTAAGCCCACTCGAGTAAATGCTCGAGGAAATAAAAAAGGGACGTCCGTTGACCTTCGTAACGCAATTAAGGGAGTTTCTCCGACTCGCAGTACTTTTGTAAGTGTATTAATTGAGGGTAGTGTAGTGTTTTCTGCGTTTGTTTGGGACTTGGAAGAAAGGCGAGAACGCAAGCTTAGTAGAAGTAACTTAGGGAAAGAAAGTTAACTCTAGAGATGGCCTGAAGCTGGTTTATGTGACCCTAAATCCAAAATTAAGAGAAGAGTTTGTATTTGTAATCATCTAACACCAACCTAGATTAGACTGACAGAATTGGTTACTATTGGGTATAAGTTAATAGGTATTTTCTAGGTTAGCATGTAACATCGTAGACGTGGATCGTACGTTTGACCACAGCTATGAGTTGTAAAAAAATCTTTACAATTTTCTTCTTTGTGTTTATGATCATTCATTCATTCATTAAATATTTAAGAGCTGGGCTCTTGTCTGTTTATGATCATAAAGCACAAAATATCCGCTAACTCATACAAAACGGAGCAACTATGTTTGTATCAATGTTCAAGCGTTTCTGCCCCCTATGTTCACTGTTTCAAAGCTCTGTTTTCCCCAACAACCTCCTATTTCCGGTGTTCCCCCCTAAGTATTCCCAACAACCCACATGTACAGGTCCTAAACAAAGCTTATTTCTTGTGTAAATGTTCGAGGGACTGTCCCCTAAGTGTTCTATTTTCCCCAACAACCCACATGTACAGGTCCAAAACAGAGCTTATTCCTTGTGTTAATGTTCAAGCGAATCTGTCCTCTAAGTGTTCTGTTTTCCCCAACAACCCACATGTTCAGGTCCAAAACAGAGCTTATTTCCTGTGTAACTGTTCAAGCAATTCTATCCTCTATGTGTACTGATGTAACGCTGTTTTCCCCAACTACCCACATACACAGTTCCAACGCCGATTTGATTTCCTGTGTTAATGTTCAAGCAATTGTATCCCCTGTGTGTACTGTCATAACGCACTGTTTCCCGTGTAGTACGGCGTCGCGGCGACGTCGTGCTCGGCACCCAACGGCCACCACCAGGCGGACAGGAGGCATCACAACCACCACCACCATCATCATCATCAGCACGCGGACGTGCCGCCGCAATGGGTGAGGGTTGTTCGTGCAATGTACTTGTGTTGTTTGAGCAATGTTTGTTGTTCGTGTAATGTACTTGTGTTGTTCGTGTAATATAGTTGTGTTGTTTGAGCAATGTCTGTTTTGTTGGTGCTTATAGTTGTGTTCGTTAAATAATGTAGTTGTGTTGTTTGAATATTGTAGTTGTGTTTTTTTTTTGAAATAAGATTGTGTATGTGTTTGTTGTCTTTGTTCAATTCAGTTTTTAGTTAAAGCAATGAATTTGTGCTACCCAAAACAATTGCCATGTAGTTGAGTTGTTTAAGCAATATAGCTGAGTTGTTAATGTGGTTGTGTTGTTTGAGCAACACTGTGGTGTTGTTTGCAATTGTGTTGTTCGTTTAATGTAGTTTGGTTGTTTGAGCGATGTAGCTGGTATAATGATACCTTTTTGTTTTCGAGCCATACATGTAGTGCTTACAGAGTTTTCAAGTTTTTGTTTGAGAAATATAGTGGTGCTGTAGTTTGAGACGTAGTCGTTGTGTTATGTTTGTTTTTATGTGTGACGTAGAAATGTTTTTGTTGTTCCTTGTAATGTGTTTTTGTGTCGTCCCGCACTTGTTGTCTTGTTGTTTATTTGCTATATGTTTACACTTTTCATCACCATCATCAGCAAGTATACTCACTACTGGTAATAAACATCATTGACATATGTCGTGAACTTAAAGGTAAGCAATACATACTCGTAAATGTGTTATTTTAAAGTGATTGTATTTTACAGTATTTGAATTTTAGGACCCAGATTATTTAACTATTTGCCTGAGTATATCAGAAATACAGCTTCCCCTAACATATTTAGAAGTAAGCTTAAATTATATTTAATTAATAAAGCACACTATAGTGTCAAGGAATTTATCAATGACAAATCACATAATTAATAATTGACATATGTATATTAATAAATTTTCTGTGTCTGTATCTCGATTCGACTGTGTGTTTTTATGTTTGTCACCGTTTAATGTTAATCGATTTAAAAAAATTGTTTGCAATTGTTTTAGTAACAAAACAAGTGAGTAAACAAAATATCTACATATAGACTAGTGTATTGAATTAAAATCCCTATCAATCATGGCCTCAATAAATGTAATTGTGCAACAGTTAGTACTGAATAAACGTCCAGATACAAGCAGTAATAAATACTGCGTTGTTATTCATTATATCACTATTGAAACGTGCCCTATCTGGGAGAATTAAGAACGTGTAGTGTTGCCTAATGGCGATTAAACGTATTATAATGTGTCGATACTCGATACTTCTACAACGGATGTGAATAAAGTCTACGCCATATTTGGCTAGTTTTTGTATTCGACCAATCTTAATATATATAAATCTCGTGTCACAATGTTTGTCCTCAATGGACTCCTAAACTGTTTGAGTGCCTAATAAATAAATAAAAAAATATTGATAAGTCTGATTGGCACCAAAATAAGTGATAATATTCTTATTGTGGTACTTTAGACGGTCATTATTCCAGAGTAAATAGGTTCCTTCTAGGCAAGCGTGTTACATCTGAGACCACAGTTAAGCTTAACATCAGGCTAGCTGCGGTCAAACGAAAGCCTATTCATCAATAAAAAAAAATCATTAAGCTTTTTTTTTTTCGATATATTGTAGCGTTAACGATTTATAGCGAAAAAACGGTAAAATCTAGATTTTGCCTTAATATACAGTTATCATTAGCACATATACAGTGTAAACTATATAACGACACTGAAAGAACTGTGCATTTTTAACCGACTTCAAAAAGGAGGAGGTTATATATTCGACGTGTATGTATTTTTTTTTTTTATGTATGTTCACCGATTTCTCAGCCATTTGTGGATCGATTCTCAAAATTATTTTTTTAATTGAAATGGTTCTGAATTGGTCCCATTGTCACTAAAACTGGTTCTGATGATGGACTCCTAGGGAAATCGAAGAAAAATCTAAAAAGTTAGGTTATTTTTACGCATGAAGAGAGATTCATGAAATTTGAGAAGAAAATAGGTAAGACTATGTGTTAGCACATACGCTACTTTTTATCCCGAAAATAAATACTATTCCCGTGGGATGCACCAAATAACATATAAATCATTTTAACTTCTTCACGCTCGAACGGTTGTACTGACATTGATGAAATTTGGAATGAAGATAGGTTAGACTATGTGTTTACACATAGGCTACTTTTTATCCCGAAAATAATTATTGTTCCCGTGGGATGCACCAAATAACACATGACACACTGATTTCGCTAAAATTTGATATAGGGGGTAGACTAGACCTTGTATAACACGAAGGTTACTTTTTAACCGACTTCAAAAAAGGAGGAGGTTATATATTCGACTGTATGTATTTTTTTTTATCTTAAAAGTCATTGCTATTCCCGTGGGAAGCCCAAATAACTCGATAACCTATTTTACTTCTTCGCGCTCATACGGCAATACAGATTTCGCTCATAAAATTAGCAGCCTGGCTAACAAAAGTAATCTGACGCGAACATCGAGGCTAAGCAACGGCCCATGCGGCCAGTCTTTGGATGGCTAACCATGCACAAGACAAAAATGTGATATTCTCATCTGGGCGTTACTGTGCTTCGGATCACTCGTTAATTTGTTGGGCCTGGACCACTACTCTTAGTACAAGCAGGGTTCAAACTTAATCAGGGGCTTGAAAAACTCTCGACACCAGAGCTTGGCCACTTGGGTCATACTTAGTGGAAGAAGGAACTGTAAAATTTGATATATTAATAGACAAGACCCTCGAACGGATAAGGAAAATACTTACGCGCTCGCTTCGCTAGGAGTTATCCCGCTTCGTTCGAATTTCCCCCAGGATGTTCTGGGCTTATGACACTCCAAATATTATATAATTTGTGCTGCTTTGAACTTTTTTATGCTCAAACGGTTGGGACAAATACGGTGAAAATTTTTGCGCTCGCTTCGCTCGCACTTGGTTCTAGTACGTTTTGACACAACAAACATTATGTAATTTGTGCTGCTTTGGACTTCTTTATGCTCAAACGGTTCGAACAAATACGGTGAAAATTTTCGCGCTCGCTTCGCTCGCGCATAGCTCGCTTCGCTCGCAACCAGCTCGCTTCGCTCCCAATTAGTTCTAGTATGTTTTGACACAACAAACATTATGTAATTTGTGCTGCTTTGGACTTCTTTATGCTCAAACGGTTGGAACAAATACGGTGAAAATTTTCGCGCTCGCTTCGCTCGCGCATAGCTTGCTTCGCTCGCATCCACCTCTTTTCGTTCGCACTTGGTTCTAGTACGTTTTGACACAACAAACATTATATAATTTGTGCTGCTTTGGACTTCTTTATGTTCAAACGGTTGGAACAAATACGGTGAAAATTTTCGCGCTCGCTTCGCTCGCGCATAGCTCGCTTCGCTCGCATCCACCTCTTTTCGCTCTCACTTGGTTCTAGTACGTTTTGACACAACAAACATTATGTAATTTGTGCTGCTTTGGACTTCTTTATGTTCAAACGGTTCGAACAAATACGGTGAAAATTTTTCGTGCTCGCTTCGCTCGCAATTGGTACTAGTACGTTTTGACACAACAAACGTTATGAAATTTGTGCTGCTTTGAACTTTTTTATGCTCAAACGGTTGGGACAAATACGGTGAAAATTTTCGCGCTCGCTTCGCTCGCGCGTATCTCGCTTCGCTCGCATTCATCTCTTTTCGCTCGCACTTGGTTCTAGTACGTTTTGACACAACAAACATTATGTAATTTGTGCTGCTTTGGACTTCTTTATGCTCAAACGGTTCGAACAAATACGGTGAAAATTTTCGCGCTCGCTTCGCTCGCGTATAGCTCGCTTCGCTCGCATCCAGCTCGGTTTGCTCCGAATTGGTTGCCTGCCTGGCACACGCCAAATTTTTTCATCGTGAAGTTTATTTGGCTCTCCATAGCTAAACTTAAACAAAATATCATTACCAACCACTAAAAATGTAAAAATAAAATTGTTTTAAAAAACAAACAACCGACTTCAAAAACACAACTAAAAAGGGAAAAATAATTTTAAGCCTTAATCAAATCAAGAATATATAAATAGAATAGGAGAGTTTATTTCATGTTCTTATAAAAAACTATTTACAATTTTTAGTAATCCTGTATTCTTGAAGTCGGTGCCATCTAATAAGAACAAATTAATGTTTGTTAAAAAAAACTATTTTCAATTGTCTTTCTTTGCTGGCACCGACTCCAAGAATACAGGATTAGTAAAAATTGTAAATAGTTTTTTATAAGAACATGAAATAAACTCTCCTATTCTATTTATATATTCTTGACTTGATTAAGGCTTAAAATTATTTTTCCCTTTTTAGTTGTGTTTTTGAAGTCGGTTGTTTGTTTTTTAAAACAATTTAATATGACGTTATAGAGAGTGGCCGTTAAATGGAGAGAATGTATCATTGTATGGAATACAAGCTAAACCAACTAAAGCCAATTGCTTTCGACCCTTTAGAGAGTTCGTCGTTAAATCGAGTGACGTTACATGGAGTTCACACTGTAATTCGCAATTGAGTATTTCTACTTTATTATAAAAAAGACTCGGCAGAATGTCTCCCACGCTGCGTCGTTCACTTTATGAAAGGACCTAAAATCATAAATTACACATTCCTAAAGTGCCATCTTCCGCTAAAATTTTAGGGTCCCGTACCAACCTTACCTTATTATGAAATCTCCGCAGTCCGTCTGTCACTAGGCCGTGATCGTATGAACCGTGAAAACAGACAGTTTAAATTAAATGTTAAAGGGGGGCTCATTTACAACAAACGATTGGTAGACGCTTGAGATATATTAAAAAACTAGCTGACCCGGCAAACGTTGTTTTGCCTCAGTTAGGGTACAGCGCCATCTATTGATTACCTACTTACTCAACCCAGTCGAAAGGTGTAGACATCTGTTAGAATCATTTGGAGTTAACAGATAATTGTGACTGTCAAATAATAACAGACAATAATTAGCAATAAATTAAAATTGCGACTATAATTTGAGATTTAAACTAACCTATCTCTCAAGTTGGATCGAACTGCACATGGTGTGCGAATTTTATTATAATCGGTTAAGTGGTTTAGGAGTCCATTGAGAACAAACACTGTGACACGAGATTTATATGTATTAAGATTAAATAACTAAAAACTCAACAACAAACTTTACATTTAAATATCTTTACAGATAAATGGCACGGAACCCTCCGTAAGCGAGTTTGACTCGCGCTTGGCCGGTTCTTTAATTTTCAATACGCGATTCTTATCTTTTACTTTTGTCATTTATACCTGCGCGGGGCACGTACCATTTTTTTAACCTGCAAGTGGATAGTGATGGGTCAGTGTCGATAAAATTATCGATTAACGATATCGATGGTTTTGGGGATTTTAGAGAGATGGTAAAAATTAAAATAATTGACAAAAAATATGTTACCTTTTCAGACAGATGCAATATCTTAAAATAAACTAGTGGTAAATAACGCAAAGTATAATATAACGCAAGCAAAACCTGTTAAGGGCGGAATTGGTACGTCTAGATAAACAACTCTATGGAAAACTTTGAAAATTAACAAAAAAAAAACGAATGACCTGATGGTTAATTTTTGGGTTCATTTTGAGGTTTTTGTAATGATCACATTACAAAAACCTTTATCACGCGGCTAAATGTACAAACAAGCGTTTGTTTTTTGCGAACGGCCTAATCTCGCCCTTAAATAGTTTTGCGTTTAGTTATTAGTGACCTTGATTGGTCAAATTTCGCCCTTTTTATATGTTTATGAGTAACTCAGTAACTTACAACATACAAATTTAAAATACGTGTCACCTGACAAAACAGCGTCATTATTTTAAATGACAACGCCAGTCCCCTCAGGCTAGCTCGAAAATTGCGGCTAATTAATGTAAAATAGATTTCAAACCAGAAGGCTCGAGTAAATTAACTTTTGATTGCCACTAATAATGTCAAAATGTCGCCCACGTTAACTCGCATACGATCGGTTTGCCGAGTGGGAGTTTTGTGTGAAACGTTGTATCGACAACTTTACGCGCCGTTTTGTGAGAATGGACGACCTCGTTGGCGTAAAGGTTACCATGCTGGACTGCCAATCAGAAGGTTCCGAGTTCGATTCCCGGCACGGCCAACATTTTTGTGCAACTAAATTTGTTGGCTCTGGGTCTGGGTGTTAAATATGTATCTATATAAAATATGTATGTATGTATATGTAGTATGTCAGTTGTGTTAGCCACCATAACACAAACTAGAAATGGTTCAGTATGGGGTTAACCAGCCGTGTGTGATATGTGTAAAAAAAAAGTGTTATATCTTGTTCATGTCTTGTGACACGAGAGATATGAGCTAATAATGATAAGCAAAGACATTATGTAAGAAACGCGTAGGACGTAAATGAAGTAAAAAGAATATTTAAAAGTGCATCAAAAATTCAATAAGCTATATCGTTTGGCTCAAGATCGGGATAGGTTTTTTACCAGCTGTAATGGAGAGGCACAAAAGCAAAATATTTATTTGCATGAATATACGAGTAGGTACAATAAGACCTAAGTCTTAATAAGTGTTATGTTTCTCTACATTTGGCAAATAGTGGCCATGCAAAAATCACTACATGCATTGTCATAGAAGTTGAAGAAGGATATTCTGATTATCCTACCAACGCGGGTGGATTCTTCAAGCCCCCACGATTGAATAATTCTCACATTACGGCACGTAAAGTTGTCGATATAGTGTATTATAAAGATCTCCCACTCGGCATACGAAATGCCGATTGGACCACACGCATTCGTGTGTGATTGCGAATTGTTTTTTTGTGTTTATATTTATTTACTTTACTACTTCAACTACTGCTGAAGCCAAGATAAAAGTGGGTTGCCATTTTGAAACTGTTATGAGCACTTTGTTGTGCGAAAGTTTGTGTGTGTTTCTTACTTTTTCACACTCAAACGGCTGAACCGGTTTTGATGAAATTTGAGTGAGAAGATAGGTTTGACCTTGGATTAACACGTAGGCTACATTTTATCCCGAAAACAATCGTGGTTCCCGGAGTAAAGCGGGTAACACGAGGCGCAACTAAAGTAAATAATAAGCTAGTGTTTGAAAACAAATTAATAGTTTTATCGACATCACTCGCCTACGAGCACACGTGTAACGTCTCTAGTATCCTTATTCCCTGGGAGCGCGGGGTGCGGGGGAGCGGAGCGGGAGGGGGACTAGCACCTGGCGGGCAGGACGCCAATCGCACGCGCGCACCGCTCGCTTTGTGCGCGCGCGCAGCCCGAAGAGAAGCATGGGGACTTTATGGGAGAGCTTTCTACTTATACTGGGTACGAGTACAAGTAGGTAGTGGGTATGGGAATGTTTTTTTTTTATATATTTTTTTTACTTTTTACAGCTAGGCTGTAGTGAGTAAAAAAGTTAAAAAAAACCTTACTAGCTAGGCTAGAGTTTGTGGCAATGCGCTGTACGGGGTCCTGCATCCCTGCCCTTGTCGTGAGATGGGACACCGTGAGGTTGTTGTCGGCCATGCACAAGACTGTCGTTTTTCAAATGCCATTTTCATCCGGGTGCTACCGTGGGTCGGATGACACGTTGAATTGTTGGTCCCGGCTGTTAGTCTTAGTACAAGTAGTCGTTAAGCCAAGTCAGAGGCCTTCGGGCGGCTTGAAAACTCTCGATTGGTGACTTAGCTCATACGATGAAGAAGAAGAATAAACATATATAATAAAAATAGAAAATGAAGAAGACCAGTACTAATATTAGTCTAATTACACTTGTCTGCAAAAAAAAAAAAGGTTTTTTGACGTGATTTTACTTGTTTTGTCTGTGGTTCAGAACGTGCCGTCTCTTTCTGGCCACCTAAGATGAAAAGAGACGTGGCTTCTTTAAATTTAGTTTAGTCGTGTGTGCCGCTGAATCGCCACCTTTTGCAGACCAGTGTTATCTATTTACAAAGTAATAATATTGTCCTCCTAAGCGTATCCGCGAATGGCGAACTTAGCTAGTTCCGGCTATGTGCACGAATATGGCTGGCGAAACCAAATTTTGTTTTAAATAGCCTATTGCACGATGCTCAGTGCAGTTGGCCATCATTGTTATAAGTATAGTTATAGGAAGGCTTTGGGCGGGTCTTTCGTTTGCAAAGTATGAAGTTGTTTACAACATGATTTACCTACCGAATCGGCACCGATGATATCTCTGTGTGTAAGAAACACACACACACACACTCACACTGTACCTGTGACGTGTGTAAGCAGTGTAACAGTACGGACCAGCTGTCCGAGGCTTTGACCATGGTCGGGTGTAGTGACCCGGAGGCAGTAGGCCCTTCGGAGCGCGTGCGCAGCCTAACCTGATTACGAGACCTCCACAAATTTGGAATGTTTTGCTTTTAGGGAAACAAGTGTGTGGTTAAATTTAGCCTAATTTAAAATTGGCCTCAGTCGCAAAAAAGACTGGGCGTTATTTTTTTCAAATTTCAAAATATCTTTTTTTTTTAATATTAGGACACATTCACTCACGGCTGGTTAGCCCCATACTGAACCATTTCTAGCTCGTATTATGGTTGCTAACACAACTGATATACTACATATACATACATATTATATATAAATACATATTACATATTTAACACCCAGACCCACAGCCAACAAATTTAGTTAAGCACCAAGCTGTTGACCGGGCCGGGAATCGAACCCGGAACCTTCTGATTAGCAGACCGGCATGGTAACCTTTACGCCAACGAGGTCGTCAAATTAAAATTAATTTATTAATATGAAGATTACAGTACAATAAACACGTAACCGCACTATACTAGTGTACATTTATCCTAGCAGTACAGTAAAGTAAAATAATATTATTCTTAAGTAAGTTTACTTATACAGAACTTGTATCCGGAAAGTAAGTTAAAGCTATTACGTGGACTATTCTTCTATTGAGAGAACAATTTTTAAATGTGTATTGAGATTTTAGAGAGGGCGTTATTAAAGTCAAAGTCAAACCATTTATTGCAATACTATGTCACTTTACAGTTACATAATTACCCATAAGGCATTGCAATTATTTACTGGAGATGAGCAACCCTGTTAATTCATTAGATTTTTTAAGTGTTCTGTCAGTTAAAAAGTATTCTATTTTATAATGACTTTTTGTTATGAGTAAGTTTTTTAAGTTTGTTAGGAAAGTTTTAATATTATCGATACGCTTTAGATCGTCTGGCAATTTGTTAAATATTTTAATAGCCATAGAATGTGGGCCCGAGCTCTGCATTTCCAATCTACACGTATCAATCACATAGATAGATAATACTTTATTGGACACAAACTTAAAACTAAAACTAAAGATAAAATAATAACTAAGAACAAAAAAAAATAGTGTGCCACAAATGGCGGCCTTATCGCTTAAAGCGATCTCTTCCAGGCAACCTTTGGATGGAAAAGAGTTAATAAGCGACTAAAAAAGGACGTAGTGTACAATAAAGAGAAAAGAAAAAATAATAAGTTACATATACTTACAATAATCATACTGTGTGAATTGTAACTAGAAATGGTTCAGTATGGGGTTAACCAGCCGCGAGTCAAATGAGTAAAAAAGAAAGAAAAAAATACAGTGTAAACTCTATATAACGACACTGTGCATTTTATGGCGTCATAGAGAGTGGTCGTTGAATGGAGAGAATGGAGGAGAGAATCATTGTATGGAATACAAGCTAAACCAACTAAAGCCAATTGATTTCGATGCTTTAGAGAGTTTGTAGTTAAATCGAGTGATCACTGTATTATGACGATACACTTTAACTGGTTGACCAATTATTATTTTCTTGTTGGTTTTTGTGTTTGGTGGTGTTTTTAATTAGTTCTCTGTTGTTGTAATTGTCTGTCTGTTTTATTATTCTCTTTTTTTCTTTTTTTTTCAAATGCCTTATAAGGAGTAAAAAAAAAGAATTTTGAGAATCGATCCACAACCGGCTGAGAAATCGGTGAACATACATAAAAAAAAATACATACAGTCGAATATATAACCTCCTCCTTTTTTGAAGTCGGTTAAAAAAACGATAAATAATACAGACAATATGATGGTAGCACCATACGAGTATATTGACCGTAAGTGTGTATGTAGGTACCATACCGCACCCTCCGTACCATACCGCGGGGTAATGGAGCGACGCACAGGGGGAGTCGCCTGCGCACCCCATCCCGTAATGTAGTATACCTGTCTCGCTCGCACGGCCTCTCAAAAAATATCCATCTATGATAACATCCTATCCTATATATCTATTTATAATATTTATACTCAAGTGAATTGGTACCTTATGTTTTAGTATATTATCTTCTTCTTCTAATACAGTAAAACCTGGTTAAGTGAGACATCAAGGGACCTGCAATGTCGTTTCACATAAAGAGGTATTCCACTTACCCAGTGTCTCAGATATACAGGTATAAATAAATATCTGTCTCATTTACAGAGGGTTCCATCGTTTGGAAGTATCAGCCATCACCATCAATATGCTTTGGTCACCAATTGATGACATTTGAGTAAACAAACAATGTTATCTCAGTTACAGAGGTAACTATGATGATGAATCGAAAGAACAAATCCCAGATATAGAGGTTTACCTCGTCCCACTAACAGAGGTAATTCAGTGCCAAAGTATTGGGACCTCAGCTTGAGTTCCAGTTATGGAGGTTTCTCACTTATCCAGGTCCCACTTAACCAAGTTTCACTGTATATAAAATTTCCATGTCACAATGTTAGTTACCGTACTCCTCGGAAACGGCTTGACCGATTTTTACCAAATTTTATATCCGTATTCAGTAGGTCTGAGAATCGGCTACTACATATCTATTTTTCATACCCCGAAGTGATGAGGGTTATTTACCCTTAAATTTTTAATGCAAAACAATGTTTGCCGGGTCAGCTAGTAGGTATATAATATGTACCAATACTCTTGTATCTTTTGCACAATATATATCGAAAAATAAAATGAACTTAATATTGAGTGGTCAAGTTTGTGTGGAATAGGAACTCGTTTCGATTTTGACACGTTTTCGGAAAGGGCAAATGGTGTTTTATTTTATATTTTACGGAGTTTATTATTATGTGGGCGAATTTTGACCGATCGAATTCAATGAAGACGTTAATTTAGGTGTTTTTTGTGGTTTTATTCACTTTTTTCTTACTAAACGTCTTCGAAGGATATGTTTTATTTGAGACTAGTCTCAGGCGCAGGATACGTTTATATAAATAAAACGTATCCTGCGTTCGCGATATTACTCGTGTTAATCCGGGATATAAGTAAGATAATCCAGGATAAAAAGCATATGTGTTAATCTAAGATTTAATCTATCTTCACACCAAATTTCATCAAAATTGGTTCAGACGTTTGAGCGTGAAGAAGTGACAAACATACAGACTTACACACAAACTTTCTCATTTACAGTGTGAACTCTACATAACGACACTGAACATTCACACACACTGTGCATTTTATGGCGTTATACAGAGTGGCCGTTAAATGGAAAGATAGAATCATTGTATGGAATACAAGCTAAACCAATTAAAGCCAATTGATTTCGACGCCTTAGACAGTTGGTCGTTAAATCGAGTGACGTTACAGGGAGTTCACACTGTATAATATAAGCAGAATTCATTAACCAAATTATTATCGTAATAGTCGGCACCATAAAGCTATCCCACCACCATTACAATTAGGAAAGTTTTAGTAATATGTATATAATTTTTTGCATGCCTTAATAGGCTAAAACATGGTGAGACTTATCATCATAACATTATTTTCCATTACCGTATTATATTCCACCCGTGTTTTGCAAAATAAATTATTTTAATTTGAATATGAAAATTAATTAATTATGTAGTTTAATGTTTTACAATGTACACTTCAGTTAAAAAAAAAACAAGTGTTGTCAATACGACATTCTTGCCATGAAATTTCTTCTTGAATTATAGACATTGAAGAAGAATATTTTTATTTCTAAATAAATACTTTCACACGCTTTACCATGTCCTGTGTTAAAAATTCACGCAATTATAACCTTTATTTCTACCATATTAAGGTCCAATAAAAGTGTCATACGAAATAGTCCACTTGCAAAACTCAGGTTGCACCCGACAAGTTATTTCTACCTGACGACGTTGCTAGAGCGAGACGGGAATACGCTAATTGCTATAGTGGGAGAGAGAAAGTAGATGTGAGCAGACGGACAGATGTTCAGAAAGTTGGTGGCGCCTTTTATATGCGGGTGAAGTTTTTTTGCACCGTTACAGGGATATGTGTGGGCGGGCTGAGAGCGGAAAGCGGGGGAGTTAGCGATTCAGTGATAGGGGTTAATCGCTTCCGCTTGTGACTTATTTTTCTCTGATGTTTGTTTTTTATAGACATATGTATAGCCATCATACAAACGAAATCCTATTACTAAGAGTCCGTTCTCTCTTCGTTTGTATGTCACTACTGTACGAGTATGACATGGACAGCAATGTCTTAAAGTCAATTTTTTACGGATGAGCTACATTTGTCGTCAAAAAACCTAAAAAAAAAACAGAATAAAATACAATAATTTATACATATTTTTTACGCAATTTTGCCCTTGTTTGTAGATAATGACTCGCACCTGCTTGTGTTTTTTTAACTTTCGGTGACAAATGTGTTCTAAAGTTTCAAAATATTAATCGCAGTATCAATCAAATACAATACAGACATGATGGCATGTTTTAAAAGCTATCTTTACGTAAATATATTAATTAAAACACTATTTACACTAATCCATTTACCAATTTGGAAATCGTGACACGTCCTTTTTGTCAAAGTTGCAATATAAGTTGCCTCACTGCGATAATAATTCACGTGATCACAAACACACCCCTTCAAACGTGACACATTGGTGTAATCGTGATAAGTGTCACGTGTCAAAAAGCATGCACCTTGATTACGGAGCTAAGAAATAAATAGACCCCTTAGTAAATAGGCCATCTCTAAGAAACAGTGCAAGCATTTTCTATAAGAAACTAGCAGATCTAAAGATATTGTTCCTAAGATACCAAAGATATTAATCTCCCTAAAGATTGGCAGGTACGCATCAACTAGACATCATTTGTTGTATATACTACAGCTATTAAAAATAAGTTAGTGTTTTTGAGTATTATTTTAAGTATTACAAGTATACCTTATGACATTTTTTCAAATTACTGTCCCTGCATTTTTATGTACATATAGTACCAATGTGTATTTTATACATATTTAGTTAATGAAGTTTTGCTTAAGTTATTATTTAGCTGAAATAGAAAAAAAAAATGAGTTTATGTTACCAATTTAAAGCCACCTTTATTTATGTACATTAATTTGAAAGCTTACAAAAAGCGTTACACAGAGATTTCCAAGAGTGTTCAAATTTTGTATTGTATAAGATACTAGCTGACCCGGCAAACGTTGTTTAGCCTTAATAAAAAAAAACTAAATATACAGTAGCCGATTCTCAGACCTACTGAATACGCATATAAAATTTGGAAAAAATAGGTCAAGCCGTTTCGGAGGAGTACGGTAACAAACACTGTGACACGGAAATTTTATATATAAGATGTATCTCCCTAAAGATTATTAGAAGGCAGCCACGCTTCTAATATAGAACATTTGTTGTATATACTACAGCTATTTAAAAATGAGTTAGTTTTTTGTCCTTGGAGTATTATTTTAAGTATTACAAGTATACCTTATGATTATTTTTTCAAATTACTGTTCCTGCATTTTTATGTGCATATTGTACCAATGTGTATATTACCTATACATATGTAGTCAATAATTTTTGCTTTGGTTATTATTTTGCTGTAATAGAAAAAAAAATGAGTTTAAGTTACCAATTTAAAGCAACCTTTATTTATGTACATTAATTTGAAACTTACAAAAGAGGTTACACAGAGAGATTTCCAAGAGTTTTGAAATTTTGTATTGTCCTAATATTATTTATACGTAAATTACCATCAAAACAATAATTTAAAAGCCATTACATCGCAAGTTCAAATATTATTTTCCCGTAAAATAAATACTTGACACCAACTGATGCTGTATTGTCGTGTTGAATATGAGCGGAAGCGGCCGCTTATCTCTGTCCGCTGTCACTCGCACCACACCCCACTCTCCGCGCTATGCACCCGCTTCCTGTCTTCGCCCGTGGGAATTCATTGACGTTTGATGACAAACTGAAACACCTACGAGTATTTATAATAGCCATTTATACTTAGTTTCGTGATGGGTTCAATGGAAAGAACGTATGCTATTCAATCAGACGGCCCCTGGTTCCTCGAGTCTAGTCCGAGTCACACTCGCTAACCCTGAAGAGGTTTAATATGTCTTTTTTTTACACGCTTTCTATTAGCTTCACCTGTATGTTTGTATGTTTGTAACCGACTTCTTTGGGCGCGATTTTGACCCACTTTAAACGGCCAGATTTCGTTGAAACTTTGTAGATTTATTGAGGACCGATGACAATACACTAATTTGATAAAATTATTACATTTTTTTGTATTTTTGTTCGTATGTTTGTTTGTAACCGACTTCTTTGGGCGCGATTTTGACCCACTTGAAACGTCCAGATAAGCGTGTTTTTAGTTTTTTTTTTACTACTATTTGTCATTTCATTCTTATCGCTTTAAAACCATCACTACATTTAGTCAGGTAAGTTTACGAGCAAAACAAAGCATTACTATCACATTGACCAGTAACAATTACAATAACACCTTACCGGGTGACGGAATACAAAAGCTGTACCATAAACTGCTGTGAAAGGAGAAAACAATTATTTTGCTGATAACAGTGTTTACAACCTAACAGATGTTCCTATTAATGACTCGACGGTGGGAAAATTATATAAAATAACTAGCTGACCCGGCAAACGTTGTTTTGCCTTAAAAATTGATACGCCGATTCTCAGACCTACTGAATACGCTATACAATTTGGTAAAAATCGGTCAAGCCGTTTCGGAGGAGTACGGTAACTAACATTGTGACATGGAAATTTTATATATATGATTTGCAATTGACGACCTCGTTGGCGTTATGGTTACCATGCCGGACTGCCAATCAGATGGTTCCGGGTTCGATTTCCGGCACGGCCAACATCATTGTGCTGAACTAAATTTGTTGGCTGTCGGTCTGGGTGTTAAATATGTATCTATATAAAATATGTGTGTATGTATATGTAGTATATCAGTTGTGTTAGCAACCATAATACGAACTAGAAATGTTTCAGTATGGGGCTAACGCTAAGCCGTGCGTGAAATGTGTCCTAATATTAAAAAATAGAAGTGATTAGAAGGATATGTCAAAAAAAAAACATAATTATTAATATTCTATAGGTAAGGTTAATAAAGTTAGGTAAGGTCGGTCGGCGCTCGGTGAAGCGTCAGCACGTACTCCGATAAAAAGTGTACTAAATATTGTTTTATCGCCCCCAATATATCTAAATTCGTTCTAAAGTACGAAATACTGTGTTTACCAGTGATATTACATATTTTTTCTGGTTTCCAAGTCAATTTTAGTGCTAAAAACAGCGTAAATAATCAAGTGAAAGATTACGTGCCCGAGTGTTTTTACTATCTACCCCATACTTGTAACCAAAAAGATGTGTTTACAATTTCGTGCGATTTAAGTATTTTACAGTTTTGCTGTGAATTTAGCGAGTAATCAATAAACATACTAAATAAACATGGAAGAGATTAAAACATTTATGAGGAATATATCAGAAGATATTAAAAAACAAAGCATGGAGATGACCAAGGTCATCACAGAAAACGTCAACAAGAACATAGATGAAAAGTTTTCAATTTTTGAAGAAAAACACACGGCAATTATAGTAAAGATAGAAGAACAGGATACACGTTTGGACAAATTGGAAAGGGAGGTGAGAAAGAGAAATTTACTTATATTTGGAGTAGAAGAAACTGAAAAAAATTACAAAGAATTAGAGAAGAAAATAACGAATATTTTTAACGATCATTTGAAAATTAAATGCGATTATTTGGAATTAAACTGTATAAGAAGATTAGGACGGAAAGGCGACAAAATTAGACCGGTTATCTTGACTTTTAACTCCATGGCAACAAAAATTGAAGTCTTAAAGAAGAAAACAAATTTAAAAAACTCGAATTATTATGTTATGGAAGACTATCCACCAAACATTTTAGCAAAGAGGAAAGAATTACAAGAAGAAATTTCAAAATTGCACCAATAAGGGAAAAAGGCCTTTATTAAGTATGATAAGATAATTATTTTGGATGATAGCAAAGTAAGTTTAAACAATAAAAGGAAATTTCAAGAATCCCCGGAACAAACACAGGCTAAAGAAATCAACATTAAGGATAA
Source organism: Mellilla xanthometata (assembly GCA_035578125.1). Taxonomy (NCBI): domain Eukaryota; kingdom Metazoa; phylum Arthropoda; class Insecta; order Lepidoptera; family Geometridae; genus Mellilla; species Mellilla xanthometata. Next base: position 8,061,459 of record JAPUBQ010000027.1, read on the forward strand.
AAAACAGTCAACCAAGAAAGTGGCGGTTGCCTCAAACAATCTTGCTTCATTTGTAATTCGCCAGAACCCTGGCAAGTAGCTGGATTACAAAATAGTTGCGGTGTTGACCGACTGTCCTCTCATTATTTAATAAAAATTAAATGTAACAAGTAAACAAACATGTATGTATGTACCTGCTCCAAGCCGGCTGGTCACCGTGGAGGAGTAGACCGCATCCCCTCAGACAAGCCTTGTGAATAAGTTAAAAAAAAAAAAACAAATCTACATAGCCTACTTTAATATTATGAAAAATTGAAGGAAAGTTTATTGCCACATCTATATGTAATATTAATAATGTGTGATTACAAAATGCAAATCTGGGGGAGGCCTTCGCTATTACAGCGACTTTTACTCATAAAACTAGGAAACAAATTGTACCTTACTGTAACTAACAACTTTATAATTAAACTATAGCTACCATATGTGTGTGTATATATATATATATATATATATTTTTAACATGTCTGTAACAATTTTATTCAATAACATAGATATTATTATTGTTTATTTTTGGGTAAGAACATTTGCATTGAAATATATTATGTTTACATAAATACATTGTAAATACCGAACATGTAATACTGTAGGTGTATGTAATTGTGAGAAATAATGTAGGTGTATTGGTTTTGTAGTGAGAAATAATGTACTCGTAGTTAGCTATGGTTTTATTATTTTTCTTTCTGATCTTTTGTGTTAGCTTCATTCATTTAATTGTGGTCATCATAGAAAAAAAAATCATGTTTGATGTATATTACTAAAGAATAATAAAAATAATATCTACAAAAACTTAAATAATACATAACATACTCAATTATAAAGATACTTGATGATACCAACTGTATTTTTTAAATTATAAGATTGATAGTATTGTAACAAAAAAATCATTTACATTATAAAAAGTCTGTTGAATTTTTTATTTTAAAAACTAGTATTTGTAAAATATTGTTGTAACCTACATGTGAGTAATAGACAATAAAGGCTATTTTTATTTTATTTATTTATTTATTTAAGGTTAATGGTGTCAAAGATTTCAGAAGTATCTCATGTGAATTTGAGACTTAGAGTGTTAAAGGTAGTCAGCTATATACATAGGTTAGCGATTGACCACAAGTATAATGAATAAATATAAGAGATCTCTTGGCCCAAAAAGAATAAATAAAGAAGTCCGATTAAAACTTAATGCAGGCATTGCATCTATCTATAAAAAGATGTCGCTAAGCACCTAACTGTGTATTCCAGCAGCTTGATAGCCATTTGTTCCAGACTAGGCGTCCTCCGTCTAAGAGTGTCCTCGTGTGGTTACGCGCCCATACCTTTACTTTCTAGCTTTACTGGGTAAAAAATAAAGTAGTTAATTAATTTTATCTATTTGAAAAGTTCAATCAATATTTTCATCACCTAAAGCATAGATAAAAGAATAATATAAGTTCTGTTGATCCTCAATCCAGGTTCAAGGCCTCGAAAAACAAACAGACTCTTTAAAGCTTAGGCTAATGCAAAAGCTTGCAAACATAAAAATCCTCACAAACTCTATTATCTCTATAAGACGGCAACAAAATTCGCCAACAGACTTCCAAACACTAAACAAAACAAAAAAGCTTTCAAAATCCGTAAGATTTCATTTCCGAGCGGAACAAGCGGCAAGCGATGCGTCCGCGCATTGAATTTACATGCTTTTTTGCCCCGCCAGCAATAGGGTGGGTCTTCTGTCTCGCTCTAACTCGTGCAAGTTGCATATACCTGTCTCGCGGTCGGCGTTGCGAGGGTGTATCGCCAGATGTTTTAGGCCCCGTTTTTCTTCTTATTTCTCGCTCGATCCTTATAACAATGGTCGGTGCGCTTGAGATTTGGTCGAAGACATATGGTCTGGCGCAGGTATAGATGCTTTGGGCTTTTAAATTTGCTTCTATACATTGTTGCTATCGAAATCGGTCGTTTATTACTACTCCGGGGCTAACGAACTGGCTAACGGATCCTTGTTATTGAAATTTTTGTTGTTATTGGAAATACATTTACCTAAACACAATTAAAGAATGTAGACGATCTCGTCGGCGTAATAGTTACTATGTCGGACTACTAACCAGGGGATTCGATTCAATTCCCGCCACGGCTAACAACTTTCTGATGAACTTAATTTGTTGGCTTTGTCCTGGGTCAATATGTATCGATATGTAGTGTTTATGTGTGTATATGTAGTATATCAGTTGTGTTAGCAACCATAATACTAACTATAAATGGTTAAGTATGGGGTTAACCAGCCGTGTGTGAAATGTGCTGACGAAAACAAACTAAATAGTTATGAAATTAACGTTTTAATAAAAATAATTAGACAAATGCGAGTTGGACTCGCGCATGAAGAGTTCCGTACCATTGTTGTATGGGAGCCCTCCTCAAATATGTATTTTATTTAATTTCATAGCTAATATACATTTATATATTTTGTGAAAATTTTAAGTTTCTAGCAGCTACCATTATTGATATATAGCAAAACATTACGAAAATACACGTTTATGGTATGGGGACCACCCTTAATATTAACATTTTTTATTTTTAGTATTTGTTATTATAGCGGCGCGGGAAATACATTATCTTGTGCAAGTTTCAGCTGTCTAGCTATTACGGTTTCTGAGATACAGCCTGGAGACAGACAGACAGAGGAGTTTTGACGACCTCGTTGGCGTAAAGGTTACCATGCCAGTCTGCTAATCAAAAGGTTCCGGGTTCGATTCCCGGTCCGGTCAACATCTTTGTGCTTAACTTAATTTGTTGGCTGTGGGTCTGGGTGTTAAATATGTATTTATATATAATATGTATGTATGTATATGTAGTATATCAGCTGTGTTAGCAACCATAATACGAGCTAGAAATGGTTCAGTATGGGGCTAACCAGCCGTGTGTGAATGTGTCCTAAAAACAAAACAAACAAACAAGTAATAGGGTCCCGTTTTTACCTTTTAGGTACGCAACCTTAAAAAACGCCATTTACGAAAATTTTCTAACCAATACTTTTTTCCTATTTCAGGTAAGTGCAGTTACATCATCATCAGGTTAAGCCGGTATGTAACCTTAAAGTTACAAGGGAAGTTAAAGTTAGAGGAATCGCGAAATAGTGTGCCAAGTGTGAATCGGTATCCGGGGATCTTGGTACAAGGTAAGCGATGTAGCGATATCTAAATCTAAAATTCAATCAATCATTTAATTTTATTTGTGTGAAGGAATTGAATTGTGTGAAGGAGGATATGAATGAGAAGGGAGTGAATGTGGAGATGACGGCTGATAGAGTGGCGTGGAAGAGAAAAACAGGCTGTGCCGACCCCACCTAGTGGGAAATGGTAAAGGAGAAGAAGAAGATTTAATTTTATTTCTTAGATATTACAGAAATACAGAACTTAATTAGCCCTAAATAACATACGTTAAAGGCAAGTCATACTACAATTATTACTTAATACTCAAAAACATTAGTCAGATTAAATTAAATAAACTTACAAATTTCATTAAATAAATATTCTACCTCATTAAATACTACTCACATTAGCACTTGTTTTTCATGTCTATTAAATTTAAAGTACTACTGTTTACACATGAATAACGATTCTGCAAGCTCCATATTCATATATTCTCTTAAATTATAAAAGGATTTTTTTTCACTAACACTCTTTATTTTCTGTTTAAACATACTACTATTAAGATATGTTATTTTCTCTGGCGACTTGTTGTACATTAATATGTTTGTATAACATCCCTGTTTCTGTGCTAGTCTATTTGCTGGTAGAACTTTACCTATCTTCCTACGTAAGCAATAAGGAATAGCATCTTTTTTATTCTGGTACATTTTATTTTCATGAATATTTACAAAGCTTAACCCGAACATTATAAAAAGGAACATTTTAATAATTTTTTTGTTAATATCATGGCGACCAGCACTTACGCTGAGAACTAGTCTCGTGCCGTAAGTGCTGTTTTCTTCAGGGTACCTTCAACTATATTGTTTCGTAAACCACTTCCATTTCACATTATTTTATTTTAGTAATAATAGGATTTCACTGTATTAAAACTTTCGTAAGGCATATTTGAATAATGTTTGTATAACCGGCTATCACTTACGTTTATTTTGTCGGAATTAGCCCGACATGTTTCAGCACAATCACAATTTAATTCAATATTCAGCCTAATTTTAATACAGTCAATTGTAATAGAAATTGTCAATTTGACAACCAGAGCTGTGACATGGTTGTCATGGTTACATTAAAATAGTTTAAATATTTATGTATTAGGCTGCAAAGTTTCAGCTTTCTAGCTATGACGCTTTCTGAGATATAGCCTGAAGACAGGCAGACAGACAGCGGAGTCTTAGTAATAGGGTCCCGTTTTTACTTTTTAGGTACGGATCCCTAAAAAAAAATGGTTGCCTGTAAAGTCGGTTTTACGGGAGACAGACCGATCATAGTTGAGTGGGAGAGAGACGCAAGGCATTCGGCGGGCCTCTCTCTCGTTCGGTGACTCATCGTAACGTTACCGGGCGTTACACTTTTTCATAAGTGACTCCCAGCCGCAACCTAATTTAAGACGTTGTCACGTCAAAATGATGGAAGAGCATTCAAATAAATGATTTATTTATTTTCTTATAAATAGATAAGTAACCGCTAGCTCTAGTCGCTCGCACCACCCGCCCTCCGTGTACTCGATTAACGCGTTCGATTCCCTCTCGAGCGGAAATAGCGCGGTCATGCACCCGCGGGATTTGCATCCAGATCCGCTCCTTATATTTAGTTACACAAAAACTAAGGACTGTTATAAGTTTGATGATGACGAGTCTCTCTCTCGCTCTCTCTCTCTCTCTCTCTCTCACTCTCTCTCTCTCTCTCTCTCTCTCTCTCTCTCTCTCTCTCTCTCACTCTCTCTGTGGTTTGGTAGCTCCCAAGCGGATGAACTGATTTTGTTTTTTTTTTACGAATAAATGTAGTCGCTCCTTCCAATAGAGATGTTCAATATGTCCTCAATCCCGTTGGTAAACGTCTGATAAAGATAAGATAAAGATAAATAATTTATTGGCCTTACAACATGTAGTCGCATTTGGCAAGTCATTCATTACATTCAGATTTACATTGGATTTAAAATAGAACACTACATTATTACTTATATTAAAATTAATGGTAATTATAATCTATTCAGTCAACTTAAATAAAGATTCCACTAGGTCTGGATATATCAATATATCAATAAGACGTCCCCTGATGGTTCGATCCCGGCCCAACATCAAAGACTTAATTTTTCAAGTTATGTGTGGATTTTCACTCGCTTTACGGTGAAGAAAAACATCGTGAAGAAACCGACACGTTTGAGGACTACACTATCCAAAGACGTGTGTCATCCGCCAACCCGCACTTGAACAGCGTGGTGGATTATGATTATGACCTTCTCTCCTCATGAGAGAAGGTCCCGAGTCTCAGCTATGGGTACGTATACGTGGGCTGCTTATGCTATGTCTTCAATCCAAGCCAGCTAGCTCACTAGTCTTCGGTCGGCTTCAAAACTCTCGACATCAGAGCTTGGACACTTAATTAAAAAAAAAAAATGGTTGCCTGTAAAGTCGGTTTTACGGGCGAAGATTTTACGTGACAACGTCTGTACCGATCATAGTTGAGTGGGAGAGAGACGCAAGGCATTCGGCGGGCCTCTCTCTCGTTCGGTGACTCATCGTAACGTTACCGGGCGTTACACTTTTTCATAAGTGACTCCCAGCCGCAACCTAATTTAAGACGTTGTCACGTCAAAAGAAAAATGTCGAAGCAACACTAAGTATACAGCTAATAATCGTGTAAAACACCCGTTATGATCCAACAAACATAATTATTAATTGCCCTAATAAAAAAACTTCCAAATCTCTAACAGGCAATTAGTTAATTTCGCCAAACTGGTAGATCTATAGCATAGATCAATAAAAAAGGATTATCGACCGACTCACTGGACTAGCGATTAAATTATCATTTCACATAATAAACACTTTATTGGTACTGTAAAGTTGTAACAATAAAAAAAATAATTAACCGTTTACTGGATGCTGAATTATGGAATGACGCATTGATATTTTTTTTTAGGACACTTTCACACACGGCTGGTTAGCCCCATACTGAACCATTTCTAGCTTGTATTATGGTTGCTAACACAACTGATATACTACACATACATATACATATTATATATAAATACATATTTAACACCCAGACCCACAGCCAACAAATTTAGTTAAGCACAAAGATGTTGACCGGGCCGGGAATCGAACCCGGAACCTTCTGATTAGCAGACCGGCATGGTAACCTTTACGCCAACGAGGTCGTCGATTGATCAATATATATTGATGACGCGAACTTCTGATAAGGTACCAGAGGAAATATGGATCGCCAAGACACAGGCTCACGCCTAGGTTGGGGTTCATGGAGTAAACTCAGCGGCCGTACTCAAAACTAATCAGCTATATAAACTGAAATGCAAATTATACAATAAGGCCCAAGATGTACCTTTTTATGGTAATCTCTACAATCGATGACGTCACTCAACTACCGGTCTTCCTAATGTTCTAATCAAATCGCAGACGTCTAAAACAAAACCCGAGGTCACGCCCCTTTGACATTGACCCGTGACCTTTGCCAATAGTCTAAGAGCCCGTGAAGATCGTCCTTCACCGATCTGATAACCAGATGAGACGTATTTTTTTATTAAGTATTTTTTATAAACAAATATGCCTAAAATTGCTTGCCTATCGAAAAGTGCTCATGGCTTTTTTTTTGCGCATGCTCGTGTATAGTCAAATGATAATTTAGCAACAATTATCAAAAATAAAAATAACATTCTAACTGTTCAGAATCGTTGTTACTCCTATGAAGCGCATCAAAATCGAATGAGTCACCTATTTTGACTTACCTGTTTACACCTGCTTGCCAGGTAGTTATACACTGAAATGAGTAGGCAAGCATACCGAGGCATATTCTGTGTATTAAAAACTATCAGTGAAATAAATTTCATTTGGTTATCAAAAGTATGAAGGTGATGAAAAAAAAATCAATAGAAGTTTATTTAATTAAAAATAGCCATGAGCACTTTTCGATGGGCAAGCAATTTTAGACACATTTGTTTATAAAAAATACGTCTCATCTGGTTATCAGATCGGTGAAGGACGATCTTCACGGGCTCTTCTACTACAACGGTATTGGCAAATGGAAGCGTTTAGTGGCTATTTAATTAGCCATTTCACGTAATTAATGGTTTTGATTCGATGTTGGAACTGGTATATTATGTATGATGTACATTAACACACATAATGTTATTCATATTTGTTTGGAGATGTAGTGGAATATGCCTGGTTTTCTTCGAGTAGTACCTTCGATTTAGAATTCGTTGTTAAATATATATTTTTATATGGTAGTTAAACCACAGTTCAAAGACCACATTTACTTACTGAAATAACATTTACTTACTTACAAGTATTTTTTTATGCATTTACTTATGCCCGCCTAACTAGCAATCACACTCAAGTTGAAAAATCTGTCGCTAAACATCTAACAGTTTGTCGCTAAGCTGAATGGTTGCTCAATATTAATACTTAAAAGTATATTATCAATACCCTAATAGACAATGAAATTCGTCCCCATTCTCAATCCGGGCGTTGCTTTACCAGCCAGCAAAGCAACAGGTATCGTTCTTACGTCATACCTGTCAGGAACATTCGCAAACAGAGCTTTTGGCATTTCGGGAGCTTTTCGCCGGGGGGAGTGTTCTGTCCCTATGGGTGCTGGTAATGACAATACATATCGATATACTGTACTATACCGATGACTGTAACAAGATTCAGATAAGTCCATATGAAGCAAAGGTCAGTCGGGCTTGCGGCTGCTATACGTCCCGTTTAGATCCCCGCGTATGAGTTTGAGTTTTCGGTGAAGGAAACATCGTGAGGAAACAATAGCATGCTATTCGTATTTCTAGTCCTCCCTGGCTATTTCTCTCCCTCGCTTGTCGCAAACTATTGAGCTACATAGCTCTTCTTCTTCAAGTCCTAAAGTGTCATAAAGTCATATCAACAACCTGAACTATACCTTATTTCATACCTACTGGCAATACTTAAACTCTTCCTTCTTAGCCGTCGTTCTACATCCAATACGTTACATTCTTGCGGGTTTCTGGTCACCATCATCATTGATTTGCTCGACGTAGCTTTGGTGACGTGTATTTCCAAGCCACCCCAGTGCCTCTGGTGTGCCTACACCAAGTAACCTGATCCTACGGCTTGGCATCATCACTAAACTTTTGCCTTATATGTAATAGAATATGTGTCAAATTTGATACATATTCTATTCTATTCTATTCTTCAAGTGCCACTCAACATTGAACTTATCCCTATCTTCCTTATCTATCCCTTCCGTCTAAATCATGTGCGATTCATCCCTGTGGGTTTCTGATAGTCATCATCATTTCTAGGTCTAGTGTCGTGTATTTTGAAGCTTCCCCAGCGCCTCCGAGGCAGATGTCCACCTGTCCCTCGTGTGGCTCGGTGTGAGCACGCCGAGTAACCCGAGCCGCGGTCTGTTGGCGGTCAGACGGCTCGGCATACAAACGAGCGCATTACCGCTACGCGACGTATTACTGGTTTTTGATCACACGCTACGGGTGCTACTATTGGTTTTCAAATTCCTTATTTCAAGCAACAAAGACTCATACATACAAAGAAAAACTTAATTTCTCAATATACCTACAATATCAATTCAATCAAAATAAAATTAGAAATGTCAAAATAAAATAAAGGAAAAAGAGAATTATAAATTACAATTTGCAAATTAATAATAATTTATATTAATAATAATTATCTTTTTTTTAAGCTAAATTCATATTTTTATTTAAAAACGAAGCTTTGTAAATATAAAATAACATTTATTTTTTGGTGTCTTCGATCTTCCAGATTAGGTTAGGATTTACGCGAGAGGCGAGAGCCTGGACAGGGATCACCCATAAACACAAAGCTATTGATTAAATGATATTATTATAATCAATTTTGATAGTAGAATATGTAGTTTTGGAAACATGTAGTCTTTCCTGAATACACAATATGCCCACTACACCCGGGGAGGTGGGTGGGGTATGTCGGGCTCGATGCCAGAAGGGCATCACTACCGACTAAAACCTCACGATGGCCTCCTCACCGGAAAGGGCGACATGAGGTTCCGCTTCTCGCATTAACCCTCCACCCCGCCCACCTCGGCTAGTTGACTATGTAACTTTTATTTTATTATTAGGATACATTTCACACACCACAGCACACACTTACACACCTTTTTTTAGTCACACACTAAACCAATTCTAATTTGCATTATAGTTCCTAATATAACCGATATACTACATTTACATACATATGTACTTTATATCAGTACGTATTTAACACCCAGACCGACAGCCAACAAATTAAGTTCATAACAAAGATGTTGGCCGCGCCGGCAAACGAACGCCCTCTGGTTGCCAGTCCGGCATGGTAACCATTACGAGCCAACGGGGCCGTAGAAAATATGTTTTTTAAACAAGTGGTAGCCCCCTCCATCAATCATCATCTCCGCCAAAAGTAGTGTAACGCCAATAAGGCACCGATGTATGCAAATGTGTCCAGGTGTTCAGGTATATTGACTTTTGGCTGACCCCTGTCGAGGCCCCTACACGACTCTCTGGGCCTGCTTGCCGCTACTGGTGCGCGCGCGACTTTATTCGTGTCCTTCTTTACGGTAGAACCTGTAGCTCGTTTTGCTAAGGTGATCTGACGCGATCGTCGAGGTTAAGCGACGTTTAATATGTATTTATATATAATAATATGTATGTATATGTAGTATATCAGTTGTGTTAGCAACCATAATACGAGCTAGAAATGGTTCAGTATGGGGTAACCAGCCGTGTGTGAAAGTGTCCTAATATTTTAATATTTTTTATATATTTTTTTTCATCCTGACCTCCTTTGAATAGGTGACCATGCCCAAGACTGTCTTTAAAAAATGCGCATTCAGATGAAAATGTCAATTTTTGAACCCAGATGGACGCTACTAATGTTTTTAATGAAATTGTCATGTCATATAAGGTGGCCACCCGTTTTTCCTATTCTGTTGTCTATTGTAGTTAATATCTTATCTTATATCTTTGAATGAGCGATTCTTCTATATATATAATTGGAATCTCGGAATCGGCTCCAACGATTTTCATAAAATTTCGTATATAGGAGGTTTCGGGGGCGATAAATCGATCTAGCTAGGAATCATTTTTAGAAAATGTCATATTTAAAAAAAATACATCAATCTTTATTCTTGTACTAGTTTTTTTTTACCCTTGATAGGTTTGCGTTTGACTACAGCTTGGCTGATGTAAAGCTACGCAGCAGTCTACGGTGTGGCACGCTTACCTAGAAGATACCTATTAACTCTACTTTTGAAGACCCCCGGATGATACCTCTCAGGAAACAGAGACTCAGGTAGTGAGTTCCAAAGCTTCGCAGTCCTAACAATGAAGATCGACGCAAAGCGTTTTGTACGAAAGTTTGGAACTTCAACTTTGTAACGGTGTCTTTTCACTGACTTATACTAGTCATTTATAAAGTTCACTAAACTTTTAAACATCAAATTTTGACGACCTCGTTGGCGTAAAGGTTACCATGCCGGTCTGCTAATCAGAAGGTTCCGGGTTCGATTTCCGGCCCGGTCAACATCTTTGTGCTTAACTAAATTTGTTGGCTGTGGGTCTGGGTGTTAAATATGTATTTATATATAATATGTATGTATGTATATGTAGTATATCAGTTGTGTTAGCAACCATAATACGAGCTAGAAATGGTTCAGTATGGGGCTAACCAGCTGTGTGTGAATAAAAAAAAAAATACAATACGGAGAACATACAAACCAACATGGCCATATCATGTTATACAATCAATAACATAATCTTTTATTTATAATTCGGTGAAAATATAAAAATGATATTGAGTCATCCGATCGCAAACTGGACTGGTTCGACACCTATTAGGTTTTTTATTCATGTTTTTTTTTTAATAAAAAAAACGGTAGGTAGTTAGGTACCACCTGTTCGATGAGTGTGGTTTTATATCTGGGAAAAATTACCGAAGGTCTTCTTCTTTGTGTTTGCTAAGTGTCCTGGCTCTGGTGTAGAGAGTTTTCAAGCTTCCCCAAGGCCTCTGACTTGGCTTAACGACTACTTGTGTTTAGATATGTTGACATTCAAGGTCATTTACGGAAGACTAAGGTCTAAGACGAACTTGAAAAAAGCTTTGATCTCAATATAAAATATATTAACAATTTATTTATTTATTGATTTTAAAACAGATTTCATTTTAGCTACTAATACTAAAAGGCTGTCGAGTTTTCAAACTACCCTAAGGCCTCTGACTTGGATTAACGACTGTACAGTACTGAGACTAACAGCTGGGCACCACAATTAACGTTTCATCCGACCTACGGTAGCACCCAGATGAAAATGCCACTTTTAAAACGACAGTCTTGTGCATGGTCATCCTTCTAAAGACTGTCTGCATCGACCGTTGCTTAACCTCGACGATCGCGTCAGATCACCTTAGTAAGCCGAGCTACAGATGCTATATTTAGATACTACAAATACAAATCATTTATTGATAACACCAAAGTTACAAGTCAAATAATATGATATCATTACAAAAGTATATGATATGTATCCATGTCAATTTTCAATTATATTCTAGTACTATAATATCATTACAATAGTATATGATATTAATCAAAATGTCTTACTGGGATTTGGTTTTGCTCTTGCACACGTAAGAGATATCACCTGGATAGTTACATAATGTTAGATGTTTATAAGACTTAACTCTTTTCAACAGTGTTACTCGTACAAGTATAATAAAGAATGTAAAGACCAAGTCATAACATACCTATCAGACACCTGCTCATGTAAGTCGGCGAGACACTATCATTAGACAACTCTATTGCAATAAAACACTAACTATCTAGTAGTTTATCGATTTTTCAAAATCGACTCCTCTAAGTTGAAGAGTAGGCATTGGGCAGAGTATAAACTTTAAACCTTATGTACCTATTTGTTACAATAAATGTGCGGTGATTTGTGATGTGATTGCAAGCTTTTATTAAAAAAAAATAACAGGTCGTCCCGGCTTCGTACGGACTATAAAATAATCTACCTAAGTAGCAAAGAGAAACAAAATATAGCCTATGTTACCCAGGGATATTTATTGAATTACACACACAAATTTAGAACAACATAAAATCATTTTTTTTTATATTCATCCACTCTACTCCATAAAGAAATTCATGACTGCACCTAGTGGAATCTTAATGAAGACTGAATTAATAAATATTTACATTTATATTTAATTTTAATATCTTATATCTTTAAATGAGCAATTCGTGTATTATGTATATATTTAACTGGAATCTGGGAATCGGCTCCAACGATTTTCATGAAATTTAGTATATAGGGGGTTTCGGGGGCGATAAATTGATCTAGTTAGGAATAATTTTTAGAAAATGTCATAAAAAAAACCGAGCAATGCTCGGTCTTCCAGGTACTGAGTACATAATATGATACATTTCATAATTATTTATTTACAATCATATAAAATTTAATTAAAATTTTAATATAAGTACATAATATGATACATTTTTTTATTTATTTCTAAATTAAATTACTTGTCAAAGGCAGCCAATTGTTGTAAGGCCAATAAATTATACATTCTTTATCAAGCTATTTCTCTTGGCGTGTTCTACTCCGCGGTCCGTGGTCCAGTTTAACACCAACCAACAGGTTCTTCCCAGCTGCCGTTGTCACAATTATGTACTTATTTGTGTTGTAATTACTGAAAACATGTCGCTACGAATTATTTATAGTGCGGCCTGATCGTCTACTATAGTAGGGGAGCCGAAGAGGGGATTTTTGTAGTATCTCGAGCGCGTCTGATTAAGATATGGGAGATACCTTGAACTCATTTAAGTACCTCCACCAAATACAAGCCTTCTCTGTTGGTGGGTTTGTCTGTAATAACGACTAAAAAAAAAGATGTATGGCAGACATACTCCAAATTGTCAGATTTATTTTATGTATGCTATTAACTTCCATAAGAGTGTATATAAAAAAAATCTGTCAATTTATATGTAACACTTGGGAGTGAGAGGGTCTCAAACTTTGACGCTCAGTAACGGCCAGATTTGTATATTTATCTTCAAGGAGATCATTTAAGCATATTAGGAGACTTATAATCTACCGATTAAACTCAAACATAATTTAAAAAAACATTGCTTAACATTGATAAAGCTTTAAAAAGTACCTGGTGGACAAGACGCCCTCTATTGGTGGAAAAGATAGGTCTCATATAGTTTCTTTCATTTTATAATATTTACTTTATAATGCAATAAGTTCCAAACGCGCTCGAGTATATAAGTATATATTTAGCATCGTGGGCTCCCGTACTACTAGATATACTCTACACAGGATGTAGCAATTACAACTCTCCCGTGCTAATATACACACGATGACTAGGCCATAAGCATTAGGAGCCTAACATAGGTTTCCATTCACAGTGCTAGCCTGCAGTCGAAGCAGCCTAGCACTGTGAAGTGTATTTTATCCGTGCCGTTATGTGCTATAGTAAATTATTATTATTTTATCCATTCTAAAAAAAAAACAAAAAAAATTGCTGGGACTCGGGGCCTTATCTCACAAGGAGAGAGATATACAGTGTAAACCTCCATGTAACGGTACTCGATTTAACGGTAAACTGTCTAAAGCGTCGAAATCAATTGGCTTTTGTTGGTGTAGCTTGTATTCCATACTATGATACATTCTCTCCATTATAATATTATAATAATAATAAAAAAAATATGTATGTGCTCTTCGAATGTTTCCTCAATATATATATACAGTGTAAACTCTATATAACGGCACTGAAGGGACTGTGCATTTTATGGCGTTATAGAGAGTGATCGTTAAATGGAGAGAATGTATCATTGTATGGAATACAAGCTAAACCAACTAAAGCCAATTGATTTCGGAGCTTTAGAGAGTGCGGTTAAACATATATTATATTTTATAATTTTAGTTTTTAAAGTGGATTTTTTAAATTTCGTGTGACCTTGTTTTTATTTATCAATTATTATAACCTCTTTTGAAATCTATCCCTCCTAGTTGTACAGAAGACACTTTTTCTGAATCCAAGCCACCCCTCGCCCGAGTTACCAATAAATTCCCCAATCGAACACCTCACACGAGGGCCGCGGGGGCTGGGGAAGGGGGAACAGTGCGCGCGGGGTGCGCGGGCGCAGCAACACCTGCCTGCTACCACAGAATACTGCAATAGTTAGTATTGACGTATGGTGTTCTCTGTTGCCCATAGGTACGCGTATGGTGTAAGGGAATGTATTTTTATAATATTATGGAATAATTTGGACGACCTCGTCGGCGTAAAGGTTACCATGCCGGACTGCAGAATCAGAAAGTACCGGGTTCGATTCCCGGCACGGCCAACATCTTTGTGCTGAACCAAATTTGTGGGCTGTCTGTCGGTTTGAGTGTTAAATATGTATTTATATATAATATGTATGTATGTATATGTAGTATATCAGTTGTGTTAGCAACCATAATACCAACTAGAAACGGTTCAGTATGGGGTTGACCAGCAGTGTGAGAAATGTGTGTTCGCTGCACCGTATTGTATCGCTTACCATCAGGTGGATTATGTCGCTTATCTAAGCCTCCGATGCAAATACGATGGGATGTTATACATTTGACCTGTCTCTGTGTGTGTGTTTGTTCTCGTAAGGGTAACCTGTTTTTGATAGAGTTATTTGTTGTTGGAAAGGTGTGGTAATCAACAGTGTCCTAATACATAATATATCGCACATTCATTTCCTTAACGTCACAACAAAATATACACATTTTCAGTACAAGCGTTTAAAGTTTAGAATTTTTTAAAAAGGGCATAAATAAAAGTAGAGTAACTATGTCGGTAATATCTTTTGTTTTTATAATGGAATATAACTAACAGTACTTATTTAGTAAAATCAAAAACCAAAAAACCTTTATATGGTAACAAAGAAACTGAACTAAATTAATCATTTTTGTTTAGTGACGTTAAGGAAATGAATGTGCGATATATGTCTGATGAACCTTAAACACACGAGTAAGCGACATTCTGGCCTAAAGTGTAGCATGCGTAGTCTAAAATTACTAGTATTATCTAACTGTTGCGTAAAAGACCCGCAGACAAACCCGCACGAATCGACCAGTACTTAATAAAAAACAAATAAAAACGCGAAATACATAACCATCGACCATCACAACCAGTATAATGCTAATTCTTCTCATTCATATTGAAATTAACTAAAAATAAACTGCAAAATTGACTATCCTTTATTTTCAAAGGATTAGAGTTCAAAATCGCATCTAAAAAAGTCGTTAATCCATCTTTGTATTGTACCCCTCTTTGGGTTTTAGCTTTCGGTATTAAAATGGTGTAAGTGATTTTTATAAAAGGCGCGATAGGTGAAGAGGTTTTTTTGTTGAACAGGTTAACGGTTCTGTAGTTATTAGCCCTTAAATGGACGTTTTTTTTCATGTTTTAAAAAAATATATTTGTGTAAAAGAAATGTATTATTGTCTAGGAAAAATTAGTAAAAAAATCAAGACATTATTTTACTATACTTTTTTTGCAAAAATGAGTGTTGTTTATAAACTACATTGCGCAATATTTAAAAAAAATTAGATGAAGGTCAATTTTATGTGTGATTTTTAGTATGTTGTTTAAAAACAACATAGTCCATTTAAGGGTTAACAAACTAGCAGATCGTTCCGTTTTCGCACGGGCTA
This sequence comes from Mellilla xanthometata, assembly GCA_035578125.1. Lineage (NCBI taxonomy): Eukaryota > Metazoa > Arthropoda > Insecta > Lepidoptera > Geometridae > Mellilla > Mellilla xanthometata. The sequence continues at coordinate 8,077,389 of JAPUBQ010000027.1, forward strand.
TATAACAATCTAAGTTGCAAAGAGAAACAAAATATAGCCTGGGATAATGTAGTTTCCCATTATATTTACACTGCTGTTCAAATGCCTAGCTGTAAAGAGTAAAGAAAATAAAATTAATTTGTATGGTTTGCAGCTAAACTAATACAAATTACAAATACTTTTAAATTTTTTCTACCTCCATGACACGGGCGCTCAGTCCAGTTTGAGGGTTAGGGATATTAAATAATGTACATACATTTATAGGAGACAGGATAGGGCCAAGTGGCGTGTCTTGGGAGAGGCCTATGTCCAGCAGTGGATGAACATAGGCTGATGATGATGATGATGATGATGACAAACATTTTGAATTTTACATTTACTGATAACACCAAAGTTACAAGTCAAAATTTCTACGCTTTCCATTTCTCTGGTTGTCTATCAAACGTCACGAAACCCTAATACCCCATCAAACCCGATCAAAAGGACAAGTTGAACGACCGCGCTTGTAAAAAAAAGGCCAAAGCTCTACCATGGGGTGATTTGAATGGCGAATCCTGCGCCCCTCTGTCGGAGCCCTCGCCACCAGACCAGGGGGGGTGAAGGTAGAGAAGGGCGAGGGCTGCGCACGCGTCGCATGTAGGGGGGCTTTACGTTACTTGTTCTTGGATCAAGGTGGTTTTATCTTAAGAAATCTCTTGATTTGGTGGACCGTAAGGAATAGGGTTATTTACTATACTACTAAGCTTACTTGTATGCTGACTTTTGTTCTGTCCAGGTTTCAATATTACAAACTCTGTCAGGTTTTACTTGTATATTAGACTATACATTTTTGACGATTGCGTAAATTGAATTTTATTCTATGTCATTGATATCTAACAGGCAATAAAGTTTTGAACAATGAATAATTATTTCTTAAGTTACTACATGCGTCTCGCTGCGTTATTGCTGGATTAAAAGTACCCTGTAGTGTATTAATCCTTAGTCTGAGCTATGTCAATGCCAAATTTTATGCAGATCGGTTTTGCCGTTTGAGCGTGAAGAAGTAATAAACATACCTACCTACACACAAACAAGTGCCTTTATAACTGTTGTTATAAAGGCTTAAGTTAATTGCTGTTATCCGGAATTAAAAGATGCCTTATGTGCATAAGATGAAAAATCCGTCATAGATGTCTTGTTATCTGATGAATATATCTAATTTAGCTCCCACCTGTATATTATTTATATTTAAAATTTTATATTGGAGACGAAATAAGTTTTTTTAGGTGTTGTCCTTAGGTACCTACTAAAACTCGCTTGCGGTTGTAGTTTTCTTACAATTTAAACTTAAAAGATTTTCTAACTTGAGTTTCTCGTATAGGAGTTGTATAACGATAAACGTTTCCACGTAATTTCAAGACGCTTAATGAAAAAACGCGAAGACAATTTGCAAAGCGATCGAACCGCATGTGTGCCTCGTTTGATAGGGGTTAGAAAAAGTGGGAGATGATGAGGGAAATAGGGGATGCTTATAGCTTTAATACGGGCAATAGATACATGGAAAAAACAAGTACATACGTAGTTGGTCTATTGCTGACATTTAGAAGACCATCACTAGAGCTTCGCCACTTTGTTTAGACGAAGAAGAAGTTATATTTATAAGATAACTAGCAGGTCGACCCGGCTTCGCACTGGCTATAAAATAATCTAAATTCCAAAGAGAAACAAAATATAGCCTATGTTACTCTGGTAACAATAATGTAGCTTCCAAACGGTGAAAGAATATTTCAAATCAGTCCAGTTGTTGCGGAGCCTATTCGCGTCAAATAAATCAAAGAACAAAGAATTTCCACTTTATAATTTAGGTATAGATTATTTCCTTTTCAGTTTTTTTTTTATTTCATTTTTAATTTATTATATTCCTTCCTAATCTTCCAGTTTTATTCTCCATTCCCTAAGACTGGGTTGCACCAGCATACATTAACATTAACTAAATATTAAAGTACCGGTTTGACAATAAATAAATAGCAACTATTTTTAATTAAAAAAAAATATATATTACGTCATAACTTTAACAGTAATCGTAACCGCTCAAACTTCGCTGGTTAAGGCTTTCCGAGCCCCATACTAAGTGCTTCTCAGACTGGCAACCACTTCCTCTAAGATTTTTAAATAGTAATCACTTAATAGACTTAAAATGGTCTTTATAGATCGCAAAATAGACAATACTATTAAATTTGAATCACAAAACAGATACCTCAGTGCAATTATTTTCAGATAAATACACTTGTGTGAGTGATCATAGACATTATTTACATAGTTTGTACTCTGAACCCAACCTAGGTGGGAATGGAATAATCATCGCGCCATATATTAATGACACTGGAAGAAATGACACAAGTGATATACTACATATACATACATATTTAACACTAACCTAACCTAACCAAACCGACAGCCAACAAATTTAGTTAAGCACAAAGATGTTTCCGGGCCGGGAATCGAACACAGAACCTTCTGATTAGCAGACCGGCATGGTAACCATTACGCCAACGAGGTTGTCAAATCTTGTCGTTATTTGCACATCCAACGGAACCACAATTGTTCCCGGGATAAAAAGTAGCCTCTGTGCTAATCTTGACACCAAATTTCATCAAAATCGGTTCAGCTGTTTCAGCGTAAAGAAGTAAAAAACATACACACACACTTTCGTATTTGCTATAGGAGTACAATTACCACTCAGCACGATATAAGTTCTCCGGTAAAAAGTTTTCCATGCTGACTTTAATACAAGTTTCCAAGTAAAGTTGGTCGAGGCGAAAATGTCTCCAATCGATGTTCCACTGTCGTCTAGGTACTTATTACGTGACGTGATAGAAACTGAAGTTATTCATCATAATTTTTTTTAGGACACATTTCACACACGGCTGGTTAACCCCATACTGAACCTTTTCTAGTTCGTATTATGGTTGCTAACACAACTGATATACTACATATACTAAGTATGGAGCAACGTCGGTCTTCCTACGTTCATTTATTAATATTTATTTAATAACTTCATATAAAAAACACATTAACTAAATTTACGTTAAATAAAAAAAAGGATAATCAAAGGGAATTTCCGTCGGATACATTTTGTGTCCGGGAACAGCCATCCAGTGGTCAGATTTGTAAGACCGGTGTTTAACGCGAAGTTAAATAAATTATATTTTTACGAAAGAAACGCTTAGCCACTTGGTTTAAATGGTAGAAAGCTTGTCTTCTCAGTACCGTTGCTTACCACCAGCTTATTGCAGCGCTCGTCTCTAAAATATACTCACGTTTAATCTGATTAATATTCTGTCACAGATATCATTATGTTAATACAATGACGTGCGTGACAATCTCATTAATTTACTATTCAAAAGTATCATTCATTTGTATGTATGACAGAAGCCGTATTTCAGTTGTACAATAATGAGCTTTATTTCAGAGGAATTAGAATCATTTTTATGAGCTAGAGATTCTTGGTAAGGCAATGGGTATACAAGGTACTTAAAAATATTTTTAAAATAACTTGCTTTGATAGGCAATTTTTTAGTGCTGGTCTGGATAGCAACCACCATAATTATCCTTTAGTTATGAAATCTTGGTCGAGGCAAACATTTCTCTAACCCATGTTCCGCTGTCGTCTAGTTACTTATTGGAAAAAAGTAAGAAAAAATGTTTTTTATTGTACAGGAAATTTAGGTTTACAGCTACTTGTACATTGGTATAAGACATGTCTGGTTTGCTTAATGCGTGTAAAGTAGCCAATAGTGCGCTGCGCCTTACACACTAGGTCAGTCAAGCTGCCTGAACTGTGGGGCGGCAGAGGCTCCCGCAGGACTGCTATTACGTGTATACATATATATATTATGTGTGTTAAAGTGATAGAAATTGTCAATTTTTATCATCATTATCATCGTGTTGAAAATCTGTCGCCATTCACCTAACAGTGTGTTCCGCCAGCTTCCTAGACAGACAGTTTTTCCAGACTAGACATACTCTGCCATTAGGCAGAGTGTCGCTTGCGCATGTGGTTACGCGTACAACTGGTCAAATGTCTAGGTGATGATAAATGATAGATTGATTGATTTTGAAAGTAATCGTATATACAGCGTTATACACAAGCTTGACTTAACTGACAAGAGAAATCGCACTATTAATATGATATAACAATTATAGCTATTGACAAATAAATCGACAATATGGCATTTAAATTTACTCTAATCAATTTAATGAGAAACTATAATGTAATGAATATGAAATTAATTTTGGTAATCGACAAGTGGTTAAAATATGTGCATGTAAATATGATGTAGTTGAATAAAAGGCTTTTTTACTTTTACTTACATAAGCTTAAATATACTAGGATATTTTAGGCTAACAGCGCCTTTTATAAACTTACGCCTAGGTTCTCTCTAGTTAACAAACTAATTCTAAACTAAACTAGATGATAATACTTGTACTATCGTTACTGTCCTTTTCTCATTTCCTCCACCGAGTTACATTCAATTGTGTCCACATTTTTTTTTATTGTTTTTTGCGTCTTATCCAAAGATTTAATATGTAACCCTGTACGGTAGAAGTAGGTACGTCTGTCGAGCAGGTGTACTGAAGAGCTATTTTTGTCTTGTTATTATAATTTATTTATTCAACATTAATATAAACGATCAGATTCTCTTAAGGAAAATATTCACCTTTTTATAGTATGTCGTACAATTTTCTGAGCTCAGTGACTTAGCTTTGGTGTCAAAGGGTTTATTTAGCTAGGACAAGGGTCGATGTTTTTTAAAAAGATTTATCGTTGATTAAGAACAAATTTATTATTCATATTTGTATAAGATAGACCATGTCGGCTTGCTTAACAAGTGAATAACAAATCCTACAAAAACTTACTATGATGGCTCGCTAACCCCAAAATAGATCCTGTCCTCCGACATCAAGAGACGCCACTCTTCTCTATCCTCTCACTCCATCTGTTGTCCCTCAGTCTCGCCGTGTGCCCCGCCCATTTCCACTTGGTTTTCGCAGACTTTTAGAGTTTTTAGATCTGCCAGTAATCAGCCAGTAATTCAAGACTAGACACCTCACCTTCGGCTTCGGCTTGCTGGTTCGTGTAGTTTATGCGACCAGCTAATCAAATAAAATGAAACGATATTCGTGAAACATCGAAAGACATTTTCTTACAAGTTCCCCATGGCAGCCCATGGCAATATAAATTGATTCATGACACGTAATCAAGCCTTTTGGCGTTTGAAAAGTTTGTAACGCTCAAACGGCAAACTTCAATGGAAATAGAAGTTATTACCTAAAGTACTCTAGGTTTCCGTAGGGCGGTGCATGTTTTATTAGTGTTTGTTTACCTTTTACTTCATTAAAACCGTTCGCAGAGTTTCAGCTAAGCAAGCCTGTAGATCAGGAAACAAAGGTTATATGACGCGATTGCCGATGTTAAGCAACGGTCGATGCGGATGGTATTTGGATGGGTGACCATGCACAAGACTGTCGTTTTTCAAGTGGCATTTTCATCTGGGCGCTACCGTGGATCGGATGACCCGTGAAATTATAGGTCCCGGCTGTTAGTCTTAGTAGTCGTTACGAAGCCAAGTCAGAGGCCTTTGGACGGCTTGAAAAGTGTCGACACCAGAGTTTGGCCACTTAGCTCATACGGAGAAGAAGCAACGGTCGATGCAGATTATGCGGACAGTCTTTGGATATGTCCATGGACATTGAAGCCATCAAGATTGCCATTTCATAAGGGGCGTTTTCATCTGGGAGATGATGTGGCTTAATAAATAATAATAATAATAATTGACGACCTCGATGGCGTACCAAAAAAAATTACCTAACATTTATAAAATTAAAAACTAAAAAGTAAAGTACAATGGCGGCCTTATCACCGGCGGATTTTAAAGGATTTTTTAAAATATTCTATATCGTTTATTAATTCATAAACGATATACCTAGAATATTTAAAAAAATCCTTCTACTCGTACGAAGTCTTCTCTGAAGCTTGGCCAATTTGTCTGCATTCTGAAACCATCAAACGCTACAAAGCTTGGTGCCTCGTAATTTTTTCATTCACTCGTGTAGTAAGGCAAAGCTCCCTTTACTCCCGTCTCTTTCTTATGATTCTTCTCGCTCTAACGAAGGGGGAGAGAGCTGGCAACGCCGCGTACTAACCGACCCGTTGAGAAGTCATTACGTATTTGCGATTATCTGTTGAAATTGGTGCGTATCGCCTTTTTATGGGTTATATTTAATTTTAATAGACAAAATATGTTTGTAATATATATTTTTTTTATTGTTTACGCCTAGGAGTTGCGCTAAGTGCTATTGGGTTGGTAATAAAATAGAGGCAACTCGGCTGGCATTTTATTTAGTACTCTTCCCACTGGGACTGGTTTTTAAGATTAGATATATTTTTAATTTAATGATTTTATTTATAAAATAAAATTAGGGATACCTTGTTATTTTTCAATTAACTATTTTTTATTATTGATTAGATTAGGTACAATTTAGTTAAAATCCAAATTGAAAATTATCAAAAATTAACGCATTTTCATAGATTTCCATATATTTTAAGCAAATTAATTAATATAAAATTTTTATTTCTTTTTCCTGTTTAATGCTTCCAAATACAATTGATAAATTTGAGAAACGAAATTGGAAATTAATGTCATTACTAGCTATTTTATTAAAATTTTAGTAACAATATCATTATTGATAAACAGATAAAAAATATATACACATTATTAAACAATAAGTCACGGCCAAAACTCACGCTTATTAATTGAGATATGTACTAAGATTATGTTAAATAGGTATTTCCGATTTTATAAAATTGATACTCAGCAGGCTATTTAGTAAATTCGATAACGTATCTCTTTTTGATACCTTTTATATGAAGATTCCAAAAGTTTATCGGATTATCTGTCTTGGCATTGTATTAAAGGGGTATGGGAGCAAAATGGCATATTCTGAAAAACCCGGTGTAAATGATAGGACTACAGTTTTTTCAGTTTGGCTTGTTAAGTTTTCTAGTTTAAATATTTTTTTGCAGTTATCAGGTTATTAAAGACTTCAAACTCTTAACCTTTAGACATGCAATTTTGGACCTAAATTACACAAAATAACATCTAAAATACTAGCATCCAGTCCCGGCTTCGCACGGGCTCTAAAATAATCTGTTAGCAAAGAAAAACAAAATATATCCTATGTTACTCGGAGATTATGTAGCTTCCCAACGGTGAAAGAATTTTTCAAATAGTTCTAGTAGTTTCGGAGCCTATTCACGTCAAACAAACAAACAATCAAACTTTTCCTCTTTATAATATTGGTGTAGACATGAAGATACTCACATTTAGCACATAATACTAAATTTCACAATCAACAACTAATTCATTTGACAGTCGACATATTTACAGTTCATAGACAATAATAATAGTTCAAAAAAACTAAAAAACATGCTTTTTATAGAAAACCGTAATTTTATCAAATTAGTGCATTGTCATCGGTCCTCAATAAATCTACAAAGTTTGAACGAAATCAGGCCGTTTAAAGTGGGTCAAAATCGCGCCCAAAGAAGTCGGTTACAAACAAACATACAGGTGAAGCTAATAAAAAGCGTGTAAAAAGATAGTTAAGGTCACTATACATTATCAGGTTTAGCTGCAATTACTTATAATTTTTATAAATTTTACAAAGTACAAAGTTTTAGTCCCAGTTTGTTTGCAAATGTCGCTAGTGACGTCACTATAAAAACGTGTAAAAGTAACAAACCACACCAACTCAATGTTAAATGTGTAACGATTATTATTAAATACTGTGAAGATAACATATTAATCACCGCAGTGGTCGCGATAGTAAACATCTCACTGGACTTCCTTACATCATGGAAATTCCTGAGCACACACATGCCCTTATACCTATACCTAGCACAGTTATACAGAGTTTCTGCTTATCACAAAACAAGATCTTCTACGAACAACGCTGTTCAAATGCTATGAGACTTGGCCCGTGACGTTATTAGTACGACGTGGTACAATATGCAAAAATAGACGCTGGAATTTAACGTTTCGTTTAATGTTAATCATATAATGAATACTTTATAGTACTCCAAGCAAGCTGTGGTCAAACGCGAAGCTATAAATTGTTAAATAAATACTTTAGCGTGTTTGTTCACGGCTCAAGTCGCATAGCATTTGAAACCTGAGTCTCTTTTTCCCGAGAAGTACAATTTGGGGGTCTTCAAATCTAGAGTAAATAGGTTCCTTCTAGGCAAGCGTGTTACATCTTAGACCACAGTTAAGCTTAACTTAAGGCAAGCTGCGGTCAAACGTAAGCCTAAAATTAAAACGTGTAATAGTTTAGTTACTGGTTACAAGAAGCCGTGTATATAAAGTTGCGTAACATTTGAGCCGCCCTGTCTACCCCGTGTTACCGTACGTAGTTACGTACCGGGAGACGCTATGCGCCGGACATCTCATTTGATGAGCGACACGGGACTTTTGTACTGTCCTTCGGCCCCGGTGTCAATAGCAACGTTAAATTGTACGTCTCGTCCTGTCAGTCTCTAATACAGTGATGACAAATGTCAAATGCCATGTCAGATGTCATGCCCTTCTTCTTCCTCGAATGAGCTACGTGGACATTCTCTAGTGTGGAAAGTTTTCAAGCTACCCGAGGACTTCTGACTTGGCTCAACGAATTCTTGATCAAAGACTCCTTAAGAATATGCCCTTGGACGTGATTTGAATGGTCTCGGAAAAACAACAGAACTTGGTCAATTGGGTCACACAAAAGCAAAAGACGTCATTGTAGGTGCTGCCTTGTTATGGTTTGTTGCTATACAATTTGAGATATGTAGGAACGAGACACACTTGAACTAAATGATTAAACTTTATCCGCAACAGAAGGTAAGCCTTGTCATAATATTTAAAAAGCAGAAACAGGCGACATTCCTGAGCCCTGCAAAGTTGACTTCATTGGGCACGTTATAACATCGATATAGATTTGAAATGGTCTTTGACCAGCAGATAGGTACCTAATCTTCGTATTAACCGAACATTCTACCCATCAAATGTCACAGCGGATAATTAATGTCGAATACACGATTAACGATAATAGTTTGATAAAAACTAATAACATGATAAGAGGAATATTTTATCACGCATGGTGACAATTCGACTGACTCTCGACCAGTCGGGTAGGCAGAATTTGCGGCATGGATATTTCAAGTATTCTAATATTTTGGATGTTATTTACAATCAGACGGCCTCTGGTTCGATCCCGGCGCTACACCAATGACTTGTTTTTCAAATTATATGGGGTTTTGGACTCGCTTTACGGTGAAGGAAAATATCGTATCCGTAGACGTGTCTCATCCGCCAATCCGCGCATGTCCTGCGTGGTAGATTTTGACCTATCACTCTCATTAGAGAAGACCTTGAACCAAAGCAATGATTTGTAAGTGGGCTTATAGTTAAGTAACTCTCCCCTTATAGGTTGACTTGTTAGATGCCGTCGGTTAGATTAAAAATTCTGGACAGTGAATTTCACCATCGCCTCTCTACATCAGCCGAGATGTTTCAGAGAGTTCTGCCTGAGCAGATATGTTTCCTATTAAAAGCATTTTTTTGTATTGTTAAAAGTATTATTCGGAGAAGAAATCTAGAGTTAATTGGTTCCTTCTAAAAGTACACGTGCTACCAATATCTCTAATTTTTGCACTTTGACGCTCATTATGAATCATCGATAATATTTAAAAATTTGTTGGTGAATCATCAAAGATTGTTGTTGTTGTTGGATTACGCTGTTGCGATACAATTACAATAATTTAACGTGTTGTCCGTGGGTCAGACGACACGTTAAATTATAGGTCCCGGCTGTTAGACTCAGTACAAGCAGTCAAGCCAAGTTCTTCTCTTCAAGTGGAAGGACTTGGCTTAACGACATAGGCTTAAGGACGAATGACCTTCGGACGGCTTGAAAACTCTCGACACCAGATTACGGCCAGTAAGCTCATACAAAACAGAAGATGAAGAAGATACAATTATGAACTATCGAAAAAAATTAGACTAAACGAAATGTTTCATGCATGTTATGTCATATATTGCAATACATACTGTGATAGATAATAAAATAGAGATTATATCCAGTTTGCTAATCGGTTTTTGACATACATATCACTTATAAAAAGGTAAAATATGTTTCCTTGCTTATTTCCAGCATCTTAACCCCCTAAGTATGATGCAACTCGTATAATACACTCGAATATATTAAAATGGCCGCAAAGAATATACAAAGAGCCACCGGTTCTGTACTAACAGTTGATTTATTGTCAAAACACGACGTTAGCGTCGGTTCTTCGATAAATATTCCCAAGAATTCGCCCGTTCTTCAGGTCTCATGCTGGATTGTTTACTGCAACATTTTTTGATTTAGTCGTACTTCGATGGATAATGCGAATAAGATGTGTTGCTTCGCACATTCTATTAGATGCTGATTTCGAGTAAGTTTTTTAAATAATTATATTTTAAGTTTTCACGCCCAATGACCTCTTCTCACTGTTTATAATTTACAAGCTGTTTTACCCCCTTTCACCCCCTTAGGGGAAGAATTTCCAAAATTCCGTTCTTAGTACGCGTCTCCATAATAAAACGAATACACCCTCCAAATTTCACAACCCTAGGACCAGCCGTTTGGGCTCTGCGTTGTCTATAGATGAATGAATGAATGAGTCAGGACAAAGAGTCTTATAGTATAGATTTAAATGTGCTAAGGCAGCCAAGTCACAGAACTTTGGGCGACTCAAAAACTCTACACCAGAGCTTTGCCACTTACCTCTGTACGAAATTATTACTACTACAATTATGTCCCCAGCTAATTTTAGGTCACTTTTGGTTAACTGATTTTAAATATGAGTATTTTACACGAAATAATTGCCCTCTAATATTGCCTTCTGAATTTATAATTCATTTATAATCATAACATGTAATTGGTTTTAAGAATAGCTTTTCGAGTTGGCGTAAATGCCCTCAGGCGTTTTCGAACTTCAATGCTTTGACCTCCCTTACACTCCCTTTGCATTATGACCTTCAGCTGTATTTGAACGCCCTTCTATCGTAAAGATACTAGATATAATATTTCTACGGTTAAGTTAAAACGCTACGATCATTATTTTGTAGATTTTTTTTATTTGGCTAAATAATTTAAAAGAGAAGAGATTGAAAAACAGTCCATTTCAGAAATGTCTATTTTGTTAACCGCTTTCGGATTTAGAATTTAAGTCCTTCGGATCGTTTGAACGCATTATAAAACTGATGTTTTGCCTGAAGCTTTATTTTTTGTGTGATTTGTTTATTTTGCATATCTATGCTGCTAAAACATTATAAGTTTTTATTCTTAAAAATAGGAAAACATTTGTTAGCTTTTTCTGAAATATGTAATTTGGAATGTTTAACCACTTTTTGTATATATTTTCCTTTCCTTCTTTATGTACACTTTTCTACTAAGTTTCCATGCTTATATTATTACTGTATGATTATTATCAGTCATATTTATTGCCATTATTAGCAAAAAATTGTAAACCTGTGTACATACTTTGAGTAATATTATTGCTTTCAACAATTATTCCGATGCCACTCAACTTTCTTAACTGCAATGTAAGCTCCAAGCTCCTTACGAGTCACTGCACTGTATGTCTGTACTTGTCATATTTGTACAAACAAGTGTAAGCTGGCTTTGTTCCAAAGTTCAAACAGTTTAACAAAACTGTAAACAAATTAATGAAGCTAGATGATTAGCCCCACTTTCCCCCATATTTATGTTGCGTAAGGAGTAGGCGAGGCCGCGGTAAACAAAGGAAAAGCCCGCCGTAACGTAACGGGCGGCCATCAATTTTTATAAATCCATAAACCGCCAGTATCTCGCGCCCACTAATTACACCTCCTTCGGTGAAATTAAAAAATAAATAATAAAGTTTGGTTCGGAAACTTTAACCTCATTATTTGTTACGTTCGGGCTCGCCGCGTCCCCCCGCTCCCGGCGAGCTGGCAACGTCGCGTTTTGTGCGCCTGGGATGCCAGTGGGATGCAAGCGACGAGTGCCTGGACGTTCGGGAGATTTAAATACAGTAATACCCCGACTTACGCTACCTCGACTTACGCGAATTCGGAGTTACGCGATTTAATTATCTCGTCTATTTTAACGTTTTTTGTTTGAAGCCAGTTTGAGCCGCGCACTTCAGATTGTGTTTATACATTTCATTAATATAGTTTGTCATATTATCTAGAATAAAATTAAAATAAATTTCCTAAATTATTGTTTTATATTTCCTAAATTATAGTCTCCGGTCCCAATTAAACATACTTTGTATGACTTTATAGGTATGTATATGCAAAATTGTACACCGACTTACGCGAATTCGACTTACGCGGATTGCGCTCGGTCCCACCTATCGCGTAAGTCCGGGGTATTACTGTTTAATAAATGCTAGGACACATTTCATACACGGCTGGTTAACCCCATACTGAACCATTTCTAGTTCGTATTATGGTTGCTAATACAACTAATATACTACATATACATACATGCATATTTTATATAGATACATATTTATAACACCCAGACCGACAGCCAACAAATTTAGTTTAGCACAAAGATGTTGGCCGTGCCGGGAATTGAACCCAGAACCTTCTGATTAGCAGTCTGGTATGGTAACCGTTACCCCAACGAGGTCGTCAATAATAGCTATAATTTGTCTATAACTGTCCACTCTATAAGACTCAAAATATGTGGAACCGGAGTTTCAACTTCACCGCCTTATATTCTGAGTTGAATTTTTCACATGATAAACAAAATGAGTATGAACATTATAATATGTAACAAATAAACAATTTTTATAATAGCAAATGTTTATGAATATTATTGGAACTGTTTGATAGTTTCGTGTACATAATCTTAAATGACATCTAATCTTTGTGAATTTTCGTAGTCGATAAGCTATTTCATTGTTCTGTTGAAATTGCTACTTTTGTATCGATTTTCTGCATCTTCTTATTTTCAGTTCTTGTATTGCTCTACCAAAATGTTTCTTATCCCAAAATAATAACTATCAGTAAGTACTTCATTACAATTTTTATGATTTTATGTATTTAATTTTCGTAATGTCAATTTTACATAATTGTTTGTGATTGGAACGAACAATTAACTTTTATCAAAAGAGTCGGAGAGTTTTTGAAAACAATAACGAATAGTAATATTTTAACAATTGAAAATAACCTTTGTATTTTTACATTTTACCGAAAAATAATCTTATTACTCCTCCTCTCCATAACTCCATATTATCACCGATCGGGATAAAAATGATTAGTTAGTGGCACTAAAAAAAAAAAAACAATTACAATGGCGCTTACAAGATATGTTGTTTGTTTTCCGTTTATTCAATTAATAGTGCGATGTCATCTTAATTTCAGTACTAAAAATATTCTATAGACTTATTATTTTGAATGTATTATTAATTTATACGGTTTCAATTTCTTCACACAGATCCTTCATCTAAATTAAATCATTAGCTAACTAGCTGCGCCCCACGGGGTTACCCGCATTAATCCAGGACATAAAAGTAAATTGGGGATAAAGTAGCCAATGTGTTAATCTCTCTTCACACCAAATTTCATTAAAATCGGTTCAGCCGCTTGAGCCTGAAGATGTAACAAACATACACATTTACACACAAACTTTCGCATTTATAATATACTAGCAGATCGTCCCGGCTTCGCACGGGCTATAAAATAATCTAATTTGCAAAGAAAAACAAAATATAGCCCATGTTACTCTGGGATTGTGTAACTTCGTAACACTGAAAGAATTTTTCAAATCGGTCCAGTAGTTTCGGAGCCTATTTGCGTTAAACAAACTAACAAAAAATCTAACTTTTCCTTCTTATAATATTGGTATAGACATGAAGATACTCACATTTAGGCGCAAAATATCACAATCAACAACAAATTCATTTGACAGTCGACATATTTACAGTTCATAGACAAAAAGATAGTTAAGGTCACTATACATTGTCAGGTTTTAGCAGGCAGAAGTAGGATTAGTAGTAGCGATGCGCGACTGTGAATGATTCCAGTCGAATTATTCGACTTAATAAATCATTCGACTCATTCGAAAGATCTCCGAAAATTAGTAACTTACATGATACCCACTCAAAATTAACCGGACTGAATGAATGCTACATTAGTTACTACTTGAGCCGACTCCACTCCACCGATTCATTCATTTGAAACTAACAAGTGACATTGACAAGATTCGCTAACAATCGAATCAAAACGCCATTAGTTACTAATTAGTAGTCATCATTCGATTATTAACATTAGTATATTACTAATATTCAAGTCGAACGTGTATATTAGTAGTTGTAGATAATTCGACTGGTAAGATTATTCGTAGTCGCGCATCCCTAATTAGTAGGTTTAGTAGGGTTTTATTTATTATCGATATTCTCCCGCGTGGCGGGGAATGTTTCCACCGAGTATGACAACACTGGGCGCGCGGTGAGCGGCGGTCGGCCATGACGGCAGTATACCGTCCGCCGCGACCGCGCGCGCTCGTCGCGCTATCTCGCGCCAACGCAAGTCGTACGTGCAAAGTTTGTCACTCCACGGAGCCTTATCTCTCGGAAAACATATTGAAAACTCGCTGTGAAATCGTGTTTCTCATTTTTTAGTAGTTTTTTAACAATACTCACTGTGTTTATGTTTCAATTTTACACGTAAAGTTTTTCACGGAAAGTTGTGTGTTGTGAAACTTTGAAGCTCCATTCAGTTTGAAGTTGTTCGATTTTTGGTTCGGTGTGCTCTCGAACGGATTTTTTCTTGTGTTTTCGTTCGAATTATGGGAATATGGTAATTTATATTAAGTAAAATGATACAAAGGAAACTAGTACAAATAGGATAAAAACGAATAGCTACTAATTTATATTTCATATCCTTTTTTTGTTAGTAAAATGTTATGACTCTTTTGTGTTTGAAAGTTTGTGAAGCGGATTTTTGATTCAGCGCGTTTAAAAGTTAGGAAAAGGTTTTAATTACGAATACAAAATACAAATTTGTTTATTGTCTACAGTTTAACATGATCTAATAAAATTAAAATTACCTATATTGAATTAGGCATTAATATGCCTGAATATGGCAGTTCCGAACTAGGTACGGCAGATGTGGAATGAAGTCTGATTAAAAATATGAAAACATGTTTGTCTGTTTGTTCTATTATAGGCTAATTTTAATTCTTTAATTGGCAATAAACTCAATTATTTTCAAATACAAAATTATCATGGTTACTTCTTCTGTTTTGTTAGGTATATTTGTTCCGAATTTATAAAGATGGCGGTTTTCAATTAGCCCCTTTTCTTATAACCGTCGCTTATTAATCGAATATTGAAAAGATATTTTTAATTTGATAAAATATACTTTTTTTTTAATAAATCGGTTTATCATTTTTTCTGGAGTCGATATTCCAATTTTTAATTGTTGATTTATTTTTGTTTAAATCTTGTACCTACCTATCCGTTCTTTGCAAAAAAGTTCTTTGTTATCTGTCATCTTATTTGGAATGAATCAAGGTTTTGATGTATTGTTGGGTCAGTTGCTTTCAATTGTTCAGAAAATTACATTTCAAATGTTTGGCAAACTTTTGTATACTTATATAGAACATATCTAATATCTTTAAAGTTCCGAACTTTACTTACAAAATGGAGTTTTTTTCGCTCGGCTTCCTAAGGTGATCTGACGCGATCGTCGTAGTTAAGCAATGGTGGATAGATGATCTTGCATAATACTGCCATATTGGAATACCTAGTGGTAGGTATTTACATCTGGGCGCTACCATGAGTTGGAGGACACGTTAAATTGTAGGTAGCTCCTGAAAGTCGTTAAGCCAAGTCTGAGGCCCTTGGGTGGCTATAAAACTCCACAGCAGAGCTACTAGCTCTAGCCACTCAGCTCTTACGAAAACTAAGCCTTTCATCAACCGTCCAATTCTCGTATTCAACTGTGACTTTAACTGTGTTGATCGATTAGGATCACCTTAGTCTGTTGTCACCGGTCCAATGATATCTGTAATAAATTATACACTATCTTAACTAACGTAAGAAAACATCCGCAAAAATAACACCATTCTTAACTTTGGAGCAAAAATAAAGAAGATTGAACTCTATTTTAACAGTCCCTTTGATTGCGTTGATCGATTAGGATCACCTCATGCCTTCTCTTATCGTTCCCCTTTGTCACCAGTGCAATGATCTCTCTAACACATAATATAGCTTAATAAAAATTAACATTAGAATAACATCCGCCAAAATAACACCATTCCTAACTTCGGAACATCTGCAGCAAAAGTCCGAGGAAGCGCCAAAAAAAATAATTATAATCTAATCTATTCTAATATATCGAATAATAAATAAATAGATTGTCGCATCGCCAAATTAGCATGGCAATGCAATCTGTCTGTCATTCTGGAGTCCTATTTGAATTTATTTCACTTGGTGATTATGTCGAAATCGGGGATTCGGGAATACTGTGGTGGGACGTAAAGACAGTATGGGCTCTATGCTACTTGTGTTTGGATACTGTCGTCGCATGACGGTATGGGGGGTGTCACCAGTTATATAGGGATTGCCAATTATATGATGGTGTGTGATGCTATAATTATATATAATTTATTGTAACTAATTATGGAGCTACTCGTGGCATTGTGCGCACATCGAGTTGTTAGCTATGAATCGATGCTTAGCGAAAAGCTTGACATAGGTACCTACATTATTTATTACATTTAGATTGCGACATACCTGTAGTCTTCGAATCCATTACTTTTTTCCACCAGGCTAACACAGAAAACTGTAGATTAGCTCCCAATGTTAACACTTTTGTAAAGTCGCCGATAACTGACACGTACACAAAGTTCTATGATCAAGTTCCGACTCAGATTACTGGGTAATGTGCAACGGGAGAGGGGTGGGGGAGGTAACATATTATTCTTTGGACTGTCCCCTACCCCAGGTAATTGAATTTAGTTGCATTTCTTTAACTTTGTGATTTTGACTTTTGGCCCCGTAGATTGTTCGAATACCCCACTGTGCAACGGCGTCTGTCAGGTGTGAGTCGGACTGGCGCTCGAATGGTTCCTAATTATTGATAAGTCCTTGTTACATGATATTGAGCGAAGTTTTTTTTAAATATTATACTTGTAGCCACTTGAGCAACAAAGCACAAGTAGAAGTAGGAATTACAGGCTCATAAGGAGGCTGTTTTTTTTTTAAATACTAGGTAGGACACATTTCACACACGGCTAGTAAGTCCCTTACTTAAACATTTCTAGTGTGTGTTATGGTTGCTAACACAACTGATATACTTACTACATTGTACATACATAAATACTTTATGTCGATACATATTTAACACCCAGATCGAAAAATTTAGTTTATGACAAAGATGTTGGCCGTGCCAGGAATCGAAACCGAGACCCTCTGGTTGTCAGTCCGGCAATGGTAACCATTACGCCGTAGATCTTCGTTGTTGGAGTACACTGTTTGGTGATTGTCAAGAGTAGACCTATTCCTTAAAAAAATCTCGATGTTCCAACAGCCCATACTGCTAACGCCGCAATGTATGGCGACGGCCAGTTGTTTAGACATCTCCAGGTGCGTGATCAATCCGACAGGTCCATTTGTCTACGTCCAGCCTCATACATATATACATACACATACATACATACATACATTATCTATCACGCGTGTACTAAAACCAATCTGGCAGACGTTTACAATTTTTGTAGTATTAGAGGAAGTTTGAAAGTGGCGCCTGTGTCAGAGAACGTGAAGAGTGGACGGTTAGCGTGGTACGGGCATGTAATGCGTAGAGAGGAGATTCATGTGACTAGGAGAAGTATGGATCCCTTGAGGTGGGTCCGCTCGGACTGCGGACAGCGGCCTGGGCTGGGAGAGCAGCGGCAATGCGCTGTGCGGTCCTGCATCCCTGCCCCCGTCGTGAGATGGGACACCGTGAGGTTGTAGTCGGTAGTGACGCCCCTCTGGCCCTCGAGTCTGACATACCCCGCTCGCCTCCCCCAAGCTTGTAGCGGGAGATGCGTAATGCATTTCCTCACGAAAAAAAAGGAGAAGTATGGATATGATTGTAAGAAGTAGCGGAAGTAGAGGTCGACCAAAGAAGACGTGGATGAATTGTGTGAAGGAGGATATGAATGAGAAGGGAGTGAATGTGGAGATGACGGCTGATAGAGTGGCGTGGAAGAGAAAAACAGGCTGTGCCGACCACACCTAGTGGGAAATGGAAAGAAGAAGAAGCTTACAATTTTTGTAGTATCTAGATTTTCCTATACTTGACCAATTATTTTCTTTCGAACAAATTGAATATATGTAAAGAAGAAGAAGAATTTTGAAGTTTTTGTAGTATCTAGATTTTCCTATACTTGACCAATTATTTTCTTTGGAACAAATTGAACTAGTAAGAACATATATACAATGTCAAGAAGAAGAAGAATTTTAAAGTTTTTGTAGTATCTAGATTTTCCTATACTTGACCAATTATTTTCTTTCGAACAAATCGAACTATTTACGCCACATTAAAGGCTTTTAAATAATAAATGGAAAGCATAAATAAAGGAGTAGGATGCGTCGGCATGTCCTCGTTTAACTCTTGGCCACGTCAGCATTTCTAGCCGATGAATAATATATGCTATACTGTTGCAAATAAAATCGATTTTTGTACGGCGAACCTTTAGGGTCAGCTCACACCGAGACGCGACGCGACGCGACGCTGCGCGCAGATTTTAAATAGAGCGACTCAAAATATACTTTATTTACTACACGAAAAGATTCACATTTCATTGTTAGAACAAGCCGCGAGGCGTCTCGATGCAGCGCTGCGCAGCGCAACGTATCTGAATTCTCACAATGAAATGTGAATCTTTTCGTGTAGGAAATAAGGTATATTTTGAGTCGCTCTATATAAAATCAGCGCGCAGCGTCGCGTCTCGGTGTGAGCTGACCCTTAGCGGTAATTGCAAGCTTCTCCAATATGTATGCTTTAATTATAAACGCTTTATTTATTGAAAAAAAACGAGTGTGCGATGGCGAAACGTCTGCTTTTCAATCAGACGGCCTCTCGTTCGAGCCCAGCCTTGTTTTTCTAGTTATGTGTGGATTTGCACTCGCTTTACGGTGAAGGAAAACATCGCGAGGAAACCGATAAGTATTGTGGTCCTTAGGACCACAATATCCGAAGACATGTATTATCCGCCAACCCGAGCGTAGCCAGCGTGGTAGATTATGGCCTATGCCTCTCTCTTCGTAAGAGAAGGCCCCGAGTCCCAGCAGTAGGAACACTTTGTGGGCGTCTTATGCTATGCTCATTATCGAGGTGCGTTTTGACTGGTACTTAAGCTTGTATAGGCGATATATATGGGCAACATTTAACTTTGCGGTTTTTTCGGAACAAATCATAAAGGGTAAAAAATAGCTTAAAGACCGTCTAAAGAAGTATCCTTAGAATATTCATACTTATGTTGGTACCTAGCAAAATGAAAAAAAAACTTATCCAAAAAATGTCTTTTTAGATTTTTTACGGGATTGGGAACTTCAATTGTTTTCGGGATAAAAAGAAGCCTATGTGTTAATCCAATGTTATCGCTAATCTGTCTTCACGCCAAATTTCAGTAAAATCGGTTCAGTTATTTGAGCGTGAAGAAGTAACAAACATACACACAAATTTTCGCATTTATTATATTAAAAAATCTATATGTATACTAGCTGACCCGGCAAACGTTGTTTTGCCTCACTTAGGGGTACAGCGCCATCTATTGATTACTTACTCAACCCAGTCGAAAGGTATCGACATATGTTAGAATCATTTGGAGTTAACAGATAATTGTGACTGTCAAATAATAATAGACAATAATTAACAATAAATTAAAATTGCGACTATAATTTGAGATTTCAACTATCCTATCTTTCAAGTTGGATCGAACTGCACATGGTGTGCGAATTTTATTATAATCGGTTAAGTGGTTTAGGAGTCCATTGAGGACAAACATTGTGACACGAGATTTATATATACTAAGATTTTAAGATTAGTAGGATTAGGAAAATGAAAAGTTTAACATTATGCCCTTGATTTGCCTTAAAAGACGCTATCCAAACAATTTTTAATCATATCACTTATTTTTAAACGCCGCCCACTTTCCCCCCTTCTTAATGACCGAGGGATGAATTACGTACAAATTAATTATACACTAACTGCTTGTCTTCAATCAACTGACGTGTAGTTAGCTCATAGTTGGATAACTATTAAACTGTGCTTATAGTTATCTTTTGTTATGTTTTAATCGTCTTCCAAATGAGATTAGAATTAAGGTTTTTTTTTATATACAGTGTAAACTCCATGTAACGCAGCGAACTAGAATAAACGGAAGAGTAACTCCATACAATTGCCGCTTAGAATTTGTATCCATCTACGCGCACAATTATACTGCTATCCTAACGAAACACACACAAACACACACACACACAAAGCTCGCATGCGATTGGTCGCATCAAGGTCACGCCACCGATACTAGCCGCGCGGGTAGCTGTTTTGCCCCGCCCACCACGGTGTTTTACGCGTGGACGGTTTATCGGTACCATTTTATCGGCCAAGTTACTATTCTATTTATTCTCGTTCGCTGATGTAAGAAACGCCACTCGATTTAACAACAAACTCTCTAAAGCGTAGAAAAAAATTGGCTTTAATTGGTTTAGCGTGTATTCCATACAAAATGATACATTCTCTCCATTTAACGAGCACTCTTTAAATAATGCCATAAAATGCACAGTCCCTTCACTGTCGTTATATAGAGTTTACACTGTATGGAGCGGCAGGACGCGAGCTAGCGTTCTGGCCTTAGTTGGAGCATGTCTCGTCTGGAATAACTTGCTCTCAAAGAGTCTCCAGTAACACATTGTTAGGTGACAGATTTTTTTCAAGCCAGGCAAGCACTAGAAAATATTCTACCACCATACTTTATGTAGATAGTTAATATTTTTTATCTAAGCTATCTTATCCTACAGTTGGGCAAAAGTCTCCCCCAATGATCTCCACGCATTCCCCCCAGTGTAATAAAATATTATAATGATAAATAATGAATTATTATCAACTTCTCTTACGGGTTTGAGGACTTCTATTGCAAAGACTAATAAATTGCAAAAGCACGTCTAATCTCATAAGTGGCGTTAGATCGCAACTCACCGATGTTAAGTGATGTTGCGATCCAGGATGAAGCGCGCTTGCCTATAAGAAACTTACATGTATATTTTTTATATCACTTGGTTTGTGGATCCAAACGTAGGTTCCAATTCCAAACTGTGGTTGCAAAGAATAACATTTTAAAAAACGACCAGTATCTGACCAGTTGCCACATGAATGTTTAAAAAAAAAAACAGTATCTAGCCGCTTGCCAGATGATGGGTTATATGAATTTCATCAATTTCCTTGTACATATGAATTCAAAATAACATACTCGCTTAAAAACCTTTTAAGCTAAGTAAAGCAAACAACACAGAAACATGACCTGAGAACATCTTATCCTGAGTCAATAAATCAGCGCGGCAAAGCTGCACATCCTCTCTGTATCCAATATGACCCACATCCGCACCGGAAGTGCATCGGCGGAAGCGTTGCGTGTCTCCCATTATGCTATTACCTGACACCCGCTGTTATTACAGGGGGGAGTCTGTTAGTAGCGTAGCTCGGCGAACTAAGGTGATATGACGCGATCATCGAGGTTAAGCGACGGTCGATGCGGACACTCTTTGGATGGGTGACCATGGCAAGGATGGCTTTTAAAAAGTGTCATTTTCATCTGGGTGCTACCGTGGGTCGAATGACACGTTAAATTGCTGGTCTCTTCTGTTAGTTCGCTTAGCAGTTAGTTACTAGCAGTCGTAAAATATGCCCTTTTTCACACTTTCATACCGCAAAAATGTCTAATTTTTAAGAACACATATAAATTAATTTCCCACTATGATTTACAGTTAGGCAATAATATTTAAAAGAAATTCTGTTTTCCTATTAATCTATAACATAAAAATAAGTGTGGTTTTCCTTCCTGCCGCTATAACTCCAGAACGCACGAAAAGATTTCCACGGTACAGCATTCGTTGGAAAGGTCTCGGGCTCCGTGAGGGCAGTAGCAAACAACATTCAGGGAACATTTTAACTTTGTGGTTTGCTAGTTAATCATATTATCTCTCTTGTAACCCCATTATATTCATCAGTTTACTACATATTTTTCAAATTAAGGGACTGTGCATTTTATGGCGTTATAAAGAGTAGTCGTTAAATGGAGAAAATGTATGATTGTATGGAATACAAGCTAAACCAACTAATGCCAATTAATTTCGACGCTTTAGAGAGTTTGTCGTTAAATCGACTGACGTTCCATGGAGTTTACACTGTATATTTTTACCTACTACCTTCTATATGTATAATGCGTACCTAGATAACTATGTATTCCGTATAACTAATGAGTAGTATATAAATATGCGATGCGTGTGCGCACTGTCGTCGTTCCGTCTACATTAGCCGATAGAAAGATATATGTTTATATACATGACACGTTTTATATAGGGTTGCCTCTTTTTCTTCGTATGAGCTAAGTGGCCAAGCTCTGGTGTCGAGAGTTTTCAAGCCGCCCGCAAGCCTCTGACTTGGCTTAACAACTGCTTGTACTAAGACTCGCTGCCGGAACCTACTATTTAACGTGTCATCCAACCCACGGTAGCGCCCAGATGATAAATCCACTTGAAAAAAGTTAATTAACTGACATTAAGTGGAATTAAGTAAGAACTTAAATAACAAAAATACTTGTCAAACATACAGAATATCTAAACAAATTCAAATATCAGCCTTTACAAAAAATACGTTTATATAGCGACACCGAACTAGAATAAATAGAATATTAACTTGGAAGACAAAATTAAATATTTAGTGTACTTCCGCTGTGATCCGAAACTCTCGACTTGTCGTTCGAAGAGTCAGCATCTCCTGATGATGCCTTGTGGTTAGGTGAGACACGTGTAGAGTTAAGAACTTCCGAATTGTGATAGGTAACGTTAATCTTAATTAATCTTAGTTAATTGTTCCTAGTTAATTTTTCCTTTACTTGTCTTAATTTGGATTTCGGATCACAGCGGAAGTACACTAAATATTTAATTTTGTCTTCTATTTACAATGGATTTCCGCAAAGTAACGCCTGAGTCAATAAGTTAGAATATTAACTTGGGCGATAAAATGGTTCCACGTTAATCGTAATCCTTAAATACCGCGGTGGGCGGGGCTAAACAGATACCCGCGCGCCCGCGTGGCTTCACATGGTGTGGCACGGCACCAATCGCGTGCGAGCTTTGTGTGTGTGTGTGTCGTTGGGATAGCAGTATAATTGTGTGCGTAAATGGATACAAATTCTAAGCGGCAATTGTATGGAGTTACTCTTCCGTTTATTCTAGTTCGCTGTAGAGCTACCAATTAACTGCCCCATAGAAGTTGAACGTGTGTATTTTACCTCCTGCTATAGGGTTGACTATTTGATGGGGTAAATGGTAAATTGATGGTTGACGTGGTACTTTCGTGGACACGTACGTGGCTTTAAACTGAAGCAAGAAAATTATTATTTTTATAGTAGTAATATTTTTTGTACAGATTAACATTTTTTTTTTAATATTAAGATTCATTCCACACGGCTGGTTAACCCCATACTGAACCATTTCTAGTTTGTGTTATAGTAGCTAACACAAATGATATACTGCATATATATGTACATACATACATATTTAATATAGATACATACTCGTATTTCGAGTGCTTTCCAATTTTTTCATACTTGTCTATACCAATTTTATAAAGAGGAAAAGTTTGATTTTTTATTTGTTTGTTTGACGCGAATAAGCTCCGAAACTACTGGACCGAACGACGACTGAAACGACCGACTAGAATTAGTTATCGTAGCAGTTAAAAAGCTTTTAAAACCATCAATTAATAATTAACAAAGTAACCCAATCACATATTAATCCCTTACTTCACTTCAAATCAATACATTTATTTAACATCAATCACAAAGATATCAATTACGGATTCGAACTGGCGAGGCATGCGCGAGGGCCAGTTAAAATATGTGAGGCATTTCATTATGTAGGCTGCGGCCTTTACATTCTATCTGCCTACTACTACTTGTTGATGCGATGACAGCTCCGTCGGGCGTGCGGTTGCCTCCTCGTCGCGAAGGTCATAGGTTCGATCCCTACCAATGAGCTTTAGCTTTCGCTGAAGGAAAACATCGTGAGGAAACCATAACATGGTGGTAAGGCATTTTCTTATGCTCGCCTGGCTAGCAACCACACTCTAGTTAAAAAATCACTTAAGCATTTAACTGTGTGTTTTGGTTCCATAAGAGCCAGTTATTCCAGACTTACCATGCTCCATCTAAGGCCAGTGTCGGTGAATTTTTTTTTATGATAAATTGGCATATGTTTGACAGCAGCTTGCCTGATGTTAAGCTTGACTGTGGTCTAAGATATATCACGCTTGCCTAGAAGGAAAGTATTTACTCTAGATTTGAAGACCCCCAAATTGTACTTCTCTGGAAAAAGAGACTCAGGAAGAGAGTTCCAAAGCTTCGCAGTTCTCTTAATGAAGCAAACCGCTTTGTGCGAATCCTCGGAACTTCGACAGTAAATCGTGTGGTTTGAGGCCTACTGGTCAAATGCCTTGATGTTAGTAGTAAAATAGAAAATTTTATTTGTCAAAGTCAAAGAAACAATGAACATAATTAATTTACTTGACAATAAAATAACAATAAATCACATAAGTTGATTTATAATTATGTAGCAATAGATGCGTTACTCGTTTGCATACCACGCATTCTTGTTTTAAACTGTACATCCTAGACTTTAACTTTTTATTCTACTTTAAACCTTATCCCTTTGTTTTAAGATAAAATTTTAATTATAAATTTACTAGATCTCGCTCAACACACAATTGTATTAATATTCTATTGTGTTCAATTAATTATGCAGTTATTTGTTACATACATCACAACATTTTACTCATAAGGACTGTCTTACTTAACGTTTTGTACTTTTAATAATAAACGTAATTATGTACATTGATATTCTACAACATTGATTTCTGATTCAACGTCACTGCCTTTGTATCTTCACAAACAAATATAGATTTTATCTCCAAGCAATACAGTTCAATATTGCAAAAAAAACATCTGAACGTAATCTTTTAATTATACGAATCAGTTATAATTATATTAATCAGTGTACACCCCATGTAACGTCACTCGATTTAAATACAAACTCTCTAAAGCGTCGAAATTAATTGGCTTTAGTTGGTTTACCTTGTATTCCTTATAATGCTACATTTTCTCCATTTAACGACCACTTTTTATCACCTTCAGTGTCGTTATACAGAGTTGACACTGTATTTTGAAGTTTGACGTATCTGATGTGTGTGTGTGTGAATGGCTTCGTAGAAACCATTTTAATCTTTTATTTTGTGTAAGGTGTGTTATTCGGAAGTGCTGTTAGAAATTTAAGTTGAAAATCTGTTTACATCACTAAAACATACAATTTAAACTAAATGAAATGAGATCTATGTCAAAGAAACCTAATTTATAAATATAAATTAGTTTTTTTATAAATAAGCTTAAGTTACCAGCGAACTAGTATAAACGGAAGAGTAACTCCATACAATTGGCGCTTAGAATTTGGATCCATCTACGCACACAATTATACTGCCATCCCAACGAAATACGATTGGTGCCGTGCCACACCATGTGACGCCACGCGGGCGCGCGGGTAGCTGTTTTGCCCCGCCCACCGCGGTATTTTACGATTACGCGTGGAAAAAAATTATCAGCCAAGTTACTATTCTATTTCTTCTAGATCGCTGTAAGTAACCAATAAATTTGATCTACCGATAATTGACCATCCCGAGTCAAGTCTCTGTATCAAAACCAATCGACCACTTAAACATTTCATTGAAACGATCTACAATATTTTCATACAATCATCAAACACAATTGATCCTAATACAAAAATGATTTAGTACCAAAACGTCATAAGTCTTAATAGTTGTCTCATATCAATATTAGACCTTATGATTTTGCGATTAAGGTTGGAAATACACTGGTATTGCATTCAAACAAAATGATAAAGACTTATATCTAAGCAGTTTAACATCGCAATATAAGACCTTAAGCGTTTGTAGTTAAGGTTAAAAATGCACTGGGAGTTGATTGAAATGTTACTCGGTTGAAGCAAATTAACCCTTATGTAATAGGAATTAGAAGTGATAATAATGACAATGGAGTAGTAGACTGCTCGTCGCCTTGTATGTACTTAACGGATGTCTTATAGTATTATGTACATATGTGTGCGTGAAAAAATGACAATGTAAATATTAGGTATGTATGTATGCGTATAAGACAATGTGAGGATATATTGTGATGATGGTGGTAGTATGTAAGATGCGCTTTTTCTCAAAAGCTGGTATAATGTTACATGATGGTAGATAAGGGAGGAATAGAATTTTGTGAGGGGACATGTATTATCTACACTATCTACACTAATATTATAAAGAAGAAAACTTTGTTTGTTTGGTTGTAATGAATAGGCTCAAAAACTACTGGACTGATTTTAAAAATTCTTTCACCATTCGAAAGCCACATTATCCACGAGTAACATAGACTATATTTTATTTTGGAAAAAAATAGGGTTCCGTAAAATATTTGGATTTTTCGGACACAAACTGTTTTTTTTTTAAAGTTACTAATTTTGCGTACGGTGCCTAAACTACAAAAGATAGAACCATAAAATGATATAATTTATAAGGCAAAACAACGTTTGCCGGGTCAGCTAGTAGTACCTATATACAATAGGTATACCACGCATATCAGAAAGAAGATACGCCATAGTAGGAAATACCGTGAAATACAGAACTTTATTAACCATAAATAACATACGTTAAAGTCACACTATAATCATTACTTAAATACTGGTTAGATTAAATTAAACAAACTTACAAATTTCAATTAATAAATATTCTACCCCATTAAATAGGTAGGTACTACACACAATAGCACTTGTTTTTCATTTCTATTAAATTTAAAATACTACTTTTTACATGTGAATAACGATTCTGCAAGCTCCATATTCATATATTTTACTGTACTAGTACTTTTTTTTATTTTGGTACATTTTATTTTTATGAATTTCTAGGCTGTTATAACTATATGTACATTGAAATTACTGTCATTATTCTATCTACCCATATCTATGGTCTATGGTTGTGCGAAATTGGCACAACTGAAAAACAACCAACGTAATGCTGTGTAACGCAAATTTCTACATTTATATGTCAGGAATTAAGATCTGTCAATGTGTATGTCACACGACGTCTATAACATTGGAACTATGTAGCTCGTTTAAATGAATAGTGATAATCATTTTTGAATTTTAGCATATTAGCAGCCCACTAATTGTTCCCACTGCTGGGATTACGGGCCAGTATTTTTGTATTTATGCTCACCCATCCAGACACCGTCCGCATCAACCGTTGCTAAGCTTCAAAGATCGCGTCAGATCACCTTAGCTAGCCGGGTTACAGGCGTTATGTTTATGTGTCTACCTTGTATAGCTAAAATGAAATGTGCACTGGCACAAAGGAACGTGACTCAGCACGCGCATGAAACAACAAACACGCGTAATTGATACGTTACTCCATATCTTATCCGCGCGGGGCAAGAGTCTTTTCATATTTTCAACAATCTAATAACAGTGCATTACAATGTTTATCATGGAAGTTAAGCAACGGTCGATGCGGACTGTCTTTGGATGGGTGATCATGCACAAGACTGTCGTTTGAACAGCTAAACTGTTAGTCTTAGTATGACCAGTCGTTAAGCCCAGTCAGAGGTCTTCCGGCGGCTTGAAAACTCTCGACACCAGAGCTTGGCCACTTAGCTCATACGATAGAGAAGACGAACAAACATATATAGTGGGCTGATTATGCTATACATAAAGTAGTTAGTATCAAACCAAAACACAAATAGTCTCTTTGCAAGTTATTTAGCCGTGAAGCAGTAGAGTGTTAAATACTAGTTTGATCCGGTTCGGGAGGTCCGAAAAGAAAGTCCCCCCCTCTCTCCCCCCCTGTTTGGTAGGTCGCGTGTCTCTCCCCACCTGGCGCACATCTGCCGAAACCGGTTCCTGGCCTCACCTCCATTCCTCAAGCTTTTACTCGACACCATACCATTATGGTTCCCGTCATACTTTATGTAAAAAAATCAAAACAATTAACAGGGTTGCAATGTCTTATGGGTAATGATGTAACTGTAAAGAAAGGAGAAAGAAGAAGAAAGAAAGAAAAGTGAAAAGTGACATAGTATTGCAATAAATTGTTTGACTTTTGTCTAGTAAGAAAAACAATGGCCAAGTGCGAGTTAGGCTCGCGCATGAACGATTCCGTACCATTGTTGTATGTATATTATATAAAAAAGAAAAAATTTGGGTCGTATGTACTTTTTAATGCCACATTACAAAAAAAACGGAAAACTTCGTCTAAAAATTGAAAAAATATATTTAAGGGTGGAACAACCCTTATCATTTAGGGGTATGGAAAAAAGATAGTAGCCGATTCTCAGAACTACTGAAAACGCATATAAAAATTTGGTAAAAATCGGTCAAGCCGTTTCGGAGGAGTACGGTAACTAACATTGAGACATGGACATTTTATATATAAGAAGAAGAATAAGATGTTTTATACAATTCACGTTTTAAAGTTTTTATTAAATACACAGGTTGGGATAGGTTGTGGTTTGTCCCTACAGTATGGCATCCACAAAGCTTTACAATAGTTTTCAAAATAGTTTCAAATAGTTTATTTAGTACAAATACAGGGGTGAAACGTACTATGAGTAATTAAATACTAAATTTTAGCAGCTTAAGTATACTTGTTATTCTTCTTCTTCGTCGTATGAGCTAAGGGGCCAAGCTCTGGTGTGGAGAGTTTTCAAGCCGCCCGAAGGCCTCTAACTTGGCTTAACGACCGCTTGTACTCAGACTAACAGCCGGGAACTACAATTTAACTTGTCACTCGACCCACGGTAGCGCCCAGATGAAAATGCCACTTTGCCACTTGAAAAACGGCAGTCTTATGCATATTCCCGCGTAGAAAACGGTCACACTTACTTATTATTAAAAGTTGGAATGAGTCCAACAGTTTCGGTGCTTTCCGAGCACTATCTTGAGATGCCTTATGTGAACAGTTTACAATGTTTTTAGTCTTATGCATGTTCACCTATCCAAACACCGTCCGCATCGACCGTTGCTTAGCTTCGATGATCGCGTCAGATCACCTTAGCTAGCCGAGCTACAGGCGCTAGCTAGGTATAGTTGTTATAATGTTAACTAAAGATCGTGGTAACCCCTTTGACCTGGATACCGTAAGCTTTTTACAAGTTTAATAATACAAGGCGGTGGTGTAATGTTAAAGCTTTATTACTTTGACTTATTTCGTTCACGCATTTTGTATCAAGTTATTTTATGCATCTACTGCTGACCCGGCAAACAGTGTTTTGCCTTGAGTACAGTTAATAACACTATAATTGATCAGTAAATTACTTAACTGTTCAAATTTAGGATTGTATGTATTTATAAATGCTACTTTATAAAAAATAAAAACAATAAAATTCGTCGAAATATTACAAAAAAATATTTAAGAGTGAGCAGCCCTTATGACCTTTTTTTTTAAATACACACACGGCTGGTTAGCCCCATACTGAAACATTTCTAGTTATTACCATTTCTAAGTATTATGGTTGCTAACACAACTGATATACTACATATACATACATCATACATCATACTTTATACAGATACATATTTAACACCCAGACCAACAGCCAACAAATTTAGTTAAACACAAAGATGTTCCCGGGAATCGAACACGAAACCTTCTGATTGGCAGTCCGGCATGGTAGCCATTACGCCAACGAGGTCGTCAAACTTAGGGTTATGATATAAGTATTTCTATAAACGTTCTGTATTTCTGTATTATCTTATATACTATAAAATTTCCATGTCACAATGTTATTTACGGTACTCCTCCGAAACGGCTTGATAGATTTTTACCAAATTTTATATGCGTATTCAGTAGGTCTGAGAATCGGCTACTATCTATTTTTCACACCCCTAACTGATAAGGCAAAACAACGTTTGCCGGGTCAGTTAGTAAATAAATAATAGATTTTTTACCAAATTTTATATACGTATTCAGTAGGTCTGGAAAATCGGCTACTATCTATTTTTCACACCCCTAACTGATAAGGCAAAACAACGTTTGCCGGGTCCGCTAGTAAATAAATAATAGATTTTTTACCAAATTTTATATACGTATTCAGTAGGTCTGGAAAATCGGCTACTATCTATTTTTCACACCCCTAACTGATAAGGCAAAACAACGTTTGCCGGGTCCGCTAGTAAATAAATAAGGTACCCGTTGGGTAAGGGACCCTAAAAAACTTTCCATCGCCCTGGAAACAAGTTAAACTCGTATTAAAATCGAACAAGCGACTAGGAAAGCAATTAAATGCTAACATTATAAATATTGCTCGCATGATTATAATAATTGAGCCCCGCCGGAGCAGTGAGGACATTTAGGGGGTTACTGTTTGTTACATTTGTAGCCATGATGGTTTTAAGTCGCTTGCTGGTAGAGCATAATGACGACCTCGTTGGCGTAATGGTCACCATGCCTGACTGCCAATCTGAAGGTTCTGGATTCGATTCCCCGCACGGCCAACATCATTGTGCTGAACTAAATTTGTTGGCTGTCGGTCTGGGTTTTAAATATGTATCTATATAAAAAAATATGTATATATGTATATGTAGTTTATCAGTTGTGTTACCAACCATAATACGAACTAGAAATGGTTAACCAGCTGTGTGTGATATGTGTCCTAATATTTATTTATTATTATTTATTATAATCTTAATCATTTATTCATGTACAAGTAAAATAAATACAGTACCTGTACATGTACCTTGTAAGTAAGTAAGCGTTTCGCATCGTTGACTACAGCGTAGCTTTACATCAGGCAAGCTGTAGTCAAAAGTCGGGTGTTGCTAATCTTAAGAACTACTTTAAAAACCAGTATGAGACCATCCTAATGAGATTACATACATACCCACATACATTTAAGTATTACTATTTTTAGGTAACAATAAAATTCATCTGGGCGCTACCGTGGGTCGGATGGCATGTTAAATTGTAGGTCCCGGCTGTTAGTCTTAGTACAAGCAGTCGTTAAGCTTAAAAACTCTCGACACTCAGCTTCATACGAAGAAGAAGAATTTAAGAAAGAAAAAATGTTTAATGTGCACTAAATAAATCATACATACAAGTATACAAACACAATACAAAATACATTCCTTATTTAATATACACCTACCAAATGATAATAATATGTATGTGCACAAAAGGAGCAGGTTCAGCATAATGCTGTGAGTACACCAGGTACTCCAGCGCTGGTTTTCAACTTGCACACTCACACATCTGAAATACGGGTAAATAGGTGAAATACGTAAATTAATTTAAATAATAATAATAATTTATTATAGCACATAACGGCATGGATAAAATACACTTCACAGTGCTAAATTAAGCTGTAAGGTGTTGAAGAAAACCTCTACAGCTATACGTGACTGAGTAAGGCTTCAACCGGCAGTGGGTCTGTACGTGGGGAATCAGCTGAGTGGTCGCGCGGCTCGGGTTTCACTTCACGCTACCACCTAGGTGGTCGCGACCACCCGCCTGCCTGTCGTGGGATACGGCTGCAATGATACGGGCCGAGGTGACGATTCAGCGGCACACACGACTAACTAAATTTAAAGAAGCCCCGTCTCTTTTCATCTTAGGTGGCCAGAAAGAGACGGCATGTTCTGAACCACAGACAAAACAATTAAAATCACGTCAAATATGGAATGTGCAGGCAGTTTAAGAGGTGATACAAGTGAGTGCATTCTAAAGTCGCCTATATTTTCTACATTTAACGTGATTTTGGTTGTTTTGACTATGGTGCAGAACGTGTTGTCAACTTCGTTGGCGTTATGGTTACCATGCCGGACTGCCAATCAGAAGGTTCCGATTCCCGGCACGGCAAACATCTTTGTGCTTAACTGTCTGTTGGCTATGGGTCTGGGTGTTAAATATTATGTATCTGTATAAAATACTAGCATCCCGTCCCGGCTACGCACGGGTTATAAAATAATCTGAGTACAAAGAGAAACTAAATATAGCTTATGTTACTCGGGGATAATGTAGCTTCCCAACGGTGAAAGAATCTTTCAAATCGGTCCGGTAGTTTCGGAGCCTATTCGCGTCAAATAAACGATAACGATATTGGTATAGATGTATAAATGTATGTGTAGTACCTATATCAGTTGTGTTAGCTACCATAACACAAACTAGAAATGGTTCAATGTGGAGCTAACCAGCCGTGTGTGAAATGTTTCCTAATATAAAAAAAAATTGCGCATCCAGGGTATAATTTTTAAAACCAAAAAAAATAGTAGCATGAAACCCATTAGAAAAGGAGGGGAATATTATAAAAATTAAAGGAAAAATAATTTACGGGCGATCTGAGGTCAGTAAGGGGATGGGGGTGCGTTTTTAAGGGTAAAAAACCGGTTTTTCTCGATTTCCGGCAAAACTAAAAGTCCCATCGAAAAAAGTTAAATGGCAAAGTTGTAGGTAATAAAAAGATCTAAAACCCTGGTCTCTCTGCGCTCGCCCCAAATTTGCAACACATACACAAAAAAAAAACGTCCAAAAACAAACATGGGAGCAACAAACACAGGTGTGATTGCCCCTACTGTATCTGGCGGGGCAAGGGGCGGGGGCACAACATGTGTGTCGCTGTGACTGTGTGTTGGTAAACACACGCCGGCTGTGTCTGGCAGGTGACAGCCGCAGATGGTTAGCTGCGCTAGGTTCGAGTAATGTGCCAGGGTCAAGGTCGTCTTCACACACGTACTGTTTTCGGCATACGGCTCCTGTGTCCCGTAAACATGACTAGCGGCTATAGCGCCTGTAGCTCGGCTAGCTAAGGTGATCGGACGCGATCATAGAGGTTAAGCAACGGTCCATGCGTACCTTGCCTTTGGAAATAGTGACCATGCACAAGACTGTCGTTTAAACAGTGGCATTCTTACCTTATGATACGTTAAATTTAGGGGATGGGTTGAGGGTTTCGCGGAACGGCATTTTACAATGCCTAAATGACTACTCGAATAGCCCGATTTTTAAAGCGTGGCGCGACGTGCACCAGAGTGCGAACCGCAAATGACTGTGATATTTATGTCACTTTTATAGGTATTAAGTTTTATTTATATTTTTATTTTATTTTAATTTATATGTAAAATGGGTGTTAAACAATACCTGAAATAAATGCTTATTATAATTATTATTAGATCCCGGCTGTTGTTAGTACAAGGAGTCGTTAAGCCAAGTCCGAGACTTTCGGGCGGCTTGAAAACCCTCCACACTAAAGCTTAGTCACTTAGCGGCTTTGAAAATTACGACTTTGCTTCGCAGATCAGATTTATCAATAAGCTTAACTGCAACGGAAATTAGATACCGACTTCCAAACAATAAACGTGTATTTTAGCCAAGTTTTGACGTGACAACGTCTTAAATTAGGTTGCGGCTGGGAGTCACTTATGAAAAAGTGTAACGCCCGGTAACGTTACGATGAGTCACCGAACGAGAGAGAGGCCCGCCGAATGCCTTGCGTCTCTCTCCCACTCAACTATGATCGGTGTGCCGCGTGCTGCGCGCGCGGCAGACGTTGTCACGTAAAATCTTCGCCCGTAAAACCGACTTTACAGGCAACCATTTTTATTTTTACAATAAATGGGTTTGCGCTTGATCACAATTCTCCTGATGGCAAGCGACATTATGATCTAAGGTGGAGCGCGCTTACCCAGAAAAAGCCGGTTCACTCTTGCTTTGAAAACCGCCTGATTGTAGCTCTCAAGGAACAGGGAGCTTGGCGAAGAATTCCACACCTTCCCGGTTCGCACTATAAAAGTGGAGGCAAACCGCTTAGTACGCGACTTCAGATAATGATACAAATACAAATAATAACATTTTATTGATAACACCATTAGTTACATGTCAAAACAATAAAGTGAATTAATATGTTAAATGTCGATAAATTACTATGTCAAAAATTACATTCTCATTATGTCATCGTTATTATTAATATTATAGTTATTAAAAATATTATCTAATTCTAGATAATTCTTAAAACAATAAAACAAAAAAAAATGGTTGCCTGTAAAGTCGGTTTTACGGGCGAAGATTTTACGTGACAACGTCTGCCGCGTGCTGCGCGCGCGGCAGACCGATCATAGTTGAGTGGGAGAGAGACGCAAGGCATTCGGCGGGCCTCTCTCTCGTTCGGTGACTCATCGTAACGTTACCGGGCGTTACACTTTTTCATAAGTGACTCCCAGCCGCAACCTAATTTAAGACGTTGTCACGTCAAAAACTGTACCCTTTACGCGAGCCTGACTAGTACTTGGCCAATATTTCTCTAACGCTTTTGACACACGTTGAATGCCAATCAAACTAACATATCCAACACAATCAATTTATAATTTTCGCTACTTGACACTTCAAAGTCCGACCCAGAAATGTTTATAAGCATTTCTACCTGCCGACTCCCTTTGTCCCATACAATTTCACTCTATAAAGGGTTTGGGGTCGCTTCTGCTTTCCCATGGGATCCGGGCGCAAGGTGATTTCCAAACCCGTTTTTTTTATAAATATTCTATGCACATTTCTTTTGAACTTCCCGAAATATAAGCAAAGATTTGGAATAAATTTCTTTTCTAATTTCGTTGAGAATTGTTCGAAATTCATCTCTGTTTCGTTTAGAATTAAGTTGTGAAAGTGTTTTGCTAGTTATTTTTTTTGTATTGCGAAATGGTCTTAATCAATATTGGGTATGGTCGGTTTCATTTTGTTGTTCCTTTGGTAGTTTTTGCTTATGAATTCATTTCTAGCAGTTTCGCGGAGATGTATTGTTTAGCGTGGTTTTCAATTTTGTCAGTTTGCTTCGTCATTATTTTTGTATTGTTTTGGGTGGTCTCGAATGTTTTCCTGATTCATACAATTTTTATAGTATAAAGATAAAGACAAGAAAAATGACCAATTTTTTTTCACAATTAATAATAATTAGCCAAGTGAGAGTTGGGCTTGCGCATGAAGGGTTCCGAACCTTTGTTGTATGGGAGCACCCCTAAAATATTTATTTTATTTATATTTTATAATTTAATTTGAAAGGTAGTGTACATTTATACATTTCGTGAAAACTATAGGTGTCTACATGCTACCGTTATAGGTAGGTATATAGCAAAAAAAAAACTAAAAAAACACTATTACTGTATGGGGACCCCCTTAATATTCTCATTATTTTATTTTATGTATTTCTTGTTATAGCGTCACGGGAAATGCATATCTGTTACGGTTTTGGAGATACAGCTTGGAGATAGACAGACGAGGAGTTTTAGTAATAGGGTCCCGTTTTTACCTTTTAGGTACGGAACCCTAATAAACAAAGATAAAGATAAATAGTATGTGCTCTGCTGTAGAAATACTTAGTTGTACTTTGTTAAAAAAAAAGTTAATCATATCTTTTGTGTTGTTTTGATTATGTGTTTTTTTCTGACACAGACATGACAAAGTTATTGCGCCCTGTCGTTTTTGCATCTGAAGTAAAGTCATATTTTAAAAAAGTAGAAAAGTCTATCATGTCATCATAAGACTAACAATATCAGCTGATTGTAAATTAATTACGTATTCGCTGTTAGTTTCAGTGTTATATCATTAAAAAAAGTTTTATCTTATCGATATAATCCTGATAACGTTTACATTTTACTGTATTGTGCTCAGATTCTTTAGAATAATCGATAATTTATTATTGCTGTTGCTTTTATAGACAAATGAATCATTTATTCATTCATTCGTTTTTAGTATAGCGTTAATATCGTTTTTCGTAATGCAGTTGTTGTTTCTGTAGGGTTCTTATGTACCAATAACTTATTCTTCGTACGAGCTAAACTATAGTGTTTTGAGTTTTATAGCCGCCCCAAGGCATCTGACTTAGCTTATGACTGCTTGTTACAGCCGGGACCTACAATTGTACGTGTCATCTGACCCACGGTATCGCCCAGATGAAAATGTCACTAATTTTTAAGAGTCTTTCTTGTGCATAGTCACCCTGTAACCTGCCCGGCTAGGAAAAGGGTTACAAAAAGTTAGAGGAAAATCTAAATTCTTAACAATTAAATAAAACAAGATACAATTTGGTTCAAATCTTATTTTTTGTATATTTCTCCTATATTTTTACAAATAATATTAATATAAAGTAGTTTCTAAATGTGTATGTTATATGAGAGTATCCCTTTCTAAAACTATAGTACAACTTGAATGTAAAACTTTTGTCACTTTCAATCTTTATCACATCTATGAAGGGTAATCCGTGGGTCGACTCAACTTATTGTTCAAATATTGTAAGGTAATATATCCTAATACAAATTAAACTTCCTTTACAACTTAGGTTCCAAGGCAATGCATTAACTTTCAAAATGTATTTGATATAAATCACTCCGGCTACTCCGGGAATAACAACAACCTCTGTGACTAGCAAGTGACTGATAATTCATGAGGTCACCAACACAAGTTAATATTTAAGCACATAATTTGTCTAGAGATATGAATGGATAATCTTGCAACATGAGTAGCTACAGTTTTATGAATATTTAGTTATATCAATAGCTTAGACTTTATGTATAATGAAACAATTCTGAAATAGCGTCTCGCTTAAGAGTTTATGAGTTGTTAACACTTTATGAATAATGAAACAATTCTGAATAGCGTTTAACTTAAGAGTTAATAAATTATTTTATCTACTTTTATATATGAATAGTCTGACCTACCTACATAGAATAGAATAGCGATTAGATTAGCTAGTTTGATTAGCCACTAGCTTCAAATACTTTTATATATTCAGATCTACCTACCTGAATAGCGAATAGGTTAGCTTCTTTGATTAACAACCAGATTTATATACTTTATATAGCCTGGCCTACCTACATGAATAGCGACCAGCACTTATAACCAACCTATACACCCATACGGTGTTGTAAAAGATCTGCGAGAAAGATTCGCAGCCGAACGTTCATATGATAAATTGTGAAATGCTCGAAAAAAAGCGGCTCCCCGCTGTGAGTCTAAAGAGGACGCTCACGTCGGTTGATTTGTGGCGGGATTATTACTTTACTACCCCTTTTTATTTTATTGGGTTTATCTTACTTGATGCGGGTGGTATCCACCCATACAACGGCTCCCCGCGTCAGCAGAGGTCGCAGGCTAGCGTGTGCTGTGCTGTGCTGTGCGGTGCTGTGCGGAGACGTAGACGGGGCTGCAGAACGCAATCGAACCTACAGGACATTTTCCCCAATTATTCTTTGTTACGGAAACGGGGCATACGCCGGCTTCGACGGCGCAACCACGTGCCACATACCTGCTACAATTCTGCACGACACTCGCTTGCTGGGATTCGCTCCTGGTTTAAACCTAGGCGCGGCCGGCTCCAACAAGCGCCCCCGCCTACAGGAACAGAACAGAAACACCCGGAATGAGATTGAGCTTCACTGCACTAGTCACTGAATGTGAATTCTCCAACGAATTTTTTACGTACCTACAAGCCACGCCGCCTCTCAAATATATTCAGATGATACAAGCTTCACGAGCGAAGGAACTGGAGCGAATGCCGCTCGAGACTGGGCCGCGGGCGGAAATACGTAGAACAATAGATCGGCCTTCTAGAACATTCCTGTCAACGAAAGTAGAACCCAAATCTGTTGGAAAACTCAATGACTGTATGAAGTCGCTACTCGTTCACAGATGGAGCTCCGTCACGGAAATTTCTACTCGAGATTAATCGGTTCTCTCGCCCTATATATGCATGCCTCTTTGATTTTAAAAATTAAGTAAAGTAATTTTCCACTGAAACGACTTAAAATAATGAGACAACGACGCCTTTCCGACAAATCTTAAAGGTAAATTGCTCCCTAAAGTGCCACCTGCCGGCGGGGAATGGAATCAATCTATTGACCCGCTGAGTAAATTTTACGAACCTCTCGCTGTCACTATTGAGTTCCGCTAGTTGTCCCAAGATGGCGCCTGGCGTCTCAAAATACCACGTTACAATACCCCCCTTCCCATTGAAAGTTTCGGGTGTAACCAGAAACGTACGCTGCCCTCAGCGTGAAAACTATAAAAGAAAAAACCAACCAATTAGCCAACAAAATTTACAGGTCAAAAATAACCCAAATGACAAATGGTCAAATGTGCAAAACCGTAAGCTTAACCTTAACCAATATGTAGTAAACCAAAAAAACATAACTACCTAGACGAACCAATTGACAACCTAGATTAACTTAGCTAGCTTAGCCTAAGAATAATTCTTATATTCTAACAAACCCTTAAAATAAAATACTATCTAACATGCAACTGTTCAGAGATGGATCGAGCTCAAAATGTCAACACACTGCAAAGAAAACCCCAGACACACCAGACGCACGTACCTTCCACCGATTCATTCTGTCCACTATCATATCTTCCATACCCCAGATACACCTTAAATAAAATACATTCTTCTTTTGCTTTTGTCCTTCCTCTTGCACGCATCATCTCTCGATACTACCATACCTTACCTTTCATACCGTTTAGAGATTCCTACGTATCGCCGCGGAAGCTCCTTACCAATCAAACAAAATAAAAATGCCACGGCAGAACCTCACATTGAACTGTGTGTGCTTTCCATGTAATTTCCTCCTAACTACCAAGCTTCCCTAATAAACCTCGCTACCCACGGTTGACATGTAGTGCGTGAGTCGTGACCTCTCTGAACATCAAAACCTAACTTTCCAGTAACTTCATTCCCAAATCAAAAACCAACTGCCAGGACTGTTGTTCTACCCACCAATAAAAATCCTTACTTGTCCGGGCTATGTGCCTTTTATGTGCCATGCACCTAATGCTTTTCAAAACATATTGCAGTTTAACCTTTGTGAGAGAATAGACGGGTAACGAACGCGACCCCATTTCTATAACCTACTCCCACAAGAAAAGCAAAAAAAAAAAATAATAAATAAAAAAAACGCGAATATAACCGCTTGACTGTTGGACGAGCTAAACTGAATGCAGCTATGCACCCCGAAATGGTAAAATGCTGGTCGCCTTACAATAAGATGTTCACCATAAAAACATGTGATATCTCGTACAGTTAAATATAACACATACACACAATTTTACAAAATCGTCCCGTAACCGTATATAATTCATATATACTAAAGGTCTAACAGCAGCACGTTTAGTTTATTACATGTGTCACAAAGTACTATTACTTCAGTACAACTAGTATGCCGATGCCAAATATAACATCAGAAAAGTGAAAAAAAAAACATTAAATTAAATAATAAGGCTGGTCGCTATTCTAAAAAAATTTTACATTGGGCGCCATTTTTGTAACCTGCCCGGCTAGGAAAAGGGTTACAAAAAGTTAGAGGAAAATCTAAATTCTTAACAATTAAATAAAACAAGATACAATTTGGTTCAAATCTTATTTTTTGTATATTTCTCCTATATTTTTACAAATAATATTAATATAAAGTAGTTTCTAAATGTGTATGTTATATGAGAGTATCCCTTTCTAAAACTATAGTACAACTTGAATGTAAAACTTTTGTCACTTTCAATCTTTATCACATCTATGAAGGGTAATCCGTGGGTCGACTCAACTTATTGTTCAAATATTGTAAGGTAATATATCCTAATACAAATTAAACTTCCTTTACAACTTAGGTTCCAAGGCAATGCATTAACTTTCAAAATGTATTTGATATAAATCACTCCGGCTACTCCGGGAATAACAACAACCTCTGTGACTAGCAAGTGACTGATAATTCATGAGGTCACCAACACAAGTTAATATTTAAGCACATAATTTGTCTAGAGATATGAATGGATAATCTTGCAACATGAGTAGCTACAGTTTTATGAATATTTAGTTATATCAATAGCTTAGACTTTATGTATAATGAAACAATTCTGAAATAGCGTCTCGCTTAAGAGTTTATGAGTTGTTAACACTTTATGAATAATGAAACAATTCTGAATAGCGTTTAACTTAAGAGTTAATAAATTATTTTATCTACTTTTATATATGAATAGTCTGACCTACCTACATAGAATAGAATAGCGATTAGATTAGCTAGTTTGATTAGCCACTAGCTTCAAATACTTTTATATATTCAGATCAACCTACCTGAATAGCGAATAGGTTAACTAGTTTGATAAGCAACTAGCTTTATAAGCTCTTATATAGTCTGACATACCTAAATGAATAGCGATTAGATTAGCTAGTTTGATTAGCCACTAGCTTTAAATACTTTTATATATTCAGATCTACCTACCTGAATAGCGAATAGGTTAGCTTCTTTGATTAACAACCAGATTTATATACTTTATATAGCCTGGCCTACCTACATGAATAGCGACCAGCACTTATAACCAACCTATACACCCATACGGTGTTGTAAAAGATCTGCGAGAAAGATTCGCAGCCGAACGTTCATATGATAAATTGTGAAATGCTCGAAAAAAAGCGGCTCCCCGCTGTGAGTCTAAAGAGGACGCTCACGTCGGTTGATTTGTGGCGGGATTATTACTTTACTACCCCTTTTTATTTTATTGGGTTTATCTTACTTGATGCGGGTGGTATCCACCCATACAACGGCTCCCCGCGTCAGCAGAGGTCGCAGGCTAGCGTGTGCTGTGCTGTGCTGTGCGGTGCTGTGCGGAGACGTAGACGGGGCTGCAGAACGCAATCGAACCTACAGGACATTTTCCCCAATTATTCTTTGTTACGGAAACGGGGCATACGCCGGCTTCGACGGCGCAACCACGTGCCACATACCTGCTACAATTCTGCACGACACTCGCTTGCTGGGATTCGCTCCTGGTTTAAACCTAGGCGCGGCCGGCTCCAACAAGCGCCCCCGCCTACAGGAACAGAACAGAAACACCCGGAATGAGATTGAGCTTCACTGCACTAGTCACTGAATGTGAATTCTCCAACGAATTTTTTACGTACCTACAAGCCACGCCGCCTCTCAAATATATTCAGATGATACAAGCTTCACGAGCGAAGGAACTGGAGCGAATGCCGCTCGAGACTGGGCCGCGGGCGGAAATACGTAGAACAATAGATCGGCCTTCTAGAACATTCCTGTCAACGAAAGTAGAACCCAAATCTGTTGGAAAACTCAATGACTGTATGAAGTCGCTACTCGTTCACAGATGGAGCTCCGTCACGGAAATTTCTACTCGAGATTAATCGGTTCTCTCGCCCTATATATGCATGCCTCTTTGATTTTAAAAATTAAGTAAAGTAATTTTCCACTGAAACGACTTAAAATAATGAGACAACGACGCCTTTCCGACAAATCTTAAAGGTAAATTGCTCCCTAAAGTGCCACCTGCCGGCGGGGAATGGAATCAATCTATTGACCCGCTGAGTAAATTTTACGAACCTCTCGCTGTCACTATTGAGTTCCGCTAGTTGTCCCAAGATGGCGCCTGGCGTCTCAAAATACCACGTTACAACCCATCTGAATAGTGTCCGCATCGACCGTTGCTTAACCTCGATGATCGCATCAGATCACTTTAGTTAGCCTAGCTACAGCCGCTCATCAATACCTTAAAGGGTGGCTTTCGTAATTTCCGATTAAATTTCGTTTAACGACTTTCGGCAATTCGCGATTTGTATGTAATAACTAAATCCGTTTTTGATGTAAAAGCTTTTGATAGAGGAAGCTATAATAAGACTATCCTTCTATCTAGTGCTTCAATTCAGCAACAATAAACCAAAATGTCTAAATTGAAACGTAAACACGGTAACAACCAAACCAACAGTGACAACCAAAAGTGATGCCTCCATCCAAGTGCAAAAAGTTCAAATTCAAATAACAAGATGGCGATGAGAAGCGAACTCAACATGGACACCAATTTCCTGACCGCGGACCCGCCGCCGATGGAGTACCAGCCCAAGACCGACCTGGCGTCGGAATACTTCAACACCTTCAACCAGATCTGCGAAAACTATAGAGACTCTGACAACTTACGTCAAACTTCGGACTCGCTTCGGCTAACGTCGGAAATACTCGACGGTGTTCGGTCCGAATACGTGAGCACAGACTTCAACTCGAAGGCGTTTGTGAAGGACAGTGAATATTGTGAAGTGGGTGACAAGGTGTTCCTGAACAAGGACGAGCTGGTGTTCCAGTTCGGGCAGCCGGACGCGTCGGCGCTGCTCCGGCATAGAGCGAGACGGAGATACAATGAGGAGCACGGCATACCGCAG
Source organism: Mellilla xanthometata (assembly GCA_035578125.1). NCBI lineage: Eukaryota > Metazoa > Arthropoda > Insecta > Lepidoptera > Geometridae > Mellilla > Mellilla xanthometata. The sequence continues at coordinate 8,119,992 of JAPUBQ010000027.1, forward strand.
CCGACCACCACCAGTCAGGAGAGTGGGGTAAGAGATTACTAGGGTTATACATATATGGATTGTTCTTTGCAGGTATTAACAAGTCTAGTGTTGTTCATAGTCCTTTCAATTGACCCCATTGCGTCGAGCTAAAAAAATACCCAAACTGTGTTTCGAGAATTAAGAAATAGCCTGTATGTGTGTGTGTGTGTGTGTGTATAATTTTTTATGTGTATAATTTCGAGTTTTTTTTATTTATTTTTATAAATATACATTTTTTTTGGGTGTATGAAATTAGAAACTGCTCTACCAACTTACTATGGTGCTTTGCCACGTTTTCAATCAACGGTAGCTTTTAAGGTCATGGTGGGGATTGAGCCCACGACGCACGGTCCGTAAGGCGGCCACACGCACGACTGAGCTGTCATCGTTTCAAAACTCGCGTAAATAAAGAAAATATTAATAAATTGATTCTCTCGCTTGCTTAACCTGAGCGTGCAAGACGAAGGAAGCTTTAAGATGTTATCTTATGTTTTTTTTTACAAGAAATGGGCTTGCGCTTTAAGGTGGAGCGCGCTTACCCTGAAAAACCGGTTCAATCTTGCTTTGAAAACCGCAATTTTGCCTTGCAAAGAGCATTCCTACCAATGAGCCTCTTTGCTCAAGATGTAGTTTATATTGAATTAGAAACAAAATACACACACACACATATGAACCTGTACATGAATAATATGAGTATGGTTAGCCAAGACATAATTAGCCTAGCTAATCTATCAGCGCGGCCAGACCGCTGTACCTCTCATATCAGTGATGTAATGCCGTCCACTAGATAGTTTGTACTCGCTGCTCGGATAATGACACGCTCGTGTGTCTACGCCCACTACAGTAGGACCACAATACTCGCAACGTTATCAATTGTGAGTGGCCAGCGTCGTAAACGTGGCTCAGTGGAGTAAAGGACTAAAGACGTTAGAGTTTAAATCAAACAATGCTTTTTAAAAATTGTTTTTCTTAACTACATAAATATAGCATAAGCAGCCTGCGATACGTTCCCACTGCTGGGACTCGGGCCCATCTCTCACGAGGAGAGAGAAATAAGCCAAAATGCACCACGCTTACCAAGTACCACAATACTCGTAACGTTATCAAAACAAATTAAACCGACTGCAGACGTTTTAATTCAGCAAAAACAAATCCCAAATTTTGCTGCTTTTCTCAAATATTGGTTAGTTCCTGACCATCAAAAGAATATACCTGTTTTCTTGAAAAAGCTGGCTAACTTCACGGCAAAATAAAAGTTCGCGTCGCATCGTGACGCGAGCGTCACGTCACGTGAGCAGACCTTTTAACTGAGATAAAAAAAATCTTATCATTTTTCCTTATCATTATTAATATAATTTTTTTCTGTAAAAAGGTTGACAAACCCAACAGCAAAATACAATTCGCGTCACATAGTTACACGCTCGTGTGTCTACGCCCACTACAGTGTGACCACATTACTCGTAATGTTATCAGTTACTAATTAATGGACAGTGTCGTAAACGTGACTGGGGGGTAAAGAATTGCATTTCCTTGCTATGTGGTTTTAGCTTGATTTATTTGATATACAACTGACACTTTTTTATTTCATTCCGTTTCAAATGCTATGCTACCTGTCCATTAAGTCACTATCGAGACATCTGGTACAATTGGCAAACAAATACGTTAAAACGTTTTAAATATTATTTGTTGCATATATCGTTTTTCACAGTCTAAAAAAACGTGTTAAATTTCAGAGTATATTTGCAAACTGCACCACACGTTGCTAGTGTCATCCAAGTCGCATAGCATTTGAACAGCTTCTTCTTCTTTTTTCTTGTAAGTACTAAGATTTACAGCCGGGACCTACAATTTAACATGCATCCGATTCCCAGATGATGATGCCACTTTAAAAGAGACATTTTGTTCATCCTGTACCTATCTTAAAACTATCCGCATCAGTAACAGGCGTTTTTTAGATGACTCTTTGTGCATGGTCACCCATCTTAAAACTGTCCGCATCGACCGTTGCTTAACCTCGATGATCGCGTCAGATCACCTTAGTTTGCCGAGCACTGGCGTTACATTAGAACAGCAGCGTCGTATAGAAAGACCCCCTGCGAACGGCGTTGTCCCTTGCCCCTACGTTCCCAGCAAGTTCGTTCGCTCAGTCGCGTCGCGGCGCTGTAGTGCCGGTCATAAATACCCAGTCTAAAAATACACGCCACGTTCTCGCCCGCTCTCACGATTACCGCTCTTTTGGGAGAAGACATTGGCTTCCAATAAACAGTTTATACAACTAGTTTGGAAACCTTTGGACTCCATTTTTTTTTTAATTTTGACACATTTCACACAAGGCTGGTTACTACCTCCATACTGAACCATTGCTAGCTCGTATTATGGTTGCTAACACAACTGATATACTACATATACATACATACATATTTTATATAGATAAATATTTAACACCCAGACCCACAGCCAACAAATTTTATTAAGCGCAAAGATGTTGACCGGGCCGGGAATCGAATCCGGAACCTTCTGCTTAGCAGTACGGCATGGTAACCTTTACGCCAACGAAGTCGTCAAATTTTGTTGATTTTTTTTTACTGTGTCAAATAAAGATATTTTGTATTTGTATCTATGTGTACACGTTAATACGATATTCATATTTGTTGTATTTACAATTCTATTCAAATGTTAGGCTACCTAGTTCCTAACGTTACTAGTGCGGGTTGGTACCTACTCGTGTGTTTGCAAATGTGCGCTTGTTTATATTAATAATTTTTATTATATTAAATTGTAATATGTAATCCTACTAATATAATAAATGCGAAAGTATGTGTGTGTGTGTGTGTGTATGTTTGTTACTTCTTCACGCTCGAACGGCTGAACCGATTTTGATGAAATTTGGTGTGAAGATAGGTTAGACACACAGTTATTTTTAATTTCCTAATTGACAATAGAGGTTGAAAATCGATCTACTTCAAGTGTAGATCGATCACAATCTGTAATTCGATACGTTTACATTTTGACAGCTCTCTTAATGGATGTAATTTGATGCCTCTCAGCCCCTTATACTAATGGCAGGGTCGGGAAGGTGGTTTTAAAGCTGGTGCTTACAATGTTCTTCAATAAGGTTTTCATCATCATCATCATTAGCCTATGTTCGTCCACTGCTGGACATAGGCCTCTCCCAAGGCACGCCACTTGGCCCTATCCTGTGCTTCTCTCCGCCATCCACTACCCGCTACCTTCTTCAGATCATCGCTCCACCTGGATGTAGGGCGTCCTACACTACGTTTGCCGATAAGGTTTTAATCAGGAATAAATAAAAAATTAGTCCTTTCCCGACTTATCATTGTGTATTGGCGACCATCTTATTTTAAATTTATCATAGTATAGTACTAGCTGACTCGGCAAACGTTGTTTTGCCTTAATTACAGTAAAAAACACTATAAACTATAATTGATCAGTTATCGAGCGGGATGAAAAATTATTATACTTCGTATTACTAATACGTATTACTAAAAAAATACGGGTTGGTGATAAAAAAGCAAAAATTTTGGGTTGTATGTATTTTTTAATGCTATATTATAAAAAAAAATCGTCAAAAACATTTTTTTTAAGAGTGAACAACCCTTATTACTTAGGGATATAAGATATATATAGTAGCAACTTCTCAGACCTACTGAATACACATGATAAAAATCGGTCAAATCGTTTCAGAGGAGTACGGTAACTAACATTGTAACATCGAAATTTTTTTATGTTAGATAAAAAATAACAATTTTGAAATTATGAGCTCTACCGGAAGTAAAAAAAAAAAGATTGATGTTAATTTCTTTATCACAACATTTAATGATAAAACGACAATTTTCTAAAAAAAAACTGCCGGGAGAAATTAACGTAATCGTGTTTTGGATTCTGACGATTCTTAACACTGAAATAAAGATAATCAAACTGAAAAAACCGTAGCACTATCATTTACACAGTATTTTATGGAAATTTTCATAGCCCATAGCGCCTTAAGTAGACATGATAAAACTATAAAAAAAAGAACCCGAGAACTCAACCAATAAGTATTAAAACATATGTGGGTGAGAAAAATAATCAAACCTCGGAGACGTGAGTCATCGAAATCCTGGATCATTCATTCCTTGAGAACTCGACGCGACGCTTCTTCCTGGTACTCGCAGTCGGACATAGAAGCGAGTGTGCCTCGTCAATAGTATATTATAATAACTATGAATCAATATCATTTTTCAATTTAAATTCTAGTAATATAATATCATTATAATAGTATATGATATGATTCAAATGTACAATTGATATTTTCATCTATATGTGATGTAGGTACCGAACGGATATACATTTAGTTTATTTTTTGTTTAAAACATGTATTATTCGGAAGATAAGGGGAAAATCCTGATTTTACAGTTTTTTTACTATAAATCGTAAACGGTCAAAATATGAAGAAAAAAAACCGCTTAAAGGCCGTCTAAGAATATTTGTACTTATTTTGCAATAATAAGTGATTGGTGCAGGGCAGGGATCGAACCAAGAACCATCAGATTGAAAAGTAGACGTTTTTACCACCGAGCCACACTAGCTTTTTTTAATATTATCAAAATAAAGGTATGTAATACCGTCCGGTTAATATGCTCACTACATTATAAAGTGCAGAGCATTTCCTGTGCGATGAAAAACTGGTCCGCGTTTCCTTTACAAGCGAGAGATGGGATTTGTTCATCGACTTGTTCCGTGTCTTGTAGGTTTGACGACCTCGTTGGCGTTATGGTTACCATGCCGGACTGCCAATCAGAAGGTTCCGTGTTCGATTCCCGGCACCGCCAACATCTTTGTGCTGAACTAAATTTGTCGGCTGTGGGTCTGGGTGTTAAATATGTATGTATAAAATATGTATGTGTCTATCAGTTGTGTTAGCAACCATAACACAAACTAGTAATTGTTCAGTATGGAGTTAACCAGCCGTTTGTGAAATGTGTCCTTTTTATAAAAAATAAATAAAAAATATATGTAGCCAAGTTTAACCCTCAATACGAAAATTACGAGTTCTTCCTCTTCTTCTTCGTATAAGCGTAGTGGTCAATCTCTGGTTTTGACTGTTTTCAAGCCGCCCGAAGGCCTCTGATTTGGTTTAACGACTGTTTTAAGACTAAGACTAACAGTCGGGACCTACAATTGAACGTGTCATCCGACCCACGGTGTGTCTGTGGCCTCGTAACTGTGGACTTGACTAGATTTTTTTTTTAAAGATGTATTAGTCGTGAGTGTTCTTAGCTATGTTTGTTCACAGCCTGGTAACAAACAGACACCTAAAGGGTCTGTAATAGGGTCCCGTTGATCCACCTTAGGTACGGATCTCCCAAATATAAAGATATCGCCCATTAATCTCTTGCTCTCTGCGAAATTCCGATGGACGCTTCCTGGAGCCGTAAAAGGCTATAAATACACACAATGGATGATTCAGACTGACTCATTTAATGTGTATCGGGAATACAGGAGCGTAATCCCGGACCTGACTCGATTTGATGGTGTGACGTCATTAATGAAAATGAAAAATATGTATTTACTAACTTATTACTAAACTAGCTGACCCGGCAAACGTTGTTTTGCCTATCTTAGGGTTATGAAAAATAGATAGTGTAGCTTATATGACACGTTCGTAGATTTACCATAGCAGCGCCATCTATTGATTACTTACTCAACCCAGTCGAAAGGTATCGACATCTGTTAGAATCATTTGGAGTTAACAGATAATTGTGACTGTCAAATAATAACAGACAATAATTAGCAATTAATTAAAATTGCGACTATAATTTGAGATTTAAACTATCCTATCTCTCAAGTTGGATCGAACTGCATATGGTGTGCGAATTTTATTATAATCGGTTAAGTGGTTTAGGAGTCCATTGAGGACAAACATTGTGACACGAGATTTATATATATTAAGATTACATATTCTCTTGTGTCTACTTAACTAGGCAAGGCCTGAATCTATCTAATCTAATTAGCAGCACTACAAGCAGTAGTACGCGTAAGTCTCCCTGATATAGCAATACAACACTTCCATAAGCCATATTTCAGAAAATATAAAATTCTAACGGTAACAAGCATATACATAGAAAACTGTGTAGTTTTATAAATAAATACCCAGAGTTTTTTAATAGAGCGGATTATAACATCAGTAAACTCTGTGTATTTGCTCGTCGTAATAAAATAATCTAAAAACGCTAATATAGTAACCGGTTCTTCGTATAAATGTGCAAAATTATAGTGTTAAACAATATCAACAAATATTAGATATCAGTGAATGGTTTTAGTGCGTAAAAACATCAATAATACGTGTTAAAATTTTTCAATACAAGTTGTCGCTCGGCAGTGTCGTGGCAGCCATTGTTCACATTCCTTTCACCTGTGTGGCACCTTACGTCACGCGAATAAGGTCGGAACTTGCTTGCACCGCCGGCATACGGACTACGCTGTGTCATTGTCATTAGTGAATAGAACAGTTTTGTCGTTCGGTCAAAGACTAACGAATACGACCAGTGCAGAGTGGAACTTCATTTGTGCCTAATTTTGGATTTATTCTGAGAAGCAGTTACTACTTTTTGCGTGTTGTGGACTTATTATATAGCTTTACAATGAAGTGTGCAGGTTGCATGAAAAACATAAAAGAGGCGGAACTCATTAAATGCACTTCAAATGAATGCGTTAAAGCATTCTGTAAGCTCTGCGTAAATGTCCCTGCGGAACGAAAGAAATTATGGATGTGCCCGGACTGTGCTTCACAAAAAAGAGTCGGAGATAATAGTCAGACACCTGTACAAGGAGCACGAGACTTTGTCACCCAACGCAAAAAAACTGATTCTTCTGGAAGTGACATGAACTTAACACAAGTCGCCGAGCAGCTGCATATATTGTCTTCTCAGTATAACACTGTGATAGAAAAATTGGAAGATATTGCCAAGAGTCTGTCTTTTAACAGCGACAGACTGGATGAAGTTGTGAAGCTGTACAACGACCAAAACTCAAGGATTAAGTACCTGGAAAAAAGAGACAAGGAAGTCGAGATCCTCCAGGCCACCGTGTGTGTACTCCAAGAGCAGCTCCATGCACAGGAACAGTTTAATCTAAGGAATGAGATTGAAATAGTCGGAGTTCCCGAAATAATGTCTGAAAACTTACAGCATATAGTACTGTTGGCTGCTAAGAAAGTAGGCGTGGAACTAGAAGATAAAGAAATAGACTGGGTGACCCGCGTGGGCCCCCGCCGCCCGCCAGTCTCCACGGCCCTACCCGAAGATGGTGCGGTTATGCCCCGTCCGGTTGTTGTCCGACTGTTACGCCGCACCAAGCGTGATCAGTTGCTGAAGGCGGCAAAGTCTCGACGTAACCTCTCTAGTGCCGACCTACAAGTACACGGGACCCCGCGGAAACTTTACTTCAATGAAAGATTGACCAAGGAGAACAGAATGTTATTTCGGAATACAAGAGCCCGAGCCAAACAACTCGCATACGCATACTGTTGGTGTAACCAAGGCACTATTTACGTCAGACAAGCTGAGGGGAAATCGCCAATACCTATACGCTCCAACAGAGACCTGGACCGTCTACTTCCTCCCCCGCCCCCTACAAGTACATAGTCTTAATCTGCTTACCAAAAATGTTAATGTAGAATACTATTTTTTCCTCACTTTACACTGTAGATCATATAAAAACTCTCAATATTACTTTGTTTTCCTCGTAAACTCTGTGTGGAAGCTTAGCATAAACTTCACCAATGTCGCTATTATACTTATGGTTTCGTCTGTATATAATAATGTTACCGTATCGTGTTTGCATAAACTAACTATTGATTCCCTGGAGCTATATTGTATATATTTTGTGTGTACAAATATTTGTTATGATAACTTTTTAACTTAGATATGATGTTCACAAATGATTTTAGTTCAGATTTAGACTCGCTAGACATTAAATGTCATAATGTTACCATTTTGGAAAACTGTAAGCATAAGTTAGTAAAAGAACATAACTTCAAAATCCTTGCCTTTAATATTAGGAGTATTGGCAATGTAAATAATTTCTCAAATTTCTTAACGGCCCTGAAACGACTAGATTTATTATTTGATGTAATCATATTAAGTGAGTGTTGGCTGTCAGATTCAACTATTGTCCCACACATACCAGGCTACAATTACTTTAGAACTGACAAATTTATTAATCAAAATTGCGGAGTAGTAGCATATGTAAGAGATATTTGGTCTGCTGTTGTAACTGAACCAATCATAGATGATGCTAATTGTTTGATGATACATATAAACAACACGATAAATATCTTTGGAGTGTATAGGCAACCTTCATTTTCCAATTTAACACCATTCTTGGACTCACTAGACAAATTGCTTGAAAAGGTTGGAAGATTGCCTCTTATAATAGCTGGTGATTTAAACGTTAATATATTAGATCTCGAGGGTGACGCTCATGTTGCCGAATACCAATGCTTTATGTCTGAACATGGGCTCACCCCCGCAATTACGGACATCACTAGGTATATAAGTTCCACATGCCTTGATCATATATATGTCAAAAATGTTCAAAAATATGACATGATATTGGGTTTAATATGTCAAACAGTAATTACGGACCATTATCCAGTTATTGCCGCTTTGAATCTCAACAATTCGAAACCGGTTAAATCTAATAAACATGTCATTAGAAGGGATATTGAATCTATCAAATCTGAACTGAGGAAAACTGACTGGTCTTTTGTATGCACCTTGAACGACGTGGACCTGGCTGTCCGTTCTTTTAGTTTGTATTTTACTGATATAGTAAATAAAAATAGCTGTGAAGTCAAAGTTCCTAAAGCAAAATACAACTTGAAGCCATGGATAACGCCAGGTTTAATACGGTGTATGCGTCACCGAGATAGGTTACATCAACGTGCGAGGGTTGACCCTGAAAACAGAGTCCTTCAGGTTTCATATAGGCGATACCGCAATTATATTGTAAAACTTTTAAAGAAAATAAAAAATGAGTTTGAAGAGAAACAAATAAAGCAACACAGGAATAATCCGAAACAATTATGGCGGTCTATTAGAAATATCTGTAATCTTACCAGCACAAAAGGATCATCGAATTCTGAACTGCTTTTGCTTGAAGGTTGTTCTAGCGCACAACAATCCGTAGAACTTGCAAACAATCACTTTTCTTCTGTAGGCCAAAAACTTACTGACCAAATATTGTTAACTGTTGGCAAATCTGAAAGGGACTTGGCAAGGTCTATACGCTGTAATAGTTCGCCTACGCATTCATTTTTCCTTTATCCAACTGATTGTTCGGAAATTGAATCCCTTATCTTAAACCTTCAAACCGATAAAGCACCCGGTATTGACGGTTTCGGTAATCATCTTATAAAACAAATATGTAAAGAAATAATAGTCCCTATCACGTACATTTTCAACCTTAGTTTGTCAAATGGTATCTTCCCACATGATTGGAAAACAGCTGTTGTTTGTCCAATATTTAAAACTGGTTCTAAAACTTCGGTTGATAACTATAGGCCAATTTCACTTTTGGCGGCCTTTTCAAAATTACTTGAAAAAATAGTTAATATTCGCCTGACTAAATACCTTAAATTAAATAATTTAATATCTCCTAAGCAATTTGGTTTTCGCAGAGGAATGAGCACAGAAGATGCTATTTCACTTTTAACAGCTACCGTGGCATCCCATTTAGACAAGAATCAATCATGTATAGGAGTCTTTTTAGACTTAGCCAAGGCTTTTGACAGTGTCTCCGTTCCGATACTCTTACGTAAATTAGAAGGTACTGGAATACGCGGTCTTGCCCTAGAGTGGTTTAGGAGCTATTTGACGGACCGGAGACAGTGTGTGAAGGTAAACGGTTTCACCAGCAGCTTAAAGAATATACATTTTGGCGTTCCTCAGGGAAGCATTCTCGGGCCTACGTTATTCTTGCTGTACGTTAACGACATTCATGATCTTCCACTAGTCAATTCAACAATTTTATGTTATGCTGATGATACAGCCCTTATCTTCCATGACCGTAACTGGGATAGCGTGATATCAGTAGCTGAGCAAGGTATGGCTCTAATCTTTAATTGGCTACAACAAAACCTTTTAACGCTCAATACTAAAAAAACTAAGTACGTCTGTTTCCACAAAACCGCAGCATCTGAACCTAAATTTCCTACGTCTATTAAGATTCATTCATGTAAGCAGAATACCGTAGCTCTTTGCTCATGTGAGATCATAGCTCGTACATCTGCAATAAAATATCTTGGGGTACAACTAGATGAAAATTTTAATTTTAAATTGCACATAAACTCTTTATCAGGTCGAATACGTAAAATCATAAATATAATGCGGAACCTACGTGAAGCAGCTTGCAAAGACACTTTAATCGGGGTATATTATGCACTATGCCAGTCCTTAATAGTATACTGCATCACATGCTGGGGCAGCGCAGCTAAATCAAATCTGATACAAGCAGAGAGAGCACAAAGAGCGGTCTTAAAGGTGATGCTCAAGAAGCCATTCAAGTACCCAACTGAAAACTTATATAGAGAAGCTGGCGTACTAACGGTGCGTCACTTATTTATTCTAAAGACTGCTCTCAGGGCCCATAGGTCTCTGCTAGCTTCACCCGACTACCAGCTAATTGCTAGCCGCCGGACTTACAGGGTGCTTTCACCTTCTGTGAACACCAGTTTTGCCCAGCGTTTTGGAGATTTCATCAATAAGTATATATACAATAAAGTAATTAAATATTGTGATTTAAGAAATAAGAAATTACTTCAAGCTTCATTTGATATACGAAACTGGTTGCAATCTTTGTCTTATGATACAACAGAAGATTTGTTAAAAATAGTTAAATAAGTTAAATGTAAGATAGTTAAACAAGTTAAATGTAAGATAGGTAAATAAGCTAAATGTAAGATAGTTAAATAAGTTAGTAATGTGTTGTCTTGATTAGAGGATAAGTTATAATTGTAACTGGAGAAGGTTGCTTCGATACAGGCCAACCGCCTAGTGAAGCAACCAATAGATATTCTATAGGTTATAATAAGTTTGGTAAATAAATATTTTTCATTTTTCATTTTTCATTTTCATAACTTTTTGAATCGTTATATCTCAGGAACGGTGGTTCGTAAGAAAAAAAGTATTGATACATCTTTTATAGATAATTTTATGATCTACAATTTTTGTCTGATGTACTTTTATGATAAAACTTACCGTTTTGCTAAAAATCGCGAAAACTCATTTTTTTGACCTTTGACCTTGAATATTTTTTTTTCCTTAAACGGGAATGATGGGGAACTTGGAGACATTGTTTATAATTATGTTTTGAACAACTTCACAGAAATTCAGCTTGTTGGGACTTTATGTAACTTCACTCTCATTTTTTAGTCTTAATTGAACGGACTAATTTCAATCAATTTAAATTTAAAATCCAGGCCAGGCCGCAGTCAGAAATAACTAGACCTCAGCTAGCATGTTATACATTTTTTCCTTTGTGATATTGGTCAAGCCTGCCGTATAAAGAGAACAATAGATTAGAAACACCTTGCTTATCTCCCAGTATGGAAGCATTGTGCTCAACTCATTCATGAGGTTACATGAAGAAAAAAACCCATGGCTTTGTTTGTTGGAGACATATTTTCGGGTTTGGTCGGGTCGTACACTCTTTGCGTTTGCAGTTGATTCTATTTGCAGGGACATTTGGTTTAAGAAGTATTTTTCATAGTATGAGTGAAGTGGCTATATATTTTGCTCAATAACTTACTTATAAACTAACCTTATAATCTTGTGTGTAGCCTTTAGTATTTTTAGTCCTTTAGGGGGCGTCCATAAATTACGTGAGGGGTTTTTTAATTTTCTGTCCCTCCCTTCCCCCTGGTGAGATGTCGTGAGATTTTATTCAAACCCCTTCCCGATCTCCCAATCTCACGTGATATTTTTCAAAATGTGAGTTTCTTACGTAAACGTGTTGGATTGTTATTGTAAAAAGAAAAAAACAAAGAGTATCTATATAAGATTAAATCTTATGCGTGTACAATCTGGATTAAATGGCCAAAATAGTAGGTATAATTTTTTTTTGTTTCGATCAGAAAAAAAATGCGTGATATTTGCCGAGACCCCCCTCCCTCCAACGTAAGATTAGATGAGATTTGACTCGACCCCCTCCCCCCCCTTAAACACCACACGTAATTTATGGACGCCCCCTTATCAGTTAGTTACTATAGTACTTGTTATATCCTTTTTTGAAATTGTTTGCCTAAGTTCAGGAGGAGGAGACACAGGACTTGTCCTACAGTGAAGCACAGGGTACATCTTGTTGTTGTACAATAGTATGTAGGATACTTTTGTAAAAATATTCTTCTTCATTATTGTACACCACTTTATTTGGACAAATAAACGTTTTTTTTTAATTTACATTCACTCACGGTTGGTTAGCCCCATACTGAACCATTTCTAGCTCGTATTATGGTTGCTAACACAACTGATATACTACATATACATACATATTATATATAAATACATATTTAACACCCAAACCCACAGCCAACAAATTTAGTTAAGCACAAAGATGTTGACCGGGCCGGGAATCGAACCCGGAACCTTCTGATTAGCAGACCGGCATGGTGGACCTTTGCGCCAAAGAGGTCGTCAAATTAAAGATGTATTTATTTACTGAGATTTATTTATAAGTCTCAGTCCGGGACCTACTATTTATCGTGTCATCCGATTCATGAAAATACCAAATTTCAAAAGACTGTCTCGTGCATGGTCACTTACGCAAAGACTGTCCTCATCGACCGATGCATTGCTTAACCTTCATGCTCGCGTCAGATCGCCTTAGTTCGCCGAGCTAAGGGTAAAGGGAATGTTGGATGATGATATAAACTTTCTAAACCCATAACAAGTTATTGCAAAACACGTGCATTGTGTCCCTTACCGTCCAACAATGAGTCCAATCACGGGTGTCGCAACAGCTGAAGTATCAGAAATGGTCAAAGTAGGTATCGCACCGTTTTGGCGATCCCGTTTCTAAACGCGGCCCGGAATGGTCATCTCTACGCAATTAGCGAGCTACACGGACCACCGGCCACGACGAATGCTATTATCCTAGTCTTACTATTTACTACACTTATTTTTGGCCCGAATAAATGATTTTATTATTATTATTCAACGGTACACTTTCGTGATCTCTCCGGTGTCGGAGGTGAATGCTGCACGGGCCAGAGCCAAGTGCTTCTATAAAGTCAAAAATTTGCTAACTATTCTACAGGTATTGAGAATTACTGCCTTTTGAAGTTGTTTGTGTAGTGATGTGGGTAGGTCAAGCGTTTCAAGATTCTTCAGCAGGCTTGTTGGTATAACTCCCGTGGTTATATGGATGCAAATAGGCTCCGAAACTACTGGACGGATTTGAAAAATTCTTTCACCGTTGGGAAGCTACATTATCCCTGAGTAACATAGGCTATATTTTGTTTTCTCTTTGCAACTTAGATTATTTTATAGCCCGTGCGAAGCCGGGACGATCTGCTTGTATTTATATATTTTGGTCATATCACGATTTAATAGTATATTATTGTGAACTTTCCGTGAAAGAGGAGCACACATTCATACATATTATAGACAAACACAATGACTAACTTTCGTTTGTAATATTAGTAGGAGAGTCGAACTATTTATCTATTTTTGAATCGTTTGATAAACGAAACGTATCAAATAAACGACTTTCAAACCAGCAATTACTAAAAAGCCGTAATCTCGTATTGGTCATATTGGGTAAAGCAGTCTAGTCTAGGTTTATATCGTTCTAGTATTCAACAATGGCGGTTTAATAACCGACCATTAGATCATTAGTTCACTATTACCAAGACCTATAATAACACTAACTATAGGAGGTTAGTTTAATCCCACAATTAATAAAAGTATAATCAACTTTATCAAGATAAAACATTTATTGATAATTAATTATACGTCATTAATAAAAAATAGATGTCAATATGTAAAATACATAATAAAATAATATAATATTAAACAACTGTGTTATTAGTAGCTAATTAAAAGTTTTTAATATTTAAAAATATTAAAGCTTCTTTCAAAGGAGTTACAAACACTTCGATATATCGATACCGTAATTTGAAAAGCTACTAACTCCTCTGCGGGTTTTTCACGGGAGAGGTTTCTTTGTATTTTTTATTTTACGTAATAAAGAAAAACCAAAATCCCGTGAAAAACTATGCTTTATTTTTATGATTACAATAAAAATTAAGTTATATTACTTTTTATTTATCTAAATAAAATACAATGACGTTTTGAGCCTCTCCCGTAAAAAGTCTGCAGAGGAGTTAGTAGGTTTGCAAATTAGGGTATCGATATGTATATGTATATATAAGATTCCTCCTCCAGTAGTGGTAGTTAATTAAAACACCCACGGCTCATATTCAACTCAATAATCATTTATTGCTTTACTTTTGCAAAATACACTGGCTTACTTTAACCTAATTAGTACAATGTCGTCCACTCACTAGCGCAGTTGTCGATCGACTACCCCTTTCTTAGCATCCCCACTCTGATCTCTGTTCGGACGGTGGTACCGTCAACTATATAAATATATCTTCTTCTTATGGGTGGTGTTACCAGTCCTTATTAGCCAAAATACTACTAACTCCAAATAGTAGAAAACAAATTCTTCATAATTTGATTCCACCATCTCCGTTCTACTACAGAACGAGCAGAGAGACAGTGAAGAGACACCGATACAGAGTTGAAGTTCCAAACTTTCGTACAAAACGCTTTGCGTCGACCTTTATTGTTAGAACTGCGAAGCTTTGGAACTCACTACCTGAGTCTCTGTTTCCTGAGAGGTATCATCCGGGGGCCTTCAAAAGTAGAGTTAATAGGTATCTTCTAGGTAAGCGTGCCACACCGTAGACTGCAGTGCAGCTTAACATCAGGCTAGCTGTAGTCAAACGCTAACCTATCAAGGATAAAAAAAGATCAGGGTGTGGATATCTCAAGATAACACATAGGTGCCTTACATTTATAACTCGTGAATCAAGCCCTAGGTCCGACTGTGGTACGTACAGTTCGCGACGCGCCAATGATCCCTTTATGTATTTAGTGATGAATCAATTCCGCGTACTCCTTAAATAGCCCGCACTGACCTCCACGCTTATATAAATCATTTATTATTCTAGTAGGTATTTGAAAAATAAGGTCACTGGTCGCTACATTTTAAACATTGCAATGCAAGCCGCCCACTCTACGTTCCCACTACCGAAGTACAAGTTATTATTCTGTGCCACTACTACTGGGACTCCAGGCCTTCCCTGACTAGGTGAGAGAGGGTTGGCGGACGACACAGCTCTTTTAATATTGCAATCCTTAAACGTGTCAGTTCAATAATTTAATCATTGTAAATAAATATAATACAAAATTAAGTATTTAGTGTGTTTCCATTGAGATCCCAGCGGAAATACACTAAATATTTAATTTTGTCTTCTATGGATTCTAATGGATTTCCGCAAAGTGACGCCTGAGTCAATAGGTAATTAATCATTTTTCATCCCGCTCGAGAACTGAAAAATGATAGTGTTTTAACTGTACTTAAGGCAAAACAACGTTTGCCGGCTCAGCTAGTTTAAATCTAAAAAGATTACGTCCAAGTCCTTTGTCCAAGTGTGTCCATAAGACTCGCACAAAAAACAATATATTACAAAAAGAAAAAGAAAAACAGTTCGTTTATACGTTAACCCTTGAAAGGCGTTGCGTTAATTAAACTGATCCCTGCTGAAGTTAATAGGAAATTTGTTAATAAACCTTATTTAATTATTCCTCCATTTTCCTGTAAAATTACTTGCTAAGTTAGGTGATGAATGGTTTTATTTTAAATATTAAGCATAGCATAGCATAAGCAGCCCACTACACGTTCCCACTGCTGGGACTCGGGGCCTTCTCTCACTAGGAGAGAGATATAGGCCGTAATCCACCACGCTGGCCAAGTGCGGGTTGGCGGATGACACACATCTTCGGATATTGTGGTCCTCAAAAATGCTCAAAGATGTTTTCGTTCACCGCAAAGCGAGTGCAAACCCACACATAACTTGAAAAACAAGTCATTGGTGTAGGACCGGGATCGAACCAGGGGCCGTCAGATTGAAAAGCAGACGTTATTACCACAGAGCTACACTCGCTTATATTTATTTTAAAATATGTATAAGTGACTTTATTTTAAATATTGCGGTTACGTATTTGAAAACGGTCGACAATAATGCAAAAGACGGGATTAGAAAGAAAAGTTGTTGTTGTTGTTCTCAACAACAACTTTTAAAGCGATGACCTTGTCTGTTTGTTTTATCATTATTATTATTTTCGTTTATTTATTATCTTATTCATGTATTTTATGTGTTTGCTATTTCATTTTTTCTACACTTTTACACTTCATCTGTATCCCCACGCGTCTCTAAAGGTTGGTCCTGAAAATCAGTGCTGCAGAGAAATCTGTAGCGTTTATACTGAGGGCTGACCTTTTTCCGACGCTAGGGGACACATACTATGCTGTTTTTTTTTTATGTTCGTTTTATGTAATTTCAAATAATGTATATATATGTTTTTTTTTTTTTTGACACATTCACACACGGCTGGTTAGCCCCATACTGAACCATTTCTAGCTCGTATTATGGTTGCTAATACAACTGATATACTACATATACATACATACATATTATATAAATACATATTTAACACCCAGACCCACAGCCAACAAACTTAGTTAAGCACAAAGATGTTGACCGGGCCGGGAATCGAACCCGGAACCTTCTGATTAGCAGACCGGCATGGTAACCTTTACGCTAACGAGGTCGTCAAATGTGTCTTCTGTGTCTGAAATAAATGTGTCTTTTCTTTATCTTCTCGCTGTCAGATGTTTGACACGGTGTTTCTCTCTCTTTCCAGTACGGCAGCGACGAGTTCGGCCACGACTCCCCCTCGCGGTACGCGTCCCCCAAGGGGGCGGGCGCGGGCGCAGCGTACCAGGAGCCCTACTACCCCGGCGGCGGCGAGTGGGCCGCCGGCTACTACCAGCCGCCGCCCTACCAGCACGAGCCCTACGCCACCTCGCCCGGTCAGTACCTCCTCATTGTACCCATAAGATGAGTGGCCAGGTTTTGGGGTAGTGTGCGTTCTTACATCATTCTACAAGTACCTGGTTGTCCGAGCTTTGCTCTTTTTTTTTAATATGACATTTTTAAACATGATTCCTAGCTAGATCGATTTATCGCCCCCCAAACCCTCTATATACTAAATTTCATAAAAATCGATGAAGCCGATTCCGAGATTCCAATTATATTATTTATACAAGAATTGCTCATTTAAAGATATAAGATTTACTTTCCCACATGCCACATTCTGGGGTATAACCCGCGCAGATAGAGAATAGATCTGAAAATGGCGTCCGCTCGCATGCGTTCTCGCTCAATCTCTATCGCTGTCTATACTCACACAGTGAAGTAAGCGCTACAAAAAAAAATCAGGATTCGCTTACCACGCTACTTGACGCACTACGAGATATCGTTAAATTCGCTCCGTTATTTTGTTGTTTTCATTGATATTCATTGTTGGTTTTGTTGAGTTTGATTGTTATTTGTTTGCGTTACGTTTGATTGTTATTTATTTTCGTTAAGATTTTGTTACGAACGTTGACATTTTGCGATTGATTGAACAATGGCTTCACGAAAACGTGGAAAGATTCTTCACAGTGATTCACGAGACATTCTTTAAAACGTTATTAATACTTTGACGAAGAGAAGAACTTGGAGCGTAATCATCTGTTAGAGCGCCGCACGCGCAGCGATAGCGACTAATCGGGTTATAGTGTTCTTACATTATTCCACAATCTTTGGTTCGAACGAGAGGGTCCTATGCCCTTGCAAAATATGCTCTATCAACATCCTACCAGCACGAGCCCTACTCCATCTGGCCCGGTCAGTACCTCCTCAATGTACCCTACAAGCTAAGTGATCAGGTTCTGGGGTAGTGTTCTTACATCGTTCCACAATCTTTGGTTCAAACGAGGGGTCTTCCACTCTTGCAGAATATGCTCTATCAACATCCTACCAGTACGAGCCCTACGCCACCTCGCCCGGTCAGTACCTCCTCAATGTACCCTACAAGCTAAGTGATCAGGTTCTGGGGTAGTGTTCTTACATCGTTCCACAATCTTTGGTTCAAACGAGGGGTCTTCCACTCTTGCAGAATATGCTCTATCAACATCCTACCAGCACGAGCCCTACGCCACCTCGCCCGGTCAGTACCTCCTCAATGTACCCTACAAGCTAAGTGGCCAGGTTCTGGGGTAGTGTTCTTATATTATGCCACAATCTTTGGTTCAAACGAGGGGTCTTCCGCTCTTGCAGAATATGCTCAATCAACATCCTACCAGTACGAACCCTACGCCACCTCGCCCGGTCAGTACCTCCTCATTGTACCCTACAAGCTAAGTGATCAGGTTCTGGGGTAATGTTCTTACATCGTTCCACAATCTTTGGTTCAAACGGGAGGGTCTCCCAGTCCCTTGCTCTTTCAACATCCTACCAGCACGAGCCCTACGCCACCTCGCCCGGTCAGTACCTCCTCATTGTACCCTACAAGCTAAGTGATCAGGTTCTGGGGTAGTGTTCACACTATGAAGCGACGACGGTCTGCCTCCATTTAGCAAAGGGATATCCCCCCGGACAGATGTTGTGTCCGGAGACGGCCGTCCACAGGTCATGCATTGTAGCTAGGGCCAGTCGTACGCGCGTTGTAAATACCGCGCGCGCGATTCAGGACAAGCGCTCTGATTGGCAGCGGGCGATGATGTGCGACAGAGACGCCACAACACTTTATTCCACAATCTCGGGTTCAAATGGGTGAGGAATGAAGTAGGGTCTCTGAGCCCTCTCATTTAAATCGGATCAGATTTATTCAATTAAATAGTTAGAACAGTTCTTAGACTCCAAGCACTAACCATTGTAGATACATATGTAAAGAGTAAAAGCGTGAATGCGCACACAATGTTAGTGATGACACTACAGCAGACATCAATATCTTAGATTTCGGATAAAGTGTTAAGATAAGTACAGTAATACCCCGGACTTACGCGATAGGTGGGACCGAGCGCTATCCGCGTAAGTCGAATTCGCGTAAGTCGGGGTACAATTTTGCATATACATATCTATAAAGTCATACAAAGTATGTTTAATTGGGACCGGAGACTTTAATTTAGGAAATATAAAACAATAATTTAGGTAATAAACTTTAATTTAATTCTAGATAATATGACAATCTATATTAATAAAATGTATAAACACAATCTGAAGTGCGCGGCTTTCAAACAAAAAACGTTAAAATAGACGAGAAAATTAATTCGCGTAAGTCGAGGTAGCGTAAGTCGGGGTATTACTGTAATTATTATTTATCAGAGGCTTTCGGGCGGCTCGTGAATGAATGAATTTTATATATTTTCCAATAAGTCACAAAGATATTACATTTCGCTTACATTTCACGTAATAACTAAACTTCAAATTGGAATCGTCTAAAGATGTCATTACAATAAATACAATTTTTCTCAGCTGTAAAGGGGATATGCCCTGTCATACATAGTAAATAAGTTTTTTTTTTTTTTACTAGTAATGGGCTTGCGCTTGACCGCAATTCACCTGATGGTAAGCGATATTGCAATCTAAGGTGGAGCGCGCTTACCCAGAAGAAACCGGTTCACTCTTGCCTTGAAAACCGCTAGATTATAGTTATTGGGGAACAGAGAATTTGGCAAAGAATTCCACACTTTGGCAGTACGCACAATGAAGGTGGAAGCAAACCGCTATGTGAGATTAGCCTCTTGGCTTTTAAGAAGAAGCAGAAGCAGGTAGTAACGCAGGTGGTGTTGCAGGTATAGGCGGACCGGGCGCGGAGGCTGCGGGCGCGGGGGGTGGTGCGGAGCTCCCGCTACCGCCCATGTCATCGTTCCGCGCCGCCGCGCCGCTACACTCGCCCAATGACGCCATGCTCGTCGCCAAGCCGCCGCTACAGCCCGTGAGTACTCCACACAAGGTATATAGACTCACACTAGACGGCCGATGTAAGCCATGTCTCATATTAGCGAGTACTCAACTCAAGCTATATAGACTCACACTAGACGGCCGATGTAAGCCATGTCTCATATTAGCGAGTACTCAACTCAAGCTATATAGACTCACACTAGACGGCCGAAGTAAGCCATGTCTCATATTAGCGAGTACTCAACTCAAGCTATATAGACTCACACTAGACGGCCGATGTAAGCCATGTCTCATATTAGCGAGTACTCAACTCAAGCTATATAGACTCACACTAGACGGCCGATGTAAGCCATGTCTCATATTAGCGAGTACTCAACTCAAGCTATATAGACTCACACTAGACGGCCGAAGTAAGCCATGTCTCATATTAGCGAGTACTCAACTCAAGCTATATAGACTCACACTAGACGGCCGATGTAAGCCATGTCTCATATTAGCGAGTACTCAACTCAAGCTATATAGACTCACACTAGACGGCCGATGTAAGCCATGTCTCATATTAGCGAGTACTCAACTCAAGCTATATAGACTCACACTAGACGGCCGATGTAAGCCATGTCTCATATTAGCGAGTACTCAACTCAAGCTATATAGACTCACACTAGACGGCCGAAGTAAGCCATGTCTCATATTAGCGAGTACTCAACTCAAGCTATATAGACTCACACTAGACGGCCGATGTAAGCCATGTCTCATATTAGCGAGTACTCAACTCAAGCTATATAGACTCACACTAGACGGCCGATGTAAGCCATGTCTCATATTAGCGAGTACTCAACTCAAGCTATATAGACTCACACTAGACGGCCGATGTAAGCCATGTCTCATATTAGCGAGTACTCAACTCAAGCTATATAGACTCACACTAGACGGCCGATGTAAGCCATGTCTCATATTAGCGAGTACTCAACTCAAGCGATATAGACTCACACTAGACGGCCGATGTAAGCCATGTCTCATATTAGCGAGTACTCAACTCAAGCTATATAGACTCACACTAGACGGCCGATGTAAGCCATGTCTCATATTAGCGAGTACTCAACTCAAGCTATATAGACTCACACTAGACGGCCGAAGTAAGCCATGTCTCATATTAGCGAGTACTCAACTCAAGCTATATAGACTCACACTAGACGGCCGATGTAAGCCATGTCTCATATTAGCGAGTACTCAACTCAAGCTATATAGACTCACACTAGACGGCCGATGTAAGCCATGTCTCATATTAGCGAGTACTCAACTCAAGCTATATAGACTCACACTAGACGGCCGATGTAAGCCATGTCTCATATTAGCGAGTACTCAACTCAAGCGATATAGACTCACACTAGACGGCCGATGTAAGCCATGTCTCATATTAGCGAGTACTCAACTCAAGCTATATAGACTCACACTAGACGGCCGATGTAAGCCATGTCTCATATTAGCGAGTACTCAACTCAAGCTATATAGACTCACACTAGACGGCCGAAGTAAGCCATGTCTCATATTAGCGAGTACTCAACTCAAGCTATATAGACTCACACTAGACGGCCGATTTAAGCCGTGTCTCATATAAGCGCTGTCAAATAAAGTGAAAAATTAAAATGCAATGAAGTAGTCCTTTGATAGATAGATAGATTTATTGAAACAATAATAACAACATGGTAGCGCTTACTTGCTGTAAGCGCGTAAACGTGTACTTTATTACAATTCGTCAAAAAATAACATTAAACTTAAACATAGGCGCTGTATAGGGGCAAAAAAAAATTATGATAAAAATTATATGAGATTAAAAAACAAGTTAAGTGAAATCATTAGGCGTGTACAGACACAGGACCATCTCCAAAAGCCAAGTGACTATAGTCATTTTCCAAATACTCTTTGTAAACTGTTGTCGTAAGGCATATTATATATTTACACGAAACAAACTGTCACAATCAATGCGTCGAAACCCGTTGGACGTATATCCAAAGTTTTTTAAGTAAGTTCGGTTTGTTTCGTGCAGAAATGAAGTAGATTTTCAAAAATGTATATTACGATATCCTTTAGTGACAAAGGTCATGTTAAAAGTCCGTGCGAAAGCGTGACGGGTGTAATGTTTTATAGTTTTTAATGAGAATACTGAGAAAGGAGTGAATGTACAGATGACGGCTGATAAAGGAGAGTGGAAGAAGACATGGATGGAGTGTGTGAATGAGGGCAGGAGAAAGAAAGTAGTGAGTGTAGAGACGACAGCTGATAGAGGAGAGTGGAAGAAGACATGGATGGAGTGTGTGAATGAGGACATGATAGAGAAAGGAGTAAGTGTAGAGACGACGGCTGATAGAGGAGAGTGGAAGAAGACATGGATGCAGTGTGTGAATGAGGACATGAGAGATAAAGGAGTGAGTGTAGAGACGACGGCTGATAGTGGAGAGTGGAAGAAGACATGGATGGAGAGTGTGAATGAATACAGGAGAGAGAAGGAGTGAGTGTAGAGAAGACAGCTGATAGAGGAGAGTGGAAGAAGACATGGATGGAGTGTGTGAATGAGGACATGATAGAGAAAGGAGTGAGTGTAGAGACGAGGGCTGATAGAGGATAGTGGCAGAAGAACTTTTGCTGTGCCGACCCCGCCTAGTGAGATAATGACAAATTCTAACAGCAAGTAGAACCTATAGGCTCCTAGAGTAGTTTAAAAACTTAATTCGGAAACTGGTGTCTGCAGATGTACGGCGGCTCAGCGTCCACGGCGACGGTAGCCGGCGCGGAAGCCGGCAGCCTGTCCTCGTACGGCAGCTCTCCCTCCACGCCGGTGCACTCGCCGCCGCCGCTGCACACGCGCCTCTACCCGCCGCTCAAACACTCGCCCGCGCCCTCGCACCACCAGCTCTCTCACCCGCACCAGGTTAGTACGAGCGAGATGGAGATATGCAGCCTTCGCACGGTAGCTTTCGCGCTGGTACTGCTGTTGGTTCGCAGAAGGGTAGTTGGACATACTGAGCTTTCGTACAGAAAAGTCGAATTCCTTGGAAGGAGATAGATGAATTGTTTGTTCAATTCATCTGTACAGAAGATAAATATAAACTACGCCACTAGGTGTCTCATTTACACCATGTTTGTTGGACACATATGAACATACTGATGTGCCCATTCAGCTGTGATAAAGTCCGATTGTAAAGACCTTCCTTATGAAACATTCATCAGTGTTATGGACACTGAAGAATGTTACTTCCTTCTTTCCCGCTACTAGCTGATTCATTGACACCAGATTTCTCGGAGGGAGATGAACTTGCTCTTTACTTATTTTACGTATGTATGTTACTTACATTCGTCTGTTTTAGGTTTGATACAAAACATTCAGGTTTCTTTGAATACTTTCGCCCCTTTTCATACCTTACAATTGAAAAAGGCACTTTATAATGTTGGGATTCAAGTAAATAAATAAATAAAATAAAATAGCCGTTTATTACACCTAGTAATTTTACTAGGGCATCCAAAATTTGGAGTGGGCCTCCTCCATGTGCCTTCAGTGCCGTCTGTCTTGCTCCAGCCGCGTCTGCGTGGTGGGATTAAAACGAAGAATTAAATGGAAAAGTGTTACTTTCCAGAACTTGTGCCAGCTTCTTCGTCTTTTGTGTCTAACAGTATGTCCTGCCTGATTCCAGCAACAGACAAGCTGGGTGTCATCAGGGGTATCGTCGCCGCCGAGCTCCGGGCTCGGTGCGGCGCCGCCCACAGTGCTCCCCAACGGACACCAGCACGTAGTCTTCCCGCAGAGCGTTATGGTGAGTACAGGGAGGAAGACACAGGAGTTTGGTGGGAAAGATGAATTGGGGGTAGGAAGATATTCCGGGCGTAGAAAGTAAGAATGGGCAGTAGAGAAAGCAGTAGAGTAAATAGGCGCTGGGCGAGAAAATAGGGGAAGGAAGTAAGAATGGAAGTCAAACGGGAATAGATGACGTAGGAGATAGTATTTAAAGAATCTGAATGGGGGTAGAAAGAAATTAATGGCGTAGAATTTGTGAAAATCGTTTTTTTGTGTTGTTACTGGGACTTAGTATTTATCAGCAATGTGTAAAAAATATTTCTGGGGGTCACAGTAGATTGGTGTGAAAATTTGGATGAGGTAGGAAGTTATTGGGGGTAAGAAGTAAGAATGGGCAGTAGAGAAAGCAGAAGAGTAAATAGGCGTTGGGCTAGAATAAAAGAGGAAGGACGTAAGAATGGAAGTTAAACGGGAATAGATGACGTAAGAGATAAGAATGGGGGTAGAAAGAAATTAATATTCTAGAATTTGTGAAAATCGTGTTTGTTTTTTTGTGTTGTGTTAATCAGCA
This sequence comes from Mellilla xanthometata, assembly GCA_035578125.1. NCBI lineage: Eukaryota > Metazoa > Arthropoda > Insecta > Lepidoptera > Geometridae > Mellilla > Mellilla xanthometata. The sequence continues at coordinate 8,144,454 of JAPUBQ010000027.1, forward strand.
ATGTGTAAAAAATATTTCTGGGGGTCACAGTAGACTGGTGTGAAAATTTGGATGAGGGTGGAAGTAGAATTGGGGGTAGGAAGATATTCAGGGCGTAGAAAGTAAGAATGGGCAGTAGAGAAAGCAGAAGAGTAAATAGGCGCTGGGCGAGAAAAAAAGAGGAAGGACGTAAGAATGCAAGTTAAACGGGAATAATTGACGTAGGAGATAGGATAGGGGGTAGAAAGAAATTAATGATGTAGAATTTGTGAAATTCGTGTTTGTTTTTTTGTGTTGTGTTAATGGGACTTGGTATTTGTCAGCAATGTGTAAAAAATATTTCTGGGGGTTACAGTAGAATGATGTGAAAATTTGGATGAGGTAGGGAGTAGAATTGGGGGTAGGAAGATATTCAGAGCGTAGAAAGTAAGAATGGGCAGTAGAGAAAGCAGAAGAGTAAATAGGCGTTGGGCTAGAATAAAAGAGGAAGGAAGTAAGAATGGAAGTTAAACGGGAATAGATGACGTAGGAGATAGGAATGGGGGTAGAAAGAAATTAATATTGTAGAATTTGTGAAAATCGTGTTTGTTTTTTTGTGTTGTGTTAATGGGACTTAGTATTTGTCAGCAATGTGTAAAAAATATTTCTGGGGGTCACAGCAGAATAAAATGAATTTATGGGTATTCAAATATTTCTTTAATACAGAAGGAAAGTAGAAAAGAAGGGAGAACGGGGATTAGACGGGAATGGAAGATATATTCATCGTTGTAGTAGAAAAATAGTTCTCCTGTAGAATTTAGAATTTTCCAGTGCTCATCATAGCATGATTTTTATCATTACCGCATGATGTGAACTAATTTGAAGTTTTCATGTATTTTTAATATTGTTCTTTAGTACTGGTAGTCATTCTAGATAGAGATAGTGATTAGCCCTTTTTGGATTTGACTTTTGTGTTTTTTTTTATTTAATAAAAAGTACAGTGCTAATATTTCATTATAACATAAGTCGCATGGTATAAATAAAAATATTAAGACACAAATTAAAATCATGAAAAATAGAAATTATTGGCACTGTATTTTTCTGTAAATAAATTCTTGTGTTTAATTATTATTTTGTGTTTTTTTAACTACGTTTTGTTTAATTTATTGCCGGATGTAGTTTTTTGTCTATTGTAAATCAGTAACTGTAATTTTGGCAGTTCATTTATTATCCGTATAGTCTATTCAAAGAGTCGTGTTAATAGGGAGATACATTCCTGTCGCGTGAATGGTCAAAAATGGCGTGCACTGGCAGAATTGATGGCTGCTATTGGAGAACGCTAGTTATATGCTAATCTCAGACAAACAGACCATCTGACGCAACAGTGGTGGAACAGGTATGCCAGCGAGCCAGGGCTGTGCTCCGTTACTTCAAGGAGCTCGGTTGGCTTGGGTAGGCTGGTAAGGGGGGAATGCACAATACGCCCCTAGCGGGATGTCAGTGCAGGTCTCATCACCCCTACTTCAAATTACAATTAGCTAGTTATATGCGTTATTTTTGACAAATCAGAAGCCAGGAATTTGTTCACCATATTAACATTACTCTTTGAATAGTCAGAGTTGATTTGATAGAGCAGAAAAATGTACTATTATCTCATAGATTTCTATATTATCTGATTACACGAGCAGTATTACGTTTCTTAAGTTACATAAATTTATGAATGTATTTTATATAGTTTTAAATTCGGCAATAAATTTCTCAATGCGTGATGGTTTGTTCACACTTCGTTTACAAAAATAAAGAAATATGTCATAGAAACATATAAGATAAATTATAATATCTTACATACCAATATATGTATGTAGTTCTACATATTCACAAATACATTACATAAAGCTATACTTTGATTAAAAATCAAGCTTTATATATCCGGTCTGTTTTAAAATAATTTAATTTATCACTTTAACATAATGACTGTCCTACATATTTTAACAAAAAATACACAAATTACATACAAAACAAAAACAACAGAACATAGAGATGTTAATCACGCTTTTTTGACGCGAGGACATGAACTTACAAATCGATATCCTAATTTGAAAAGCTACTAACTCCTCTGCTGGTTGTTTTACGAGATAGGCTCGAAACTTCATTGTATTTTTTATTTTACGCAATAAAGAAAGCCAAAATCCCGTGAAAAATATGCTTTATTTTTTATTATTATAATAAAAATAAAGTTATATTACTTTTTATTTATCTAAATAAAATACAATGACATTTTGAGCCTCTCCCGTAAAAAATCTGCAGAGGAGTTAGTAGGTTTGCAAATTAGGGTATCGAAATGTTTCCTTTAACCGGAATGTAGTTGAAAGAGTCACTATGACAATGAGAGTATAATGAAGTGTGAGCGAACCAGACGGCGCCGGCGCAGACGCTCGCAAGCGCTGCGAGCGTCTGCGTGCGCGGGCGCACAGTACAATGCGTGCCAACTAAGAATAGGTCTGTCAAACCGCCATCTTGCTCAATAATACGCGCTAACGTCATTACCAAAGTGTATGGTGTGCAAAAACATTAGTAAACAAATTATATTCAGTTGTATGTTAATGTACGCTGTTTTGCTATTTCTTAAACATTTTACGGCAAATTAATTATAAATGAGTAGGATTTGAAAGTAAAAGCATATTTATATTTTTTTTTTTTTTTTATTGTTGGCACTTCTTTTTGTACCAAATAAAAAGAGTTTATTGAAAATGAAAATGAAAAATATTTATTGACAAAAACTTATTATAACCTAAAGTATATCTAGTGGTTGCTTCACTAGGCGGTTGGCCTGAATCGAAGCAACCTTCTCCAGTTACCCTAAAAACTTATCCTCTAAACAAGACAACACAAATTATTACACTAACTTAACTATATATCTAAATTAAAATATTATACCGAATCAATCTCTCGCGTCACGTGATTTTTTTTAAGGTGTTGTTGTTAGTTTGCCTTGCGTACTTCTTACCTGTAGAATTAAAATAATCCAAAATTATCCGGTAATAAAATTCAATAATAGTTTTTTACATGAATATAATAATTATACAATAATTAAATTTACATCTATGAACCGAGAAAAAAAAATCCTTTTTACGCTTTCTGTGCTGGCAGTACTTTTTTGACAGTTATCGTGTGAAGTTGAAGCAAGCGCGATCCTATTGTTAGTTGGCACGCATAGTAAGCGGGCATGCGTTGTTAGGGCGGCGCGGGCGCAGGGCTCGAGCAGCGCCAGCTCGACGAGGCGATGGTGTTCCTCAGGGAGCACAGCGACGTGGGCGTGAGTACTCGCTTACCTACACACCCTACCTGCTTACCGGCCGCTTACTATTCACTTACTGACAGGAATCGTTTTGTTACTCAAACAGATAACTTGTATCGTTTTGTTACTCAAACAGATACATGTATCGTTTTGTTACTCAAACAGATAATTGTATCGTTTTGTTACTCGAGCGGTTACTTGTATCGTTTTGACGGATACTTGTATCGTTTTTGTTACTCGAACTGGTACATGTATCGTTTTGTTACTCAAACTGATACATGTATAGTTTTGTTACTCAAACAGATACTTGTATCGTTTTGTTACCCAAACTGATACTTGTATCGTTTTGTTACTCGAGCGGTTACTTGTATCGTTTTGACGGATACTTGTATCGTTTTTGTTACTCAAACAGATACTTGTATCGTTTATGTTACTCAAACAGATACTTGTATCGTTTTTGTTACTCAAACAGATACTTGTATCGTTTTGTTACTCAAACAAATAATTGTATCGTTTTGTTACTCAAACAGATACTTGTATCGTTTTGTTACTCAAACGAATACTTAGATCGTTTAGTTACTTAATAATTGTATCGTTTTGTTACTCGAGCGGTTACTTGTATCGTTTTGACGGATACTTGTATCGTTTTTGTTACTCAAACAGATACTTGTATCGTTTATGTTACTCAAACAGATACTTGTATCGTTTTTGTTACTCAAACAGATACTTGTATCGTTTTGTGACTCAAACAGATAATTGTATCGTTTTGTTACTCAAACAGATACTTGTATCGTTTTGTTACTCAAACAGATAACTTGTATCGTTTTGAATTTGTTACTCAAACAGATACTTGTATCATTTTGTTACTCAAACAGATACTTGTATCGTTTTGTTACTCAAACAGATACTTGTATCGTTTTGTTACTCGAACAGATACTTGTATCGTTTTGTTATTCAAACAGATGCTTGTATCGTTTTGTTACTCAAACAGATACATGTATCGTTTTGTTACTGTATCATTTTGTTACTCGAACAGCTTGTATAAGTAAGTATTATTACTTATACTTTTAATTTGTACATACAATTATTTTTAAATGCTATGTGACCTTGGACCGTGCGACTAAGTAGCGTTTGGTATAATTTTAAAAGATACTAGTTGATCCGGCAAACGTTGTTTTGCCTCACTCAGGCGTACAGCGCCATCTATTGATTACTCAACTCAACAATTACTTGCTCAACCCATTCGAAAGGTATCGACATCTGTTAGAATCATTTGGAGTTAACAGATAATTGTGACTGTCAAATAGTAACAGACAATGATTAGCAATAAATTAAAATTGCGACTATAATTTGAAATTTAAACTATCTTATCTCTCAAGTTGGATCGAACTGCACATGGTCTGCGAATTTTATTATAATTGGTTAAGTGGTTTACGAGTCCACTGAGGACAAACATTGTGACACGAGATTTATATAATATTAAGAAGATAAACGAATAGTGTATTGGTTTGCAAATGTCTTTGATGACGTCACGGGCCAAGTCGCATAGCATATGAACAGCGTTGTAAACTTATAACTGTTGCTGTCGAGTGACTTTGAAGTCGACACAGAATATTCTATTTACCTTTCTTAATAGAAACTCGATTGTTAATGTTTGTTAATCTGTCAGTAAGTTATAGAAAACGGCCAGTAGTGAACATTAAGCTGAGGCTACACCGCGAGCGTGAAGAGTAAAAAAATAAACATTCCTAATGTTTTAAGGTGGCGATTCAGCGGCACACACGACTAAACTAAATTTAAAGAAGCCCCGTCTCTTTTCATCTTAGGTGGCCAGAAAGAGATGGCACGTTCTGAACCACACACACTGTTTTGTATGTGGTTCAGAACGTGAAATATGACACTAAAATCACGTCAAATATGAAAAATGTAAGCGATTTTAGAGCGCACCCAATTGTATCAGCTCTAAATCTGACGTGTTTGACGTGATTTTAGATGTTTTGTCTATGGTTTAGATCGTACCATTTCTTTTTGGTCATTTATGACGAAAAGAGACAGAGCTACTTTAAATTTAGTTTAGTCGTGTGTGCCTCTGAATAGCCACCATTGTCTCTTGAGCAGGCTGCCTAAACACACTTTAAGTTGCTTGACAGGGTTCAGAACTTGAGGGTAGTCATTATAATTCAAACTTAGCTTGTTCCGCTCGCGGTGTAGCCTCAGCTTAAGAATATGTTTTGGACGAATTACATAATTTCATCCATGACTGTAAATTTTTCGTGTATTTAATGTACATTAGTAATATTTAGGATTTATGTGGCATGGTTTTCACTTGAAAGCTTTCTGTTTATATGTTGCGTATGTTTGTCAATGTTTTCATTTGTATGTATTGATAGTAATTAGTAGGTAACGCAGACGCAGCATTTTATATACGTATGTATATAAGAAAAAAACTTAAAAGTGGGTCTTTCTGTGTATGGACTATGTGACACATATTTTAAAGCAGTATCGGTTCATTTATTACGAGTATTGTACAACTGGAGCAGAAGATGTAATATTCGATATTATCTTATGAACTATTAAAAATTAGAATTAGAAACAATAAACACTGAAATTTACTTATGGACTTTGACTTTGTTTGTATGACTTTGACATTGAATATCACTGACTTTGTTTATTTATTTTTATTTGTACTACTACTACTACTTCTTCTTTGTATAAGCTAAGTGGCCAAGTTCTGGTGTCGAGATTTTTGAAGCCGCCCAAAGGCCTCTGACTCGGCTTAACGACTGCTTGTACTACTTCGACTGTATGTTTGCATTCTTTGACATTTTAATAACTTTGACATTGTTTATATGATTTTTTGATTGGTTACTTGTACTACTTTGACTGTGTGTTTGTATAACTTTGACATTTTTGTTATTACCATTGAACTTAAATTTGTATGACCGACATATTTTGAACACATTTGACAAGATTTGTAAGACCTTGAACTTATACTTGTAAGTATGTTATTCAAATTCAAATTCATTTATTTCAGGATCAAGTCCCATATCCAAATGTTACATAAAATTATTATTAATAAAATAAATTGTATCAAAAAAAATATATAATATATGTCACAGAAAAAAAAATATTATAAAAAAAAAATATGTTATGTTATGACGTATTTTTGATATCTTTGAAACTATTCGTGTGACTTTGTAATTTTTTTGTATGATCAGGAATTCATATTATACATGTATGTATGTTATGACCTATTTTCGATATCTTTGAAACTATTCGTGAGACTTTGACATTTTTGTATGACCTTGAATTTATATTTGTATGACTTTTACATGTTTGAAAAAGACGATTGATTTTAATAACCTATACAATAACAACCCTAAAATACCTTTCAAATACCTACAATATTAGTCCATATTATAATAATATTTTACACGATTTGAATATTTTTGACCTTATTATTTTTTTTTTTTTATATGACATTGGTGGTGATTCTACCGTACACACGACTAAACTAAATTTAAGAAGCCCCGTTTCTTTTCATCTTAGGTGGCCAGAAAGAGACGGCACGTTCTGAACCACAGACAAACCAACTAAAACCACGTCAAATGTAGAAAATATAGGCGACTTTAGAACGCACTCACTTGTATCACCTCTAAAACTGCCTGCACATTCCACATTTGACGTGATTTCAGTTGTTTTGTCTGTGGTTCAGAACGTGCCGTCTCTTTCTGGCCACCTAAGATGAAAAGAGACGGGGCTTCTTTAAATTTAGTTTAGTCGTGTGTGCCGCTGAATCGCCACCATTAACAACTATACATAATTAATACAAATATTTATTAATAACGCCATTAGTTACATGTCAAAACAAATAATAATAGAAATATGTAGATATGTTAAATGCCACCATTGACATTAGATAGATAGATAGATTAACACTTTATTAAAACACGTACTAAAAATAATTACAGAAAAAAAAGGTATTTAAAAACTAGTGCCTTAATTGGCGACCTTATCGCCAAAAGCGATCTCTTCCAGGCAACCAATTCCTAGAACGTACACATAGAAAGAGAGACGAGGTGTTATAATGTAACGAAATATATGAATGGGAAAGAAAAAAAATATATATATACAGTGTAAATTCTATATAACGACACTGAAAGGACTGTGCATTTTGTGACGTCATAGAGAGTGGTCGTTAAATGGAGAGAATGTATCATTGTATGGAATGCAAGCTAATCCAACTAAAGCCAGTTGATTTCGACGCTTTAGAGAGTTTGCCGTTAAATCGAGTGACGTTACATGGAGTTAACACTGTATATATAATATGACATTGTGTGTATGAGACTGACAGTGTATGTGTATATCAGGGCGCGCGTATGGAGGAGCGGCTGGACGACGCTATCAACGTTCTGCGCAACCACGCCGAGGCGGCAGACCTGTACCCCCAGGATCTCCACCACCCTCACCAGACACACCAAGGTATGTGCTGGACAAGGCTACTGCCGACTCCTGACCTTTATACTCGATTCAGTAAAGAAAACATTTGACAAGTTCAACTTGCATTATGAGTGTTAGCAGGAGGAAATTAACCTTCAAATGACGACCTCGTTGGCGCAAAGATATTGGGCGTGTCGGGAATCGAACCTGGAACCTTCGGATTGCCAGTCCGGCATGGTAACCTTTACGCTAACGAGGTCGTCGAGTTTTATTTATTTTTTACTCTGAATAGGTCAGCGCTTGACCACAATTCACCCGATGGTATTCAGTGATATTGAGGTCTACGTTGGATCGTGCTTATCTAGCAGGAACCGGTTCACTCTCGCCTTGAACATCGCTAAAGTATAGTCATAGGGGAAAAGGGAATTCGGCAAGGAATTCCAAAGTTTGGCAGTTCCGACAAAAAAGGTGGAGGCAAAACGCTTTGTGCGTGCCTTGGGCACCTCAACCGTAAACCGATGCCGCCTTGGTGATTCCCTGCTCGTCCGATAGTGGAAGGGGGCGGGAATTACATCATGTAATTCAGTCGCACACTCACCGAAATGCAACCGATAGAATACCGATAGACTGGCAACAATGCGACCTATGTGTTGTAATAATTATAGTTTTTTTTATGTAATTTGTGTTATATGTACATATATGTGTGTCAAATAAATGAATTATTATTATTATGTGTTGGACGGGGCTACTGCCGACTCCTAGCCTTTATACTCGATTCAGTAAAGAAAACATTTGACAAGTTCAACTTGCATTATGAGTGTTAGCAGGAGGAAATTAACATTCAAAAGACGACCTCGTTGGCGTAAAGGTTACCATGCCGGACTGGCAATCCGAAGGTTCCAGGTTCGATCCCCGACACGGCCATTATCTTTGTGTTAGCTAAATTTGTTGGCTATGGGTCTGGGTGTTAAATATGTATCTATATAAAATATGTATGTATATATATGTAGTATATCAGTTGTGTTAGCAACCATAACACGAACTAGGAATAGTTCAGCTAACACAACTGATATACTTCCTACATATACATACATACATATTTTATAGAGATACATATTTAACACCCAGACCCACAGCCAACAAATTTAGTTAAGCACAAAGATGTTGGCTGTGCCCGAGAATCGAACCCGGAACCTTCTGATTGGCAATCCGGCATGGTAACTATTACGCCAACGAGATCGTCGAATGAAAGAAAGAAAGAAACATCTATTTTGTGACACAAAGAAAAATAATGAGGTTAAGTTATGTGGTTTGTCTACGGGTAAAGACTGGAACTATATCGCAACATGTTTGTAATGTTTGCAGCGGTGCCCCGGCTCGGAGTCCCGGGCGCTCTGCCCCACCTGCACGCGGAGCCCCCCGTCAAAATGGAGCGCACGCTGCTGCCCAATACCAGTCAGTACTCACATTATCTAGTCTTCTTGTTGAACTCAGTCCAAAATCTACTTAGCTTGCGGAAATAGGTAGTGATATTATGCGGACTACCGCAAACAACTATTTTGGCAACTTGATATTTATAATAACAGATTGTAAGTCATTAGAATCAATGCCTTTAAAAATTTGGTGAAAAACTGGTACTTCTCTTTGTAACCTAAATTTATATAAAATTTCCATGACACAATGTTAGTTACCGTACTCCTCCGAAACGGCTTGGCTTGACCGATTTTTACCTAATTTTATATTTCTATTATTTTACCAAATGTTTGATTCAGTAGGCCTGGCCTATAAATCGGCTACTATCTACGAGGGGAGGTCAAAAAGTTCGCGGAACGGCGGGGAAGGGGGATGAAATAAAATACTATGTTATTTTTATTTTTCAATATATTCCACCCTAACTCGAATACACTTTTCAAATCTCTCTATTACCTTATTTATACCGTCGAAAAAAAATGTATTGTCTTTGTCCTCAAAATTGGCCGAAATCTCAGACTTGACCTCAAGACATTGGAAAATTTCTTCCCACGAAGCTCTTTTTTTAGTTTGGGAAGTAAATAATAATCACAGGGGGCTAAATCTAGACTGTAGGGAAGTTGGTTTAACATTTCGAAACCACAGTGATGAAGGGCAGCCATCGCAACGCGGCTCTTGTGTACCGGTGCGTTATGATGCAAAAGCAGCACACCTTTTGTCAACTTTCCCCGCCTTTTTTCTTTGATGGCTGTTTTTAATTGTGTTAGTAGATCAGCTTAGTATTCTCCCATTATAGAAACACCCTTATTTTTATAATCGATCAATAAAATACCGTCTATACCTCCAAAAAACCGTTGCCATGATTTTTCCAGCCGATATTGCCCTGTATTTCTTAGGGGGTGGCTGACCCTTTTTATGCCACTGCATAGACTCTTGTTTTGACTCAGGCTCATAAGGATGAACCCAAGTTTCATCTACAGTAACAAGTTTTGCAAAAACTTGAACCTTGACGGCGCTGCAGAGGTCTAAAAACTCCTTTGAACTCGACGCGCAGTTGTTGCTGTGGTGGTCTGAGCATTCTTGGCACCCATCTTGCGATAACTTTTTACATCCCAAGATGGTCGTGTAGGATATTTAAAATTGTTTTAGATGATACTCCAACCATTTCTGCAAGTTGTTTCTTCTTCAATCGAGTATCCTCCAGTATTAGTTTCTCCACATTTTCAACGATGTTTGAAGCGGTGGTCTCAATTGGCCTTCCTGAGAGGGGGTCGTCTTCAAGAGACTCACTACCTTGCTTGAAAATACTATTCCACTTGTATACCATGTTTTTCCCAGGGCAAGAGTCCCCGTAAACCGATAACATTTCTTGTAAAATTGTTTGAGGTGGTTTACTCTGTTTAGTGAGGAACTTTATGACGGCACGAAACTCGATGTTCTCCATGTTCCAAGTTTTTTTCCTGATTCACTTGTTTGATCGATGGTAGCTGACAGGTTATTGACCCAATTCGGTTCAAACTTGGCATATATACTCATAAAGAGTCCCTTATTAGGAACTATCAGCGGCAGTTTCCCCACCCCCCGCTAACCCCTCCATTCCGCGAACTTTTTGACCCCCCCTCGTATTTTTCATACCCCTAAGTGATAAGGCTTGTTCACAATGAAATTTCTTTTTTCGACGATATTTTTTGTTAAATTTTTTTATAATATAGCACTAAAAAATACATACATCCCTAAATTTATGCTTTTTCATCACCAACCCCTATTTTTATGGCCATTTTGGTAATGAGATAGATGGTCTGTTTGTCTGAGGATTAGCAATGGAAGGCGAACTTTCATCTTGAGCTGCTATCATCAGGCCGAAACTCTCTGTCTGGTTTGTTTTGTGGCTTCACAGTGCATCATCATCATCATCATCAGCCTGTGTCTTCCCACTGCTGGGTATAGGCCTCCTCTCCAACACGCCATATAGTACGGTCTTCAGCCAGTTTCCACCAACTCTTTCCAGCGTGCCTAACGATGTCATCTGACCATCGGGCTGGTGGTCTGCCTCTCTGTCGTTTAGTACAGTGCAGTAGCACGTATTATTTATATATTTGTATACCTTATTAATTTAAATGTTGTGTTTGTTTGTGTGTACAGAGAAGCGCAAGGAGCCGCCAGAGGGCGCGGCGGAGGCGAAGCCCTCGTCTTCGGGCGCCGCCGACCTCGGCAAGCCCAACAAGCGCGCGCGCAGATAGTACGTACCCACTACTCTATATCACGTACCTTGACTACTGTTCCCGCGTTAATCCGGAACAAAAAGAAGTTAATCCGGGATAAAAAGTAGCCTATGTGTCAAATCTAGGTCTAACCTATCTTCACACCAAATTTCATCAAAATCGGTTCAACCGATTGAACGTTAAGAAGTAACAAAATACACACAAACTTTAGCATTTATTATATGTGTGTTTAGGTAATCTGGAGTGGGCGATTTGGTCACAAATGTAATGCTCTCTCTATGATATGTATATATAATAAACAATAATAAATTAGTAGGATTACATCTAGGCATTTAACTATCAAAAAGAAAGAAAGAAAATTATTTATTGTGCACACAAAAAAAAATACATATTATATACAATTTCTTATTATTATAAAATAAGCCTATGTGCACAAAAGGAGCCAATTCAGCATAATGCTGGAGGTACCAGGTACCCCAGCGCTGGAGCGTGTAATTACACGTGTTAGTGACACTGGTGTAAGGTGGCACCTAGTCTAGAATAACTGGTTCTCGTAGCTGCAGGAACGCACTGTCAGGTGCTTGGCGACCAGTTTTTTCACTTGAGGGTGGTTGCTAGCCAGGCAAGCACTAAAATTTAAATTATTAAAATGGTTGGCGATAGTTTCCTCACTATGTCGGGTGTACTGTCGCCTCACGTCCCACATTTAGTGGGTTCGATCCCCACAAATCTGTTTGAGCTTTCAGCGGAGGAAACCATAGCATGGTGGTAGATAAACTTCTAAAGATTGAGGCGTTCGAAGTTTATCTACCACCATGCTAAGGTTTCCTCCGCTGAAAGCTTAAACTGATTTTTACCTTATTTTCAAATTTCCGACTTGGTTTCCACAGTTGAATTGCTTACACAAATACTTTTTATTGTTGTTGTTTTTTTAACTATACATAATATATTTATTCATAAGCGGGATATATATGTATCTATGTCACTTGTAAAAGCTTATAAAATAAAAAAAAATACTTTTATTATATGTTGAATTTTATGTAATTGGGTATTTGAAAAAAAAAATTGTGATAAATAGAAAGATTATATACTTATTAGTTTTATAACAAAACTGTTTTTTTATTATTATTTTGACGTGACAACGTCTTAAATTAGGTTGCGGCTGGGAGTCACTTATGAAAAAGTGTAAAAATAATAATAAATAAACAGTTTTGTTATAAAACTAATATATAATCTTTCTATTTATCACATTTTTTTTTTTCAAATACCCAATTATATTTTTGTATTTATTATAGTTAGATATGTTTGTATTTGAATTTAATTGTGTTGTAGTTGTGTTAGTTTGACATTTATTTAATTTATTTGCCAGTGATCAAGGCGCTTGGAAGAGCGCTGATATGTCTTCACAACAAAAATCTCTGTCCGGGTAAATATACAACATATATAGATATATGTTATATCTCGCTTATGAACTAAAAGATAAAACATAACTATTAGAAATTAACGAACAGAAAGTTCCCAAGCTTCTAAATTTATTAAAACAGATTTATTTTATTATAATTCAAGTCAATAAAGAAAAGATTTGAAAGTTCATGTCCTCTCGCTTACTCAACTGAAAAGTACAAGAAAAATAAGAAATTAGAACTATTTTATTTATTGAATCGTGTTGTAATTAAAAAAAAAACAAATCTGGAACTTAGTAGACATTCGACATTTTAAATGCAAGATTTATAATATTAATCGCGAAATAAACATAATAATATAATGAATAGGACACATTTCACACACGGCTGGTTAACCTCATACTGAACGATTTCTAGTTCGTATTATGGTTGCTAACACAACTGATATACTACATACATACATACATACTTTGTATCGAAGGAAACGAACTTTCAAATGTTCTCTTTATTGAATTCTTTATTTTTCTCTAACAGTAATGTTATTTAAATGATTGGGAACTTCAAAGCGAAGATAAGGATGCAAAATCTTGTTTTTACAGTTTTTTCACTATAAATCGTAAACGATGAAACCCCTATTTTTAATTTTTTGAACCAGTTTTTTATGTCATTCATAAGTCTGATTGGTACCAAAATAATTATAAATATTCTTAAAGTGGTTCTTTAGACGGCCATAAGCTATTTTTCGATATTTATTTTCCTTCTATGATTTATAGGGAAAAAAACTGGAAAAACAAGATTTTGCCTATATGTTCGCCTTAAAGAAATTCATAAAATGCTTGTTTTTTTTTTTATTGTGTATACAGGGTTACTGGCACTAATGAAAAACCTTTTAAGGGCTTTAGTACTTGCAAACAAACAACTTATTTTAAATTCCAGATGACTTTGAATATAGTTGTTGGTATTGATTTTTGGAAGTTACGAATTTGCTTGTCCAAAGACGTTCTGGAATTCTGAAAGTCACCTTAGATTACAATTTCGCTTACCGTCAGATGCATAGTGATGAAGCGTAAGCCCATTCAGTGTTAAAAAAGTTGATAAAAAACTTTTATATTTTAGAAAATACTATAAAAGAATGTACAAATACCACTGAAATTAAACTTGTTTGTTCAAACCTTTTTTTAGTTGTTCAAAGACTTTGGTATTTAGAAAGTAAGCGTTTGTAAAAATACTCAAATCTTTTTCAGATTTGAAAAGTTTCAAACATTTTTGATGTCTAGAAACGAAAAACTTTTAGAACTGAATAAGTTGATCAATTTTGTCATTTAAAAAATCGTTCGAATCATAATTGTTTGAGATCTTTATTCTAAAATTCTAAATAGATCACAAACAGAAAGAACTCAAAAATAAAGAACAAAATAGCTTACATAAATATGTATAAAAAAGCTAAAAATATGTTCGCAGACCATGCCTTCTGCTTTAGCGGGAGCTGTGTTGTAGTATTACCAACAGTTTAAACATAAGTGTAATTGTGTATCTAAGTGTAGTTTATATTGGATCTTATAATAAAGTCTCATAAATCTTCATAATGCTTTCAGAAAGTTGTTTGTTCAAATACTTTCGGATGTACTAAAGCCTTCCTACAGAGTTGTCTAGTAGCCAGTGAACCCTGTATAACTTGTAACTAACGTGTGGTTTAAAACACAAGCAACGGCGGGTTCAGCTGCTCCTCCGCGGACGAGGACGATGCGGATCCCGACACGAAGGCTGCGCGCGAGAGAGAGCGTCGCCAGGCCAACAACGTGCGAGAGAGGTGGGTTATACGGGGGAGAGGGAGGGGTATGTGTGGGAAAGAGAGGGGTATATGTGGGAAAGAGAGGAGCATATGTGGGAAAGAGAGGAGTATATGTGGGAAATAGGGGGTGTATGTGGGAAATAGAGAGGTATATGTGGGAAATAGGGGGTATATGTGGGAAATAGGGGGTATATGTGGGAAATAAGGGGTATATGTGGGAAAGAGAGGGGTATATGTGGGAAAGAGAGGAGTATATGCGGGAAAGAGGGGTATATGTGGGAAAGAGAGGGTATATAGAGTAGGGTATGTGGGGTGGGAAAGAAGGGGTTAAATGTGGGAAAGAGAGAGAGATATGTGTGGGAAAGAGAGGGGTATGTGTGAGAAAGAGAGGGTATGGTGGGGCGGACGGTGTTACACTATACATGATACTTGTATTGTCTTTTAACCACTAGGATCAAATATCAAATCAAGCGATTGTTTATTCATTATTAATTTATTGATAATAAAGGATTATTACATGTCAAACTTATACATAATATTAAACATCCTGTTCTATTATTTTTATAGGGTTAAGAGAGACATGTGCCGTTCTTTAAACATCTGGAACACTGTTAAATAAAATCATTGTGTATAATTTGCTTCAATTACATAAGAAAATATTTAAACCATGTCCTCTCAGTTTCATAACAAAATTACTGAGATCAAGAGGAAGTGAACTTTCAAATGTATTCTTTAATGAATTCGCGTTATACTTACATGAAGTATTTAACGTTTTATAATCACGGGGAAGAGTGTTGAATATTTTTTTTTTAATAATTGTGTATAATTTTCGATTCAGTTATATACTCGTAAGAAGAAAAACATAAAAATATATACTTTTTTATAAAGTGTATAGTGTAACACCTCTACCACCAACAAAATAAAATACAGCATTCATTTTTTAAATAAGTACTTAGTACAGTGTAAACTCCATATAACGTCACTCAAAGACAAACTCTTTAAAGCGTCGAAATCAATTGGCTTTAGTTGGTTTAGCTTGTATTCCATACAATGTTACATTCACTCCATAACGCCATAAAATGCACAGTCCCTTCAGTGTCGTTATGTAGAGTTTACACTGTATCTTAATGCTAACCCTACTCTACGGGGGTTACTGGGGTTCCCACTTCCATATCACATACAAAATCCATCCATTCCAAAATTTCAGCAATTCTGTTAGGTGCTAAATTTAAAACAGTCCTGGTAACTAGAAAGAGACGGCGCTATGTAAACCATAGACAAATAAAATGGCGTCACAAAGATATTTTTACAAAAGATGTATGTGTTTTAAAATCAATAGGGCTAGTACAAGTATTAGTTTTGTTTTAGTTCTGTCCATAAAATAAAAAAAAAGCATAGACTGAAAATAAATTTTGATTTTATTAGTTCTCTACCTAATGAAAAATTGGTCTATGGACACTAAGGAACAAAACGAAAAATTAATAAAAAAATATAATAATACACGTACTGTTTTTATTTTTATTTAATTTTTGACGTTTTTGCATTTGTATTCTCTATGATTTGAATAGCGCCGTCTCGTTCTAGTACGTATTAAATGAAAAGACAGAATCTGTTTTAAAATGAGAGCAGTCCAGAATTGCCATCGAATACTAACAAAAACATTTTATACTATTTCAGCTTTCACCATCTACCGCTTTAATAATATTTTGGGTCACAGTGTATAAAATTGTTCTAATACTTCGTGTCATTCCAATTTAGGTTCTGTTCCATAGGTCTTAATCCAATGAACGTTTTACTGTATTAAAAAATACAAATAAGTGAGAATTGTATTTCGTATTATCCGATGTGTTATTCCAATACAGGTTCTACATCTTTATATGTTTTAACAGAAATATGTCATAATTTTTAAATATACGTAGTTATTCTGTGGTGGCGATATAGCGGCACACACGACTAAACTAAATTTAAAGAAGCCCCGTCTCTTTTCATCTTAGGTGGCCAGAAAGAGACGGCATGTTCTGAACCACAGTCAAAACAACGTCAAATATGGAATGTGCAGGCAGTTTTAGAGGTGATACAAGTGAGTGCCGTGTAAAGTCGCCTATATTTTCTACATTTGACGTGATTTTAAATGTGTTGTCTATGGTGCAGAGCGTGCCGTCTCTTTCTGGCCACCTAAGATGAAAACAGACGGGCTTCTTTAAATTTAGTTTAGTCGTGTGTGTCGCTGAATCGCCACCTGTGTCATTCTAACTTAGGTCTTTGTCATGAAGGAAATTTCTGTGTACATTTTCTAGGTTTTACAAGTTTAAGGTATTGTAAATATATACATACATATATTGAATGCTTCATTTGTTTGGAAATGTTAACTAACATCCAGGAGATAACGGTGAGCTTTTATCATACGCTTTTAACATATTGGGCTTTGTACTCCATATACGCTGTAACCTGGTTTCACAATATTACTCGTACGTTGAAATGTAGTAAATCAATTTATTTTTTAGCTATCTATCCGGGCTTTGCACGGGCTAAAAAATAATCTAAACTTGCAAAGAGAATTAAAATATATGCTTATGTTATTTGGGGTTAAAGTAGCTTCCCAACGGTGAAAGAATTTTTCAAAATGAAAACAAAATATTTCGGCAAAAATATAAATTAAGGGTGAACAGCCCTTGTCACTTATAGTGGTATGGAATGAAAATGAAAATGTATGGTCGCCAATTTTCAGACCTACTGAATACGCATATAAAATTTGGTAAAAATCGGTAAAGCCGTTTCGGAGTAGTACGGTAACTAACATTGTGACATGGAAATTTTATATATTAGAAGATGTACGGGTTACAGCGTATATAAGTATTAGTGTTACATCGCTAAGTATCTCTCCCGACACAGGAGGTCTAGCTGTCTCTCTCTCGCGCGCCGCCTTCGTGTCAGGTATGAATGAGTAAGATATATATTTTGAACAGGAACCGCCGTTGTTTTTGGTTATGAACGTAATAGATTTAAGATGTGTGTGGTTTGATCACGAGTACTTACTATACATACATACTTACTTCTCCTATTTAAAGATGATTGACATTATTGACCAATCACAGCCGTTAACGCTACTTACGCGTCATGTCTAGCGAATCAGAAGCAAGGAATCTACCTCCATATTAGTTTGGTTTGTTGAATAAAAGTTAAGTCAACAGGTTTGAATTTCTTTATCATTTTGTTTAATTGTGTATTACTATTTTTATTTTGCTTGTCTGTCCATATCACGATATAGTCCATATAACATATCACATGATAGAGTCCCGAAGCTTTGAAAGCGTGCGCGGGGCCAAAGCCGATTCTCTTAAGATAAATTAATTTGAGTAATGTGACACCGATCCCTGTATATATACTATATAATAGAAGTATACATGGACAATCCCCGGGTGGTGTAGGACATGATTATTATTAATAAGAGCCTGTTTGGTCCCATTGCATCACAATTTAACTAATAGGATTCCATATTTGGTCAAACAAACGGTCACACTTACTTAAAAATGTTGGATGTACATCCAAAGGGTTTCTACGCATTACGAGCGTCATTATCGGACCGTACTGCGCGCGGATCTCGTCGGTGATAGTCCGTGTGAAGCTCGTCCCCGATGATGACGTTTGTGATGCGTCCAAACCCGTCGGACGTATATCCAATAAAAAGTATTAGTAAAAAAAACGTATATTTAATAGTAGGCTGCCAATTTAAAGTGATCGTGAAAATATATAATGTGCCTTCCGATAAAAGTTTACAAAGTATAATAGGTTTGCGTTTGACCAGCTTGGCTGGTGTTAAGCAACATTATGGTATACGAAGTTGTTTTTTTGTCGTGACAACGTCTTAAATTAGGTTGCGGCTGGGAGTCACTTATGAAAAAGTGTAACGCCCGGTAACGTTACGATGAGTCACCGAACGAGAGATAGGCCCGCCGAATGCCTTGCGTCTCTCTCCCACTCAACTATGATCGCGTGCTGCGCGCGCGGCAGACGTTGTCACGTAAAATCTTCGCCCGTAAAACCGACTTTACAGGCAACCATTTTTTTCTTAACTATTTTTTTCCTTAACAACATCAATATATTATATACTTCATTCTTGTAAAAACGTCGACAAACCCAACAGCAAAATACAATTCGCGTCTCATAGTTACACGCTCGTGTGTCTACGCCCACTACAGTGTGACCACCATACTCGTAATGTTATCAATTACTAATTAATGGACAGTGTCGTAAACGTGACTGGGGGGTAAAGAATTGCATTTCGTTATGTTTTTATTGTTTTTCTGTATGTATTTAGTCGGAATTAAATGATGATGATTAAAAGACAGTCGGATGCTTGGATGATTTTTTTTTTTAATTTTTCCATAAATGTGATCAAACCACGCAATCTTAATCTATCCTATCGGCCCTCCATACAATACAAAGGTGCAATGATACGTTGTGGTCGTGATCAGTTGTTCGTCAGCGGACGAGGGCGACGACGAAACGGACCCGCACGCGAAGGCGCTACGAGAGAAAGAGAGACGGCAAGCTAACAACGCGAGGGAACGGTGAGTTAGACAGAGATGGATGATAACCTATCTGTTCAGGCGTTTTGTTTGTGGAAATTGGTTGCAGATAGAAGAGCAACTGTTATCTTAATATATATAAATCGCGTGTCACAATGTTTGTCCTCAATGGACTCCTAAACCACTTAACCGATTATAATAAAATTCGCACACCCTGTGCAGTTCGATCCAACTTGAGAGATAGGATAGTTTAAATCTCAAATTATAGTCGCAATTTTAATTTATTGCTAATTATTGTCTGTTATTATTTGACAGTCACAATTATCTGTTAACTCCGAATGATTCTAACAGAAGTCGATACCTTTCGACTGGGTTGAGTAAGTAATCAATAGATGGCGCTGTACCCCTAAGTGAGGCAAAACAACGTTTGCCGGGTCAGCTAGTATTATTTTTATAGAAGTGTATCTCATTTGATTTACCTACACTACATATTTCGAAAATTGTAGGCGATAAATTAATGCTAATTATATAATAAGTATAACAGTGAGTAATTAATGAACTTTTCCGAATGCAAAACTTAAAAAAGTAGTTATCTCTACCCGGCTGGGTAACGGTGTCCTGTTTGAATCCACAAACCAAACAAGAGAGAAAACCGGACTAGCAAGGGTATCTCAACAAAACACTACGCTACACTTGGACGCCTCCTGCTATAAAAAAGTACCACAACATCTGACGCAATGACAGTGGAACAGGTATGCCAGCGACCCAAGACCGTGCTCCGCTACTTAAAGGAGCTTGGATGGCTTGGGTAGGCTGGTAGGGGGAAATGCACAATACGCCTCCTGCGGGTTGCCAGTGCAGGTCTGATCGCCCCCATCATACAATAAGAATAAGGTGTCCTGTTTTGCTGAGACTTTAAGTAAAATAACCTACACTTTTTTTTTCCCCTTACAGCTAGGCATTTGATCAGCAGGGCGGGTAACCACATGAGTTAGCGACACTCAGCACTAAGTTGGAACATGTTTAGTTTGGAATAACTGGCTCCCAAAGAGGCTGCCGGAACAAATACGTGCTTGGCGATAGATTTTTCAACTTAAGGGTGGTTATACCCTACTAATGCAAACGTATAATATAAGAAAATGTAGGCTTATTAATGTGACAATTTTACTACACTGTGACCCAAAGGATTTAGATGTATTTTATGTATGTTTTACATTGCTACAAATTACTAAGATGAGTGATGCTTCAGCTAGTTTAAACTAAAATGTATAATATGTATGTAATATACAAAAAAATAAGTGGGGTTTTCCTTCCTGCCGCTATAACTCCAGAACGCACGAACCGGTTTCCACGGTACAGCATTCGTTGGAAAGGGCTCGGGCTCCGTGAGGGCAGTAGCAAAAACTAAATTCAGTGAAAATTTCGACAGAAAAGGAGGAAAATAGTGAAAATCATTTTTCACATACAGCGCCATCTCTGATACATAGCATGTACTACAAACCAATATGGTTTTGCATGGTGGTGGAGCAGACGTGAAAAGTGGCTTTCTTTGTTGAAAAATTGCGGCCATTGGTGGCGACACACACGACTACACTAAATTTAAAGAAGCTCCGTCTCTTTTCATCTTAGCCTTAGACAGCACGTTCTGAACCACACACAAAACAACTAAAATCACGTCAACTATGAAAAATTTAAGCGATTTTAGAGCGCACCCAATTGTATCAGCTCTAAATATGACGTGTTTGACGTGATTTTAGATGTTTTGTCTATGGTTTAGATCGTACCATCTCTTTTGGTCATTTATGACGAAAAGAGACAGAGCTACTTTAAATTTAGTTTAGTCGTGTGTGCCGCTGAATCGCCATCATTCTTTGTTTTTATTTTTGTATTATATAGAGTGAACGTAGTGTCTGGTTGCAGGATAAGAATAAGAGACATCAACGAGGCGCTGAAGGAGCTGGGGCGCATGTGTATGACGCACCTGAAGAGCGACAAGCCGCAGACCAAGCTGGGCATCCTCAACATGGCCGTCGAGGTCATCATGACGCTCGAGCAGCAAGTCAGAGGTGAGACCTACAGCTTAGGTGGACGTGCGGTCGACTTGCGCTGAGATCGTGGGTTCGATTACGAAAAAAAAAATACCGTCCGTACTATAGTATGATAAATCCGTACTATAGTACGGAACCCTTTCTGTCGAGCCGGTCTTGCTTTTCAGGCACCTTCTTTTTAGATTATAATCTAAAAAATGGTGCCTGATTTAGTTTAGATTATAATCTAAAAAAAATGGTGCCTGATTTAGTTTAGATTATAATCTAAAATATGGTGCCTGATTTAGTTTAGATTATAATAAAAAAAAAATGGTGCCTGATTTAGTTTATATAATCTTTAAAAAAATGGTGCCTGATTTAGTTTAGATTATAATTAAAAAAAATTGTGCCTGATTTAGTTTAGAATATAATCTAAAAAAATGGTGCCTGATTTAGTTTAGATATATAGAATAGTGACAAGGCGCAGACCAAACCTGGCATATTTATCATGACGCTCGAGCAGCAAGTCAGAGGTGAGCCTTACGAGCGATCGCAGCTTAGGTGGCCATACGGCCGTCTTGCGCTGCGATCGTAATAAACTTTAATCAGTCACAACACAGCCTCAACTCAGCATAATGCTGGTTGCTGGAGAGCAACCAACGCTGGTCTTCTGTTGAGGCTGGCTGTGACGTCACGTACGGTACATAAAAATAAATATTTCATAACAGTACTTATAAGATAAAAGTGAAAAACGATAAATTACTACACGAATATACAACAAGAATAAAACCTATTGACTCAGGCGTTACTTTGCGGAAATCCGTTGTAAATAGAAGACAAAATTTTTAATTGGTTTAATTAAAATTAATGAAGTACATTAAATATATAATTTTGTCTTCTTTAACCCTTAAATGGACAATGTTGTTTTTAAACAACATACTAAATATCACACATAAAATTTACTATCACTTATTTTTTATTTTATTTTGCGCAATATTTTATATACAACACTCACATTATTGCAAAAAGGTATAGTAAATTAATGTCTATATTTTGTTTACTAATTTTTCCTAGACAGTAATACATGTCTATTACACAAATATATATTTTTAAAACGTGAAACAAAAACCGTCCATTTAAGGGATATACAACAAGAACACTAAATTAATTGAGTTTCTAATAACAAGCTATGACTAAATTATAAAACACCAAAATAACCTAGTCGGGCTCACGTTCCGAAGAGTTCCTGCCGAGGAGGTGTGTGCGGTGTCATTAACTGTTGTTTTATATTTGCAGAGCGCAACCTGAACCCCAAGGCGGCGTGTCTGAAGCGTCGTGAGGAAGAGAAGGCGGAAGAAGCGCCCAAACTCCTCGTGCAGCATTACCAGCCCATACCGGTGCGTACCACTACTACTGTTTCACCTGAGGTTTCCTCACGATGTTATCCTTCACTGAAAGCTCACGCTCATTGACGGGGTTCGTACCCATGACCTTCAAGATGCGAGATAACCGCACGTCCGATTAAGCACGACCGATACAGAGTTGAAGTTCCAAACTTTCGTACAAAACGCTTTGCGTCGACCTTTATTGTTAGGACTGCGAAGCTTTGGAACTCACTACCTGAGTCTCTGTTTCCTGAGAGGTATCATCCGGGGGCCTTCAAAAGTAGAGTTAATAGGTATCTTCTAGGTAAGCGTGCCACACCGTAGACTGCAGCTCAGCTTAACATCAGGCTAGCTGTAGTCAAACGCTAACCTATCAAGGATAAAAAAAAAAAGCTGTCATGCTTCCAACACCTTCTCAACTAATTTAATAACTTGGAAAAGGTACAACTGCAACAGAAACTTAAAAAAAAAATACTAATATTATTGAATTCCAACTAACATAATCATAACTTTTCCTTTGATTATTATTTACCGTACTTGATTTACAGCGTACATGTTACTTGATGTACGATGAGTAGTTATCAACATAATTTTATAAGTATAGTAGCAGATCCGAGCCTACATCGACCATCACCGACGTGATAATTGAATAAAATTAATTTCATAATAAATTTAGCATCTTAGAAAATATATTAAAAATGGGTTTCCTAAAAAAATTCTGGACAGAATATTAAAAAAACTACATCATTTATACACATTTGGTGGACCCAGATTATTCAACCATTTGCCTGAGTATATCAGAAATATAGCTTCCCCTAACATATTTAGAAGTAAGCTTAAATTATATTTAATTAATAAAGCACACTATAGTGTCAAGGAATTTATCAATGACAAATCACATAATTAATAATTGACATATGTATATTAAATAATTATTGTACTTTGTTGACGTGACAACGTCTTAAATTAGGTTGCGGCTGGGAGTCACTTATGAAAAAGTGTAACGCCCGGTAACGTTACGATGAGTCACCGAACGAGAGAGAGGCCCGCCGAATGCCTTGCGTCTCTCTCCCACTCAACTATGATCGGTCTGCCGCGCGCGCAGCACGCGGCAGACGTTGTCACGTAAAATCTTCGCCCGTAAAACCGACTTTACAGGCAACCATTTTTTTTTTGTTGACTTGTAAATGTATATTTATTAATAAATTATCTGTATCTGTACATCAGATTTTGTACTAAGTAAAGTTATCTTTGTATTCGCAGGGCATGGGCCAGCTCCCGGGCCAACCGCCCACGGGTCCCCCGCCACAATAGCGAAGCACCGTCCGCGACTACGCGCTGCCACATTAACACCCCGCACCGGGGTCTCCTGGCACCCCACCAGTGGTCACCTGGCACTCCACTTGGGGTCACCTAGCACCCCATCTGGGGTCACCTAGCACCCCATCTGGGGTCACCTAGCACCCCATCTGGGGTCACCTAGCACCCCATCTGGGGTCACCTAGCACCCCGCATGGGGTCACCTAGAACCCCGCTCAGGTTGACAGACACTTAATATTGAATAAATGGACAGTGACGTTATGTTCTTTAGGTGAAACTGTATTTGGGGTTGTTTTACACCCCATTTTGGAGAGCTCGTTTGTCGTGCTGGGTTAAAAGTTAAACGGAGCTAGAATTTTATTGAAATGATACACTAATGCTGCCAGTCTGATGTTGCTATATTTATTGGATAATTATCAACACACAAGCTGCTACAAAAAAATCACGTGCAACTCTTGTTGTTTGGGGTCATTTACACCCCATACGACGGAACGAGCGATATTCATGTATACATTATAATTATTTATATTCCACGGGTTTATGAATGACATTTGCGAAGGGTTATTTTAATATCCCTCAAAATGAAAGTAAAAAAACATAGTTTGTATACATATTGCAGTTATAACATAAATATATATAGACAAGTTAAAATATCGTGAAATGAAATTAAACAAAATGTATGCAAACTATATTTTTCGTTGAAGAATTAAACCTTTGGAAAATTTGCATAATTTTGTGTGGGGTTAAATGTACCCCAAACTGTTTTTTTTAATATGCAGCTTGGTTCTTTTATGCATAAGCTCGTCATACTCATTTTTTTCCTAGTTTTTATTTTACATTGACAATAATAAATTGGTGGTCGCTGTTTTTTTTTAATGTCATTTTTGACTTATGATTAAAAAACCTGTTGAGCAGGAGAATGGGACGTGCGACTTTTGTTTTCTTCCCATTTAAAATAATGTTGTCGACTATTTTGACTTTTTTTATTTTGTACTTTATGTATGTGTCATTTTTTGGCGATCACCCGTGAAATGCTATTTATTTGTGTATTTTTTTTTAATCAATTGGCCCCAGTGTTTTAATTACTTATTTATTTCACAAACGGATTAAGTACAAGTTATATAATTATCAAAAGACTAAATGAAATACTTATTATCAATAATATACTTAAATCGAACTTATTTTTTTATTATACGAATTATACTTTCAAATGAAAGCTTTTTATCAATTCATCATTATTTTGAGTAATTTTTAATTCTTGTGAGAATTATATAACTTGTGTTTTTCATGTTTTTTTACCAAATTTATTTTAAAAAAAACCTGTTGAAATGTAAAAGCGCTCCTAAGTATACAAAGGTATACTTGATATTAGTAAATGTATACATAAATATAGGGCGGGCAGTGCGCGGTGTCAAACTTGGACTCTATAGTATAAATAAGTATATAATAAGTGTGTATATTACTAGTGATAGAATATAGTTTTATATAAACTACAATATGAATTAAACTAGGGCGAAAATATGGAGACTTTTTAAAGTCTAGCGGTGACGTTTAAGAAATCCAGAAACTTGTAAAATATTAGCTTAGATACATTCTATATAATAGGTATATTAATTAATTATATGAGAAAAGATATTTTTAATTACGATACATTACTTTTTTTTTTCAATTTGTCGCTGCCATAAGCGTAGGGTTAAGATGTTCGAAGTCCATTTTTGAGTGTCACCTATTTTGTGCCACATATGTTTTTTTTTCACGTGTCTGCCATTTTTCTTACACCCCACGGAAGCTTGACAATAAATGATGAGATTTTCTCGGAAATGGACTTTGGACGAGTCGAAGGGAAATATGTGATTTTGGTTGGGGATGATGATAATGTGTTGTTTATGAAGAATGTTTAGACCTCGATTATTTAAGATCGTGTCGGTTTATTTTTATTTGTGAGTTTTTAAAATATGGTCTTTTATAACTTGAGTTATTAATGGCAGTTTCATTTCCGTCTCTACTATTTTCTATTAAAAAAAACTATTTTCTTTTATTTCTATTAAAAAAATCTTTACTTATAGTCTAGTCAACAAGTGCCTTTTTGGTCAACTTTTTTCAGCAGTCTCCGAAAATTATGATTGAGTTAAGTTTTCGAAAAACAATGAAGTTCCGCAAAAAAAAAAAAGTTTTTGACCACGGATTATTGTTTATTGATCTTTTCAAATTTTCGATTGATTTTTTCAAATTTTAATTATGAAAATGTGAAAATGTTTTTCGAAAACTATCTAGATGCCATTCCGGATCCAATAACACCTCAATCATCATTTTCGGAGACTGCTGAAAAAAGTTGACCAAAAAGGCACTTGTTGACTAGACTATTATTTTTTATTGAATTGTGTTTTTGTAACTTTGAAAAAAAAACAGTAAATATTTTATATTTTACAAACTCACAAATGAATAAATATGATACGAGTGAATGTGGCTGCTAACTTAAGAAAGTACTTAAGGTTATTTTGTCGATAAGATTTTTTTTTTAATATTTTACCAAATCACCCCAGTGGACGCATAAAATCAAATTTGACTAAAATGTATTTTAAAATTATATTTGTTCGAGAGCTATTTTTAGTATTATTTAATTATTTTGTTTATATTTTCGGGTAGCTACATGACAATGAATTATTAAATCTTATGAATCAAATACCAAGTTTTAAAAAACTTCCGATTATATTTTTTCTGCCATTTTAATACTTTTTCCCCAATAAAACAATGCAGCATACATATTTTCACAAAATCTTGACATGCCATATTATAAATAAATTAACGTAATTTCGTTTTTATTTTAATTTAAATAATTTTACAAAAATGTATCGTCTCGAAATCATGCATAATCGATTTTTTTGTAAATAAAAAAGCGTATGATATTTAAATTTTTTGGAGAGCTCAATTTTTGATTATTATTTTTAATTATTTTTCATCATTATTATTAAATTATATCTTGATTCTGGACAGCGTTGAATGATAGGGAGTACTTATATTGCGAGTTAACTTGCATTGTTTAGCCGCCGCCATTTTGTGACGTCACAAGATGGCGATCTTGTTACGTCACAAAATGGCGGCGACCCACGGAATGGTGCTAGTGAAATCGGACGATGAGTACTTTATTTTTTTGTTGAATCGGCTAAATGTGGTACTGGATCAGTTGCCATGGTAACGAGTAAAGTATGACATTTTTAGTCTTTTCCAAACTATTACTATTTTGTTAAATCAATTCTTTATGTTATTTGTGTCTGAGCAGATCATTTTATTGTACATGAAAATTCTTACCGAAATTCTTGATTAAACTTCGGGAGTTTATTTCTTGAGAATTTTGTGAGAATTTTCATCTAAACAAAACTCGCTCTGTACTTTAAGATCTTTAATTTTAAAATCCCTTGTATTATATAGCGTTAAGATTCTTTTGACATTTTAATATTAATTTTTAACTTTAAACCGCCACAGTTTACGCTACTTTTGATCACGTGAAAGCTTTAAAATCTTTTACGAGTTTGTATTTGATTTTGCATAGAGCATGTATAAGCGCGCGTGCGCAGATTTAAATGTAATTTTAGTTGATTGTAACTGTGGTGGTGATCTTTGCCTTTGACATTATTAAATAAAATAGATATGTCATGAAATGCCTACTATTACGATCGTATAGCCGTTTTCCAAGTTTAATTTCTCTTGTATTAGGTAAAAACGCATATTGGAATATCGAATCGACTATTTATAGTTAAAGTCGCTTTGGAGAAATTAAGCACAATTTTGATTAACAACGTTCAAGCCTTAATAAGATGAGATAAAAAATATTTTATAAATTTGTTTTAAGAAATTAAGCATTACTGTTGGAGAAATTTTATTTGGAACAAAGTACAGTTACGTCAGTTTCGCGAACGTTGTTTGAGACTAGATTGAAAAAAAATACAATTAAAAAAAAGTTGAGTTAGAATTTCACTAAATTTTTCTTGTGACTTTTTTTATAGCTCATGAAATTGAAAGCAGTTGTAATTTTTTTATATTGATTTCATAATAAATTTTGATGTTAATAATAATTATTACAAAGTGATCGCCGTCGAGTTGGAAATACAAATGAAAGAACACATTTATCACATAAGACCTATACAGGGTGGAAACTAATCTAAAACCTTCTAAGGGCGTCTTCAGTACGTCTATATAGCATTGTAGCGCCTGTAGCTCGGCTAGCTAAGGTGATCTGACGCGATCATCGAGGTTAAGCAACGCTCGATACAGACAGTGGTTGGATGGGTGACCGTCTGACGTTTTTAAAGTGGCATTTTCAACTGGGCGCTACCGTGGGTAAGATGACACGTTAAATTGTAGGTCTCGGCTGTTAGTCTGAGTACAAGCAGTCGTTAAGCCAAGTCAGATGCCTTTTGGTGGCTTGAAAACTTGACACCAGAGCTTGGCCACTAAGCTCATACGAAGAAGAAGTATGTCTAGACAAACAACTTTTGTTTCACGACTTTTGGAAATACGCGAAAAAAAAACAGCTTTTTAATACTGTATCATATAATACTCGTTGTAACCATTATTTTGTATTATTATTTTTATGATTATGTTTAATATGGACTATGTCTGTAATAAAAATGATTCGATTTGATTCGAATACAAAATGTCTATCTGTGTAAGGAGAAGCGAATTATGTATTGTTATAAAAAAAAAAGTTTGTCAGCATGTAATAAAGCCACCCGTAAAAGGTTTTATATTAGTCACTAGTAACGTATGTGAAACTGACGTAAGAAAATAGCCATAAAGGTTTAGCCAGAATGATCTTGATCCTTTTTGCAGAGAAAGATCAAACCACCTAGTAAATAAGCAACTTTTAATACCCCTTTAGTTTAGCTTAGTTGACTTCCTCTTCCATTAAGTAAACATTAAGTTTTTTATTTTAATAATTATCTATATAGATTTGTTGTCTGGCGTATCGCGTAAGGCACCTGCCGTGTTTATAGCGCAATGTTTATACGCTCAGAATTTTATGAATGGTCCAAAATAGGCACTTTAAACACTATGTTACATATGTCCCCGAGATTGTCACTTATGAGGCTTTTTTGTTATTTTTTCTTTGTTTTTCTATATTTTTCCCTATGTCAACACCGCCGGCCGATTGGCCACACTGTATCATAGAGCATTTGATTATTTTTTGTGTACTGTTCAGATGCATAGATTAAAAATGATTATAATTACAAGAAAGGTCTAATTATAAAAATGAATAATATTAATTAAATATAAATGTGCCATTCATTTTGCTAATTTTGTGTTTTATTTTTATTCCTAATGATCATACATATAAATCTCGTGTCACAATGTTTGTCCTCAATTGACTCCTAAACCACTTAACCGATTATAATAAAATTCGCACACCATGTGCAGTTCGATCCAACTTTAGAGATAGGATAGTTTAAATCTCAAATTATAGTCCCAATTTTAATTTATTGCTAGTTATTGTCTGTTATTATTTGACAGTCACAATTATCTGTTAAACCAAATCTCCAAATGATTCTAACAGATGTCGATACCTTTCGACTGGGTAGAGTAAGTAATCGTGTCATATCAGCTACACTATCTATTTTTCATACCCCTAAGTGAGGCAAAACAACGTTTGCCGGGTCAGCTAGTTAAAGATAAAGATACAATTATTTTGTAAAAACAAGAAAGTGTACGTACAAAAGTTCTTGCGTCTACATGACACCTTAAAGATTAACTGGTACGCTGTAGGGAGCACTACGCCCTGCTATAGAGCTACCAGGAGCCTGTATCACGGGGCCGTAGGAATTGCCGCTTCATTTGAGAACATGAACAAGTACATAAACTTTAATAATGCGTCTTAACTACAGGGTTACCAGGAAAGGGTACGGTAAGCCGAAAACACGCTAAAGTACACATCATTCTAACGACCTCGTTGGCGTAAAGGTTACCATGCCGGACTGCTAATCAGAAGGTTCCGGGTTCGATTCCCGGCCCGGTCAACATCTTTGTGCTTAACTAAATTTGTTGGCTGTGGGTCTGGGTGTTAAATATGTATTTATATATAATATGTATGTATGTATATGTAGTATATCAGCTGTGTTAGTAACCATAATACGAGCTAGAAATGGTTCAGTATGGGGCTAACCAGCCGTGTGTGAATGTGTCCTAATATTTATTTATTATTTATTTATTTACTCCAAATAGAATAAGGTCCGGGGTCGAACCAGGAGCATTCAGATTGAATGCAGACGTTTTCCCACCCAGCCACACTCACTTTTCCAAATAGGTGGTAAGAAAAAACTTTTCATAATTATAATAACTTTATTTCATTATTGAAGTACACAACGTTAGGTTTCCATTTCAGCTTACGGCTTACGGTTGTTGATACCATAATATTATAATAAGTAATCAAGTCATAAAAGGTCAGCATAAGATATTTCTGCAAAAATTAGGTATTTTTTTCTGTACAGAACATTTTGTTTCTGCAAAAGCATAAAAACATAAAAGACAGCCAACTATACAACTTCAAAAAAAAAAACACTTTTCACTGCATTATAATTATAACCAAAGAATCCCAAAAAACTTTTGGTAATTATAGCATTTTTTGTTATTTTTTTTAAACATAAATTTGTATGAGAAACAAAACAGTTTAATGCAAAAGAAAATCTGTTTATCAATTACATTTTACGCAATAATTCCAACGCGTGTTTTGTAACCACATATAGGTAATTAATACAGGGTTATTGAACAAACACAACGCTCTAAGGGCGGCTTCAGTACGCCTAGACAAACAACTTTTGGCCTACTACTTCTGAGAAAACAAAAAAAACCCTCACACCTTTTGCTACAGCTGTTTTTTCGTTAATTTCCAGTCGCAGAACAAAAGCTGTTTATCTAAACTTGCCTAAACCGCCCTTAAAGGTCTAACATTAGCCGTGACCCTGTACCATGTTTGGAAAAAAAAATAGCTTAACGCTAAAGAAAATATACTTTGCGCAATTCCAAAGCGCGATTTTGTTTAACTCGGGTCAGTAAAGAATACATTTGAAAGTTCACCTTCTCTCACGTGCATAGCTAAATTACTGTTTTTTGACTCAACTGATGTTATGTGACAAATGATCTAAGGTAGAACTTGCCTAGAAGCAATAAATACACTCTCGCCTTTAAGGCAGTGTTTTTGCGTTGACCTTTATTGTGAGGACTGCGAATCTTTGGAACTCACTACCTGAGTCTCTGTTTCCTGAGAGGTATCATCCGGGGGCCTTCAAAGTAGAGTTAATAGGTATCTTCTAGGTAAGCGTGCCACATCTTAGACTTCAGCCCAGCTTAACATCAGGCTAGCCTAACAGTGAGGTTATAGTTTAGAGGGAACAGGGATTCCTCCGGCAAAGAGTTCCACAGTTTAAATAATCGAACAATATATGGATAGTGCACAAAAGGAAATGTTTTCTTTATTGATCCAAGTTGTGTCTGTATATAGATGACAAACAAACATATTTGTACAAAAAATCCAACATATGTTTTGTAAGCACAAAGGTGGAATTTTATCTTGTCTATCGTCTGTCTGTCTTGCCCACGCCTCGTTTTCCTGCGAACAGATGTTTGGGCATCTTGGTTCCGATGAATCGATCCGCTTCTCCCTTGAGACCCATTTTCTTTGTTTTCTTCGAGATAGCCACGTGAGCCATGTGCTTGGCTCGCCTTTGCATCTGAAAATATATACAGGTAAGGGAATTAGGGGTATTTTATCTAAAATATATATATACAAAATACATTATACTACAAAACAGAATAATCATCTCGGGTGTCCAGAATGCTGGCTTTTATTTCGCTCAGAAACTAAGCATTGCCATCCAACGTGGCAATGCTGCCAGCATTTTGGGCACTTTTTCCTCTACCCCTGGACTTTTGTAGGTTAACTTTTAGTTTAGTTTTTATATCATTGTTATGTTGGTAAGAAATAAAATGATATAATCATCTTAATTCTATTTGATACAGCATACTCGAGCTATGTAATTTTAAGAATGAAATTAATTTTACAGTGTTGATCTTTGTAAAATGTATGTGAATTAAATAAATTGCTTTTTTATTTTATTTATATGTATAATATTTATTTTTATTAAATTATGGTAAAAATAATTTAACACAGTAAAAAATAATTTAGCTTATAAAATAAAAGAGTGATATAGAGAGTGATAAGAGTATAAATAATCTTGAAGTTGATTTTAGACAGTCACGTAGAAATAAAAAAAAAACATAAATAACATCTTTGAGCTTAACTAAATTTAGCTCTCGACTTGTCGTTCGAGGAGTCAGCATCTCCTGATGATGCCTTGTGGTTAGGCGAAACTCGTGTAGAGTTAAGAATTTCCGAATTGTGATAGGTAACGTTAATCTTAATTAATCTTAGTTAATTTTTCCTTTACTTGTCTCAATTTTGATTTCGGATCACAGCGGAAGTACACTAAATATTAAATTTTGTCTTCTATTTACGATGGATTTCCGCAAAGTAACGCCTGAGTCAATAAGTTATCAACTAAATTTGTTGGCTGTGGGTCTGGGTGTTAATACGTATACTCCGTGTGTGAAATAAAAACTAGAGTGGTTACGCGCTATTCCGGTGAAATATTTAAATGTAGAGGGTAAAATGACTCACAGCAACGTCCTTGACGCCGACCTCGTCCCTGGCGGGGCGCGAGACGGAGCGAGCGCGCGACACGTCCAGCCGGGGCTTCTTGGCCGCCACCGCCGACACCGAGCGGGAGCGCGACGCTGACCGCGTGCGCGTGAAGTGCGCTTCCTTCGTCTCCGACATGTCCACTCCTGCAGACGTACACAAATACAGGTTACAACAATGAGGGCAGCCGTTTTTGTGCTCACCAGTTGGCGCCACTGGCGAGTGAGGTCCGATTTGAAGAGCTGATAAAGTTATTTATGTCTGGCGTCAAAACAAAGTTTACTTACAATTGAAAATATTATATCGAGTATGCCGCAGTAAACTAAAACCCAAAGCAGTGCCTAGTCGATATTCTTGGAACTATGAAAGTGATGAAAGAAAGGAAATTATTAGATATTCATTGACCCGTAACTCATATTTGCCATAATAAGGATTTTTTAAACTAAATATTTTGTAATACCTCAGAATTTAACTTAAATGAAATAAATAAAACCGCGGAGCCCACCCATTAAAGTGACGAGTGACATTTCGGAGACCTCACGCTACACTAGCGCCTCTAGTGGCGAATTCACACGCTTTAGCCCTCATTGAAACAGGTTCAACTATTGATTTGATCCGGCTCGAAGGACCAACTAAATTAAAGCTATTGACAGGACCACACTTTGTCTCAGACATGCCCACTCCTGCAGTGGTAGATAAATATTAAAGGTTCAACTGAAAAAGGTTACTAGAATGATCCGGCTCGAAGGACCAACTAAATTACAGCTTTTGACAGAACCACACTTTGTCTCTGACATGCCCACTCCTGCAGAGGTAGATATATAAACAGGTTACAACAATTGATTTGATCCGGCTCGAAGGACCAACTATATTAAAGCTTTTGACAGGACCACACTTTGTCTCAGACATGCCCACTCCTGCAGTGGTAGATAAATATTAAAGGTTCAACTGAAAAAGGTTACTACAATGAACCGGCTCGAAGGACCAACTAAATTAAAGCTTTTGACAGAATCACACTTTGTCTCAGACCATGTCCACTCCTGCAGAGGTAGACAAATATAAAGGTTAGAATAATTGAAACATATTCAACTATTGATTTGATCCGGCTCCAATGACAAACTCAATTAAAGCTTTTGACAGAATCAGAATCACACTTTGTCTCTGACACGTCCACTCCTGTGGAGGTAGATAAATATAGAAATTACAACAATTGAAACAGGTTCAACTAATTATTGATTTGATCCGGCTCCAATGACAAACTCAATGAAAGCTTTTGACAGAATCACACTTTGTCTCTAACATGTCCACTCCTGCAGACGTAGAGAAATATAAAGGTTACAATAATTGAAACAGTTGAACCTATAATGATCCGGCTCGAAGGACCAACTAAATTAAAGCTTCTGACAGAACCCCACTTCGTCTACGACATGTCCACACATAGAATTACAGGTTACAACATAGAATTATGGTAAAACACCTGTGACAATAATAATTTGGGTCGAAGGACAAAGCAATTTCAGTTTGGTCCTTTGAGTCGGATCATTATAGTTTTCAGCGTTGTTAGCTTTCCGCTAGCTGACTACCTAAACGAATAGCAAAAGAAATCTCGACGCTATACGACTACTTACACAAGCTAGTACCAAATCATATTGGCTCTATCTTAATATATATTAATCTCGTGTCACAATGTTTGTCCTCAATTTCTCGTTTGTTCGATCCAACTTGAGAGATAGGATAGTTTAAATCTCAAATTATAGTAGCATTTTTAATTTATTGCCAATTATTGTCTGTTATTATTTGACAGTCAACAATTATCTGTTAACTCCAAATGATTTTAACAGATGTCGATACCTTTCGACTGGGTTGAGTAAGTAATCAATAGATGGCGCTGCTATGGTAAATCTACGAACGTGTCATATAAGCTACACTATCTATTTTTCATACCCCTAAGTGAGGCAAAACAACGTTTGCCGGGTCAGCTAGTAAATCGTATATTTTTTATTTTTTCAAGCCCGTGTAAAGTTTACTGGTGCGAGTTGTGGTGGTCGGTCATAGGAACACACCTAATTATTTTTAATATTTTAATTTTTCCTTTGCTCATCTTAATTTGGTTTGAGAGGTACACTAAATATAACTTTTTTTTCTTTTACCATTTACAAAGGCCTTTGCTCTTCAATGGGACGAAACAAAATTCCGCTCCTAATAATTTACAATTACAATGGATTTCCGCAAAATAACGCCTGAGGTTGATAGGTTTATCAAACTTTGCCTCTATATAATATGAGTAGAGATAGCTTTACTTTGATTTGTAATCATATCGATAAACTCACCGAGTTTCTCCATCTCGTCCCTGAGTTTCCCGGTGGAGCGGTCTCGGGCTCGTGCGCGCGACGTGCGAGGCATCACCGGCTTGGTGGACTGCTTCGTCAGCCGAGACTCGTCCTTCAGGACCGCCTTCTTGTTGCTGTAATACCGTCGTCAATATCTCATCAAATCATTTATTATGCTGATAAATAGGTAATGGTATATATACCATTTCCATGTCACAATGTTAGTTACCGTACTCCTCCGAAACGGCTTGACTGATCTTTACCTAATTTTATATGCGTATTCAGTAGGCCTGAGAATCGGCTACTATCTATTTTTATGTGTGCATGTAGTTGTGTAGTGTACATTGGAGTGTGTATGTGTGTGTGTTGTGTGTAGGCGATATGTGGGATGTATGTGTGTGATTTGCAGGACGTATATGTGAGTGATATGGAATGTGTGTGTCTTATATATCTATGTCTCTTGTACACAACCTGTCCAATGATTTGTAATCATAAGTCTGTAGCTTGATTAAAATATAATCAAACCTTTTCTCTATACAATATTAAGTACGAGTATTTAATGTATTTTCCTATATATTTGTTTCCGCCGTACGCACCGTATCTGCCTGGCGAGCTCCCGTATCTCGCGCATGGTGTCGTCCAGCTCGATCTTGGGCGCGGCGTACATACCGCCCTCCGCGCGCAGCTCCTCCTCGCGCTCCAACTCCGCCAGTTTCTGCAGATACAACATGTCAATGTCAGAGCGACAAGTGGCGCCATCTAGTTTCAACACCCACAATCATTATAATGTACTAGCTTCCCCTCGCGCTTTAACTCCGCCAGTTTCTGCACAAGATTACGTCGGACCGACAGAAATATTTTTCTTCTTCCTTGCCTTATCCCACCCACTAGGTGGGGTCGGCACAGCAAATTTTCCTCCTCCACTCTCCTCTATTTAACTTTATAGAGTATTACATGCGGCTAGAGGAAGTTTGAAAGTAGCTCCAGTGACAGAGAAAGTGAAGAGTGGAAGGTTATATAGGTATGGGCATGTGATGCATAAAGAGGAAATGCACGTGACTAGGAGAAGTATGGATTTGGTTGTACGAGGTAGCGGAAGTAGAGGTCGACCTAGGAAGACGTGGCTGAATTGTGTAAATGAGGATATGAGAGAAAAGGAAGTGAATATGACAGCTGATAGAATCGTATGGAAGAGGAAAGCTTGCTGTGCCGACCCCACCTAGTGGGAAAAGGTTGAGGAAGAAGAAGAAGACTCTCCTCTATCAGCCGTTGTCTCTACACTCACTCCTTTCACTCTCATGTCCTCATTCACACACTCCATCCATGTCTTCTTCGGTCGGCCTCTTGCCCTTCTTCCTTGCACTTCCATTTCCATACATCTCCTATTAACATACATCTCCTCTCTACGTATCACATGCCCATATACCACACAAAGCCCACAGACGACAAAAATCAAAACGTTTATTTGCATTTAAAAATTGAGCGCATCCATGCTCTGCATGATGCAAGGCGGAAGCGGCGGCACGACAACTGAGCTGCCACCACTTCAGAAAAACTGTAGGACATTGGCGGGCCGCGGGGCAGCGGAATACGGATCGTCAAGCTAGCAAGCAACACGTCTCCACAGAAATATCCTAGCAGTGTAACCTAGTAATCGGTCTATATATGAATTTGCTGTATTAAAATTTTCGTAAGGCATATTTGAATAATGTTTGTGTAACCGGCTATCACTTACGTTTATTGTGTCGGTATTAGCCCGACATGTTTGAGCACAATCAGTGTGCCATTCTCAAGGGCAGGAACACAGCCAACAGGAGAGCCTGCACTCCACCGTAAGTGATAGCCGGTTATACAAACATTATATATATGAATTTGTTCTTTATACTCGTATGTGTAAAGTATTGTAAGTGTACCCAGACACGAGAGCACTCTACAGTTATGATTTATGTTTTTTTTTATGAAAAATGTTTTCAAAAGTATACTTACATCGAATATATCCGGATCGATATAGTCGGCGATGTTATGTCCCTCCCAGAACTCGGGGATGGGGTCGTGCCGCTCCTCTTCTGGGATGTCTTCGTAATTCTTCTGCAGATCTGAAAAAAAAAATACCTCACACATAAGTGTAGTGTACATACAGTTCATGCATATGCTACGCATATGTATACATATATTGGCGAGCAGAGTGAGCTATCTAATCAATAAGCTTCTATCAAATAAATTATTTATTCTTCTTGCGTTCATCGGAATTTTACTACTGCAAGCTCTCCTAAATTAATTAGCTGGCTTCCTTGAGTTACATATAACCAAACAGAAAAACTAGTTATACATTCCGAAATTAGAATTAATGAAGTATTCAAGTAATACAAACACACTAGGATAAAAAAAGTGTGTTCACACGCACACACACACTTTTTTTTATCCAAGATAAGTTAGCGTTTGACTACAGCTAGCCTGATGTTAAGCTGCACTGCAGTCTACGGTGTGGCACGCTTACCTAGAAGATAACTATTAACTCTACTTTTAAAGACCCCGGATGATACCTTTTAGGAAACAGAGACTCAGGTAGTGAGTTCCAAAGCTTCGCAGTCCTAACACATATATATAGTCTCTAAGGTAATGTTAAGAACGTTAATTTAATTACTTATTCCTAACTTTAATTCTAGGAGAATATCTACTCTTTCTGGTGTTCCATAAACCGTAGATAAGTTAACGGAGGTTCACGGGAGGCCAAGATACTGGCCGAGCCGAGTTTGGGGCCTATTGCTAAATAATGTAAAAGTAATGTTTATGGCAATAAATTATTTATTTAAATATATAAAGAAATGAAATAACTTTATTTGCCTAGCCACAGGTAAAATATAAAGATGGAAAGTATTAAGAAGTGTCCCTTGTAGGCTACCGCATGTGCGGTGTGCAAAATGTCAAAAAGTATATAGATTTAAAAACTTTTTTTGATATGATTTAAAGTTAGGCAATAATGTTTAAAAGTAATGTCAAAGGATTATTATAGATTACTAGCTGACCCGGCAAACGTAGTTTTGCCTTAATAAAAAAAAAAAAAAAAAAAACTAAATATGCAGTAGCCGATTCTCAGACCTACTGAATACGCATATAAAATTTGGAAAAAATCGGTCAAGCCGTTTCGGAGGAGTACGGTAACAAACACTGTGACACGGAAATTTTATATATAAGATAGGTATACAGTATCAAAAAAAGTCTATGGCTTAGGGATGATATAGTCTATGGACGACTGCTGTGGAATGGACAGTGGCAGGGGTGACAAAACCAAACAAATGGTTACTTAAAGTGCAAAAGCAAGGGATCTACAACAAAATATGTATGTTTAACAAACTGCCTCAAAGTATGACAGACCTACCTTTTCACACATTTAAAAGAAAATTGAAAAACTTCTTTGTAGAAAACCCTTTTTATGCTTTAAATGAATATGAGGTTGCCTCTTTCAGAATCTCTATTTAAATATGATGGACTGTAAAGTGACATGAATTATCCCTAAGTTTCGCACAAGCCGATTCGCTTCTACCTTTCTTGTGAGGAGCAAAACTTTGGAATTCTCTTCCTGAGTCTCTGTTTCCTGAGGAGTACCACCTGGGGGTCTTCAAATCTAGAGTTACTAGGTATTTTCTAGGTAAGCGTGTAACATCGTAGGCCATAGTATTGTTTAACACCAGGCAAGCTGTGGTCAAACGCAAACCTATATGTTATAAAAAAAAGTGTAAATGTGTTGTTATTTTCTATTTTATTATTATGACATTGTACAACTAATTTTATTATATTATTATGACATTGTATGACTAATTTTATTATTAAGATGTTGTACGATTGACTAATTAATTAATTAACTGTTGATGAATATATTATGTAATATGTAAATTTGACGTGCCTAGTATAACGCAATGTTATAAAGTTCTATGATTTCTATGACTTACCCAGTACATAGTCGTCTCCCTGTTCGAGTTCAATCTCCCTCTCGAGCTTCCGTTTCCTGCTCTCCCTCTCTTGCTGCTGCTGTTTCTTGGCCAGCACTTGCGGGGGGATGACCGGCGGGCGGGTCTTGCCGTCGCGCGGGGTGGGGACAGCCACGTGCAGCCGGTTTAGGATACCATCCACCTGGGGGCACAAAACATCAGCTTAGTATTTCGCAATTCTTCTTCTTCTTCGTATGAGCTAGTTGAGTTAACTCACTTATATTTTGGCATAAATAGTTTCTATAGTTTTCAACTATTGTACCAACGGTTTGCAATCTCAGGTTGTTAGTGTTTGCGCCTAATCACCTGCGCCACCTACCCTACCCGCTTGCAAAAGGATGGATATTTATAAGTATACTTGCTGACCCAGTAAACGTTGTTTTGCCATATCACTTAGGGGTATAAAAAATATATAGTAGCCGATTCTCAGACCTACTTAATACGCATATAAATTTGGTAAAAATCGGTCAAGCTGTTTCGGAGTAGTAACTAACATTTCCAAGATTATGTGTTTAGTTATTAAAGTAATTGTAATAATTAGCTATTAGAGGCTAAGGGAAGGCACTGAATCCCACAACACAGGATTTACCTCGTGTGGGATTCAGGGAGCAACTTAGTGTACATCAACACATATTTTATACTTTTAAGTCTATTACTTATTTAGTCATAGTTTGTGTCGATATACAAAAATGTACATACTTTTTGGTAAATAAAGATGTTTTTATGTTTATGTTATGCTAACTGGCAATGTTCTGGTGTGGAGAGTTTTCAAACCGCATGAAGGCCCTTTGACTTGGCTTAACAACTGCTTGTATTTAGAGTAACAGCTGGGACCTAAAATTTACGTGTCATCCAACCCACAGTAGCGCCCAGATGAAAATGCCGGGACCTACAATTTACGTGTCATTCGACCCACGGTAGCGCCCACATGAAAATGCTACGACTTGTGCATGGTCACTCATGCAAACACCGTCCGCGTCGACCGTTGCTTAGCTTCGATGATCGCTTCAGTTTTTTTTTTAGGACACATTCACACCCGGCTGGTTAGCCCCATACTGAACCATTTCTAGCTCGTATTATGGTTGCTAACACAACTTTTATACTACATATACATACATACATATTATATATAAATACATATTTAACACCCAGACCCACAGCCAACAAATTTGGTTAAGCACAAAGATGTTGACCGGGCCGGGAATCGAACCCGGAACCTTCTGATTAGCAGTCCGGCATGGTAAACTTTACGCCAACGAGGTCGTCTTTAGCAAGCCGAGCTGCAGGCTCTATATTGGTGGCGCTTCAGCAGCACACACGACTAAACTAAATTTAAAGAAGCCCCGTCTCTTTTCATCTTAGGTGTCCAGAAAGAGACGGCACGTTCTGAACCACAGACAAAACAACTAAAACCACGTCAAATATGGAATGTGCAGGCAGTTTTAGAGGCGATACAAGTGAGTGCGGTCTAAAGTCGCCTATATTTTCTACATTAGTCGTTTCGACTGTGGTCCAGAACGTGCTGTCTCTTTCTGGCCACCTAAGATGAAAAGATATGGGGCTTCTTTAAATTTAGTTTAGTCGTGTGTGCCGCTGAATCGCCACCATCGTCCCCCGGGGGATCCAGCACTCACCTTCTTAGTCCTCATCTTCTCGGTGACCCGGTGTCCGAGCAGCCTCTCGCACGCCTCGATCTTGACTTCCTGCACTCCCTGCTCCGTCACCGTGGACATCCGCATCACGGGGACTGTTGATAGCTCAGAGTTGCCGTTCGCACTGAAAATTATACATTATGAGACAGGGTAAATCGGTTTTTAAAAAAAGACTTGAATTAATTTATAAGACAACCGTCTTGGATTGTGGATGGAATGAGACTGGTGAAAGGCTGGATGGGCTATTGGTATGATGGGATTAACTGCTGACTAGGAGAAAGAGGGATGCTTGGGTAGGTACTATAGCATACATGTTACATATATAACAATACGTTAATTTGTCTCTATACATAAAAATTAAAAAATTAAGTCATAGGCCTTCAGGTGCCTTGAAAAACTCGACACCAGAGCTCGGCTATTTAGCTCATATGAAGAAGAAAAAGGCTCTTCTAGCAGAATTATTACTCAATTGTGTTTCAATTTTAACTTTTTATGACATTTTAATATAATGCCATCTATCTATGTATGTACCTAGTTTTATAAACAATAAATCATTGATTCGTCAAGGATTCATGGTTCGACTTGTTGATGTGTAAGTGAAGTGATAAGTGTATAATGTGAAGGATTTCTTTGAAATCAAAAAGTAATATGTGACATAAATATGATTAAATTCATTTGAATATTAAATTAATTTAATCATATTTTATAATCATATTAATTTAATCATATTTCATACTTTATTATTTTTAAAGAGTGTATAATGTTCTTAAGTAATTATTTGTAAGATTATTTAATATCTTAGATTAGAGTTTTTACCACCGAGCAACACTCGCTTTTTATAATATAATGATAATACTATTTAAATAATGCTATTAATTGGTCTATGTATCATTTAAAATGGATTTAATAAATGAATAAACTGAAAACCCTCCAAGGCTACCTGGATATTTTTTTTTGACACTTTCACACACGGCTGGTCTGCCCCATACTGAACCATTTCTAGCTCGTATTTTGGTTGCTAACACAACTGATATACTATATGTATATGTAGTATACATATACATATAGTATATCAGTTGTATATGTGTGTGTATATGTAGTATACATATACATACATACATATTATATATAAATACATATTTAACACCCAGACCCACAGCCAACAAATTTAGTTAAGCACAAAGATGTTGACCGGGCCGGGAATCGAACCCGGAACCTTCTGATTAGCAGACTGGCATGGTAACCTTTACGCCAACGAGGTCGTCATAAAGAAGAGTAGGATATTACTAGAACATGTAGTGCTACTAACTTGACGACGTTTCCCTTGGCGCAGTCAGCGTCCAGTTGTTCTATGAGCGCCCTCTTGGCAGGAGCCAGCTCCTCCGGAGTCACCACATCCATCTTGTTGAGAACCACTATCAGCGGCTTGTTCGAGAACAGGGGCTTGATGCTCTCGAATAGAGAGATCTGGAAAAAAAACGATATGTATTGTTTTATTCCATAAAAAGGAACATTATCTTCTTCTACCTTGCCTTATCCCACTAGGTGGGGTCGGCAGAAAATTTTCTTCTTCCACTCTCCTGTATCAGCCGTCATCTCAAAATCAAAACATTTATTAACCTTATGACTACTTTTGTCATACACGGCATGTCACTTACAACTTAACTTAACTTACATTTTATTAAAATTATATAATTTTAAAGAACTTAATCACAATGATAAAGATTAATAATAAAACTACATAATAAAATAAAATTAATATGAAAATTATATTTTGTGTCACTGAATGTAATTTATATAAAATGTCATGAAGATGTTTTATTATTAATCTTGTCTCTTTTAATCTTATTAATCTTTTCTCTATATTAATCTCTACACTCACTCCTTTCTCTCATGTTCTCATTCACACACTCCATCCATGTCTTCTTCCACTCTCCTCTATCAGCCGTCGTCTCTACACACACTCCTTTCTCTCTCATGTCCTCATTCACACACTCCATCCATGTCTTCTTCCACTCTCCGCTATCAGCCGTCATCTCTACACTCACTCCTTTCTCTCTCATTTCCTCATTCACACACTCCATCCATGTTTTCTTCCACTCTCCTCTATCAGCCGTCGTCTCTACACTCACTCCTTTCTCTCATGTCCTCATTCACACACTCCATCCATGTCTTCTTCCACTCTCTTCTATCAGCAATCTTCTCTAGTATTGTGATCCTGGTGGTCCATCCATATAGTACCTGTTCCTCGATGCTGTGTCCACACTGCTCGGAGGGGTCTATGAAGTAGAGCACGGCGGCCCGCAAGTGCGCTAGTGCGGTCACCGCCTGCATCTCGATCACGTTGCGCTGCTCCAGCGGGTGGTCCAGGATACCGGGCGTGTCTATCACCTGGGAACGATAACGAGACGTATTTATAAAAATAACTAGCTGACCCGGCAAACGTTGTTTTGCCTCACTTAGAAGTATGAAAAATAGATAGTGTAGCTTATATGACACGTTCGTAGAATTACCATAACAGCGCCATCTATTGATTACTTACTCAACCCAGCCGAAAGGTATCGACATCTGTTAGAATCATTTTGAGTTAACAGATAATTGTTGTTGACTGTCAAATAATAACAGACAATAATTAGCAATAAATTAAAATTGCGACTATATTTTGAGATTTAAACTATCCTATCTCTCAAGTTGGATCGAACTGCACATGGTGTGCGAATTTTATTATAATCGGTTAAGCGGTTTAGGAGTCCATTGAGGACAAACATTGTGACACGAGATTTATATAGTATATTATTAAGATAAGACTAGCAAACCCGGCGAACTCCGTTTCGCCACAAAGTTGAAATTCCCTGAATGTTGTTTGCTACTGCCCTCACGGAGCGCGAGACCTTTCCAACGAATGCTGTACCGTGGTTAAATCGGTTCGTGCGTTCTGGAGTTATAGCGGCATTATTACTTATTTTTATATTATAGATAGTTTTTGTTACTTCTAATTTTTATATAATCCTTACCTAAAAAGTTAAAACGGAATCCTATTACTAAGCCTCCACTGTCTGCCTGTCACCAGGCTGTATCGCAGAAACAGTGATAGCTAGAAAACTGAAATTTGCAAAGACTGGCTAGTACTAAGAATAACAGACAGGATCTACAATTCAATGGGTCATCCGACCAACGGTAGCATCCAACTAAAAATACCACTTTTTAAGACAGTCTAGTGCATGGTCACACAAATACTGTCTCCATCGGCCGTTGCTTAACCTCGATGATCACGTCAGATCACCCTAGTTAGCTTACTACCTACAGGTGGACCCACATGAGAAAGCGATACTGGCATAAGAAGCATGCCTAACCTGGAATTACTGGCTCTGAAAGGGAAGTCCTTGGTAGCAAGCCAGGCGAGCACTAGAAGATGCTTTGCTACACGCTTTAGCTTCCTTTTTAACCTCATTTGAAAAGAAGCTCTAGTTAGCGATGCGCGACTGTAAATGATTCTAGTCGAACTATTCGACTTTATAAATCATTCGACTCATTCGAATGATCTCCGAAAATTAGTAACTAACATGATACCCACTCAAAATTAACCGGACTGAATGAATACTACATTAGTTACTACTTGAGCCGACTCCACTCCAACGATTCATTCATATAAA
Source organism: Mellilla xanthometata (assembly GCA_035578125.1). NCBI lineage: Eukaryota > Metazoa > Arthropoda > Insecta > Lepidoptera > Geometridae > Mellilla > Mellilla xanthometata. The sequence goes on from JAPUBQ010000027.1 coordinate 8,188,611, forward strand.
TTTAATTCATTTGAAACGAACAAGTGACATTGACAAGATTCGCTAACAATCGAGTCAAAACGCCATTAGTAACTGATTAGTAGTCATCATTCGATTATTAACATTAGTATATTACTAATATTCAAGTCGAACGTGTATATTAGTAGTTGTAGATAATTCGACTGGTCAGATCAATCGCAGTCGCGCATCTCTAGCTCTAGTGCTATATTGAGGATCAAACCCATGCCCTGCGGAACGTAATGCTAAGGCACCTCGGACTGGGGTGTCGTCGCTTCAGATGATGATGATAATTTTACCTGCCACCGGAGGTACTTGTAGTCGGTGTGTCCCACGTACAAGCTCTTTGTAGTGAAAGCGTAGGGCTGGACCTCCACGTCTGCTCGGGTAATCTGCAAATAAACAACATTATTATGATCATTTTATTAGCATAAGCAGCCCACTACACATTCCCACTGCTGGGACTCGGAGCCTTCTCTCATGAGGTACGAGATATATTATTTAAAAAAAAATTATATATTATCCTAGTCCGACTATTGAGTGTCAGGGGCCTGATCTATGCTTAAACCGTTCATACCATGCCTCTCACAGTCATTCTTCAAACTTTGTTTTTTCTTTCTTTCATCCATCGCCTTTCTTATATCTTTTGTTTCCCTAATTCTATGAGTAGCCAGCCTATTTTACTTTACATTTACATTATAAGGGATCCAGGTTATTGATGGGCAAATAATTTTAGATGTTTCCATATTATTCACTTAATATCTAGCTTATAGTTATATCTAAATTTTATTACATAGCTCACTTATGGTACAAATTTAATTGTTTGTAGTGAGCCTCTTATACACTATTTTTTTAAACTTACAATGTTTTGTGTTTACCACCACACTGGCCTAGTGCGGGTTGGCGGATGTCTCATGTTATCGGATATTGTGGTCCTCAAACGTGACGGTTTCCTCACGATGTTTTCCTTCACCGTAAAGCGAGTGCAAATTTACACATAACTTGAAAAACAAATCATTGGTGTAGGGCTGGGATCGAAACAAGGGCTTAAATGTACAATCCCACATAGATTAGCCATGTATAACCAACTTCCTGAACATATTCAATTAATCAAAAATTAAAACAATTTCTATTCTAAGATGGCCATCACAAAATGTTGTTGAGTGTTCTCTAAATGAGTGTATACTTGTAATATAGTGTACCTTGTTGATGAAGCTGGACTTGCCGACGTTGGGGAACCCGCAGATGATGATGGTGCGCGTGTACGGGTCGATGGACGGCAGACGCGACAGATGTTGCCGGACCTGACGAATAATAATAATAATAAAACTATAAATAAACGTGTAACTATAATATATCCAATATTTCCTTGACGACCTCGTTGGCGCAACGGTTACCATGCCGGATTGCTAACCAGAAGGTTCCGGGTTCGATTCCCAGCGCGGCCGACATCTTTGTGCTTAACTAAATTTGTTGGTTGTGGGTCTAGTTGTTAAATATGTATCTACATAAAATATATATGTATGTATATGTAGTATATCAGTTGTGTTAGCAACCATAACACGAACTTAAAATGGTTCAGTATGGGGTTAAACAGCCGTGTGTGAAATGTGTCCTATATTAAAAAAAAAAAATTATTTCCAAAATTCCAATAAAGTTAAAAAATTGGGCAAGTGCGAGTCGGGCTTAAAAATATAATCCTAAATAAAATATAAGCTGTGATTATTTAAAATTAGTATTAGATTAGACGATATAAATTATATCTAAATACCTTATAAACCAAATTTAGTTTTTTAAAGACATATGCGAGAACAACTAGCAATAGCAACCTACTATCGTTATATCACTATGTACTGCACAATGCAGAATTTGGCGTGCGCTAGGCTGCTCGATTTGCAGCGCCATCTAGGTTTCATCGGTAATGATGGCAAACTTCCGCGCCACGCTTTATTGTATGGGAATCAGCAATCTTCTCTAGTATTCTGATCCCTTGTCAAATGCTTTGCGGTGAAGAGATTTTTTTTCTTATTACTCGTCCTATCTGCAATCAGCGACGCCATGAGCAGAACTGTTGTATAGTGTTCGGGTTTTTGATGATTGGGGTCCTGTGACCTCACATTCCTACTATTTTCTTACAGGTCGGCTATTTTGGCTCTCTTTAGCCGCCTGCATGTGCCTTCGTTGTTTTTAAGCTGAATAGCTAGTGGGTTCACGTGTTTCTCGAGCCTGGCCTGGTATCTCTTACTGTGCTTCGTGACTTCTTCATTTATATTAGGCATTACTAGATACATATGTATTTCCGAGGTTTTCGGATTATATTTTAGGTGATATACCGGCTTTTTAGGCGACGCGCCTATGCCGTAACGCCCTCGCGGAGCTTTATTTTCAGCGTTATTTTTTTTTAATAAATATTATAGATAGAGTTCCGGGATTTAGGACCTTTTTATTGGAAATTTTCTCCTCTTTCATGTTCTTTTTTCAAAATTCCTTAAATATCATTATTTTAAAAGTTATTAACGAAAAACTAAATACCTTTTTTTTTTCTTATTTTGTTAATAACAATCGCAATTTTTTATGTGCTAAAAAACCCTTAAAAAACATTTTCGCATCGAAAATGAGCTATGGCACATATTTTTAGGAGCTTTATGTCTATTTAACACGTTTTTGAACTTGTTGACTAGACTATTAGCTATGTTTCGGAAAACATTGTTTTGGAACCTTTGAAGCTGTAAAGAGTAGAAGCAAGTGGAAGTTTAACTAGCCTGCTCCAGGTATGTGAGGTTGGCGGCCTGACGCTTCATGATGGTGGCCATGCGGCCGAGCGCCGCCTTCTTCAGCTGCTTGCACCGGTACAGCGAGTCCCCGTACTTCAGCAGCCGGACATAGTCCTTCGCCACGCTGGGGACCAACTTCATGTTTCAAAACAAGATAACAAATCTTAGGCACATCAGCATAATGCTGCTAAACAGTAAATAAAATAAATAAATATTTTAACATTTCTCACTAAACTTTGGACCAATGGATTGTAAACACTGTAAAGTGTCAAAATACAATTTAGTTTAGTACAGTGTCATATCACCACAGCACAGAGCTCTACGCTTATAACTCAAATCACAGTTAAAAGATAGAAAAAAAAAGAAATTTATTATTATGTATTATTATGGTAAAATGGACTTTACATTTCGACTTAGTCTGATAGTTATAAGCACATCAGCATAATGCTGCTGGCCTATAAATAATAAATTAGAATTTTAGTGAATTAGAATCTTTGCTGATGTGCCCATGATATGGATTTTTTATTTGAATTATTTACTTTACAGGCGAGCAGCATTATGCTAATGTGTCTATATCACACTGAGTTGAAATTAAATTTTTAACAGTTCATAAAATGTCCATTGTTCTATGTCAATGTTTAAAGTCCACTGGTGCACTGATCCCAGGTTAGCAAGTTTTTTTTTGTTTTCTGCAACCAGCTATCATATTTCTATTACTATTCTATCAAACATTGGTGGCGATTCAGCAGCACACACGACTTAACTAAATTTAAAGAAGCCCCGTCTCTTTTCATATTAGGTGGCCAGAAAGAGACGGCATGTTCTGAACCACAGACAAAACCACTAAAATCACGAAAAATATGGAATGTGCAGGCAGTTTTAGAGGTGATACAAGTGAGTGCGTTCTAAAGTCGCCTATATTTTCTACATTTGATGTGATTTTAGTTGTTTTGACTATGGCGCAGAAGGTGCCATCTCTTTCTGGTCACATAAGATGAAAAGAGATGGGGCTTCTTTAAATTTAGTTTAGAAGTGTGTGCCGCTGAATTGCCACCATTGTTAACTGTTCACGTAAGGCATCTTAATATTTCCGCGTAGAAAACGGTCACACTTACTTATACATATTAAAAGTTGGAATGAGTGGAACAGTTTTGTTGCTTTCCGAGCACCATCTTCAGGGGCGAGTGTTTCACGGACCGCCGCCAACGAGATCCTCTCGCGCACTTTCCAACTTTTAATAATAAGTAAGTGTGACCGTTTTCTATGCGGAAATACTATTCTATCATTATTAGCCAACCTCGTTGTTGTAATAGTTACCATGACGCACTGACCAGTGGGTCTTGGATTCGATTCTGGCACGGCCAACATTTTTGTGATAAATATGTATGGGTGTTAAATATGTATCAATATAAAGTATTTATGTGTGTATATGTAGTATATCAGTTGTTATAACAACCACAATACAAACTCTAGAAATTTTTTAGTATGGAGTTAACCAGCCGTGTGTGAAATGTGTCTTAATATTTATTTATTTATTCTTGAAGGTGTAAGGACGTATGAAAATATAAGTGACTGTGAGTGCATGCGACGTTTGTGTGCGTGACGTACGCGACACGCCAGTTACACCGGCTATAATTTGGTAAATAGATATGAAAATAATAAGCCACTTTTAATATTTTTTTATTTATAGGGAGCGGCTAATGGTTCTATATCACAATGGGTTGGAAACCTCTATTTTTTATAGTTCACATAATGTCCAGTGGTGCACTGATTACATTTTGATCCAACTTGAGAGATAGGATAGTTTCAAATCTCAAATTATTGTCGCAATTTTAATTTATTGCTAATTATCGTCTGTTATTATTTGACAGTCACAATTATTTGTTAACTCCAAATGATTCTAACAGATGTCGATACCTTTCGACTGGGTTGAGTAAGTAATCAATAGATGGTGCTGCTATGGTAAATCTACGAACGTGTCATATAAGCTACACTATCTATTTTTCATATCCCTAAGTGAGGCAAAACAACGTTTGCCGGGTCAGCTATTAAGAATATATATTGCAGTTACTTGTCAATAAGATGTCTGGCGGTGTTGAGTTGTCCGAGCCCCAGTTTGTAATGGTCCTTGTCATACAGCACATTCATCAAGTCTGCGTAGAATGGATGCACATCATCTAGCTTCGGGAATTCCTGTAATTTACCGTAAAACATTAATTAACTAAATTCAGTAAATTAATTAAATAATATTGTGGGGTCAAAATCACATATAATCTGACAAATCATATCGATCATTTTGTACAAACTGAGTTATTGTTACGATTAAAACAAGATTGTGAGTTTATGAAACGAGCGCAGCAAGTTTCATAATAGAAAGGAGTCTTTTAATACCTGTGTTATATGCAGTTGTATACACTACTTTATCTTCACTAATGCAATTAATCAAACAACAAGAGTAAAACACATTGTGAAACATTAAATTCATGTGTACGTGTATTATCACAGTGAACTTGCCGCCATTAAAATCTAACCAATGAGAGTGCAGCTGCGCGCGCGGGGCCAATCAGGAGCGAGCACGCACTGTTCTTTTCGATGTTATAATGAGATTTTACAATATTGATGTGGATATTATACCATCATATGAAATTCCTTAAATTGAGTGTTTTGTTGTCTGCGCTATAACAGTAGTAATTATAAGTCAAGTATTGGAAACATAAGTAGAATGTTACAACATTAGTGTAGATAAATAATTCAAACTACAATCCAAGACTGTATGGAGAAGCTGTTTCCAGACACAACAAAACTGATTTTCGATTATGTGAATGCCTGACAAAAACAATTGGACTGATTAATCGAGTTTTTACTGTATATTCATTCATAAACATAAGTATCACATTTTTGTTTCTATAATTCAGCCAATCCAAACATTAATATTACATAATATATTTACTAAACAAATATCTGTATTTATCCTTCAATTAAACTTTAATCTAGAATACCTATAAGAATAATTAGCAACTTATTCTTTGTCAGAATAATCCTTCCTTTAAATAAACTAAATCTAACCTGCTAAGCTAAAACATAGTATTAAATTAACAATTTCTAAGTAGGTTTAGTACCTACTCAAGAAAGTGTTGAGTTGAATGTCTATTAAGTCGAGTACACTAGGTTCATGTGTACTATTTTGAGCACCTAGCACCTTTATTTACACTATCACTTAGATTCAGCACAACTACACTAACTCAAATGGATTTATTATTTTTAAACTTCCTATAAAAAGATATGATAAAAAATAATAGTGATTAAATAGATAGAATTCAAATTTTCAATAGATTTCCACAAACAATACCTAAATAAATAGGTCATCTACAATATAATATTTGGAAATTAAAAATATTGCACAATCAACTGCAATTACTGAAATTTGTTGATACTCTACTTAAATTAAAATCAAATTTAAAATAACAACTGTATTTATATTTTGCAATTTATCTAAGATAGAAAAAGATCTGAAATTTACTATACTATAGGCGCGTAGGGGATAGTTTCTCCACTGGGTAATAAAATGTATGTTTTTGCTACTTTTACTTTAATATTTTATTTTAATGATGCATTTGAAATTGTCTTCAAACTCTTTAAAGTAACAGAACATGGTGTTGGCTCGCTGGAATACCTGTTCCAATGTCATTGCATTGTAAAATGTTGCGATACTTCAAATCAAAATATCTGTCTGGTTTAGTTGATTAGCCGAGATCTTCAGTTGACTTTTCATCAAGGCAAGGCCTCTGTGACCTCTGACATAGTTCCAGAACTGCTACACTTAGATAAACATCTGGGATCTTACATTTAGCATTTTATCCGGCCCATGCAAGCACCAACCCAACATAAAAATGTTAAAATTACCTGTATAATCCTTGACAATCTGTCGTGGAAATTCTGTTGTGTATACTTCACTTTTCTAATATAAAACCCACGAATCCGAGAGATTTTATAGTGCTTGTGTACCACTGTCGGGGTCTTTCTTTGTGTTTTGGACAATATAATGTCAATAAAGTCCTGAAAGAAGAAAAGAATAACATTTTAACAGGTTATGCAGGATATTACGACGTAAATAATGGGATTTTGATTAACTTGTGGGAATTTGGAAGGGTGTTTTTTAGTTTACCTTTGCCGTGGGCACGACGGCGATTTTCTTGAAGTTATAAAGACTCATTTTGATTTATTTATTTGGTTATTTTATTATGAAAAAGAGCCCGAACGAGCTCATCACGTAAACACGTGTTGAAAAAGAACTGGTTTCGTTCAAAAACTATGTGATCACTATTTTGACGTCAGTTTGACGTTGATTATGAAATGGTTTGAAACAGTTTTTGAACGATTAACTGTACAATGTTGCTATTCTAGTTTTATCGTGATTCTAGCCTGCAATAAAGACTTTTTTATTACATATTTACTAGCTGCCCCGGCAAACGGTGTTTTGCCTTAATAATTATTTCTAAATATACAGTAGCCGATTCTCAGACCTACTGAATACGTACATAAAATTTGGAAAAAATCGGTAAAGCCGTTTCGGAGGAGTACGGTAACAAACACTGTGACACGGAAATTTTATATATAAGATTATTAGCTGTGCTTTCTAGGAAATTCTATTTACACGATAATAATAGTCACCAATATATAGTACAACTTTCTTTTTTTTTACAATTGAATATAATTCTACAACGCCCAAAGGAATTAGCACATTCAAACTGGCGCGTTGATTTTTTAATGGCTTAGCACAACATGGGCTTTTTGCTTTTTAGGGTTCCGTACCTTAAAGGTAAAAACGGAACCTAGATATGTAATTAACTAGATATGTATTTCCCGTGCCGCTATAACAACAAATACTAAAAATTAAAAATATTAATGGGGGTCCCCATACAATAAACGTGTTTTTTTTTTTTCGTATTTTTTGCTATTTATCAATAACGGTATATTATAGAATTAGCCTGCCAGTCTGCACCGACTTCAAGTATCTCGGTTCTATCCTCCAAAACGACGGCGATATTGACCGTGATGTAGCGAGCCGAATAAACGCTGGATGGATGAAATGGCGACAGGTCTCAGGAACAACATGCGATCGAAAAATGCCCCTTAAGCTTAAGGGGAAAATCTACAAGACGATCATTAGACCTGTCGTACTGTATGGATCAGAGTGTTGGGCAACCAAGGTAGGATATGAAAGAGGAGTGCATGCGGCAGAGATGCGAATGTTGAGATGGATGTGTGGAGTGACAAGAATGGACAAAATAAGGAATGAGTACATCAGAGGAAGTGTGAAAGTAGCCCCAGTGAGGGAGAAAATAAGGAGTGGAAGGTTAGCGTGGTATGGACATGTGATGCGTAGAGAGGAGAAGCATGTCACTAGAAGATGTATGGAAATGGTAGTGCAAGGAAGAAGAGCAAGAGGCCGCCCGAAAAAGACATGGATGGAGTGTGTGAATGAAGACATGAGAGAGAAAGGATTGAGTGTGGAGATGACGTCTGATAGAGGAGAGTGGAAGAAGAAGATTTGCTGTGCCGACCCCACCTAAATGGGATAAGGTGAAGTAGAAGAAGAGAGGTATATTATAGAATTAATATATAATTAAATTATAAAATTTAAGTAAAATACTTATTTGATGGGGACTACCATACAACAAATAATTGGGGTCCCATACAATGATTGTACGGAAACCTTCGTGCGCGGGCCCGACTCAAACTTGACCAATTATTTGCCGTACACACTCAGAGTAACGAAGTCGTTACTCTGAGCGTACGAGCGTACACATTAGATCATAGAGTACAAAGTTGGAAGCCGAGGGCACCGATGATAATAAGCATGAAGTTTTAGATAAACTTCATGGTAATAAGATAATGAAAGATTTGAAATACAATTTACCTTTATATTATTTTATTTACAAATCTTAAAAATATCTAGGTATATAAACTCATGATATAAATGTACTTATTTTATAGTATTATTATTTAAGGAATCCAACTCGTTTTCTATCTCTTAAGAAATTCCTACTTGACAAGGCATAGGTACTAGGTATTCCCTAAAATATTTTTTTATGGCACATTGTGAGCTATCGGGTATAGTTAATTTTTAAAACTAATGTAACTCCTTTCCACCTATACTTATCAAATAAAAACATTTGATTTAATTATTTTTCTTTGCCTTTTCTGACAAGGTAGAGTAGGTACAGAATGTTCACTTATATGTACTATTATTTTTCCTTATTTTTTTATTTGATTTATAGGATATTTGATATATTGCTTGAATATAATAGTTTTGAATAAGATAAATGGCCAAGTTTTTTTCAAGTCTGTTGTAGCTATTTAATTGAATAAAAGAAAAAATAAATAAGCGCGGGAACGCTGAAAGTCTGATGGGCACCTTTGCATCGGGAACTATTAGGGGCAGGTTATTTATTTAGATTTATTGTAAATAACATTTTATTATAGTGTAACCGGTGTGTTATCGGTGACTACCACTCTGGACTATATTACAATAATTAATATAAATAAATAAGTCCCCTGAGAGCTTTTATTTTCTTTTATGTGTGTGAATTATTATAATGTAAATTTAACTTCTATTACTAGCTTTCATGAATGGGAAGAAATGGTAACTTTATTTTGAGATAAACTCACAAGGAAATTAAACAAAGTGGGTATTTTGTTTTTTTTTTAATATTTTTTTTTAACATAGTTTAAGAATGGATTTTAACAAAGTTAGGTTTATCCAATCTATATAGTATCAATTATAAATTTAAGCTTAAATTTTTAATTAAACAATTTTCATACAACTATCCGAGAGCCTTTGTTTTATTTTTTGTGTGTGAATTATTATATATAAATTTAACTTTTATTACTAGCTTTCATGAATAGGAAGAAATGGTAACTTTATTTTGGGACAAACTCACAAAAAATTAAACTAAGTGGATTCTTCTTCTACTTCACTTTATCCCATTTAGGTGTGGTCGGCACAGCAAATCTTCTTCTTCCACTCTCCTCTATCAGACGTCATCTCCACACCCAATCCTTTCTCTCTCATGTCTTCATTCCATCCATGTCTTTTTCGGGCGGCCTCTTGCTCTTCTTCCTTGCACTACCATTTCCATACATCTTCTAGTGACATGCTTCTGATGGATTGTTTAATTTTTTTTAATAAAGTTAAACAAAGCTTATGATTGGATTATAACAAAGTTAGGTTTATCCAATCTATGTAGATTGAATATAAATTTTAGCTTAAATTTTTAATATAACAATTTTCATACAAGTATCTGAGCTCTTCTAACCAGATAATGTCTCTTTCCACACAAGTCTTGGCACATTTAAATGCCGATACCATCCTCATACTTCTATCATCTAAGAATATGTCTCCAATGATACTCAGAAAATCTCCTTCACAAATTTCTATCTTACTAGTTTTAATTCTATCCATGAGTGTTGACATTATTCCTATATTTACATCTCCAAATTGCGAAGCAGACGTGAAGTGATTATCAAGGTTTCTCATCATGTCTTTTTTTATGACTGAATTACTCTTAGTATGGTCATAGTAAACTTGAACCGTACCGGTTGGATCACTTATTTCGAAGTTTGTAATATCGTTGGAAGTGTTGTAGACAGCTGTAACTACACCGTGGATCATCGCGTTCTTAAACGTAAGCCCGAATAGACTGTAAATATATTTGTTTGCGGAAGATCTTTCGGCGCGGAAAATGTCTTGGATGTAGATCTTTAAGGGCTGAGCTTGAATGTTGTCCATAGCTTGAAATAGATTGTTACATCGTTGTTTACATTTTGCAGTTGTGCCACTTGTTTTAGCTAATATTCTCAAATTGTAGACTGAAATGTTTAACCAAAATATTTTCAAACAAAACAATAATAGTGGCACAGTAACACACCAAACACCGCAGGGCGCAGACGGAGAAACGTAGACAGATTGATGCGGAGAAAACATGCACTCTCTCTATGATAGACAAAAAAAGACATGAAAAACCATCGACAAAATAATATGTTTTGCGACTAAACGTCATAATTGTCAAAGAAACGTCAATGGCCGGCCTTCTTGTTGTGAAGGTTATGAAAACAATTTCCTACAAAATATGACCAACGATTCGCAAAAAACTCAACATTCCGAATAGAAAGCAGTAAGAAAAAGATAATAACTCATAAGAGCTATCAGTAATTGAGGAATATTCGTGTAAGTAGACAAATATTGCACCATAATTACGTGTGATTTTCATTTGTTTTCCCACATATCTTGCTTCGTCTGTCCGCGATTTTGACCACAATACTTAAGAAAATTCATTAAAATCGTGTAAAAAATAGTGAAGTGACGTTTCGTTGCAGGAATAAAAGTGGACTAGAAGTTAATTGAATATGTATTCAAGATTACACAATTCGCTATGCAAAGGGCTCAGCTATCGCCTTGGACAGAAAAACTACAGCACCACCTTGTTGAAAAATAAAGAAAAGCACCCAAAGAACATACAAGCTGGTAAAAGCATCCATGGATTCATCTGCACCGATGTTGAGTATATTAAAGAGTATAATATGACTGCCTATTTTCTGACTCATGAGAAAACCAAGACGGAATACTTGCATTTAGACAGAGATGACTCTAACAATGTATTTTCAGTTGGGTTCCGAACTACTCCCTTAGATTCCACAGGAGTGCCACATATACTTGAACACACAGTTTTATGTGGATCAGAGAAGTATCCTGTAAGAGATCCATTCTTCAAAATGTTGAACCGATCATTAGCAACATTCATGAATGCTTTAACGGGGCCTGACTACACATTCTACCCATTCTCCTCACAGAATGAGATAGACTACAGAAACCTGCAAAAAGTATACCTAGACGCAGTGTTTAGACCAAACTTGGCGAGACTTGATTTCCTCCAAGAAGGCTGGAGGTTGGAGCATTCAAAACTAGAAGATAAGAACTCAGATTTGGTCTTCAAAGGAGTTGTTTACAATGAGATGAAGGGAGCGTTTTCAGAAACCAGTTCATTGTTTGGCCAGAAATTTATCAACACCATTTTACCTGGGGGTACATATGGCTGTGTCTCGGGCGGTGATCCTTTATGCATTCCACAACTAACCCATGAAAACCTGAAAAAGTTTCATTCAACTTTCTACCACCCGAGTAACTCAAGAATTTTCTCCTATGGCAATTTCTCATTAGAAACCAATTTGAAAATTGTAAATGATGCATATCTGAGCCACTATTCATTTTTGGACCCGAACAGCACTGTTGTGCCTCCACAACCCAGATGGGATGCTCCGAAGAGAGCAAACATATCATGCAGAGTTGACCAATATGGTGGACCTGTTGAAAAACAGAACCAGATTGCTATTGGCTATGTCATGTCAGATATTACAGAGATCTATGAAACGTTTATGATGATGGCACTGGCAGAATTGATGATTATAGGCCCAAATTCTGCTTTCTATAAAAGCTTGATTGAGAAAAACATTTCTGGAGGCTACAACTCTTTGACAGGATATGACAATCAAATCAGAGACACTTTATTTGTGGTTGGATTGCGAGATGTTGAGGAGTCAAAGTTTGAGACTGTTGAAAAGATTGTCAATCATACTATTGCAGATATATTTGACAAAGGCTTTGAGAAAGACCATATTGAAAGTGTCCTACATGGGTTTGAGCTGTCAATCAAACACCAATCACCTAAGTTTGGACTGAATCTGCTCTTTAATCTGATGCCTCTTTGGAACCACAATGGACCAATCCTCTCTGCTCTCAAAGTAAATGATCTCCTAAAAAGACTTAAAGGAGACCTCATGCAACCAACCTACATAAAGCATGTACTGGAAAAATACTTCATTGAGAATAATCACAAACTTATCATGACTATGAGACCAGATCCAAAATTCGATGATGTCTTTACAGAGCTTGAAGCAAAACTCCTGAAAAACAAAGTAAAGGAATTGTCACCAAAAATGAAAGAAGAAATCTACAAGGAAGGCCTGGAGCTTTCCAAAGCTCAGAAAAGGGAGGAGAATTTAGAGTCTCTGCCTTGTTTGAAGCTCGATGAGATTATAGTGAACAAAACTGCCCCGGCATTGAAACACACTCTCTCAGAAACCATACCTGTGCAACTTTGCGAAGCAAACACCAACGGAGTGACATATTTCAAAGGAATTCTTGGAACTGAAAGTTTAGATAACAAACATAGATTGCTGCTCCCATTTTTCAACTATATCATCGACAAATTCGACACAAAGAACTTCAACTACAGAGACTTTGACAAACATGTGAGCAAGTCTACCTCAGGGCTGAGTTTTATCACCCACGTCACTGAACATATAGACCAGCATGGACAGTATGAAGAAGGTGTTTTAATATCCAGCCACTGTCTCGACGAAAACCTGCCCAAAATGCTTGAAATCTGGTCTGAGATCTTCCAAAAACCTGACTTTGAAAACAGTGAAAGAATGAAAATGCTTATGAACAACTACTGTTCATCTTTAACCAGTGGCGTCATAGACAGCGGACATACATACGCGATGCAGGCAGCTAGGTCCTTGGTCTCTTCAGTAGATGAGTGCAAAGAGAACCTATCAGGTCTTCAGCATGTCATGAACATGCAAAACATCCAGAAGAACATGAAAATAGATGACGTTCAAACAACCGTCGATGCGATCGCCACGAAAATACTCAAAGGACACAATTTGAGAGCTACCTTCCATTACTGCAACACAAACGACAAAATACAAGAATCTGTCGACCAATTCTGCAAAGCCTTGTGTGCGGGAGATGAAAGTAAAGAGATAAACCGCATAAATTGGGTAGACAACAAAGTGATGCCAAAGAATAACCGAGCTCTACAAATCGCTATGAATATTCCCGTAAACTTCTGCGCTAAAGTTATCCCAACCGTCCCTTACACGGACCCTGATTACGCGAAGCTACGTGTTCTATCTCGATTTATTACTTCAAAATACTTACACCCGATCGTCAGAGAACAGAACGGGGCTTACGGCGGAGGTGCTTTACTGACTCTAGACGGAGCCTTCAACTTTTATTCATACAGGGACCCGAATTCGCGCGTCACGTTAGACGTTTTTGACAAAACAGCTGAATGGTTATCCAAAAACGCAAGCCTGGTCAACGAGCAAAATCTTTTCGAAGCCAAACTGTCGATTTTGCAGCAAATGGACCAACCGATCGCTGAGTACATGAAGGGAGTAGATCTATTCCTTTATGGTTTGTCTTATGATATTTGGAAGACGCAAAGAGAGCGCGTATTGGCAGTGAAAAAAGAAGATTTACTGGAAGTGTGTCAGAAATATTTGCCAAGCACCAGCTGGGCGGGGAAATGCGTCATCGGAGAAGGTGCTTCGCAGGAATTGAAGAAGGATAACGAAGAATGGACCAAGATTAGTGGACCTCAACAATAAATGTGTATAAAAAGAAAGATATGCTTCCCTCGCATTGTATGGTATCATTGCAGTGGCTTTGAAACGTCAGAGCTCAGCTTCTTAGCGCATAAAGTATCAACTAAAGCTGTGCCATAATTCATCTAAATCAACTTTAGCTTTAGCTAAGTTTATATCATCCAGAAAGCAAAAACTTTATTTGTATAGATGACTTTCAGTCAATCTTTTTTATTCTATGCCTTTGTAGAAGAATAAAAAAAACAACAGATACATAGAGTTGGCAGTGAATTGCATTTTCAGAACCAAACCAGTATGTTTTGATACTCAGTGGAATCATTTAGGAGAATGTAGTTAAGAGTCGGGGCAGCAAGAAATAGTTTTTAAAAACGAAATTTAAAACTAATAAACTATAATTATACTACGTCTAACATATCGAAGAGTTTATTCAATACTGGTCTTAACTAAAGGCTTAACGCTAATGAAAACTTATTATCTACTCCTGAGTCTGCATTACTGGAAGGTTGTGTGATGTTTCCCTGACCGTTGTGGGCGGCCATTGCTATGTCAGCAAAATGCTATAATAGTGTTACCGAGTTCCGGAAACATAATGATGTCTTAAATATGTTACTAATATTTCCATACAAAAATTGACGACCTCGTTGGCGTAAAGGTTACCAAGCCAGACTGCTAATCAAAAGGTTCCAGATTCGATTCCCAGCCCGGTCAACATCTTTGTGCTTAACTAAATTTGTTGGCTGTGGGTCTGGGTGTTAAATATGTATTTATATATAATATTATGTATGTATGTATATGTAGTATATCAGTTGTGTTAGCTACCATAATACGAACTAGAAATGGTTCAGTATGGGGCTACCAGCCGAGTGTAAATGTGTCCTAATATTTATTTATTATAAATAGAGTCAACTAAATGAATATTATAGATATTCTTCTATTCAGTACTATCTTCAATACAATGGATTTCCGCAATATAGTGCCCGAGTCAATAAGTTAACCGGAATAACTTATGTCTTTGTGTAGTGATTCCATAATCCTGTTAGACTAGATATTTATAGATCTTGGCAATAGAACTGTTGTATACTATGTATGCATAAAAAGTATCGTGTCATTATTGCATTTGCTTAGTATTTGGGAAACTGAGCCAAGTCGGTAGAAAAATTCAAAACTTTTTTTTTTGTTTTTGCCTATTAAATTAAAATATGTGTGACTCCAAGATGTATTTTTAAATGAGTAAAACATATATTAAGCTCATCATTGTAGTTCCTTCTAAGTTTTTTTTTGTTTTAAATCTATTAAGATAATACAAAATTTATAAATGTTTAAAAGTTTAATTATAAAAAATGTTTCAAAATAATATTCTTATATATGTATAGTACTTATTATAAAATGTTAAAGTTGATATTTTAGAGGTACTTAATCTGAAATTGATAAAGTTCATATATTTTGTGTATCAAAATAGCTGGTTGATCTGTAAATTGTTTGAGTAAGAAAGATGTTATTCATAATATAAAATTTTCCATGTCACAATGTTAGTTACCATACTCCTCCGAAACGGCTAGACCGATTTTAGACAAATTTTATATGCGTATTCAGTAGGTCTGTGAATCGGCTACTATCTATTTTTCATACCTCTAAGTGTTAAGAGTTGTTCACCCTTAAATTTTTACTTAAGGCAAAACAACGTTTGCCGGGTCAGCTAGTGTATAATAAATATAAAAAAGTGGGGTTTTCCTTCCTGCCGCTATAACTCCAGAACGCACGAACCGATTTCCACGGTACAGCATTCGTTGGAAAGGTCTCGGGCTCCGTGAGGGCAGTAGCAAACAACATTCAGGGAAAATTTCAACTTTGTGGCGAAACGGAGTTCGCAGGGTTTGCTAGTGTTTATATACAAATGTAGATGTTATGTGTTATTCTGGCTCTTCACGATGCTATTTCTATTTGCGTATTATTATGTGTGTATGATGTATTTGATCATTTATTTGCTCTTTTAATGTTTAATGTGAATACCAAATTTTTGACGTGACAACGTCTTAAATTTAAGAACCTAATTAGGTTGCGGCTGGGAGTCACTTATGAAAAAGTGTAACGCCCGGTAACGTTACGATGAGTCACCGAACGAGAGAGAGGCCCGCCGAATGCCTTGCGTCTCTCTCCCACTCAACTATATATGATCGGTCTGCCGCGCGCGCAGCACGCGGCAGACGTTGTCACGTAAAATCTTCGCCCGTAAAACCGACTTTACAGGCAACCATTTTTTAAGGGTTCGTTTTTGTAAGCTATATTTAATAACTAGCTGCTCCCGGTCGTGTTTCCTGCGTTAATCCGGGACAAAAATAAGTTAAACCGGGATAAAAGTAGCCTTTGTTATCCAAGGTCTAACCTATCCTCATAGTCAGTTTCAGTTCAGTTTTAAAATATCTTTATTCCAAAATACAAATAAACAGCAACAATAGTAGTGTAAATTACTTAATCCTATCCTATTGCAACATGAAGTAATTACGTTTTTTTCGAGCTTATTTTTTCCATATAAACTTGTAACATTATTATTCTAAATAACTTATTGACTCAGGCGTTACTTTGCGGAAAACCATTGTAAATAGATGACAAAATTAAATATTTTGTGTACTTCCGCTGTGATCCGAAATCCAAATTAAGACAAGTAAAGGAAAAATCAACTAAGATCAATTAACCAAGCTTAATTAACTAAGATTAATTAACTAAGATCAATTAACTAAGATTAATTAAGATTAACGTTACCTATCACAATTCGGAAATTCTTAACTCTACACGTGTTTCGCCTAACCACAAGGCATCATCAGGAGATGCTGACTCTTCGAACGACAAGTCGAAAGTCTCGACTTGTCGTTCGAATAAATGAATAATTTCCGAATTGTGATAGGTAACTTAATTCTCTTAAGTAATCTTAATTAAGCTTGGTTAATTGATCTTAGTTAATTTTTCCTTTACTTGTCTTAATTTGGATTTCGGATCACAGCGGAAGTACACTAAATATTTAATTTTGTCATCTAATTATTATTATAATTGGTTAACACAAGCATCAGGGAAACAGTTGAGGAAGTATCCTTATTGTGAATCTTATCAAAATCAGTCTTGGAGCGTGAAAGGGTAACATAGATTTTGAACTTATTTGCGTATCCCGCTGGAACCACAATTGTTTTCGGGATAAAAAGTAGCCTATATGCCTAATCCAAGGTCTAACCTATCTTCACGCCAATTTTTTTCAAAATGGGTCCAGCCGTTGGAGTGTGTAAGGGTAACATAGATTTTGAAGTGTTTTGCGTAGCCCACGGGAACCATAATTGTTTTTGTGATGAAAAGTAGCCTATGTTTAATCCAAGGTCTAACCTATCTTCACGCCAAATTTTATCAAAACGGGTCCAGCCGTCTGAGCGTGAAGAATTAACAAACACAAACTTTCGCATTTGTAATATTAGTAGTATCGGTATTCGCGTATGTTTTTTTTTAGTCACATTCACAAATAGCGATATCATCCGTGAACTTCTGACACTGAATTTGAAAACTTAAAACTCCTAACTTCCGTCCAATAAAGAAAAGCTCAAAATAATAGCTACATTAGTAGTAAAAGCATTTAAAAAATGACCAAGTGTTTTATTTTTTATTTTTTCAATACTAATAGTCTTCACGGTGACTAAATAGATGAGTTTATTGTTCCTCCTGCAAAATGTGCGTTTAATCAGATAGGATATCTCAGAAGTTCACAGACGATATGCAGAGCCAGCTGTGTTTGTAGTTGTTTTGTATAAGAAAATCCATGGCATTTTGTAATTTATTTCAGAGATGTGGAACTTCTTAGGGCTGCAGAGACTGGTTGTCAATAAACTGATATTTGGTTAGAATACGTTACATCTTGTTTTATTTAGTAAAAACTGGAGACAGACAGACAGCAAAGTCTTTTTTTTTATATATATAGAATAGATTTACGCTCGGCCACCAACTCACCTGATGGTAAGTGAAGCTGTGGCCGAAGATGAAGCACGTTGATCTAGAAGAAATCTGTTCACCCTCGCCTTTAAAAGATCCAAGTTATATTTTTCAGGAAACACAGTAGGAGGCAATCCATTCCATTCCTTAGTAATAGTCTTAGTAATAGGGTCCCGTTTTTACCTTTTAAGTGCGGAACTCTAAAAATACATATAAGCGTTAGAATCACTATTGTTTTTTTTAATCTTCATCGTCATAGACGACCTCGTTGGCTCAATGGTAACCATGCCGGACTGCCAATCAGAAGGTTCCGGGTTCGATTCCCGGACGACCAACATCTTTGTGCCAACAAATTGAGTTAACTCAATTTGTTGGCACAAAGATGTTGGTGGGTCTGGGTTCTGTGGGTCTGGGTGTTAAATATGTATCTATATAAAATATATGTATGTAGTATGTCAGTTGTGTTAGCTATCATATTATCACAAACTAGAAATGGTTCAGTATGTAGTTAACCAGTCTAGTGTGAAATGTGAATTTTCTTATGATTTTATTTATTTATCAATTAATGATTCAGTTTCTCCAACTGATGGGAATAAGCCTCATTAATGAGCTTTTTCTTGGATTTAAACCATAATTAGGTTGCAGTAGGTTCCATTGTCAACTGTAGTAGGCGAAATTAAATCTTATGTGCTGTAGAAATTCGGTTTATTTTAATTTCATTCAAGATCAATGAGGTACAAAGAGAGGCCTATGGTCAGAATTGTGGTCCCTATTTGTCCCTATTTTTATATATATCCCTATTTTTGTATTTATTTATCACTATTTGGCCATTATTGAACATTTGATTAATCATAGAAATAAATGAGGGCTTAGTAGCTCTCCTTGTAGTAATCCATCTATTAACAAAAAGTATTAATGTAATGAAAAACATTTTCACTAGAAATAATATCTTATTGTTTATAATTAATAATATTAATATTTGAATAATAAATAACCTTGGCTTGGCTCACGAGATTACCGCCATGTGGGGTGTTGACTCGACGATCATTGTCCCGAAAGCTGTATCGGCAAATGGCCTCATAGCGAAGAGCTTCGACCACCATCTCGCGAGGCTTTCGCTAGATGTTTGGATCAAGAGTCGGATACAGAAGACAGTCATACTCGACACGGCGCGTATTGTCCGGAGGTTCCTGTCCCTGTAGCACCTACCGCCGGTAGCTTGGGCATTACCTCGCTGCCAGTGCCACGCTAGCTTTTAGATAGATAAACTCTTTATTGCGACACAGATATAGAGGTCAATACAATAATAGAGAAAAACAAGAGATAGTGCTACAAATGGCGACCTTATTACTAAAAGCTATATCTTCCAGGTTTTTTAGACGACTTTTGTATCTTTTTTACAAGGTCATACAAAGTCCTACTGTAAAAACTTAATTAGTAGTTACGATAAATAATAACGAATTTAAATCTGTTGCCTTATACTGTAGTAGTATGTAATTAAATTTAGGAATATAGAATACTAGTAGCTAATTGTTATATAATAAGTTTTAATAAGAAATAGTTTAATAGAACTTAGAGTACCTAGACGTAAGTTTTAGGCGCTGTTAGATTAGTAAAAACCTAACATATTAATTTAATGTTGTGTGGAATAATAACGCTGTACTAATAAAATGTAATAATAATGATGTCATTAAAGTATTTACAAAATCAAATCAATAACGACATTATTCATTTTGTTTATTTGCAGTGCAAGCCATTTCTTGGTGAAATGGCTTTACCAAGTTACTTCGTGAGCGTGACCCCAGAAGATTATTTCAAAGAAATTCTTGAATTCTTCCAAGAATATGAATACCTCTACAACTTCCCAAACACTGAAATCTTAGTTCAAAAAGTTTTGGAACACATTGATGTACAAAACATAGAAAATATCGACGTTTACAAAGAAAACATTGATTTAGAAAGCATACAAGATGAATTTTTGACCACGTTTTTTGGAAAATTAAAACGGTTGAAAGTAGATCTTGAGGATTTTGTAAAAGACGAAGCTTTGGAAGATATTTTCGATGCGCCATTAAGCCCTAAGAAGAAGCATGAAATAGTGTATCTGGCTACACAAGTTAAGGAATCATGCGATAGAATGGCATGTGATACTGTTGTAGATTTTGGATCTGGCTTGGTAAGTACTGCCGCAAAGTATGACAGACCTAACATTTCACACATTTAAAAGAAAATTGAAAAATATCTTTGTGGAAAACCCTTATTATGCCTTAAATGAATATAGGTACATACGAGGGTGAATCAAAAAATTCTTGGAATCAATATTAAAAAATGCAAAGATTTAAATAATAATATTTTATTCTTCTACATAATCTCCCTCCGATGCAATGCATTTAGAATAACGCGTTTCTAACTTCCTTATTCCACGAATTTCCTCTTTTAATTTTGGAAATAAGTGAAAATTACTTGGGGTTAAGTCCGGAGAATATGGTGGGTGGTCAAGGAGATTGAAGCCAGCACAGCGGATTGCGTTGAGCGCAACTTCCGATTGATGAGCAGGAGCGTTATCTTGAAGGAACAACACGCCCAACGACAGTTTTCCACGACGTTTTTCTTTAATCGCTTCATGCACTTTCGAGATTAAATTTGCATAATAGGGTCCAGTAATCGTCTGGCCTTTTGGCATGTAATCAATAAAAAGGATTCCTTCACTATCCCAGAACACAGAGGCCATAACTTTGCCAGCGGTAGGAACAACTCGAAATTTCTTAATGGATGGAGAGGATGGTCGTTTCCAAGACATGCTTTGTCTTTTAGTTTCAGGATCAAAATGGTAGACCCACGTTTCATCCATGGTGACAAGACGACGGCAAAAATTATCCAAATCACGCTGGAACATTTCGAGATTACGCTTGGAAATTTCCAAACGTCGCTTTTTGTTTTCGTCGGTTAACATTCGTGGCACCCATCTTGCAGACACTTTTTTGAACCCCAGTGAATCAATTAAAATGGATTGAACACTACCAAAAGATATATTTAGGATCTCAGCTATATGTTTTATAGTCATTCTTCTGTCTTCCAAAACCAGATTCTCAACTTTTTTGACATTTTCTTCTGTAACGGAGGTTGAAGGCCGCCCAGAACGCGGGTCATCTTTACAGCTTGATCTACCTCTTTTAAATTCAGCCATCCAGTACGCAACCGTAGAATAGGGTACAGCATCACCCCCTAATGTCTGCTGAATGTCCAAAAAAATTTCCTTCGTAGACATTTTTTTCAAACTGAGATATTTTATCACCGCACGTAACTCACTTTTATCCATAATTTTAACTTTTTAGCAACTGGTTGCACAAAAAAAATTATTACATGCGAACGAACTGACAAAAACAAGTGACAGTCTGCATAAATATAGTGTGATAGATACTCTTTAATTTGAATATCGAACTTGATCCAAAAAGGTTTCATATATATGCACTTCTTAGAACTTTTTGATTCACCCTCGTATAAGGTTGTCTCTCTCAGAATCTTTTTTTTTACATTAAATGGGCTTGCGCTTGATCACAATTCACCTGATGGCAAGCGACATTATGATCTAAGGTGGAACGCGCTTACCCAGAAAAAACCGGTTCACTCTTGCTTTGAAAACCGCCAGATTGTAGCTCTCAGGGAACAGGGAACTAGGCAAAGAGTTCCACACCTTCGCAGTTCGCACTATGAAGGTGGAGGCAAACCGCTTAGTACGCGCCTTTGGAACCTCCACGGTATATCGATGCCGCTTTGGTGTTTCCCTGCTCGTCCGGTAGTGGAATAAAGTGACATAAATTATCTATGTGTTGTGCAATTATTTTTTATACATATATTATTAGGACATGTTTGACTAATTAATTAATTAATTAATTTTTTATATATTGTGTAAATTTGACCTGCCTAGTATAAAGCCGTGATAAGGTTAATAAAGTTCTATGACTTCTAAGATTACTTCCTCACTTAAGCCACTATAATTGCATGATTTGATCCCCCCCATGCCCCATTCCACCATCGGACGAGTAGCGAAACACCAAGGCGGCACCGTTATACTGTGGAAGTGCCTAAGTCGCGTACTAAGCGGTTTGCCTCCACCTTCATTGTGCGTACCGCCAAGGTGTGGAATTATTTGACAAATTCCCTGTTCCCCGATAACTATAATCTAACGATTTTCAAGAAGCTAAGAGTGAACCGGTTTCTTCTGGGCAGGCGCGCTCCACCTTAGATTGTAATATTGCTTACCATCAGGTGAATTGCGGTCAAGCGCAAGCCCATTACCAGTAAAAAAAAATCATGGGCAGTAGCGACAATTGCTAGTGTCGTAAATATCAGACTTGGAGGATTCTTTCCTAGGCGGAAAACAAGGACTAGGCCCTAAAATAATATCTAGTAGTTAAAAAAAAACTAAAAAAACACGCGTATCTGGCCGTTTTAAGTGGGTCAAAATCGCGCCCAAAGAAGTCGGTTACAAACAAACATACAAAAAAATGGAATAATTTTATCAAATTAGTGTATTGTCATCGGTCCTCAATAAATCTACAAAGTTTCAACGAAATATGGCCGTTTAAAGTGGGTCAAAAATCAAAATCGCGCCCAAAGAAGCTTACAAACAAACATACAGGTGAAGCTAATATAAAGCGTGTAATAAATATATTTCCTATTCCAGGGCTATCTGGACCAGCTACTCTTCGAAACAACTAACTTTAAAGTCCTGGGTCTCGAATGCAATGAAAGCCATTACGTCGGCGCCAAGAAAAGACAGCGAAAATACCATGAGGACTCCTTAGAACGTGTCAAGTACATACGACATACTATCAAAGGAGATTCTGGCTCAAATATCAAAGAGTTTTTAGAGGATAAGTTTGCAAATCTCGATGGTTATTGCATAGCAGGTCTTCATGCTTGTGCCGATTTGACCATAGAGGCTTTAAGCATATTTTTAAAAAACGTTGAAGCTAAATCTTTAGTCCTAATACCCTGCTGCTATCATAAAATGAGTATGGAAGATGGAAAGTTCAAGAATTTCCCGCTCAGTAATTGTTTAGTCAAGTATTTTGATATGTATAAAGGGAATGATTATATGAAGGTGCCGTTTTTGAGGCTCGGAGCTCAACCGCCGAAATTAGCTGAGAAATTAGAAGATTCTGTTTTCAATCTGCTCGCTAGATCTGTTTTGGAATTGTATGCGCGAAAGCGTAAGTATCAATTTATTATATATTTTTATTTATGCGAGTACTAGATGCGCGTAAAGTAACCTATGTGTTAATCCAAGGTCTTACCTATCTTCATACCAAATTTCATCGAAATCAGTTCAGCCGTTTAACCTCACATACAAACTTTCGCATTTATTTAAGTAAGTTGTGTAACACAAATATAAATTAAGAATTTAGAAAACCCCAACTCAACATTTACAGGTGGTAGCCAACTTGGATTTAAAATGTATCACAATGTGACGACCTCGTTGGCGTAATGGTTACCATGCCGGACTGCCAATCAGAAGGTTCCGGGTTCGATTCCCGGAACGGATATGTAGTATATTAGTTGTGTTAGCTACCATAATACGTACTAGAAATGGTTCAGTATGGGGCTACCAGCCGAGTGTGAAATGTGTCCTAATATTTATTATTATTATTTTATGTATTTATTAATTAATGATTAAGTGTGTGTGTGACACACAAAAAATGTATCTGTTCTACTAATCAATATATGCAGTTGAGGCTAATAAAAAAAAACAGCTACCATCTTGCCTTTTTTCATGAAACATACTGTAAAGAACACTCTCAACTAACAAACATCTTTCGAATAGAATAAAGTAAATCTAAATCAGGCAGACACGTCAAATTTAACACACTGACGTTTTTGCATTGGGGGTTAAAAATATTTGGAGTTTTCAGCGAAATAGGATATATCCTAAGTAGGATACATCCTAAGTAGGATATATCGTATAGTATAGTTATTAAAATGTATATTATTAAGTTATTAAATAGTTGTTATTTTTAGTTAATATTGTATGATCGTTACGAACAAGACTGTTGTCACCTAATCACTATTTTAAGATCTCGTCATTGTACACAGTTATTATCCTAGTTTGTTGAATACTCCTTATCCTGGGAGTATTATTTAATTAATTTGATCTTACTGTGGGACACCCGCCTTAAAATAAAAAGTAAAAGTATTGTGTTATAAAAATAAATTTAAAAGCTTACACAACTCCAAATTTTAGATATTATACATACTTATCTAAATATTTTAAAGCCAGTCACTGACTTCTTTTCTTTTCAGGTAACTGCAAATTAAAAAGAAACAAAAGAAAAGCGGTGAAGACGAAAGTAATGAATAATAACTTCGAAAACTACATTGCAGATGCTCCTAATGGATTTACTTTGCAGTGTATTGAACCTTCCACTGATAGTCTTAAGGTTGAATTTGATATGGAAGAATTAAGATTATATTGGCGCGAAATAGATGAAGTGACTACAAAAAAGGCGGCAATATTTATTCTTCTTCAAAATTCTATGCAGCCAGTCATTGAAAATTTTATCTTGTATGACAGATTGGTCTTTCTTATTGAAAATAACATTAAGAACTGTAAATATAAAAAGATATTCAACAGTAACTTATCACCAAGATGCTTAGCGTTATTGGCTAGTAAATAAATATAACAAACTTTTTAACAATCAAATAGTTTTATTCCCTAATAAACAAAAAATTAAGCACTTAAAATTGAAGTGTTAAAACTTTACATAATTGCACATTTATAACAATAAACAAAATTGAACCCACCAAATGGAATCTTGATGTTGTACTGAACTGCAGTTAAAAATGTTTTAATGTATAATAACCCTGAATATGTTACAGTTTTTGTCTTAAACCATTTTCCAATTCAATATTTTTACTGCTCGGCCGCCCCATTCTTTTTACAAGCATCATTTTCTTCCATTCTATCATTTTATTGGTCTCCGGTTGCTTTATAACCTCCCCTGTGCTAGGGTCTCGAGGGAACACCCCATCCGGGGTTTGTTTCTTCTTTGCCAGGTCCATGTTATGTTTTCTTTTCATGTGCTTATTGTAATTTGGCCAGCATGCAAAATCCCTGGGGCACTGTTCGCACGAATAAGGTTTAACACCTGTGTGAAGGCGAACATGGCAATTCAAAAGAGGTTTGAACCTAAACCTTTTTTCACAATGCGGGCAGGCATAGGGATGTATGTCTGTATGAACAATGCTGTGGCTTTTCAAATGGCGTTGCAAACGAAAACTTTTCCCACATTCTGCACATGTAAAAGGTTTATCATTTGTGTGTATTCCGACGTGGTTTTTTAAAAGTCTTGGTGTTTTGAAGGCAGCATTGCAGAGTTGACATTTGTATGGTCGGCCATCGTTGTGGAGTAACATATGCGCAGTTAATGCATGTTTGAGAAAGAAGCTTTTGCCGCAAACCTCACAAGTATGGTCTTTCTTTCTATCCATATGAGTTACTATATGATTATTGAGACCTCCTTTGTTTTTAAATGTTTTCTGACAAAATTTACAAGTGAGCCCGTCTGTCTGATATATACTAGGAAGTCTCTTGACTCTTTTCAGTTGACTAAACTCTTCTACATGTCTATTCAGTTCTTCATTATTTGAGAAAGACATGTTACATCCCGGACATGCAAATTTTGTTAAAACATGCGACTTTTTATGTTTGCAGGCCGCTATTGTCGTTTTAAACTCCTTGAAACATAAGTAGCATGAAAATTTTAACTGTTTATGGTGTCTTTGGACATGTATTAGAAATTTGTCTAAACTATATCTTCTAATTTTGCAGTCAGTGCAGCGATATGGATTACAAATCTTATGATATTCAATAGAATGTTTATTTAACTCGCCAATTGACGAGAACAGAGTTTCGCAGAACGTACAACACCAGTTGTAGTTCTTCCAAGACAGTTTTAACTGAGAGAGCTGAGCTAATGGTATTGAATCCATATCTAACCTGTTACGACTCTTTGAATATTTATTTAAAGAGATTTCTTGATCACTAAACGTTTCTTCTAGGTTTTTTTCATAGTCTGCTCGATTCTCTTCGTCACTAGATTCACTTTTGACTAAAATATTTGCTTCGCAGACCATTTGAGATGACAAATCTATGTCTCCTTCTTGGTTATACTGATCGCTTCCAGAGGTTTCTTCCTTCACTCCTGGCATACTGAAAATTTGGTTGAGCGTTTGTTGGGCATATTCTACGACTAAAGCGAAGTTGAAGGATTTATTTAACACAGTAATACACTCAAAACAAACAGTTTTAGGCAGTGTTTCATCGTCGAAATCTATAGCAGAGTTTACACGAGCCAGTTTTTCCATCAATTCGTATTTTTGCACTTGATCTGAGTGCAAATCCACAAGCTTGTTGTTTATCTTTGTTTCGGCACACAGCCGGCAGTAAGAATTTAAATTCATCTTACATAAAATCTCAAATAAATACGATTTGAAGAAAATCCTGTTTACAAACTAAAATTAATGACATTGACATATTTGGCTCTTGCTTGTGATTAGCGCACTGTCGTAGACAGAGAAAGCAATTTGTCTATGCGCACTGTGCATCTTCTCTTTCTACGGTGCCCTCTTTCTACGGCACCTCAGAGTAACGACTAAAGTCGTTACTCTGAGGTGCCCTTCGTAGAAAGAGAAGATACATAAATCTGTGGTGATAAATAGAAGATAATTATATAAATCTGTGATGCCTATTCATTGGGCCCTAACGTAGACAGATTGTTTGCTCTGTCTACGGGCCCTAATGTGAAAGTTTTTTTTTAGATATGGTTATATTTACTGAGTTTGTTGATGATTTACTATTGTTTAATTATCATATTTTTATATTTATAAATAAATTATAGTTGTATTTAACAAGACATTTACAAATCATAGAAAAAAAACGAAAAATTTGTATACTAAAAAAATAATAATAACAAAATAAAAATTAAGCCACCCGCCCAAACGTGCCCATCAGGCTTGCCGCATTGCCTCTTTGGATTGCAAGGGAAATATGTTGCACAAGGTATTCCCCGGCCCGCGGGGATTGAATTAAACAATATTTAAATTATCATATAAATTATTGTTTAATAGTACCTATGTTTTAAATAGGTAAATTAATCGAATTGGTTTAATCTACAATATTATTTAGAAATTGAGATTAGACTTCAGAGCATAGACTTATGTTTCCACAAATTACAGTAGATTGTATTATCAGGACCACAGATCAGAAAAATAGATATGTACTATCTTCTCTTTTTACGAGTATTCCTGATGTTCCTAAAATTAGAACCTAAAGGGTTCTTTAAGCAAATAAACGCCGAAAAGGTGATTCTATGCAGCAATTCGAAAATAAAACACAATTAAATTATATATATCATGATTCATTTTTATTTTCGAAACAACAGTACACAAGTACTCTTGTAAACTCGATGGACCAATTACAAAGTTCCGAGACTTAATTTCAAAAAAATATTTTACTTAAAATAAAATAAGAGCACAAACTTTTTATCTTTATACCCAATTTTTCTTCATTAATTTGATCTTATTTTCATCCATAACATGAGCGATAGAATAAAAAGATTGGGCAAGTGCGAGTCAGGCTCGAAGGCATGAAGGGTTCCTTGCTATTGTTTTTTGTCCAATCTGTCACCTCTAGGGGACAGATTGGAATATCCAAAAATTAGCAAGAACAAACACATTTGTTGTATTGGATTGGATAAGGGGGGCCCCTTAAAATATTTATTTTAAAAATGAATACATAATTAAATAATCTGTGACTATAAGGGTCTACGTAAAAACGACTACAAAAACTATAATCCGCTTAACATCGGAAGCTCCTCTGTTTTGCAAGTTGCTTTTTTTCTTTTACCTTTTTTTGCGTTGATCAAATTCTTCGTCCATTCTTGCAAGTCATTTGTTATACTCAATTCCTTAGGTTTACCAGTCGCGGGGTCTATCTCCATTTTCCCATGAGGCGTGACTGTCGCTTTCGCTAACGACATACCGTGAATACGCTTCAAATGTTTGTCACAGTTCGACCAGCACGTGAAGTTGAGACAACAGATCTCACAGCTAAAAGGTCTCGCTCCGGTATGTTGGTACTCATGATTCTGCATATGCTTTCTAACCTTAAACTTCTTTTGACAGTATTTGCAAGAAAACGGTTTTATATCCATATGGACAGTCATGTGTCCCCGTAGAGAATCTTTGGACCGGAATAATTTCTTGCAATCATCACACTGAAACGGCATAACCAAGTTGTGGTTTTTGACGTGTTCTCGTAACTGTCTGATGGTGTAAAAAGCTTTGCTGCATATTTTGCACATTTCCTTCGGGTCGCGTTCTTGTAGTTTGTGCATTTTTGTGTGTCCATCGAGCGTGCTTTTGGATAGGAACGCTTTGCCACATCTTTCGCATGTGAAATCTCTTTTTCTCTCTGTATGTATCTGTTTATGTTTTTTGAGGAACCACGGACTTTTCGCTTTGAAGTAGCAGATGTTACAGACAACTTCTTCCTCTGATATGGGCAATTTTCTTCGTTTTACTGGCGGTTTAAGTAACGGGGGTTCTAGTTTGTTATCGTGACATCTAAAGTCCCTCATGTTCTTGAAGTGTTGACTGCAAGCGGAGCACTGAAAGCGGGACTTGTGCGTTAGGAGGTGATATTGTCGGTCGGATTCTGATATTGGCGTGTAACAGAAGTGACAACAGCTTCTGAAAATGTAAAAAAGACTGATTTGAGAAAATAAAACAGCGAAATTTAATAATGAATGAAAATATTACCATGACTAGCTAGAGTCTAAATTAGGGTAATTAAATAAATAAAAAGATTAGGACTTTTATTTTTTTAGCATGACACACTCGCATTAGAAACTTTCTCAGCTTACATAAGCTAATATAATCAAGACTATTTTAAAATTTTCATCAAAATCAGTTTAGCTGTTTGTGTGTGCAGGAGTACACGAGCATAGTTTCTGTCTACTATTTTTTTTTTTATTGGGATACATTCACACACGGCTGGTTAGCCCCACACTGAACCATTTCTAGTTCGTATTATGGTTGTTAACACAACTGATATACTACATATACATACATACATATTATATATAAATACATACATATTTAACACCCAGACACACAGACAACAAATTTAGTTAAGCACAAAAATGTTGACCGGGCCGGGAATCGAACCCGGAACCTTCTGATTAGCAGTCCGGCATGGTAACCTTTACGCTAACGAGGTCGTCAAATATTATAGTGTGATAGTATCAGACTTGATATAATATGTGAAAAAAAACAGAATGGGAGCTCGGAAGCGGACCTGACTGTTGACACCGGCCCGATCACTAAGTCCTCTTCTTCTTCGTATGAGCTAAGTGGCCAAGCTCTGGTGTCGAGAGTTTTCAAGCCACCCGAAGACCTCTGACTTGGCTTCACAACGGCTTGTCCTAAGGCTAACAGCCGGGGCCTACAATTTAACGTGTCATCTGACCCACGGATCGCCAAGTAATATGTTTTAAACTAACTAACTAACTGGGTTGGCGCGTCGACCCGAATCGGATCCTGGCTTCCGATGCCAGGAGACGCCACTGTTTTCGGTCCTGTGCCTTCTCCTGCCACTGCGTGACCTGAAGATTGCGCAGGATTGGATCTTTTAAGCTTAAAATTATTATTATAATAGAAAGTAAGTACTTACATGAGATTAGGTCTGTGCTCAAAAACGTGTTGAGCAAAATTTTCCAAAGTATTTGAATCATCGTTTTCACAATCTATACATTTCATCCCAAAACACTTCTTATGAAACGATATGCAATGTGTCTTCAAAATTGTGAACCCATCTACTTTTAAGCCACAATATTTGCAAATATGCGGATAATCACTCCATACTTCTATTTTTGTTGAATCTTCCTCTTTGACGCTTGTTGTAGGTACAGTTGTTTCAATATTCAATTTCTTATCATCTTTTGTATCAGGATCATTTTCAGATTCAGCTGTCGGCAATAGTCTTTGATGTTTTGTATCATATAAAGGTGGGAGAGGTATTTTATTCAAATTATGATTATTTGAACAACTTTCGTTTTTCTTACTTAAAGACGATTCTTTGATTTTCTTCACTATGTCCTTTGCTTTGAATTTGTTTTTACTATTTTCCTGTTTCTTTTTAGAAGATTCGTTTCTCTTAAAATTATATTTCTGTAGATGAGTTAGCAATGAGCTTTTATGAGTAAAAGGATGTCCACACATGTTGCAGTTGTATTTGTGAGTGTCAATGTGAGCGGGGGACTCTAGTTTAATGTTGCAGTATTGGCAGTATTTGCTGTAAGAAATAAGTATATTATTATGCAATAATAATAAATGTTCTTCTACTAATGAATAAATATATAATTATGTATTATGATTATAACTAAAATCAAGTAGAAGAACATATTTATTTTTAAGGTATAATTATAATATTGCCCCCACTAGTGGGGTTAAGCCAGGCAGGACTAAATGGATGCGAATGTGGAACAAAATATGCATTATTCATAGTAACGAAAAATGTAACTAATACTTAATATTAAAAGCAGATGTGTCACAAATGACGTTTTTGAAAATATTATACTATTTTTGTACATGTACGACAAACTCATTGGCATAATGTCAACCAGAGGGTCCCGGGTTAGAATCTCAGCATAGCCAACATTTTTGTGATGAATTAAATTTTCTGGCTGTTGTTCTGGCTGTTAAATATCTATTGATAAAAAGTTTTTATTTATGTATGTATTAGCAATCATAATACAAACTATATTTAATATATATACTATAGTGAATATTTATTTATTTAATATTATGTTAAAAAGCCTCACCTAAGAGATGGTCTGTGCACTTTCACATGATCTACAAACTCATCAAACCCGACTGCAGGTTCTTCACAATCCATACAGTGGAACATACAACACACCCCATGTTGCTCCTGGTTGTGTATACGTAGGTCTTGCATAGTGGGGATGTTTGTACCACAGTGGGAGCAATGCCATGGGTATGAGGACCAAGAATCATCTAGGGCATCAGAATTTGTATCTGAAAATTAGGAGAATACATTTTATTGGTAACATTACATGCCACTTTTATGACCCTAGGCATTAGACCAGGTCACAAAACTTCATAGGTTATACAAATACAAATCATTTATTGATAACACCAAAGTTACATACAAGTCAAATAATATGATATCTTTACAAAAGTATATGATTTATGTATCCATGTCAATTTTCAATTTACTCTGTAATAAATTGAAGAGAAGATAAGATAGAAGATAATAAGATTAAAAACAAATAAAAAAAAAACAACATATTTTCAATTATATTCTAGTAATATAATATCATTACAATAGTATATGATATTAATCAAAATGTCAATTTTCACTACTAATTCTAGTATCTAATATAATATCAATACAAAAGTATATGTTACCAACACTCTTGGAAATGCTGGCTTGCAAGGATGCTGCGGGAACACATTACTGGCTTAGTGACAGATTTTTCTATTTGAGGGTGGTTGCTAGCCAGGGTAGCAAAATTAAATGATCTACCACCTTTCTAAAGTAATAATCTTATATTACAAGTAATATATCTTTTGGTAAATTACAAGTTTGGTGCTGTAGAGAGAACACTTTTAATCATTAAGGCTATTTTACATTTGGGCATAGTAAATTTATGTTTATGTCATATACTTACTAAATATGTTCGCATTATTACAGACAAACATTATACAATCATAAATGTATCAAGGTAAGGTTAAAATCTTTAGGGGTTGGAAATATGACTTGCAACTGTCTCTTTGATGTAGATTGCATGTATACATTTCTTCCTTGATCTAAACACCTATTCCGCTAATGCTCTGCCCTTGTCTATAAGGCAGGCTGAATCTCTTCATATTTTCAAAACTAAATTATTTAATCACTTTCTATTCATTATTTTTTTTATGTTTTTTCTTCTTTCCATTACTATGTTTGTACATATTTATTTATGTAGTTTACCTGTACCACCGCTTTCTTTTGTATGATTATTAATGCATTCCCGATTGCCTGGTAGAAATCGCCATAGATATGGCCGCCATTGTACTTTACTTTTTAGTTTTTAATTTTAAATATGTTAATGGTTGTACAATAAAGATATATTCTATTCTCTTTCTGTGCTATTACTCAAAAAGATTATTCCGTACCTCAGCAATGATGAGATGTGACCATTGTATGCTACCAAAACTGTAAGCTTGCTGGCGGTTTTGGCAAGCATGTATAGTGCATAAGACTCTTGTTATTTTGTGTATGTAAATTATCTACTTGAACCTTCCAATTTAAACAGTCCTCCAGAGTTAATTCTAGAAACTTATTTGAGTCAATAATGTCAATGTATTGTCCGGAAAATGTATATTTAGGTGAATGAATCTATTTTTCTATTTTGAAATGACATTATTTTTGTCTTGCTGTGGTTTATTTTTAAATTATGTATATAAAAGCTTACCTCTATTGGCCCAGCAATAGAGACCTATGTAATTATTTTCTTCCTTTATAAACTCCAAATTATCCACTTCTGAACTAGCTTCAATATCATTTTGCTCATCAAGAAACATAGCATTCAATATATCCTGCGAGTCTTTAGATTGCACAAAAAACTCGTAACATTTATTTAGCGAGTCCAAGCATTCTGTACATATATTTTCAGGCAATTTTTCATTGGAAAAATCAATAATTTGATCTTTGAAAATATGCATTTTCTCTTTCACTGAATATTGCAAATTTTTATTGTTTTTAATACTTATCAAACTCTCTTGTGCTTTTTCGATTGCGCAGAAACGACAATACGATGCTGGTCCAGGCATATTTTGTATGGATTGTAAACAAAATACGATAGTAGTGTTAAAATTATGGTGTAAAATTTTTTTTTTTTTTTTTTTTTTTTTTTTAAGAGTAGCTTTTGCCTTTAGGCACAGCCAGCGTCATGTCATCGAATTAAGAAAAAAAAAAGAAACGAAAATAAATTAAGGGTATCAAAACCACATTATTAAGTTCAAGAAAGAGAAAATAGAAAACTAAAGTTTAAGCTTATTACAAGAAAGAAAAGAACAAATTACACGAAAAATAGCAGGGTCAATACATGAAAGCAGAACAGACATCGAAGTAGGAAAAGAAACTAGTTTTGAAAGTGAAATGAGGAAAGAGGACCGATCAAGAAGAGGACAGGTGAAAAACAAATGATTAAGGTCCCCTTCATCAAATCCACACTCACATAAGGAAGAGTTCCAAATACGCAATTTCCTCATGTGAGTGGGAATACAGCAATGCCCCAACCTCATGCGAATGATGCATGAGGACAAGGATTTACTAAGGGTGATCTTTGAGAACCAAGGCTTTCGAGGAACTACAGGTTGTAATATAGCATATGAGGATCCTCTGATACGAGATGAAAAACTCCAAGCTGCATTCCAGGACAAGAACAAACGAAGTTTTGGGAGGGAAGAAAGATCATGCGGAAATATACAGAATGGAATCTTGTCACCGGAAACAACGGCGTCTTTTGCTACGCGGTCAGCACGTTCATTGCCAGCCACCCCAACATGACCTGGGATCCAGATAAGACTAACTTGAAGACCAGAAGAATGACACTCTGAAAGCGCTTCCTTAAGAAGAAAAAGAATTAAATTATGAGAGTAAGAAGAAAATGGATTAGAAAGAAGAGACTGAAGAGCACTACGGCAGTCTGTGAAAATAAGAGTGCGGGGCAACTTAAATAAAAGAACATAACGAACAGCTTCTAAAAGAGCCCAACACTCACCAGAAAACACAGAGGTTTCCGGAGGGAATTTGACTTTTTGGACAATATCATATTGTTCATGGAAAATGCCACAACCAACACAGCCAAAAGTCGAAAATTTAGAAGCATCCGTATAAATAGTATGCCAATCTGGAAAATCCCTTTTCAATAAACCTCTCAAATATTCATCAGCATGATTATCACCTGCGCAAATGTCAAAATTCAAAATAATAGAAGGAACGGAAACTATAACATTATAACTGAAATAGAAGACGGGAAGAACAGGAAGACGGGCAACGGGATCTTTCAAAGATTTATAAATAGAAAAGCTCTTAACAAGACAAGGTAATGACTTGAGGCGCCAGAAACGAGAAGACGAAGAAAAATCCAGTAAGAGCTGAAGTTTCGGAGGAAGAGGATGATGGGAAAGCTGAAGGCAACGAAAGAAAAACCTATTACAAAGAAACTGACGACGAAGGCGTAAAGGAGCTTCACCACACTCCACTTGGAGTGCATTCGTGGGAGAAGATTTCATAGCCCCAGAAATAATGCGAAGAGCATTAGACTGGATAAGGTTAAGTTTTTTAATGTTCCCTTTACTAGTAGGTTCCAAAAGGAAGGACCCATAGTCTAAAATACTACGTATACACGCATTGTAAATAAGTTTTAAAGTAAAGGGATGAGCACCCCACCAAACTCCAGACAGACAGCGGAGCAGATTAATACCCTTCCAACATCGTTCAGAAATATAATTACAGTGTAAAGAGCCACTTAGTTTACTGTCCAGAATCATACCTAAAAATTTTACCGACTCTTTAATGGGGAGCCTTGCCCCTTTCACACAGATATCAGTGACAGGAGTACAACGCTTTCGAGAGAAGATAACAACGCTACTTTTTGACGGAGAAAGATCTAGACCATTTAAGTTTAACCAAGAATCTAAATTACTGAGAGAGTTAGATAATACCTCAGACGCACATTCAATTTTACAATGGGATGAGTATAAAAGTATATCATCTGCATATTGAAGAATACGACAGAGACCAACAGATGATTCCAAATCATAAGTATATACGTTATAAAGAAGTGGACTGAGAACAGAGCCCTGCGGCAAACCCCGCCAAATAACTCGAGAAGGAGAAATGGAAGGATTGCTACAGCGAAGATGAATATACCTCTCCGTAAGTATATTCATGATAAAGTTGCACAGCTTAACAGGAACATTCAGCCGACATAATTTGACTTTAAGAATGGAAAGCTGAACACTATCATAAGCAGCGGATATATCAAGAAAGGCACCGACAAGGAACTCATTACGAGAGAAAGAGAGACGAATATCAGTGGTAAAAATACTCAAACTGTCTATAGTACTTCTACCTTTCCTAAATCCAAATTGAGACTTAGCAAGCAGGCCTCGGCTTTCAAGAAACCACTCCAAGCGGTTTTTAATGAGGCGTTCAGCTAACTTAGTCAAAACAGAAGAAAGCGCAATTGGGCGATAGGAACAAGGATCTTCAGAATCTTTGCCAGGTTTAAGAATAGGGACTATTAATTGGGATTTCCAAGAAATAGGAACAACACCAGAATCGAAGATAGCATTAACGAGAGATAAAAATGCATAGAGAAATTTATCACTGGCCTTAGAAAAAAAGGAATAAGGAATACCGTCCATACCCGGGGAAGAATCCCTTGTAGATTTTAACACATTTTTCAATTCAGTTAAGGAAAAAGGAGCATCCAAAGGGTCGGAAGAAGAAGGGGCACAAAAAGAAGGAAGTTCAGAGGGAAGGGGGCAATACTGAGGGGCTAATTTATCCATGAAGGAGTCAGCCCAAGACTGAGTAGGTGAGCAACCTCGAGGAGATGAGCACCAGGCTCGTCTGAACCTACGCATTTTCAACCAAATAATAGAAGAAGGAGAACAGGGGTTAAGGCTACAGCAAAACCTCTTCCAGCTCTCACGTTTCTTAGACTGAAATAGACGTTTAGTCTGAGCAGCGATCCTATTCTGTTCAGAATAATTCTCCTGCGTCATTGAACCAGAAAATTTTATTTCAGCAGCTTTACGGATTTTTACAGCCTCACTACAATCCCTGTCCCACCAGGGAGGAGGAGGAAGCTTGTTACGAGAAGGTTTCTTATTAGAAAAAGATTGACCTGCACAGTCATGAAGAAGGTTAATAAGAGCGTCGGAGCAAAAAGAAATATTTGAAGGATTCGCAACAGGAAGAGATGCAGTAGCAGAAGAAGTAAGCATCTGAAATTTTTCCCAACCAGGATCATCAAACTTATTCAGCAAATATTTTAATAACGGAGGAGAAGCAGGAACAGGATAGGAGTTAAATCTTGGGCATTCAAGAAAAATAGGGAAGTGATCACTACCATGAGAAGAAGGCAGAACTTGCCAAGTAAATAAAGAAGCAAGGTCAGGAGAACACAAAGATAAGTCAACCGCACTAGAAAATTCATGAGGACGCGTCCTCCTAGTAGGAGAACCATCATTTAAAATACAAAGATTCAAATCATCCAGGGAATTTAATAGAAACTGACCAGCAAGATCAGATCTACCACAACCCCAAGCCGAATGATGACAATTCAGGTCGCCCAGAACCAAAATAGGCCTGGGCTGACCTTTGAGGAAAGAAACAACTTTAGGAAGAGCATTTCTCTGCTTTATAGGATCAGGAACATATAAAGAAACCACTGTAAAGGACTTTAGACGAATAGCCACAGCTTGAAACTCAGGACAAAAAGGAACATTTAAAACAGAAAAAGAAATGTTATCCTTCAGAAGAAGGACGGCACCACCATAACCATCATGTCTGTCACATCGCAAAGAAACAAAACCCGGGACCCTGAACTGAGAGCCAGGCTTGAACCAAGGTTCAGAGATAGCCAAAACAGAAAGATTATATTTATTAATTAAATAAATGAGGTCAGACTTTTTGTTATTAAGGGATCTACAATTCCAGAGAAGAAACTTGAGATCCATTATGGATCAGAGAAAATAAAGAATTCAAATCAGCAGCAGCGTTGGACGGTGAGGGAACAGGAGAAGAAGAAGGTCGACGACCAAGAAGAGAGGACAGTTGATTGAGGAGAGCCAGAAGTTGGGAAACCAGATTTTGAGCATTCAGTTGAGAAGGCATATCTTTTCCAAGAGCACATCCATTAGGAGCAGCTCCCGAGAAATCTTCCTTAATGATATTAGCATGAGCCACACGGTCAAAACCTAATGGCTCATGAACACAGGAATTTTGTCTAGGTCTTTTGGGGCTCCGAATTTTAGACTTCGGAACCTGGGCAACTGTACTCTGAACGCCTGCGGCCTGAGAAGATCGAAGAGTAGTCGTAAATGAAGCCGGGGAAGATGAGACTTCAGCAAAAGATTTTCTTGACATGGGATGAAGCTTAGACGCTTCAGAGTAAGACAAGGAGTCGCGAGACATTGATTTTTTTATTGCAAGCTGACGAGAATACTCGGTACAGTTCTTGTTTATGGCAAAGTGACCCCCCTTGCACCAAATGCAAGAAGCATTTTCTGGGGCTACGTCACACGAGGCTGCGGAGTGCGAACCAGCGCATTTAAAACACACAGGTTTAGACCGGCATAACTGCTTGGTGTGACCATACCTACAACAATTGTAGCATTGTATGGTAGGCAGCATATATTGTTCAACAGAAAGCATATTGTAACAGAGGGAGACCTTTGACGGCAACACTTGGCCGTCAAAGGTTAAAACAACCGTTTGAGACGGTTTCCATGTAACAGTACCATCAACGAAACTTTTAAAATTCAGTCGCCTTGCTTTAATAAGCGTAACTTTTCCATAATGAAGAGGGACTCGCAGTTCACTAAGAATTTCACTTTCGGACATGTCCGTCGGAATCCCTCGAACAATGCCCATCCGCGAAATTACAAATGAGGGGACAAAGGCCTTAAAACCTTCCGCCAATAAAAGCGGAGACACCGCAAAAGCGTTTGCAGAGTCAACCGAATTGAACGTTATAGAGATTCTATTACGGCCAATTCGTTTGACTGACCCGTCAACGATTCCACAGAACGCCGATGAATGTTTGAATAAAAACCGTCCAAACGTGACAGGATGAAGTGAAAGGCCAGAAGTGTCAGAAGTTTCTATTCTCTGAACATGGATGATGAATGGGCCAAGGTCAGAAATGAGATATTTTTGTCTAGGAACAGAACCTTGGCCTAGCTGAAGGGAGGAAGGAACTGGGACCTGACCTAAAGGAATTGGAACTGATTGGGTAATGGCCGAGGAAGGTTGAGGAAGGATGGCTGGAGAGAAATGGCTGATAGGCGTAGAACGACCGGATTTTAGAGTGTTTCCTGATGAAAAACTTTCATCATCAGAGTCAACTAGCTCATTGC
Source organism: Mellilla xanthometata (assembly GCA_035578125.1). NCBI lineage: Eukaryota > Metazoa > Arthropoda > Insecta > Lepidoptera > Geometridae > Mellilla > Mellilla xanthometata. The sequence continues at coordinate 8,227,025 of JAPUBQ010000027.1, forward strand.
GGCTGCGATGCGCAACATGAGCTTTTTTCTCTCGCTTACGCTTGGATTTGCCAGATTTTACAGTTGTAAAGGCCCCCGGAGAAGGCGGAGTAGGACTAAGGGGCGTGGACAACCACCCACCACCCCCACCAGGATCAGGAGGATCCCCCATTCTACATAGGTAGGAAGCGGAAAACAAAAATGGATGAACTAAGGAGCAAATTAAAACAGTAATGAAATAGTGATATAAATGATAAAATCTAACTAAATTTTAAACTACAAACAAATTCAAACTAAAATAATGCAAATAAGATGGAAATATGAACCAAATAATGGGATTAATTAATAAAATATTAATAAAGAAAAATTCAAACGACAGCCGCGGACGATGACAATCAGCCGAAAAAGTGTAAAATTTTATCAAAACAATAAACTACTTCGGCTTTAATGACTTTGAATTTGTATCCTCTATGAATTTTGCTATTATATCACAAAATACCCACAGACTAAAAGGTAGGAAAATTCCTTAATAGAGTTTTTTTTTAAAATAGAGTTGAATGTTTATCGATTTTACCGATTACTTTTCTACAACTACGACTAACTAAAAAAACGTTGACAGTTGCCCAAATAAAAAATAAATTGGAGTCTAAAGAGTCGAACGAAGCGAAGATCTATTTGTTTATGTTTATATTCAGAAAATGAAATAATCGCAATGGATAATGTTGATAACTCATACTGCCGTTTATGTGCAGAGCCTAAAGGCACTGAAAAACTTCTGGACCTCCAATGTGACTCTAAAATACAGAACGAAGTGATGGTCAAGTTGACTTTTCTCAACGCTTTGTATGTAAACGTTACCGACCACGATTCCCTGCCCAAAACGATATGTTTCATCTGCTACGAGTCTCTAAACAAAGCCTACGACTTCCTAGAAGGTGTCAAGAGAGCCCAGGACATCTTAACCAACTTATTCACGGCTAGCGACTTGGCTAAAAACGAAGCATCTGACGACGAATTTTTCGATGATATATTGACATCGGAGTCTATAGGCTGCTCTCCAGACATCAAAACGGAGGATTCGACTCTTGGAGACACTAAATTGTTGAATGAATTTGAATTTAAAAAAGAGCCAAAGGAGGACAAGGATTTGGAAAGTCTTCAGTCTTTGAATGTTCACGATTTCCTTGATGCTACGATGCCCTTGGCTCTGTACGCCAAACAGGTGCGAAAAGAAAATAAAGACACGCATGTTCTTAAAGAAGATATAGAGATTGAGAAAGAAGATGAAGATGCGGGCGTTATAATAAATAATTGGTCAGAATACCCTTGGGTGTGCGGTTTCTGTAGCATAGAGTTTATAAGTATGGATATGCTAAGATCCCATGTGAAACTGGTGCACGGTAAATGCTGTGCGCACTTCTGTTTTGATTGTAAGATGGCCAAGAAAGATGATTTCAGCGCTTTTGTCAAACATATAAGGAAGCATCGGAAGTATTTGAGGTAATGTTGATTAACTACCAAATATTGAGAAAATAATGTTTTATTTTCTCAATGACATTATTTATTTCTTTCAATACTAAATAATTCATATTTATTATATACTAAATACTGTAATCTAGAACTTAATACAATTTACATTTCTAAAATAGTAATTAATTAGCCTTAGGCCTTGTTTAGTGTGTGATAGGTTTGCGAGCTTACCTAGAAGAAACTGGTTTACTCTCGCCTTGAAGACAGTAAGGTTGTAGTTCAGTGGGAACAGAGATTCCGGCAAGGAGTTCCACAGTTTGGTCTTCCGTACTATAAACATGGAAGTGAATTGCTTTGTATGGTTTTTTGGAATTTCCACTGTATGCAGTGCCTCTCTTCTGATCTTCCTGATAACCTGTTACTAGGCTTAGTACCTACCAACTATATTGAGGGTGGGGACTATATTGAGGGTGTTGTAAAATAAATAATAGTTTAAAAAAACTAAAAAACGCTTTTTTTTAAATAAAATTATTTATTTTTTAATAACACTATTATTAATTTATATTCATTTAAATTTTTTACACTATTTTCTTAATTTAAATTCATTTAAATTTATTTTCTATTTTTTAGTTTGGTTTTCTATAAAAAGCTTGTTTTTAGTTTTTTTAAACTATTATTTATTTTCTACTTTTTAGTTTGGATTATTTATACTAGCTTGTTTTTTTTAATTTTAAACTTTTGCAAGACTCAATTTTGGCCGTTTAAAGTTGGCCAAAATCGCACCCAAAGGAGTCGGTTACAAACAAACATACAAACAAAAATTAAAAAAATGGAATAATTTTATCAAATTAGTGTATTGTCATCGGTCCTCAATAAATCTACAAAGTTTCAACGAAATCTGGCCGTTTAAAGTGGGTCAAAATCGCGCCCAAAGAAGTCTGTTACATACAAACATACAGGTGAAGCTAATATAAAGTGTGTAAAAATAGCAAAGACCTAAGGGAGTCGCAGTGTAAATAAGTTCGGGAAGCCCTGTTCTATACCTTGAATTAACTCAGGCTTAATTTTTTTCTGGTCTAAATGTATGTAACACTGCAGGGTGCAGCTAGTAATGATATTAAAAAAAAAAAAAAACTTATTTTACTTGTAACGCTAGACCAGACCAAGTTCGTACGGTAAATCTTAATTATTGTCAAGAACATCTGAGCTTGCTAACGCAACTTTTATTCCCCGGCGGTACAACTTCTTTGTATTGTACGCTTAGTTTCTCAGATTTATGGTAACACCCGTGCGGAAATGCGAATTCTTTTATCTCCTAAACAAGGTAAACAGAGTACTTTGCATTCTTAATGAAAATAATTGGCCGAGTGCGAGTCGAACACGCACGTTAAGAGTTCCGTACCATCTTAATATATATAAATCTCGTGTCACAATGTTTGTCCTCAATGGACTCCTAAACCACTTAACCGATTATAATAAAATTAGCACACCATGTGCAGTTCGATCCAACTTGAGAGATAGGATAGTTTAAATCTCAAATTATAGTCGCAATTTTAATTTATTGCTAGTTATTGTCTGTTATTATTTGACAGTCACAATTATCTGTTAACTCCAACAAACTCAAACAACGTTAGCCGGGTCAGCTTGTACTTATATACTACCTGTACAGTGGTAGTTAAAGAATTACATCTGGCTCTTTATATAATATATTTAGAGTAATTTAGTCAAATTTAAGAAAAACATGTTAGAATTATTGTAAATTGACTAAACTTATTCTTATTCTAAACTAAATAAAAATGTAATGTGTCTTAACCTGACCTCATTGTCACCAACCAATATTATGTTGTTTCTTTCTAATTAATTTTATTTGATGACCTCATTGGTGTAATGGTTACCATGCCGGACTGCTAATCAGAAGGTTTCGGGTTCGATTCCTGGCCCCGCCACAACTTTGTGCTTAATTAAATTTGTTGGCTCTGGGTCTGGGTGTTAAATATGTATCTATATAAAATATGTATGTTATATAGTATGTATATATAGTATATCATTTGTGTTATCTACAATAACACAAACTAGAAATGGTTCAGTATGGGGTTAACCAGCCGTGTGTGAAATGTGTCCTAGTATTTATTTTATATTTGTTCATGTTGTGTACACATAATTAGGAAAATCTAGCTTTGATCCTGGTAATTTATTTTAATTTGGTTATTGTCTTGATTGTTTTCTGTTTTAGGAACCATAATAAATGAATAAATAAAAAATAAATATTAATGTGACATCTATGTTTAATAGTAATAAAAGCACTTAGGTAGTAGATTAGGGAAAATATTGAGTTTTATCATTAAAAACAATTACATTAAATAATAAAGTGTTCATTCATTTTAGACTGAGAATAAAAAGCTTTATGATATTGCAATTTTCTTCTACATAACAAAATCAAAATCAAATCATTTATTAACCTTATGACTATGTTTGTCATACACGGCACGTCACTTACGAATAACATTTTATTAAGATTATATAATTTTTAAGAACTTAATCACAATAATAAAGATTAATAATAATACTACATGATAAAAATAAGACTAAAATTAATATGAAAATTATATTTTGTGTCACTGAATGTAATTTATATAAAATGTCATGAAGATGTTATATTGTTAATCTTGTTAATCTGTAATAAATTTAATTTAATAGTACTAACTGTGGACCAAATACTGAGTTAGGTAGTACACTAGGGAAAATCTCGAATTTTATCATTAAAAACAATTGCATTCAATAATCAACTGTTCATTCGTCTTAGACTGAGAATAAAAAGCTCTAAGATATTGCAATTTTCTTCTACATAGCTGACTGTGGACCATATACTCATAAGCGAAATCAATTCTTTCAGGAACTTCTGTTACTACTGCTTCGACGAAGTGGAAAACCTTGCAGAACTGAAGGTACACATTAAGCAGCACTGCATTAAACCTCAGACCGCTTGCCCACTCTGCGGTGAAATACACAAAAACGAGGACTCACTCGCTTTACACCTACAAGACTACGGCTCTGATAAACCAAAACGTAGACCCAGACGAAAACCCAACACTCCTTACACAATAGAAGAATTAACTTGTGATTTATGTAAGAAAGTATACAAGAACCCAAACAGCCTACGGGATCATAGAAAACTTCATACCATTAATAGAAAAAGGGACTATACGTGTGACCGTTGTGGCAAGACATTCTACAACAAAGGAACGTTGACGTCTCACATCTCACTGTCTCACGACAAAATACGTCCACATGTGTGTAGGATATGCAACAGGTCGTTTCTATTCCCTAATATGTTGCGGAGACACGTTGAGATGCATTCCGGTGTCAAACCTTTTTCCTGCGAACAGTGTGGTCGTGGTTTTAGGTTACAATATCAGTTGAACGCTCACAAGATTGTGCATACAGACTCCATGCCGTATGTCTGTTCGTATTGCAATAAGGCATTCCGGTTTAAACAGATTCTCAAGAACCATGAACGTCAGCATACGGGGGCTAAGCCCTATTCGTGCCAGAACTGTGGTATGGAGTTCACTAACTGGTCCAATTACAACAAGCATATGAAGAGACGGCATAACACGGATACGTCCAAAAAGAAGATTACTCCTGAAGGTGTGTTCCCAATCAACCCGGAGACAGGCCAGATTATCCAGGTGGATCTAGCGGAGACGGCCGAGTGGAAGAGTAAGATTATGATCCCTGGGAAGAGGGGGAAGAAGAAGATTATAAAGGAAGAAGAAGTAGTCTAATTTTTAGTTGTATTGTTTTAGATAAATTAACTTTTTTACCAGATAAATTGATGCTAGATAAATTACACGGAAAAAATCTGTACAATCTAGACTTGAACATACTATTTTTTTAAAACAATACTGCTAGACATTAGCCAAGCATGTCATATAGCCACATGAGTCAGCGACAATGACTAAGGGTGGAGCATGCCTAGTCTAATTTGAGAAATGGGACATGGGACGTAACATCACTAGTAGCATGTGGTACGATTTGCAAAAATATACTCTGAAATATAACATAATAATAAAAAAAATAAAAAATATCATAATTAATTATCTATTAATTGATCGGTAAAATATTGTTTTTTACCAACAAATATGATTATGATTATCTCGCTATAAATTGTAATGATAATAATTTAGTGTATAAAGAGTATTATTTTTAGTGTAAATAATGCAAATTGTACCAAATTTTATTCTCACTATTGGCTTCATAACCCAGGTTATATAGCATTTGAAATGGATTATAAATATGTATGATTTGATGTGAAAAATATGTTTGAATGTCTCTTGACTTTTTGAGTATGAGTGTGGACAGACAGATAGGAATGCCGGCCTAAGAAAGTATGGATGGATTGTGTGAATGACGATATGACCAGGAGGGATGTGAATACAGAGATGACGAATGACAGAGATGTATGGAAGAAGCGTACATACTGTACCGACCCCACATGAGGTGGGATAAGGGGAAGAAGAAGAAGAGTGAATGAATGAATGAATTATTTATTGTCTATGAAACCAGGTACAATAGGTGTTATATTGGACGTCATAAAAAACTTATAACTAAACTAAATATTTAGTATTGACTTTTATGTGTTTGTCGTGTTATGTGTTAAATATATACCCAATGAAATTTTTTTCTTTGCATGTATTCTTCTTAAGCTTTATTCACAAATTGTAAAGTATTAAATAGTGCAAATATAATGTTTAGGTTAGCATGTTTTTAATAACGGCAGGGTCTTAATATTTTTTTTTTTAATAATTTTGTAATCACAAGTATTAAAATAATTTGCCAAGTGCGAGTCAGGCTTGCGCATGAAGGGTTCCGTACAATTATCTATAAATAATAGTAAAAAAAATAATTTGTTGTACGAGAGCCCCCTAAAATATTATTTATTTTAGTTTAATTAGGTTTTAAAGAGAATAATAATAATATATCTGATTTAAATATAATTAATAACGACGTTTAGAATTAATAACAATATCTACCAGCTATAGTTCTTAAAATATGAGAAAAATAATGCAATAAATGAGCACAAATAATAAAAAATAACGGGTAGATTTCACAAAAAAAAATCTTGAACTGATTAAAAATTAATTTCAACTCAACGCGCGTTGTCGAATGACGAACGTCTTTGGATATTGTGGTCCTCATACATGTTTCCTCTTGATGTTTTACTTCGCCGTAATGCGAGGTCTAATGACATGAAAAACAGTTCATTGTTGAAGGCCGGAATCGAACCACGGCCAGTCTGTTGAAAAGCAGACTTTTTCCTACCAAGCCACACTCGCTTTTCCCCCTCTTGTATTAAATAAAGTACAATCTATCATTTTGAATTAAAGTGTAAACTCCATGTAACGTCACTCGATTTAACGACAAACTGAAGCGACGAAATCAATTGGCTTCAGTTGGTTTAGCTTGTATTCCATACAATGATACATTCTCTCCATTTAACGAACACTCTCTATAACGCCATAAAATGCACAGTCCCTTTACTGTATTTACCTTTACTGTTCTGTGAACAATAATCATCTTTAGATTGAATTTATAATTTAATGTATTTTGTTAACTTTAAAGTGAATATATGTAAAGTATTATAAGAATAATTTATTACTAAATAATGTATCACAATTAATTTGTACATACAATATGTATACTAATTATTTTAATGTAGTCACGTAATTATGAAAAATGATATTTTAAATACAAAACACTTGTCTAAATGGATAACGCTTTTTAATTTATAAAAAAATCGTAATGGATAAAGAGTCTTCGAATTAACTCTTTTATTGATGAATTATTTATACAACACCTTTTTAGTTATTTTTTTTTATTTTATTATGTGGCATTAATGTATTTTACATAAACCTTAAATATTTACTTTTTTATCACCAACCCCTATTTTTTATGGCCATTTTAGTAATTTAATCAATGATCAATTATAGTGTTTGTAGGCAAAACAACGTTTGCCGGGTCAGCTAGTATATGAACAGTAGCTTGTTGCTCGGCTAACTAAGGAGATCTGACGCGATCATCGAGGTTACGCAACAATCGATTCGGACAGTCTTTAGATAGGTACACAAGTTTTTTTTTAAATCTGGGTGCTACCGTGGTTCCGGTGACACGTTAATTTGTAGACCGGCTGTTAGTACTCAGTACAAGCAGTTGTTAAGCCAAGTCAGAGGCCTTCGGGTGGCTTGAAAACTCTCGACACCAGAGCTTGGCCACTTAGCGAATAGGAAGAAGAAGAATAAATGAAACAATTAGTGAGCTAAGCGAAGCGACATAAGTCTACAATCTTATTTAATATTTATTCTTCAGCGTAAGCGTCTGTCAGGATAAATAAATCTTAAACCAACTTGAATAAAACAATGTTGATACGAAAAACATTTATTATCGTATAATATCATAAATATTAGGACACATTTCACACACGGCTGGTTAACCCCATACTAAACCATTCCTAGTTCGTATTATGGTTGCTAACACAACTGATATACAACATGTACCTCAATACATAATTACCGTATATCTATATACATATTTAACAACCAGACAGACAGCCAACAAATTTAGTTCATCACAAAGATTTTGGCCGTGCCGGGTATTGAAGTCTGGACCCTCTGGTTGGCAGTCCGCCTTGGTAACCGTTGCGCCAACGAGGTCGTCAAAACAATAACATATTTATGAACAGCAAATTATATTGATAACACAGCTCTACAAAAAATCATGTTTATCATCGCAAATTGTTACGTTTTTAAGTGCCCAGATTACGAATATATTCGTAAAAGTACTAAATATGCTAATTTCTACAAATTGAATTTTGAACGATTTATCGTCAAAATTAAATTTTTCAGTCATTTGTTTAAAAAAATCCGAGCAAATCTTACAAAATTATTGATATTTTCACGAATTGTGTGTATAAACGGATCCAAAATCATCATCATATCAAAGGCAACAAAACCACTGTAGACCAGTGTAATTGATAAACAACCGTCAAACAAACAATCAACTAATCCAACTTTTCCTGTAAGCCGAGTGCAAGTTTTGACGTATGCCTGACGCGCTCGACGAAAACCGCGTTCGCACATGATTTGTATGAAAAAAATAGGGCGCCACCTTGCGGCGCAAAAAGTTTCAAAAACGCGCCGCTAGGTGGCGCCCTATTTTTTTCATACAAATCATGTGCGAACGCGGTTTTCGTCGAGCGCGAGGCATACGTCAAAACTTGCACTCGGCTTACTGTTTATAATATTGGTCTAGTATATTATATATATATTTGGTACGTGTAACTATTTTATAGGAAATATTTGAAAGTTCAATCCTCTTTCGCACAAATGTTATGCCGGTTTTTATACTAATACAGTAATACCCCGACTTACGCGATTTCGGAGTTACGTGATTTAATTTTCTCGTCTATTTTAACGTTTTTTGTTTGAAAGCCGCGCACTTCAGATTGTGTTTATACATTTTATTAATATAGTTTGTCATATTATCTAGAATTAAATTAAAATTTATTTCCTAAATTATTGTTTTATATTTCCTAAATTATAGTCTCGGGTCACAATTAAACATACTTTGTACCTATGACTTTATAGGTATGTATGTGTATGCAATATTGTACCCCGACTTACGCGAATTCGACTTACGCGGATAGCGCTCGGTCCCACCTATCGCGTAAGTCCGGGGTATTACTGTATTATAAAGAGGAAAAGTTTGATTGCTTGTTTTTTTTTGACGCGAATAGGCACCGAAACTACTGGACCGATTTGAAAAATTCTTTCACAATCGCTGCATTGCATATTAGATTATTTTGAAGCCCTTGCGAAGACGGGACGGGATAATAGTTTATAATAAGACAATAAAAAAGATCATTTTACTTTAGTTATATTTACAATGGAAGACGGGGAGTAGATTTTGCTACTGTTTTCTTATATTATGTTTAAGTTTGAATAATTTAAATAATACTTATCTAATATAATAGGTTTATTTTAATAGTTATACTTAGTTCTCATAAAGCTAAGCTTCTATTCATACTTAACCTGGGCACTAAAACTATGTTTTTTTGTAGGTTTTACAGATACATTTTTCTTTTTAATAAAATATAACTTTTTATACATAGACTAGTATAATAAGATAATGAGTCAGCTTAAATTTAAGTAAATTAATTATTAATAGTTCTATGAATAAGTAGTTGTCAAGAATACAGAATACAAAGATTAATTGGTAAATAATAAATAATTATAAGTCTCATTGATAGAAATTAAATAAATGAATAATTATTACCACATGTGGTAGAATTATCATCATAATATTCTGCTAAACAATAATATGCTTTTCTAATAAGAAAAGTCATTAATAAGGATTTGAATATTCCGCAGGAAACTGCATTTTTATACACGTATAAATAAAGCAAAGACAAATATAATTTTGATTGTGCGTTAATTTTTTTTGAAGTACGACAAGCGCGCGAATTACAATTTTTAATTCTAAATAAACTCTAAATAACAGAAATACACCATAACATTAACAACTTATAACTTCTTATTCAACTTAATAACTTATAATTTTACTCAATAACTTATTATATAAGTTATTGTTTTCGTTTTAGATCAATAAAAAAAAACATTTTGATAATTGAATAATGAAAAAGTCGAGTAATGACAATATTTTAACGATTTATTTATTGAGTAATAATTAACACTGATTAAACCACATTAATTATCCAAAATTCAATTTAAAATAGTTTCGAAACTTAATTAATAATATAAATTTCACAAAACGATATGCTTAAGTATTAAGAGACTTACATAACTAGCTGCTAAGTTATACATGACTTTAACACCTAAACAACTAAGTAATATACTTCATTAATTATGTTAATTATTTTTTCTAATTTCTAAACTTAACTAATGGAAGACTTTTGTGATATTATTTGTTGTCGATATTTCTTGGTTGTCCTATCCTAATTAAAATACATAATACGTCATTTCTCTTACAAAACTTTTCGACTGAATTACATGACGTGATTCCCCCCGCCCCCTTCCACTATCGAACGAGCAGGGAAACGCCAAGGCGGCATCGGTTTACGGTTGAGGTGCCCAAGGCACGCACAAAACGTTTTGCCTCCACCTTTGTTGTCCGAACCGCCAAACTTTGGAATTCCTTGCCGAATTCCCTGTTCCCCAATGACTACAATCTAGCGATTTTCAAGGCGAGAGTGAACCGGTTCCTTCTAGGTAAGCGCGATCCACCGTAGACCTCAATATCACTTACCATCAGGTGAATTGTGGTCAAGCGCTGACCTATACTGAGTAAAAAAAAAAAAAACAAAAACATGGTGACAAGTAAGTATAGATAAAAAACAAGTAAAATGACTACGCTTGCCTTTAAGTGAAGAAAAATTCGTTAGATTTGAAAAATACTAAAAAGGTGTTCAGAAAGCACCGAAACTGTTGGACTCATTCCTTCTTTTAATAATAATGTATGGAGCGAGGATAGTCTGCCTCCATCTAGCAAAGGGATATCCCCCGGACAGATGTTGTGTCCGGAGACGGCCGTCCATACGTCATGTATTGTAGCTAGGAGCAGTCGTACGCGCGTTGTAAATACCGCGCGCGCGATTCAGAGCGAGCGCTCTGATTGGTAGCGGGCGATGAAGTGCGACAGAGACGCCACAAGTTCAAGCTAAATAATAACACTGGTCTACAGTGGTTTTGTTGCCTTTGACATGATGATGATTTTAGGTCTATTTATACACACAATTCGTGAAAATATCAATGATTTTGTAAGATCTGCTCGTTTTTTTTCAACAAATGACTGAAAATTAAAATTTTGACGATAAATCGTTTAAAATTCAATTCTTTTTAGTACTTTTACGAATAATTATAAATTCGTAATCTGGGCACTTAAAAACGTAACAAGTTGCGATGATTAACAGGGCAACAAAAAAAAATTGATTTTTTGTAGAGCTGTGTAATTTAACTATTTATATTAAAGAAAAGGCCTTTCTATGTAGTACCTATTTTTGTAAGAGAAATATCGTACTTAATTCTTAATTTGTAAATTACATACATATTCGGTTCTGTGGGCACGAACACGTTTAGTTTTATACCTATTTATTTACATATTGGTAATAATATTATATTATACATTATGACTAAATTTAAAAAAAAATCTCTAGCAACCTATTTGATTAGGGATAATAACGTTTTTTTTTGTAGAGATTTAGGGTGCTATGCCAGATATATAACATTAAAAGCCTCTTATATCTAATGAAACAATATTTTTTATTATGTAAATAATTAAAGTAAATCTGTTTTTAGGCTTACTTAACTAAGAGGTAAAAAACGGGACCATATCACTAAGACTCCGCTGTCTGTCTGTCTCCAGGCTGTATCTCAGAAACCGTAATAGCTAGAAAGCTAAAAAAATCTCAAGATATGTATTTCCCGTGCCGCCATAACAACCAATACTAAAAAAAAATATCCATACAATAAACGTGTAATTTAACCTTAAGATACAGTGGTAAAGTTGACTTGAATTGAAATATTTTTTTGTATTGTCGTCACATTTTGTATTTCTGTATATATCGTAATAGATACAATAGTAAAGTAAACTCATGCCATTTTTTTGTGCTGTGTTTGTATGCAAAACTGAATCTGGTATATAATATGCGATCGAAGAACTAAACAGTAAATTATTTTCTGTTAGCTATGCGTAGCGTAGGTTTAAAATAGTTTCGGAGTCTCAATTAATCGATAATTAACAGTAACATGCTTTAACAACGGGTTAGACATGGCGTTCACAAATTTGAGACCAAATACTTTTACTACTACTTCGTATGAGCTGAGTGGCCAAGCTCTGGTGTAGAGAGTTTTCAAGCCGCCCCTGGTTTAACGACCGCTTATACTAAGACTAACAGCCGGGACCTACAATTTAACGTGTCATCCGACCCACGGTAGCGCCCAGATGAAAATCCCACTTGAAGACAGTCTTGTGCATGGTTACCCATACACACCCACACCGTCCGCATCGACCGTTGCTCAGTTGTAGTTTTTATATAAATTTATGGTGAAATATCTACTATCGCGGTTCATGCGCTATACGTATAGCTTTTAGATGGGTGACCGAAATGTCGCACTTGGTATGGCTAGTAATTTTTTAATTTAACTTTAATAAAATACTTGTGCAACCCACCTGATGTTAATGCCTTGTTATTATTATTTAAATCAATAAATTATAGTATTATTTTTTTATTGTAAGATATATATTGCAGTTCTTACGATTATATATGCAACTAGAGGTTGCCCGCGGCTCCGCCCGCGTGTAGGTCGCTTTTTGCGTAACCTGTGGAAAAAATCTATTGTATCCTATTCCCGTGCCAATTTTATATAAACACTACATTGCTACGATATCAAAATAAGCCGCATCTATCTTTCCTCATTCGATTCCTGAGATCTAGTTAACCTCTTTAGCTATTTTGGTGGTGATGCTACAGATTAGATCGTTTTCTCCAAGCCATTATTTTAATATAAATAAGAATACGTGAATCATATCACTAAGTAAACCACATACTTAAATTCTAATTCATAAGTATTTAATTTCAAACACACAAAACTTTCCCTTTGAACTTTAAACCCCAATGGCATACCTTAATTTACTCCTAGCAAATATCATTACAAATTTATTTTAACCACCATATAAACTACAACCAAAACAACGTTCAAGACTGTTAAATTGATAAATAAATAAAAAAAACAAACAAACTTTCACCCCCCTCTCCCCTATAAACCCTTATTTAACCCCTGACAAAAAAACTTGATTTTACATAAACTATACATATTCCAAATTTCATTGCTAGAAATTCAAAAACATAGAAGTTTCATACAAACTGTTTTACCCCCTTTCACCCCCTCAGGGGTGGAATTACCCAAAAATACGTTCTTAGTATACGTTTAAATACTAAAATATATACACACTCCAAATTTTACACCTCTAAGTTCAAAAACACAAAACTTTCATTTTTAAATTTCAACCCCAATGGCATCCCCCTTAATGCACCCCTGGCAAAAAAAATATATAATTTTAATTTAACCATTCAATAATCTATTACCATGACAACTTTCAAGACTTTAATGTGATAAATAAAGAATTTTCCATACAAACTTTCACCCCCCATTACAAACCCTTAGTTCACCCCTGGCAAAAATATTTGATACCATTATTTTTAATTTTACATAAACTATACAAATTTCATTGCTGGAAGTTTCAAAACAAAGAAGTTTCATACAAACTGTTTTACCTCCTTTCACCCCCCTTAAGGGTAGAATTTTAAAAAATCTATTCTTAGTACACGTCAAAGTACTAAAATATATACACACTCCAAATTTTACACCTCTAAGTTCAAAAACACAAAACTTTCATTTTTAAATTTCAACCCCAATGGCATCCTCCTTAATGCACCCCTGGCAAAAAAAATATAATTTTAATTTAACCATTTAATAATCTATTACCATGACAACTTTCAAGACTTTAATGTGATAAATAAAGAATTTTCCATACAAACTTTCACCCCCCATTACAAACCCTTAGTTCACCCCTGGCAAAAATATTTGATACCATTATTTTTAATTTTACATAAACTATACATATTTCAAATTTCATTGCTGGAAGTTTCAAAACAAAGAAGTTTCACACAAACTGTTTTACCACCTTTCACCCCCCTTAAGGGTAGAATTTCAAAAAATCTATTCTTAGTACACGTCTAAGTACTAAAATATATACACACTCCAAATTTTACACATTTAAGTTCAAAAACACAAAACTTTCATTTTTAACTTTCAACCCCAATGGCATCCCCCTTAATGCATCCCTGGCAATTTTTTTAAAAATTTTAATTTATCCATTCAATAAACTACTACCATAACAACTTCCAAGATTTTAACTTGATAAATAAAGATTTTTCCATACAAACTTTCACCCCCCATAACAAACCCTTAGTTCACCCCTGGTAAAAAAACTTGATACCATTATTTTTAATTTTACATAAACTATACATATTTCAAATTTCATTGCTATAAGTTCAAAAACAAAGAAGTTTCATACAAACTGTTTTACCCCCTTTCACCCCCTTAGGGGTGGAATTTCCAAAAATCCGTTCTTAGTACGCGTCTACATACCAAAACCAATACACCCTCCAAATTTCACAACCCTAGGACCAGCCGTTTGGGCTCTGCGTTGTCTATAGATGAATGAATGAATAGGTCAGGACAAAGAGTCTTATAGTATAGATTATCTTATATATAAAATTTCCGTGTCATAGTGTTTGTTACCGTACTCCTCCGAAACGACTTGACCGATTTTTTCCAAATTTTATATGCGTATTCAGTAGGTCTGAGAATCGGCTACTGTATATTTAGATTTTATTTTTTTATTAAGGTAAAAAAACGTTTGCCGGGTCAGCTAGTGTATCTATATATTAAAATTATATTATATTATATTAGAAGTCAAAAACCTATTCTGTCATATTTTTATATTTGCGATATATCCAAGTTATATGCTTAGAAAAACAAAGTATGTAGCATTTTATACGGCTACAGAAATTAGTAACCTATTTTTAATTATTCGAAATAAATTTGACCAGATAGATAGATAGTTTAACACTTTATTAAAACACATACTAAAAATAATTACAGAAATAAAAAAAGGTATTTAAAAACTAGTGCCTTAATTGGCGACCTTATCGCTAAAAGCGATCTCTTCCAGGCAACCAATTCCTAGAACGTACACATAGAAAGAGAGACGAGGTGTTATAATGTAACGAAATATTTGAATTATGACCAGATTTGATGTTACGGTGTAGAATCGAGCGCGCTTACCTACACACGCAAGGGTTCGTTTAACTAGTTCATTTTAAGTCAATTCTAAATCGTTTGAGCGTTAACAGTTCGTTGTCTGAATCTGAAACAAATTAATTGCTCTTGATCGCGTGAGTGGTCATTCATCTTTGTTCTGTTGTGTTGTTGTTACATATTTTCGTACATTTACGAGTAATAATAGTAGTTTAAAAAAAAAACTAAAAAACACGCTTATCTGGCCGTTTTAAGTAAGTCAAAATCGCGCCCAAAGAAGTCGGTTACAAACAAACATACAAACAAAAATACAAAAAATTGTAATAATTTTATCAAATTAGTGTATTGTCATCGGTCCTCAATAAATCTACAAAGTTTCAACGAAATCTGGCCGTTTAAAGTAGGTCAAAGTCGGTTACAAACATACAAACATACAGGTGAAGCTAATATAAAGCGTGTAAAAATACGTAACTTTTGTTACATTTTAAATAAATTTACTATGTTAAGTGAGAAAAACTACACAATAATTAAAAATTAAAAAACCTTACAAATAGTAAATTAAACCTTAGTGTCCGTGGGTAAGGTGCCTAAAATGCAGCTAACATTCTTGATTTTAAATATATAGGTACGTAACTTTTTTGCTGAAAGTTTTTTTTGTTTAAGCATTTTCCTAGCACGGCGCGGTACCGCATGAGTAAGCGATACTCCAGCCTATGATTTAGCATGCCTAGTTTGAAATAACTGGCAAAGTGGCTGCCGGAACAGACAGTTAGGAGCCTGGCTTTTTTAATCTTATTATCTTCTATCTGTAATAAATTATATATACATTTGTAATACAATCGTACTTTAGAATGTGATTGTGTAAATATAACTTTTACAAAATAAAAAAGTGTGTATAATTATAGTGAGTGTAGGTACCTACCTATGTGTTTGTTAAGTGAAATTAAAGTGTCATAATTACCTGAATAGGTAAGTTTTATCTACACACTTACTTTTGAGTAATATCTATATAGTTGAGGAGTTGCAAAATTTTCGCATTAGATTCACTAATAATTTGAAGAAAAAATCAGGAGAAAGTATAACATGCAATTTTTTTTCATTCATTTTACCTTTGACTCTCGTTCATTCATTCAATCTTACACATTCTTTCATGTATTTAAAACTTAGGACTTAAGACTTATTTAACGATGTAGACATTTTTCAAAACCTTTTTTAAAATTACATTAATTTATTTTTTATTCTACATATGTGTACAGACATATTCTACACACAATACCAATATTTTTTACTAAAATTGAAAAATTTAGGGAGTCGAAATTAATTCATAATTGACTGGTAGGTTCCAAACGAGAGATCCAAACACAAAATAAAACAAAAGAAAAATAATTGAAATAAAAATTTAATTGAAAATAAAATCACTGACACCTATTTTTTTCTTACATTACAAGACTTATCTAAGTAATTATAGTATATTTATTATTGTCTTTCAAGCAGTATTTCATTATGTTTAAAAATATAAACGCTTTTTTTTCAAATTAAAAAGCAGTTTGTCTATGGTACTTTAATTTCAACAACCGTAATCGAATTGAATTTGAAAACATCGATGAAGTTTTTATCATTCGCAAATATTTTTTCAATTTCAAATCGATTAAGAATACCACAATCAAACTGCGATTAAAATTTAGATAAGTTCTTACTTTATTTTTATTTATTTACTTTTCTAAGGTTAATAAATTGACTTTATATCTATTTGATTAAATGCACCTATTAATAGGCCTAACTTACTTTAAAATAAATAAAGATATAGAGCCATGTACTTTTAGATGACTACAACACATTCAAGTACGAGTATATACGAGTAAAAATACGATTAAATAAAATTGCAAGCGGTACTACCTACTATAGCTAAAATAATATATCAACTAATCGATTAAATTTCTAATTTTTATAGATATGCCGATTATATTTTTTCTTACAACTAGATTATAATTTTCTTTACTCGATGCGTATTATTAATTATTATATTGAAATAAAATTCGAGGAACCAATAAATTATAAGTTTGATTAATCGAAAAGATTTTGCAGTTATTTAAATAGGCGGCCATTTTTTCTTTAAATTACTTGCCTTGTAAGTTGTTGTGTTGATTTAAATTGTTTAATTGTTAGTGCCATGTCTTTATGTCTGCTGAGGCTATAGGAATGTCTCACGGTCTTTGATGCGGAGCTCTGGTCTACTGAACGGTCTTACGGTCTTCTGGAATAGACCACCTTTACAGTTTCACGTTCTATTGGAAGGGCCTGTGATTTACTCATTCGTTTCACGGACTACTTGAAGAACTTCCGGTCTACTCATTGATCTTACGGTCTACTGAAAAAGTCTGTTGTCTACTAAATGGTATAACGGTTGGAAGAGACCACCGGCCTAATTTACGGTTTCACGTTCTATTGGAAGGGACTGTGATTTACCCATTTGTTTCACGTTCTATTGGAAGGGACTGTGATTTACCCATTTGTTTCACGGGCTACTTGAAGATCTTCTTGATGGTCTATTCATTGATCTTACGGTCTACTGAAAAAGCCTGTGGTCTACTAAATGGTAAAACGGTCTACTGAAACTGGCTCTGGTCTACTCATCGGTCGCACGGTCTACTGGAAAGGCTTTCGGTCTTCTACTAAGTAGACCGTAGGCCCAACGGTCTGTTCAGTGGTTCCAGGGTCTACCGGAAGGGGCTCCTGTCGCAGTAGCAGGCAAGACCGCCGCTGCCCTGCGCGCACTGTATGGAGCACCACTGGTGCCAGCCTGCTGCTGTGTTTAGAGCGCGGCTTGGAACAGGAGACACTGATGATGATGATGATGGAACCGCTTCGCATTCGGGACAACCTGGAGAGAACAACTCTTGATTACACAGCTCTACAAAAAATCTATTTTTTTGTTGCCCTGGATATTATCGCAAATTCTTACGTTTTTAAGTGCCCAGATTACGAATATATTCGTAAAAGTACTAAATTTGCTCGTTTCTACAAATTGAATTTTGAACTATTTATTGTCAAAATTTTAATTTTCAGTCATTTGTTGAAAAAAACACGAGCAGATCTTACAAAATCATTGATATTTTCACGAATTGCGTGTATAAATAGACCCAAAACATCATCATATCAAAGGCAACAAAACCACTGTAGACCATTGTTATTTATTCAATCAATCTATTAAGGGCTAAGCATAGAGCTTAAGGCAGTGGTCCCACCGGCGACGATGAACGAGAAACGAGGAGAACTTGAAACTATAAACGAGTTGGCGATCAGCGGGAAGCGAGTGTAGTGTCGATAGTTTTGTCGCCGGGCTATAAGCGAGTGTGTAAGTGCGACGAGCGATTACTCGCGCCACTCGCCTCGTGCGCCATTCAATGCCGCACTGTATACAAATGATGAGGCGGGCGAGTATCGCTGAACGAGTATTGCTGAGCGAGTTTATTTTTGAAAGTTCGTCGCTTATGGGATAAAACTAGTAAAGCGAGTCGTCGCCGGCAGTGTGAACAGTCAGCGATCAACTATTTGTATGTGCATCTCTTTTATTTACACGGAATGTTATATCTATTGAACGTTTCTTGAGCGAGAAAATAGTCGATAGTTAACCGTTTACTCGCCGTTGGTGGGACCACTGCCTTATCAGCCCATTTTACGTTCCCACTGATAGGACTCGGGCCTTCTCTGACTAGGAGAGAGAGATATAGGCTATAGTCCACAACGCTGGCCAAGTGTGTATTGGCGGATGACACACGTCTTCGGATATTGCAGTCCTCAAACATGTTGGTTTCCTCACGATGTTTTCCTTCACCGCAAAGCGAGTGCAAATCCACACATAACTTGAAAACACGTCATTGGTGTAGGGCTGTGATCGAACCTGGGTCTGTTAGATAGAAAAGCTGACGTTTTCCTACTGTTTGTTTGGCGCTTAATGGCTAAGAAACTACTGGACCGGTTTGTAAAAATCTTTCACCGTTGGGAAGCTACATTATCCCCGAGTAACATAGTCTATATTTTGTTTCTCTTTGCTACTCAGATTATTTTAGAGCCCGTGCGAAGCCGGGACGTGATGCTTATATTATTCCTTGCCGAATCCTCTGTTCCCCAATGACTACAATTTAGCGATTTTCAAGGCGAGAGTGAACCGGTTCCTTCTAGGTAAGCGCGATCCACCGTAGACCTCAATATCACTTACCATCTGGTGAATTGTGGTCAAGCGCTGACCAGAGCTATTCAGAGTTAAAAATAATAAATAGTTTTAAAAAACTAAAAAACACGCTTTTAACCGTAATTTTATCAAATTAGTGTATTGTCATCGGTCCTCAATAAATCTACAAAGTTTGAACGAAATCTGGCCGTTTAAAGTGGGTCAAAATCGCGCCCAAAGAAGTCAGTTACAAACAAACATGCAGGTGAAGCTAATATGAAGCGTGTAAAAATAGAAGGCCTTTTCAATTTATTTCTTATCATAATTATGTTTGAACTAAAGTAAACACAATAATATCCTACTTGTAAAAGATGACGTGAATCTATAAATAAATAAACATACAAACAAACATACAAACAAACATACAAACAAACATACAAACAAACATACAAACAAACATACAGGTGAAGCTAATATAAAGCGTGTAAAAATAATAAATAGGCTCACCAGTAAGAGGGTATCCGTCGATACAGAAAGCCTCGCACACTTGCCCCCAGTTGACCGCCTTCTCCCCTTCCTCCTCAGACACACACTGGCAGAGAGGTAGACCTGACGAGTAAAAAAAAAGAGTGAAATACTACCTCTTAAAAAAAGTTATAAAAAAAAGGTTTACTTATTTAAATAAGTATGAGTATGAAATGAAAACAATATAAAAAAAGCACACAAATATCAAAATATTTTGGACATGAAATTAATGTATTTGTATGCTCTTATAACTTAATTTACATGACTGCAAAAATGTTACTTTGAATAATGTTTGTATAACCGGCTATCACTTACGTTTATTTTGTCGGCATTAGCCCGACATGTTTCAGCACAATCAGTGTTATGAAACATGTCGGCATATGCCTTACGAAAGTTTTAATACAGTGATGTTTTATATGACTGCAAAAATTTTACTTGAGTTGGGATAAAAAAAACTACTTAAATAACATAACATAAGCACGCATTTATAGTGGGTGTGTGAATTTGTAACCAAGCGATTGTGTGTGTGTGTGTGAGTGATGTAATATAATATTCTTATTTTTTAATTTGATTATGATTGATTTTTGACTTTTGACATTTATTTAATTATTCTTCATTTCTGTGTTATTTTTTTCGTATGTGTATGATACCTATGGATGAAAATCTGAAATAAATAAATTATTATTACACCAAATGTGTGATTCTCGGAATTTTAGGAATTCCGGTGAAATATGAAGCATCACGGGCCTAAGCCAAGTGATGTTCGTGTTCGGGTTCAGTTGTTTCTTGCAAACATTTCCGTACGATGCGACAAGTATTTAAAACGGCTGCTTTTTGCATCGTAATATAAATGTTTTTAGGTAAATCCAGTGTTTTTAAGGCATGATGTAGGTATTTCGGTACCACTCCCGTGCTGGAAAGCACCACCGGCACAATATATACTCTGTTCATTTTCCATATTATTATTATTTTTATTTGTTATCTTTACGACTTCTCGAAATTTGAAGAATTTCGGTAAGTAAATGCAAAAACCACGGGCCTAAGCCAAGTGGAGATTGCCGTGGGGGTTGTTGTCAATATTCATGTCATCTTGTAAGAACTTCCGAACAATCCTGCATGTGTTAAGAATAGCAGCTTTCTGCATCGTCATATATGTGTTAGTGTCTAGATCAATTTGCTTTAGGTAATGGAGTAGGTGTTTGGGGATGACCCCGGTGCTGGAGAGAACCAGAGGTACAATCGACACTCTGTTCATGTTCCAAAGTTGGATAATCTCTTCCTTTAATTCCGTATATTTATGGATTTTATTATTATTATATTATATTAGTAGGATGATAATATATAAGGAGGAGTTACCCAGATAGTTGGAGCAGAGAGCCGGGCAGACCGCGACCCTGGGTCTGCCGTAAGCAGCTTCCGTGTCATTCCCTTCCACCAGCGCAGTCTTCAGCCCCACGGGCAGGAGCTGGTCGCACGTGGCACCGCATACGTCGCCGCCCAGACCTGCCAACAACATACATCCGGTTATTTCTATATCCTTACTAGCTTTTTTTTTTTTTTTTATTATTATTTTTTTTTTTAATTCTCAATTTATGTATCTTTTGTTTGCTATAATTCACTATTTTTGTTATATAACTAATAATAATAAATTTTCCAAGATTTATATTAATTTGTGCATGTTGTGTTTGTCTTAACAAGTGAAGCAATTAACTGTATAACCACATCCAATTTAGATAATAAGAACGTGTATTATTGTATTCGCTATTGACAAGCCTTATTCAATAAAATAAAAATAAAATAAAGCTGACCCGGCAAATGTTGTCTCACTTAGGGGTACAGCGCCATCTATTGATTACTTACTCAACCCAGTCGAAAGGTATCGACATCTGTTAGAATCATTTGGAGTTAACAGATAATTGTGACTGTCAAATAATAACAGACAATTATTAGCAATAAATTAAAATTGCGACTATAATTTCAGATTCAAACTATCCTATCTCTCAAGTTGGATCGAACTGCACATGGTGTGCGAATTTTATTATAATCGGTTAAGTGGTTTAGGAGTCCATTGAGGACAAACATTGTGACACGAGATTTATATATATTAAGAAGATAAGATATAGCAATGCGTGTACTTCATCTTAGACGGTTTGGCTGGAATGCTGTAGGTTTATAGCATAGAAGTAATGTGTCGTAATTGAAGATTAATTAGTTTTAGTGCTAGTTATTTAATCATCACTAAAATATCAATCACTAACTAAAAATAATAAATAAAGTTCAAGTCAACACTCCATGAATGTTGATTTGTTAGTCACAGGTTTTAATTATGCTATTGTTATAAAAAACTAAAAACTAAAATCGTCCGTTCCTTAATGACTTTAATATTTTTACAATAGTAGTACCTAAGTATAATCTAAGAAAAGGGTGAAGACAAACAGATTTTATAAATAATGGACTTATTCTCTATCAGTCAACATAAAGTGGTGATCAGTTAAATATTAGTTTTATAGATGTGTTTAATTAAACTAAAATGGAGTAACTTAACCTTTTGAGTTAATCATCAGATATAAATGCAGATTGAATGACTGATAACTAATTTATTTAATCGTGATAATAATTCATATTTTTATTCACGATTAAATGAATCATGATTAAATAAGTCATCACTAAATTAGTCATGAATAATCAATTGATTAAAATAAGTGTCCAAGTGCGAGTTGGGCTCGCGCATGAAGGGTTCCATACATTTATATATTTTGTGAAAATTTCAAGTGTTAAGCTACCGTTATTGATATATAAAACAAAAATTTACGAAAAAAACACGTTTATTGTTTGGGGACCCCGAACTTGCCAAGCGGCTGGTAGAGGTTTCGGGTGTCCAGAATGCTGGTTTTTATTTCGGTCAGAAACTAAGCATTGCCATCCAACGTGGCAATGCTGCCAGCATTTTGGGCACTTTTTCCTCTACCCCTGGACTTTTCTAGGTTAAGTTTTAGTTTAGTATTTTATATGATTGAGGATGTACTTGTCTTAGATATAGCTAAATTGTTTGAGGTTGTGGTAAATACTAAAATCAAATTACTCACGTGAATTCAAATCTGCGCGTTCCATATTCAAATTAGTACACATAAAGTCACAGATACAAAAAAAACAAAACAAAACCTCTCAGCTTCACACCACCGACAAACTTAATTCCATTTTCAAACCAAATTCAGTTGTCCAAAATTATGTTTTATTGTTTGAGGTTGTGGTAAATACTTAAATCAAATTACTCACGTGAATTCAAATCTGCACCTTCCATATTCAAATTAGTACACATAAATTCACAGACACAACAAAACAAAACCTCAGCTTCACATCAAAAACAAACTTAATTCCATTTTCAAACCAAAAAAATATGTTACAATTGTTTTTGCAATAGAAAAAAAAACAAAAACAAACGAAAGACAAAAATAAAGAACAGAAAAGAGAGACCTGCGTGACAGAGGTCCTCGCAGAGGTTCGTTTGCACGCTCACTGACGGATTCCAAGCAGTTTTCGGTTTCCGAAACTGCGTCAAATATATCCTATTCAGTTCACCCCCGTCGTATTTCAACTGCAAAACCACCTCCGGGTTGTTTTGTCTCGTTCTCTCCGCCAGCTGATCGCTGATTGGCTGGTCGTCGGCCATCGTGAGCTCTGATTGGTCCGAATCACAAACTGTCACCCCTAAGTAGGCTACGCCTATCAGTAGGGAAGCGAGAATTTTCATCTTCTGAAACAAAGGTTTTTCACATTTATCTTTGATTTTTTTTGCGAATGCGTTGATTAAAACACAATGGTTGGTTTTTATGAAGATGTTGGTCTTTGAAGGTTTTAGATAGCGTCGGAAAATGAATGAGAAAATGGAGGTGTTATTTTTTGTAAAAAGTTTGGAAGCGATTGCTAAGGAGTTCTTATCAGAACTTCTTTCTCATTGTTATGACATAAAAAATGTTTGTGAAAAAATCCTTTGTCTGACTTATTGTGTGTTCCTTCATCTTAATATATATAAATCTCGTGTCACAATGTTTGTCCTCAATGGACTCCTAAACCACTTAACCGATTATAATAAAATTCGCACACCATGTGCAGTTCGATCCAACTTGAGAGATAGGATAGTTTGAATCTGAAATTATAGTCGCAATTTTAATTTATTGCCAATTAATGTCTGTTATTATTTGACAGTCACAATTATCTGTTAACTCCAAATGATTCTAACAGATGTCGATACCTTTCGACTGGGTTGAGTAAGTAACCAATAGATGGCGCTGCTATGGTAAATCTACGAACGTGTCATATAAGCTACACTATCTATTTTTCATACCCCTAAGTGAGGCAAAACAACGTTTGCCGGGTCAGCTAGTTGTCTTATAATATTCCAGACTAGGCATGTTCCATCTTAGGCCAGAGTGTCACTAATTCGAGTGGTCACGCGCCCTGATGGTCAAATGCCTAACTGTACCTACTGTGTGAAGAAAACCTTTTTGATTGGTACATAACTACTGAAATACTATTAGTCTAGTCAACAAGTGCCTTTTTGGTCAACTTTTTTCAGCAGTCTCCGAAAATTATGATTGAGGTGTCATTCGATTCGGAATGGAAACTTCATTGTTTTTTTGAATAGATGCCATTCCGAATCGAATGACACCTCAAACATAATTTTCGGAGACTGCTGAAAAAAGTTGACCAAAAAGGCACTTGTTGACTAAACTATATGAGTACCTCATAATTAAATCTTTATATCAATAGGTACATATTTAACACCCAGACCGACAGCCAACAAATTTAGTTCAGCACAAAGATGGGAATCGAATCTGTGGTTGGTACTCCGGCATGGTACAAATAACGACAACTTTGTCGTCTAAAATTACATATATACTTGCATATACTTAGTATGCATTGTTACACAGAAGAAAGATCCACGATACAGGTTCAACCTATTTTTTTTATATAAGGACACATTTCACACACGGTTGGCTAACTCCATATTGAACCATATTTTTTTTATTTATTTTTTTCTTGGACACATTCACACACGGCTGGTTAGCCCCATATTGAACCATTTCTAGTTTGTATTATGGTAGCTAACACAACTGATATACTACATATACATACATATTTTATATGGATACATATTTAACACCCAGACCGACAGCCAACAAATTTAGTTAAGCACAAAGTTGTTGGCCGTGCCGGGAATCGACCCCGGAACCTTCTGATTGGCAGTCCGGCATGGTAACCTTTACGCCAAAGAGGTCGCCAGTGCACTCCTTTATTTTTAAATGCACTTATCGGCCATTCTCCGGTTGCAAGTTTTTATTTGTCCGGGCTCATTTGGTTCGTAATATTATCAGATTCAATCATGTTTTTTTTATGTATAATAGTTTGCGACCGTACCTAGCTGTAAACAAAATATTGGGTTCCGTTTTTAATTAGTTAATTCTAAATTAATTTAATTCTGTTCAAAAACCTCTATTCTCTAATTACCGTGACTTGTCCGTACACCAACTTAATGTAAAGAGTTACTTGTAATTTATAAAACCTGCAGATTTACGTTAATCCATGTAACATATAAAATAATATTAAACAAGGTGTATCGCATAACAAAATATCGGCTCAATAGAACCAGTCTGTAATTAATTATAATTAAATAACCGCATGTCCGACCGAAAGTTATAATTTCCGTAACATTTTCTGATCTCGGGTGTACATCTTAAAATAACGGTATTTGGCACAATGTTACCGCATGCGTCGGAACTCCGCAATGTGTACCGAGACCCTTCAGCAGTCGCACGTCTCTATCGTTACTGTACTGCCAACGAAGCACGTGAGTATATAATTACCGTCGCCTTCGTTACAAAATTTTATAATTACCGTTCTACTTATTTAAATACCTGATTTTTTAAGTTAGACCCTAGAGTTGCTAGTTCGAATGGAGCAGTACTTTGGCCTCCGTAAGTTGTGATAAACCAGCATTTACATAATATGTTGGTTTTAGAAATATCAAGTA
Source organism: Mellilla xanthometata (assembly GCA_035578125.1). Lineage (NCBI taxonomy): Eukaryota > Metazoa > Arthropoda > Insecta > Lepidoptera > Geometridae > Mellilla > Mellilla xanthometata. Next base: position 8,253,099 of record JAPUBQ010000027.1, read on the forward strand.
AAGTCTATTGTTTTCTAATTTTCGTATACTAATTACCATGTGTTAATAATTACCGTTGTATGAAAAATTTATACTGTGTTTACTAACTGTAGCCGCGATGTCCTCAAGTCGCAACTTGAAAGTTACTTAACATTATAAATTAGCATTGTCCGTAAATACGTTTTTACAATAAGCTGACTTAATTTGTATGATGGGAAAAGACTCAAAAAGACCCAAGAAGAAGTTAAAGAAAGGAGAAAGCTAGCTGCACGGCAACGCCGAGAAAGAATTAAAAACGACCCTATTTTGTATGAACGATCCAAATAAAAAGAGAGAGAAAAGAAGATTCGAAGAAAAAAAGATAAAAAATACTAAAGTAGAAGAAGCAGATATTCTTTAGAAGGATCTTCAGATTCCAAAAGAGATATGAGAGTATAAGCACAATGAAAGTCTATCAAGTCGTTTGGAGTGCTTCAAAACCGAACGTACTTGCAATGGGAAAGTTAAGCTGTAATTCGCAACAATATATGTAAGAAGCAATTGAATATTATCACGGTAGACATCATGAATTTTACTCTTTGAATGTGGAAAAGTCAGAAAAGCCTGAACCATCCCCGCCTACCAGATTCATTCTGTCGGCACCTTCCGTAAACAAATATAGTTGCGATACATCACAGTCTATAAGTGCTAAAAAATATTCAGATAAACCCAAAATTTTATCTAACCGGCTAGTGAAGCCCGCTGATGTATTTCCTAAGTCTTTGAAGTCTCATATTTCATAAAGTGATATGGTTAAGAGAGAGAAGTTCCAAAGTAGCTTAAATTTATCTTACACAGACAGTTTTTGGGCACCTGTCTCTCCTGTAGATTTTAGCCTTACAATGCTTTCCTTCAAAACACTGACAAACGTTCCAAATAACAGTACTAAGCATAAGAAGACTAGAATTCGATTCGATGTATCTGATTGATGAAAGCACTTTTTAATTATTGTAGATTACTTGTTATTTTCAAATAGAAAATTACTATAAAACTAGACTGATTAAACTATAGGACGATACTAGTTGGTATAATAATGATATGGCTTTTTAATTATCTAATTGACAAATGTTATTATAAATTGAATGACTATCTAGAAGAAAATAAGAAATAGAATATAAGTTATCAGTGATATACGCAAATTTTTAGAGCTGTGAGTAGGTTTAAGCTAGATCTTTCCTTATTATCCAAGTTAATTAAGAATATCATTCTCATCATACCTACCTTTAAAAGATTACCAACTTAGACCAATCATTGTTTTATTTGTTGTTAGCTGATTGACGAGTGCAATGATAAAGTGTCTTTTTTACGATTGGATATGAAGTACATTGCTATTCTTATGCTATAATTGTATTATAATAATGGTGTATTAATTATTAATGCATGTTAAACGAGCGATACTTGGACTTGATGATATTTTCTAATTACCGTTTCATAAAATATTCAACTTATCTAATTACCATATTCCTATTTGTTTTTTAATCTCATTATCTACAAAACTACTACCATTAGAAAAATACCAAGTTAACGATTGAATTTGTATGTTTGAGGTGTACCTATTGTAATGTGTATAATGTCAAATCAGTGAAAAATAAAAAAGGGCATAGTAATTAGGCGAAGAACGCCAAATTGGAGAATGACCGTTATAATATTGAATCTTTCTAACTAATTTAATACTATGTGAAAATTTGAAGCGCGTAGGTTTGTTACGCGATGCTACAATTACGTAGCACTTTATAAAAAAAACAATACGCTGTTTCTGATGCAATTCTAATGATCATAAACAATTTGCATCGCTGCCAGTAGTATGCATTTTTTAAAGGTTTCTTTGTATTTTTTTCATAAGGTATTTTTTTTATATTGGATAAAGATAATAATTAAAAATTATCCAAGTGCGAGTTGGACTCGCGCATGAAGGGTTCCGTACCTTTATTGTATGGGGACCCGCCTTTATATCTTATTTTTTTATTTTTAGTATTTGTTGTTATAGCGGCACGGGAAATACAAATCTTGTGAAAGTTATAGCTTTCTAGCTATTACAGTTTCTAAGTTACAGCCTGGAAATAGACAGACAGACAGCGGAGTCTTAGTAATAGGGTCCCGTTTTTACCTTTTAGGTACGGAACCCTTAAAACAATGTAAAACGCAACACTTGATTTTAAACGAATGATTTACACTAGTATATTTCAAAGTTAGTTATTATTGTTTTATATAATTGATAGCGCCTAAAGCTCGGCTAGCTAAGGTGATCTAACGCGATTATCGAAGTTAAGCAACGGTCGATGCAGTCTTTGAATGAGTAACCATACAAATTACGTCTCTTAGGTCTTTTAAAAGTGGCATGCTCATCTGGGTGCTCTGTGGGTCGGATGACACGTTAAATTGTAGGTTTCGCCTGTTAATCTTAGTACAAGCAGTCGTTAAACCAAGATTAAATAATAATAATAAGCCTAATTTATTTCCAACAACCTTAAAAACGTAACATAATTGCTTAAAATTATAAAACTATTAGCTGACCCGGCAAACGTTGTTTTGCCTCACTTAGGGGTACAGCGCCATCTATTGATTACTTACTCAACCCAGTCGAAAGGTATCGACATCTGTTAGAAGCATTTGGAGTTAACAGATAATTGTGACTGTCAAATAATAACAGACAATAAGTAATAAATTAAAATTGCGACTATAATTTGAGATTTAAACTATCCTATCTCTCAAGTTGGATCGAACTGCACATGGTGTGCGAATTTTATTATAATCGGTTCAGTGGTTTAGGAGTCCATTGAGGACAAACATTGTGACACGAGATTTATATATATTAGATGTATGTATATCTATGTTTGTTAAGTATTTTATGCTAAATTAAATTATTCTCTGGTGTTGGAACCCCAATCTGGGTATAGGCCTCCTCTAGTTATCTTATCTCTGATCTTTTTAATTCTTTTCTTTTCTTTTTGTGCCAGCTAGAGGATTGTGGTCTCTTTCCCCTACGGGGACCAGTCGGATTAAATTATAGCCTAGCATAATTATTTTCATTAAAATCCGTTCGGTGCTTTTTGCGTGAAAGAGTATGTATGCAAACTTTCGAGTTTATGATTTGAGTAGGATGTATCTACCACCCCGTGGAGGTTCTATTCGGATAGACAGAGAGAGGAGATGTGCGAGCAGGACGGAGCTACAGTATTGATCCACAAACTTTATGTACGAGTTATGTAATGTAGGCAAAGAGGCGGTGAACATTTTTTTACATTATAATATTTGTGTAGCATATTGTACTTAGCTTCATCATATACTAATAAGATTTGTGAGTTAGGTTTTAATTTTAATATGAGCGTTGTATTGAATTTTATATTAAATTGTATTTGTGTGGTTTTGATTTTTTTTTTACCATGGTATATAGGTACCTAAGTTTACACGATATTTAACGTAGTTATACAAACATAATCATTTAATAAGTGTATTTTTTAATATCTAAGATTAGAGATGCGCGACTGCGAATAATCTGACTAGTCGAATTATCTACAACTACTAATATACACGTTCGACTTGAATATTAGTAATATACTAATGTTATTAATCGAATGATGACTACTAATTAGTTACTAATGGCGTTTTGACTCGATTGTTAGCGAATCTTGTCAATGTCACTTGTTAGTTTCAAATGAATCGTTGGAGTGGAGTCGGCTCAAGTAGTAACTAATGTAGTATTCATTCAGTCCGGTTAATTTTGAGTGGGTATCGTAAGTTACTAATTTTTCGGAGATCATTCGAGTGAGTCGAATGATTTATAAAGTCGAATAATTCGACTGGAATCATTCACAGTCGCGCATCGCTATCTAAGATCTACGTGTTTAATAATCTTTTTAATCATGTCATTAATTTTTATTCCTCTAATCGTTTATTGAGATTTTTCAAATGATTTTCCATTTCAAATACAGATACGAGTATGTACCTATTTTTATATGATTGAACTCAAACTAGCCATTAGCTCTTTATTCATTTTTGTAAATTATGTATATACCTACTTATTACATCTTCTGGCGGCTTCTAAATAACACGACACGTCTGGTATTTTGTAATTTAAAAGTTCCAAGCATTTATTACACTTTTTATCAAAGTCAAAGTCAAATATATGAATTGTGTCTTTATGGTTATCTAACGTCCCAGCAAACGTTGTTTTGCCTCACTTAGGAGTATAAAAAATAGATAGTAGCCGATTCCCAGACCTACTGAATACGCATATGAAATTTGGTAATGATCAGTCAAGCCGTTTCGGAGGAGTTCGGTAACAAACACTGTGACACGGAAATTTTATATATGAGAAGACTAGCTGACCCGGCAAACGTTGTTTTGCCTCACTTAGGAGTATAAAAAATAGATAGTAGCTAGTAGACCTACTGAATATGCGTATAAAATTTTCTAAAAATCGGTCAAGTCGTTTCGGAGAAGTACGGTAAGTAACATTGTGACGTGGAAATTTTATATATTAGAAGAAGATTAAATAATGATTGCACTTACAAAAGCGTCCATGTCCGCTTGGGTAGACATTTTCCCGTGAAATGTGAACACCGACACCTAACGCGTCTGTTATCACCTATCTAAACTACTGTTGACATTGGAGGGAATCACTTAGCAAGGGCACAGAGTAGGGACGTTTCAGAGAATCACGTATAGGGCTGTATTTTTTCGTTGTAATTTTTTTGCTCCTTATAGACAGGTATTTCTTTAGTACTTCTTTACTATTTTATGTTAAATATTATATATGTATATTTTATCATATCTATGATTTTATGTATAAGTTTAGTAATAAAAGATTTATTATTAAATTAATCCTATTATTAGATTAATTCAATATTATGCTGATTAGATTTTTAAATTAAACATGAACATTAATTATTTTTATTTATTATCAAGGCGAGCAGCACACACTGAGAACTAATTAGTCTTGTGCCGTAAGTGCTGTTTTCTTCAGAGTACCTTCATAGAATATTATTTCGTAAGCCACTTTCATTTTACATAGTATTTAAGTTTAGTAATAATAGGATTAATTTAATAATTAATCAGTGTGTGCTGCTCGCCATGATAATAAATAAAAATAATAAATGTTCATATTTGTGATGTTTTGTTTAAGCTTTGTAAATATTTAAGAAATAATTATTTCTTAAATAATATCTTAAATCAATCATTTAAATGATTGATTGACAATATTATACAGTATTTAATTAAGAGTCAGTGACACTCTGACCTAAGGTGAAGCATGCCTAGTCTAGAATATCTTGCTCTCCAGGAAGCTGTCAGACAGACAGACCGAACCTTTAGATTCTTTGCGATAAATTTTCCAATCATTTTAACTAAACATAAAATCGTAGACGTTCCGTATGTATCATAACCAAATATGCATTTCTTTTTGCCACAAGCGCTGTTCCCCGAATAATAAAATCTAGCGGTATTCAAGCCAAGAATGACCAAATTTCGTCTGGGCAAGCGGCTTCCACCTTAGAGAACAATATAGCTTTTCAACAAGTGAATCATGATTACAAACTTTATGAATTTATATAGTAGCCTATAACAATATCTTTAAGCAACTGATGGGGCTGTCTAGATGTTGTAGCGCGTCCGGAATGTTTTTGACGCCCGCGTCGATAATTTTAACGCCATCCAACGAAAACGAGTCGCCTCATTCATTTTCAGAGTTGACAGGTGTAAAAATAGCAATATAAAGAGTCTGGCAGATCGGCTTAACACGTTCCAAGCGGCACAAAATTTTCTATTCTTTCTATTCCTGCGGTACCGGGCGTATTACACCTGGACCTAAAACTACCAATGCGGCGGTACAACGCTTATAATACCCTGTAACGTTAATAAAACTTTAATCCTTTTTTTGGCTTCATGAAAAGAAAAAACATATTTTTTTGCTTTGAGTATTAGTATTAATGAATTGATTGAAAAGATCCTGACGGCGTACGTGGACAGCTTTTTTGGTTTAGAATCTATAGCTTAAATAAAATACAGGGTTTTATGTACCCTGTGCCGCACTGAACAAGAGGATGTTTATGCATATTTTAGGGATGGGAAAAAACATATATCGATAGGCCTAAGTTTTACTGAAGAAATAAAAGAATAAATGATATTCATTAATGTTTTTCATTGAAACAATCCAAACAAAAGTTTCTTTTGCATGCGTTAAATTCAGTTATTTTTTTTTTAACATTTTTGTCAGCTTGACGACTTGTTAAAATTGTTCGAAGCTTTTCGTAGCATCCAACACAGTTTCTCTTCTACATTTGCTTGTAGGCCAAAAATCGACTTTAATTACGACTACACTTTCTTTAGATAATAATGTGTACTATAATAATTATTTGGGTTATTACATAATTTACGGTCTTTAAGTACTATAAATAGTACTTGTATAGTAATCTATACTTTGATTTATTATTATCATCATTGTCTTCAATGTGGTGGAGTTTTATTCTTTTACGACACCGTTTCGCTAGTCTTTAAGTCATTGTCGACGCATGCGCTCACTCGATAACGATCACAACACTGACCGTGCGAAGCTAGCGCGGGGTACCAGGTGTATTCAACCTGCACCCGCACTGTGATGAAATTTTATTTGTTCAGTGCGGTACCAGGTATAAAATATCCGGTATTTAGATAAGCACACCACTGGATTCTATTTTAATAGCCCATCTCAGATATGTATTTATCTCTTTCCTACACCGAGCCAATCTGAAGTTACGCTCTTCGCACGACAGAGAAGTCTATACTTTTCGTAGCCGCACCACAAGCGAGATATGGACCAGGAGTTTTCGACCTGGTTTCGCATGGAACGTGTTAAGCGGTCTGCAACGTACCGACAATGGTTGGCTATTGCCACCTGAAATTCTATATTTTTTTTATTGTGTACCTTTACTTTATTTACTTATATTTGTTATGTATTTGTATGGATCATGTGTCTGCAATAAAGAATTATTATTATTATTTATTGAATTAAAAATAATAATAATTAGAGGATTCGATAAATACGTCCTTGTGTCTAAGACTTTGCCTGCTGCTGTGAGCTGTATTTCAGCAGTTTTGCATATTAAAAATGAAAAATTTAAGTTAAAATAGACTAATATTAAATATTTTTATATTCGATGACAAATATTTTTATATACCTAGCTAACTGCATTTTATGTTAATATGCGTGCAGTATGTGTGTATGTGTGTGTGTTAAGTATGAGAGTGAACCGGTTCCTTCTAGGTAAGCGCGATCCACTGTTGACCTAAATCTAACTTACTAGCTTATCAGGTGATTTGTGGTCAAGGGCTGACTAAATAATAGTAGTTTAAAAAACTAAAAAACACGCTTATCTGGCCGTTTTAAGTGAGTCAAAATCGCGCCCAACGAAGTCGGTTACAAACAAACATAAAAACATACAGGTGAAGCTAATATAAAGCGTGTAAAAATAAAAACGTATTAGGGAACGTTTTGGCTAACTTTTGTACTATGTTGAAATTGTAGTTTTTATGTATAGCTATCTCTGAACTCTCACTACTCTACACCGCTGTATAAAAGCCAATATCAAGGATCACCACTTTATCAACCTGTCCATAAAAGCTTTGTGGAAAGCTTCAGGCGATAGCGTATCTAGAAAGCTCTTCAGAATTCAGGGTTAATGATATTTTATGTTTTTGTATTAAAGTGTGAATCGTTATTTATAACCGTCTTATCAACTGATGCTTGACAAACAAGAGAACAATGGCAATCGCTATCTTTGCACCAGGAAGGATCCAGAGCAGGAGTCACCGGTTGATTTGTTAAGCCTTTGCCCAATTTCTTTGAGCAAAGCCCTAGTAAATCATCAAAACGCTTAATGTCATAATTACCTACCTCTATTCTATCAGCTTTCTAATGACATCCCCTCCAGTCTGCGGGGGAGGTCACAGGGCGTGCCACTGACGTCACCCGCCCCCGTACAGGGGTTGCTATCCCCCTCTCACCCCCCGGGGGGTGGGGGTTGGGTAATGTAGGGGGTGGAATGGCATCTGGCAGCTACAGCTTCTGTAGACTAATGGTTCGGAGATTAGTAAAGAGCAGAGTCCAAAGTTTAAAGGAAATATTAACCCTTAAATGGACGATTTTTGTTTCACGTTTTAAAAAATATATTTGTGTAATAGTATGTGCATGTATTACTGTCTAGGAAAAATTAGTAAAATAATCTAGACATACATTTACTATACTTTTCTTGCAATAATGTGAGTGTTGTTTATAAACTACATTGCGCAAAATTAAAAAAAAACAATGCAGTTCAATTTTATGTGTGATTTTTAGTTGTTTAAAAACAACATTGTCCATTTAAGGGTTAAAGCCTTTTACTTTTGGAAATGGTGTACTACTAATTATTTGAGGGATATAACAAGTCTTTAATTTATTTCTTCCACTGTCGCTCTGCATAACAGGACCTTCTGGTACCTAGTGCTAAGCGCAGCGACTCTTCACTACATGTCCTCCTTACGGCATTTAATAGAACATATTTGTATGTTCACTTTACCTACTTGTACTTATATATATACTAGCTGACCCGGCAAACGTTGTTTTGCCTCACTTAGGGGTATGAAAAATAGATAGTGTAGCTTATATGACACGTTCGTAGATTTACCAGAGCAGGGCCATCTATTGATTACTTACTCAACCCAGTCGAAAGGTATCGACATCTGTTAGAATCATTTGGAGTTAACAGATAATTGTGACTGTCAAATAATAAATGACAATAATTAGCAATAAATTAAAAATTGCGACTTTAATTTGAGATTTAAACTATCCTATCTCTCAAGTTGGATCGAACTGCACATGGTGTGCGAATTTTATTATAATCGGTTAAGTGTCCATTGAGGACAAACATTGTGACACGAGATTTATATATTAAGAAGATATATATTTATTACTCCTTGTTGTAAATATGTTGATTGCTAAAATATTGTTTTTTATTAAATTTGTATTTATTACAAAAAAATACTTTATACAAACTTAAAGATAACAAGAAGAGAATAAGAAAAATCAAAACACTACAATTTAAAGTAAGAAATACAGAACTTTATTAGCCCTAAATAACATACGTTAAAGGTAAGTCATAAGTACTACAATAATTACTTAATACTTAAAAACATTAGTTAGATTAAATTAAATAAACTTACTTAAGCTCACCATCCAGGCTGTCGCTGCGGGGCAGAGTTCCCAAGATGCTGGCAGCATTACCCCGTTGAACAGCTAAACTTAGTCTTTGTAAGAAATAGCTGCCAGCTCTTGAATCTTAGTGGGTCAAAATCGCGCCCAAAAAAGTCGGTTACAAACAAACATACAAACAAAAATACAAAAAATGGAATAATTTTATCAAATTAGTGTATTGTCATCGGTCCTCAATAAATCTACAAAGTTTCAACGAAATCTGGCCGTTTAAAGTGGGTCAAAATCGCGCCCAAAGAAGTCGGTTACAAACAAACATACAGGTGAAGCTAATAAAAAGCGTGTAAAAAACGATATCAGAAGGTAATGTTTGCGAAACCAGGATAAAATTGCCCTTTTCTTATACATTATTATACAGCTACATTTTCCATAATTCACGTGTTTAGTGGTTCTGTCTATGATTCAGATCGTACCATCTCTTTCTGATCACTAGCGATGGAAAGAGACAGGACTACTGATTTTAATTGACGACCTCGTTAGCGTAATGGCCACCATGCCGGACTGCCAATCAGAAGGTTCCGGGGTCGATTCCCGGCCTGGCCAACATCTTTGTACTGAACCAAATTTGTTGGCTGTTGGTCTGGGTGCTAAATATGAAATAGGATATAAAGTATGTATGTATGTATATGTAGTATATCAGTTGTGTTAGCAACCAGAATGGTTCAGTATGGGGTTAACCAGCCGTGTGTGAAATGTGTAAAAAAAAAACATAAATTTAGTTGTGTGTACTCCAGCATGTTTTTAATCTTTACTTCTGCCATTATTTATTCTGTGCAGAGCATTTGGTTTCGCGTCAGGATTAAATGTGCAATGACCAGAAGCAAACAATTATTGACTAGAGTTTCTTTAATATTCTTACAACGACTGAACAGTTGAAATGGTTTGTGAGGAGAAAGAATCTTTTATTCAAATTCAAAGTCAAACAATTTATTGCATTATTATGTCACTTTACAAATCATAATATGCAATAAATTAATTCAATTTTAATAATTACCCCTAAGAAATTGCAAACATTAACTATTTAACTAATTTTATTTGATTAAAAACAATATAAGTCAAGTTTCTTTATTGCATTGAAATTAAAATTGTCTAAGCCTTAAATTCAGAGTAAATAAAATATATGAAAATTAATGTAAAATTATATGTACACTAAAATTAATTAATGTAAAAATTCGAGTATATCTAATCTAAAGTAAGTTAAAGTAAAATTTATATTATTTAATTATATAACATTAATTTGACATCAAATGCATTTCAAAAAAGGTTTTTTTTGTTCTTAATATTTACATGATACCAACTAACTTCAACAAGAAGTAAGCAATTTGAGTCAGCTTCTTTAAGAAAATATTTTTTATTATTAAAAAGCCCGCCCGGCTTCGCACGGGTTATGTAAGGGCTTGTCGTACATTATTGGATAATAAGGATCTCTTATATTTATAGAAACACAATATACTTAGCCTATGTTACTCGGGGATAATGTAGCTTCCCAAAGGTTTTTTTAATACTCCGAATCTGAACCGGTCAGCGCTTGACCACAATTCACCTGATGGTAAGTATTTTCTATATTTTATGGTGAAAGTATTTTCTAAATCAGTACAGTAGTTTCGGAGCCTATTCGCGTCAAACTAACAACTCAACTTTTCTTCTTTATAATATTGGTATATTAGTATTTAGTAAAATAAACATATATTATCATTTATGCTTACCTATATAATACACAAGTACTGAATCCTTAGTTTTTTTATTTCAATATTTTTGTGACTACGTTTGGCTAACCTCTGTGCAAAAGTAGTTTATTGACCACAATAAGATTTTCGGATCAAAACATAACTTTTAGGGTTCCGTACCTAAAGGTAAAAACGGGACCCTATTACTAAGACTCCGCTTTCTGTCTGTCTCCAGGCTGTATCTCAGAAACCGTAATAGCTACAAAGCTGAACCTTTCACAATACGAGTATATACATTAAACGTGTTTTTTTCTTATTTTTTGCTATATATTAATAATGGTAGCTGCTAGATACTTAAAATTGTCACAAAATATATAAATGTATTTTACTTTCAAATTAAATAATAAAATTTAAGTAAAGTTTAAAGTTTAACGCGCGATTCCAACTTGCACTTGGCAATTTTTTTTCTTGTTTTACTCAACTCTTACAACTTTACTTCTGATGGGCAGAAGTAACGTGACTCTCAATTGATGTCTTTAGTTCCAACTAAAATACTAGGTAAAAAAAACATGATCTCATTATTTTTTAATTTCTTTTTATCATGGGAATTCTATTACTTCATAAGTAAAAACTTAATAACCATTTTTCCGTACAACCTTTTTGAACAACTTTGTCATAGACGAGGCTTTCCCTTTGCAAATGTCAAGCGTGGGTGTAAAGCGTAGGCGGTAGTGGAGGCTAGGTAGAAGACTGCATGACCTTTGAGCGGATTTTATTTAAACAAAAGGCTTTGTAGAGGATCCGCGAGATTTTTCTGAGCTTTGAGTGCTTTTTACAAGGTTGCCTGGTAAAGATCGCTTAAGCGATAAGGCCGCCAATTGTGGCACACTAATTTTATGTTAATTCTGTTTAATTGTGTCTTCTGATTATTGTGTCTAATAAAGAATTTTCAATCTATATATCTTTTTGGGTTTGGGTACCAATGCTTAATTAAATCAACTTTTCTAATTTAGTGAGTTAATTAACAAAAACTAATAATTTGGTTTGGAGTTAAAATATTAAAAACAAAGTTCTGATAGAAAAAAACATAAAAGTTAATTGTAAAGAATGACTTCATGTTTTGTTTTATTATTCTGCTCTAATTGCTTTTTTTTTCAATCTGTGCTAAGTAGTTATGTACTCGTAGTATATATATGTACTCATATCATATTTCTTATCTGTTGTATAAGAATAAAAAAATACATATATTTTTTCTGGATCAAATGTTTTATTTAATCATAAACATATTCTTTTCTAAAATAAATTAAATTGAAACTTAACCAGACTAAACCTACAAAAGTCCAGGGCTAGAGGAAAATGTGCCTAAAATGCTGGCAGCATTGCCACGTTGGATGGCAATGCTTAGTTTCTGACCGAAATAAAAGCCAGCATTTGAGATAGATAACTCTGATATTTTAAATTACAAAAAATATATCAAAAAAAAAAAAAATACAAAAACAGTAATTATACAGTAATAATTGAGTTTTTGAATTTAGATTTTTAATTATTGAGTAGTATTAAAAAAGCAAGTGTGGCTCGATGGTAATAACGTCTGTTTTTCCATCAAGACAACCCCTGGTTCGATCCCAGCCCTAAACCAATGACTTGTTTTTCAAGTTATGTGTGGATTTTTGCACTCACTTTACGGTGAAGGAAAACATTGTGAGGAAACCGGCATGTTTGAGGACCACAATATCCGAAGACATGTGTCATTCGTCGAACCGCACTTGGCCAACGTGGTGGATTATGGCCTATATCTCTCTCCTCGTGAGGGAAGGCCCCAAGTCTCAGCAGTGGAAATGTGGGAACATGCTATGCTATGCTTGTGTAGTATTTAATTTAATTTTGTTTAAAATAAATACCTATTTTCTGATTGATATTATTAATTCAATCCATTGAAAACATTTTGTTAACCCACTAACATTTCAACCAAACCACTTTACAACCTAATTTATTAACACCCACAAAACTTCATCGATAAATTTTACACTTAACCCAACCTACCACAAAATCGCTACCAAAATCAATGCGAGGAGCTAAACTAGGGGGGGAGGGAGGGATGTGGTAGGGGTGACCTGGTTCCATCTATTGACCACCCCCCCTTTACCTACGACCTTTGAAACGCGCGTGCGCGAAAACAACCCCTGGAAATCATCCCCTGAAATTTTCAGTGTATCTCGAGCCAGGCTGGGTGCAACCCCCCAGCAATTCTAGACCACAATTCCTAAAATCCCTTTCATATATGAAAAACATATATAAAACGTCAAAATTACGCAGCCACACCTTATTCATATATAACTATATCTCTGACCCCCTCAGACATATCCTTATCTGTTTCTCTACCAAAAATATATCGTACAAGTAGTGATCAATATATCAATATTTTAGTCCAATTAATAATAATATATTAAATTTAGTCTATCCTACATATCAACACATATATAAGGTCAGTATTTTAATATATTCTTAAATTTTAGTTGTAGTATATAGTCGTATTCATGTATCTTACATATGTTCATTTACTTTTCTTTGTGTTAAAGTTATAAAGTCTTTCTATTTTTACTGTTCTATTTTCTCTCTATAGGTATCTAAAAACTTGCAAAAAGCTATTTGATATATTTAAATAATTATAAAAAAAAACAGCCGCCATTTTGTGACAGTCATGTTTAATGTTACAGCTGACATTTTATTCGAAATTTGAAATTCGAAATTGTTTCACCCAATTCCTTCATCTTTGGATAACGGATTGGGAAGAAAACTGAAAATAAAATAAAAATGTAATTGACAATGAGATTAACGTATTTCTTTTTTTCTGTCCACAGAGTTTTAGATAGTTAGCTTAATGTCTAAGCTAACTCTGGACGGCTTTTTTTCCTACTGCAAGCAAATAGCTGAGCATATCCAGTTGGTTCGTTCATTTTCAATCCATTTTAGACGCCATTTTGATATGCGTGGTCGGCCATATTGATTTTTCGTTTGAGCGCCATCTTTGTATTCGTAGTGGTCACAAGTGCTTATATGTTTTTACTTGCTAATTAGTAGAATAGCTTATTAAATACTTATTTCACTTATTTTCTTTTTTTGAACTAAAGCTACTTTGACTAGATTTGCCATTAACATAGTTTTTTGCTGATAGCGCTTTACTTAAAATATGATTTTGTTTTAAATTATTACTGTAATTATTTGCTTATTGCTTAATAATAAGTGTAAATATATTTATATTAATATAAGAATTGTCTTATAATTACATAATACATAATTACAGTATATGTTTCAAGTTTCAATGTTATAAATTACAAAAGATTAAAATCATTGGAAAATCGATTTTAGAAATTAAAAAGAAAATAATATAAAAATTTATGCAATCAATAGTGAATAAAAAAAATCAAGCAAGTAAATAAATGATTGACTTTCTTTTACATATAATTATTTAGAATAATACAAAAATCCAATAATAAAGTTTAAATATCACATTTACGAGTATATTTGACCTATATTTCTTACAAAGATTGATTTAAATTCAGCGCATGCGCGTTGGATGTCCTTCCGTTGTCCTCTAAGGAAGATCGTTCGACATCTTCATATACAGTAGAACCTCTATGAATCGAACATCAAGGGAAACGCCAAATAATTTGAGTTATAGAGTTTTCAACTTATGGAGGATATCGTTTTGGTTGCTCTGTTGTACTAATTGATGTGTATTGCAGTAGAACCAAACTACTTCTGACAGTATTTAAGTCGAAAACAAATGACTTGCTTAGCTAAATTTCAAAGGAAATCAAAATTAAACACCTGACACCAAGCAAGCAAACACGTGTTTACGAGAATCATCAATTTATTATCTCATATTTATAAAATGTTTTCTGAGAAACAATAGTGTACTCACATTGTCGGCAAGTTCTTAAAGTCGGTAACTTATTTTAGTTCGAACAATGTAAAGGTTGTAAAATAAAACGTTGCTATGTTCGAGATGCAGAGGTCAAATTAAATTTTTCGATTTGTAGAGTGAAAATATGTACCAAAATGGCTTGGAGGGACTCGGTGATTATTTAGACTAGCAGAGGGTCATGATTTCAAGTAATGGAGGTTTTGGTGTTTGAAAGGAAGGGAACACAAAATTTTTTCGACATTTGGAGGTTTTTGACTTATCGAGATTCGACTTAACGAGGTTCTACTGTATACATATTCATATATACACCTATTTTGTATGATATAGGTGCTGTTATCTGGTGTCAATAGTTTTCAAGCCGGAAACTTTATTTTTATTGTTATTCGCTGTTGTCGAATTTCCAGTAATTATTTTTTTATGGATATATCTATTAATATAAAAATACACATCAAATATAACTTATCTATTAAGTATTGTGTTAAATAGTATGTACGAAAATATGAAATTTTCATCAAACTTTATTCTTAGTCACTACTAATATTATATAGTACATTTCTGAACATATTATATTATATGCAATATTGTTGCATAAGCAAACTTTGCACAGTATTGCATTTTGGACGCTAGTCTGTGAGGTATGGCCAACATTCTTGTTGCGGCAACTATATTTTCTGGTGAAGTCATTATCTTGAAACTGAGTATAAAGTTGAACCGGTTTTTTGGCACGTCAGAAGTAAATATTAAAATATTTCGTTGTCTTTTATTTTACATTAAATGTGTCCTAACAAATAAACGTATATCTATTAAGTTACATATATTACAAAATCTTTATACCTAACTATAATATTTTATATAACATTAAAATAATAAAATTACAACAAAAAAAAAGCCAGGACAGTCCGCCATCGACCGTGCCCGGCACAAACGTGCCTATAACGCTGGCCGCGTTTCCACGCTGAATAGCGATGGCAATCATCTGCGTCTTATCTAGCGATGCGCGACTGTGAATGATTCCAATCGAATTATTTGACTATATAAGTCATTCGACTCATTCGAATGATCTCCGAAAATTAGTAACTAACATGATACCCAATCAAAATTAACCGGACTGAATGAATACTACATTAGTTACTACTTGAGCCGACTCCACTCCAACGATTCATTCATATTTCATTCATTTGAAACTAACAAGTGAAATTGACAAGATTCGCTAACAATCGAGTCAAAACGCCATTAATAACTAATTAGTAGTCATCATTCGATTATTAACATTGGTATATTACTAATATTCAAGTCGAACGTGTATATTAGTAGTTGTAGACAATTCGACTGGCCAGATTATTTGCAGTCGCGCATCTCTAGTCTTATCCCTCAGTCTTGGCCAATTTCCCCCACTAGCTTCCTCGCTTCTGAACCTCAACTGCCCAGCATCTTAACCGCAAAAGTAATTATAGTATGTATTGTTTGTAGGGCGAGAGGATGGCTTCTCTATCTGGGCAGGGCACTCCCAAACTCACATCCGGCGTCGGCAACCTCTACTATGACTGTAAGTATACATCATTGCAGCGCCCATGGTTCGACTCTCTAAGGTGATCTGACGCGATCAGCACTGTTAAGCTACGGTCGAAGAGAACACTCTTTAGATGGGTGACCGTGCAAAAGAAGATACTGTCATTTTAAAAAGTGGAATTTACATTTCGGTGATACAAAAAAAAATTAAGTCTCGGCTTTTAGTACAAGTACAAGAAAAAAAGAAAAAAGAAAGAAAATACATTTATTATGCACACTTAGATACAAATATTGTAACTTCCTAATAAATTATCTTATATCTTCTTATCTTAATATATATAAATCTCGTGTCACAATGTTTGTCCTCAATGGACTCCTAAACCACTTAACCGATTATAATAAAATTCGCACACCATGTGCAGCTCGATCCAACTTGAGAGAAAGGATAGTTTAAATCTCAAATTACTTATAGTCGCAATTTTAATTTATTGCTAATTATTGTCTGTTACTATTTGACAGTCACAATTATCTGTTAACTCCAAATGATTCTAACAGATGTCGATACCTTTCGCCTGGGTTGAGTAAGTAATCAATAGATGGCGCTGCTATGGTAAATCTACGAACGTGTCATATAAGCTACACTATCTATTTTTAATACCCCTAAGTGAGGCAAAACAACGTTTGCCGGGTCAGCTAGTATACCTATATATGTGTATGTTGTGTAATGATTTCTTCATTTGTTTATGGCTTTCTGTTAAGGCCACAATTTTGGCAAAGTGGAGTGACTTGCAAATTTGTCCATTCACAAATGTCATTGTCACTCATATTTTTGACTTCTCGCGGTTTCACATTAATTCGTGACAGTATGCGTAGCACTTAGCTTGGTAATTAATCAACTGACGTTTGGGTCATTAATTACATCGTATTCAAATTGGGGTGAAGGAAGTTTGGACTGTTGATTCGGTTTTCTGGTTTGATCTCGCTTAAAAGTAATTAGATGAAAAAGTGTCAATGTGAACTTTAAAAAATATTTGTTATTAAAATAAAAATATATTCTTAATGATTATATTATTCTCTTATCTCAGCTTTAAAATACATAACCTATATAATAAACTTATTAGAATAAGGTAGGACAGAGTTCTTGCGGCTAAAGTTGATAACATTATTATCTTCTTAATATAGATATAAAATTTCTATGTCACAATGTTAGTTACCGTACTCCTCCGAAATGGCTTGACCGATTTTACTAAATTTTATATGCATATTCAGTAGGTCTGAGATCTATTTTTCATACCCCTAAGTGTTAGGGTTGTTTACCCTTACATTTTTACTTAAGGCAAAACAACGTTTGCCGGGTCAGCTAGTTATAATATAAATGTACATCGTATTTAGTATATATATCTAAAATATTAAATCTAATCAAGTTAAATAAATAAAATATTTTTTTGTATTTCATACTCTTTTAAATAATATTTATATTATAAAAAACGTAAACTAAGGTAAATAAAGGAACACTAATAAAATTAAGTTGAATCTATAAAACATATATTTATAAAACACACAAGCAGCCAGTAAATATCAGAAACTATTACGAAATTTAGCTAATTAATATTAATTAAACTTATTTTTTTTTATTATTTAAACTAAAAACTAAATTTTCTAAGGTTTTACTGTATTTTTGGGTTTAACCTACTAGCTTAAACCTTTTATTATTTAAACTTAAAGCCAAGTTCTCTAAGGTTTTACTGTATTTTTTGGGTTTAACTTACTAGCTTAAACCTTTTATTATTTAAAGTAAAAACCAAGTTCTATAAGGCTTTACTGTATTTTTTGGGTTTAACCTAGTAGCTTGAACCGATTTAGCGATTCGTGAAATATATCTTTATAACTTTTAAAGATGGCGCACGCGTCGCTTATCTCCGGAACTTCCGGTGGGCGCAAGTTTACCGGAAATAACGCGCTCGCGCCTCCCAATCGGAAAATGAGAATAGATTACCTACCAACATTATAAAATCAAATGTTTGTATTACAGTTTTTTGACTAGACGAGCCAGTTTTTATCCCTCTATCCAAAAACAATGGGGTGTTATAAGTTTCACGTGTGTTTGTGTGTGTGTCTGTCTGTGGCTTTTGATTAATTTGAACTGATTTTGATCATTTTTAATTGTGTTAGCGGTATGTCAAATCACTCGACTAGAGTGTTCTGAGCTGTGTTTCATGAAAATCTTAGTTGGTAAAAGATATTTTACAAGCCAATTCACAATCTTACGTAATTAAAAAAAAACATAAAAAAAATAAAAAATATACTTAAGTACATTTTAAAATTGTACAATATGTCATATTAAATAATAAGTATTTAAATAGTATTTACAATAAGTTTGTTAACTTTATATGGTCTTCTTTTTTTATACTTAGATATTTTACCGTCTATCGCGTCATTCTCATTAATATTCTAATTTACACATAAAATTAAAGAACTAATTAAAAAAAAATTGCAATTAAATTATAAAATAATGTCAAAGATATTATTTTTTGTAATTATTACGAATTAGCCGGTATAATGTTTATTATACAATTTTACCTGTACTTATATTAGATTCTAAGATACGTAGCACTACGTCTACGAAAGCCTACGCCGATCGTAGAGCCTCTACGCTCGTAGCAAGCCGGTTTTAAATTTTGTAACATGTAAAATGAATCAAGCCCCGATCATTAAGGGTGCTTCCCCAGGCTTAAGGGGACAGGAAGTGGTATGTCGTGTTTTACTTAATTGATGGGTTCAAGGCACTTAAAGTACTTAAAAAGGCGATATTAAGTGCCTTTTAAAATAAATAAATTGATTTAAATACAATAAACCCGAATTTTTCGCAGTCAGGTGATAAATAAAATACTTCTAATTTCATTTCAATGATTTTTTTTATATTTTATCTTAAAATCCTATGAATAGTGAATTTTTTATTAATTTGGACTTGATAACAGATAAACTAACCTTAAAGTATGTATTGAAAGATATAAAATATTTAGATACACGTAAAAATAAGTAATATAGACGTATTTAGAAGCTTTGGAACTCCCTACCTGAGTCTCTGTTTCCTGAGAGGTATCATCCGGGGGGCTTCAAAAGTAGGGTTAATAGGTATCTTCTAGGTAAGCGTGCCATACCGTGGACTGCAGCGCAGCTTAACATCAGGCAAGCTGTAGTCAAACGCAAACCTATCAAGGATAAAAAAAATACAAATCATTTTCGTATTAACTATTATAGATTTTTTTTGTCTCAAAGCAAGGAAAAGATCCTAAAGATATGAAATATAGAATATGAAAAACCTTGTATTAAATTGAAAAAATAATAATATTGTACATCGATTGAAAGATTAGCTTCAATGTCAGAATTACCCCATTACATTCTCGTACTCTAATTCCCACAAGCCCATCATAAAAATCAGTTTAAAATAAAGCTTCCAAAATAACCCTAGGATGGTTGAGCTCGGTCATAAATACCGCAATGTCGGGACAAGTTGATCCCAGCGGTGGGCTAACTAAGCCTACGCGGTGGTGGCTTACTAATCTATTACTTTTAGTAGACAGATTTATTTTAGCTAACGGTATTAGGTGGGCCATAAACAGTTTTTTTTAATACGAGAAGAATAAATAGCTTAAAAATAATTTAAATAAAACTTAATGCTACTAATATTATAATGGCAAATAGTATGTGTGTGTGTATGTTTGTTAAGTAAGCGCTATCTTTTATATAGTTAAATTTATTTTTATTATATTTATTAATTTATTTTCATATAAATTATTTCTTTAGCCGACTATACTGCATGTATTTTTTTATTTAAACTATTTGGAAATAAACATATCATACCATAATTGCGTATTATGCTTTAACTTATAAATATACTTCTTACGCGTGTTCTGCACAACGTGTTTTTTACTATTTTTATATACCCTGACTGTAAAAAAAATCTGTCAACGTCATATAAATCAGAAAAACTCACTTTTTATATATTTTTATTACATTTCACACGGTTGGTTAACCACATATTCAACCATTTCTAATTTGTGCTATGGTAGCTAACACAACTGATATACTACATATATATACATTCACATTTTAATATAGATACATATTTAACAACCACACCCACAGCCAAAAATTTAGTTCAACACAAAGATGTTGGCCGTGCCGGGAATCGAACCCGGAACCTTCTGATTGGCAGTCCGGCATGGTAACCTTTACGCCAACTAGGTCGTCAAATATACCCTGACTGTAAAAAAACGATCTATCAACGTCATATAAATGAAAAAAACTCACATTAGAACGATGCGTTTTATTTTTACGTAAATATTAAGCACATTCCTCACGAGTGCTAACCCTCCAACGACTGGGTCTGTGAGACCCGGGAATTTCACTTACAGACCTCTCCGACCGATTTGTTACACTTGGACGAGCGCGGCTTAATGCAGGGCTGCCAGGGACATATTCGTTTTTATTTATTGACTTTTTTACTATGACTTTTGATGTGAAACATCTATAGCCGCACGTAAAACCGATTTCTAGCGTGGCGACGCGTCGCCACAGCATGCGACTATTACCGAAGTCACTGATTAAACGAATTAAGTAATCACGATCTGGAATACATTCGTAATTTTTTGTATTTCATGAAAATAAATGTTTATTCAATAAATACTCATTGTTATCTGAAAATAACATCGTAATATTTTATTTTATCATTATGATATATTTAGTTCCTATCACAATATGTTATTTTGCTGCATATTATTACTTTTACAAAATAATGTCGATGTTTCACATCTGCCAGGCGTCCCGTGACGGCTCACTTTTTTTATTTTTATTTTATTGACTTTTTAGACATAGTTTATGCAACTGCCATATAATGAAGGGTATTAAAACACGAGCGCAGCGAGATCCATATAGTAACGAGTGTTTCAATACCCGTGTTATATGCAGTTGCATACACTACTTTATCTTCACTAATGCAATTTTCAAAATAAAAAAAACAGAATAATTTATTGGCACCAAAAAATACATATTTTTAACATTAAGCTCTAGTTGCCAAAATAGGCGTTAGCCCGTGCCTTGGCAGCTAGTCCTTCCCAAAATAATCCAATAATTTGACTGATACAATTAGAATAAAATAATAATATATTCATATTCATATTAACTAAGTTGATAATTCATAATAATACATTAATAATACATAATATGTCTCATAAAAGATGAATTAAATTTTAATTTTAGATTATTGCATATTAATTAATCAATTATTAATTCTTAATTAATCAATTATTAATTAATTAATCAAACAACAAGAGTAAAAGCTGACAATAGTTTAAGAACTTGCCGCCATTAAAATCTAACCAATGAGATTAAAATTTTACATGACCTTTCGAGAAGTACATCATAATTACATGGTTTTTACAAAAAAAAAATATCGAACATATAATAAGATGTTAGCAACTCGGCTGGCATTTTAGGTACTCTTTCCCACTGACACTGGTTTTTTAGATTATTAGATATACTTTTAGTTTTGTAAGTGGTTTAGTTTTTAATTTTATAATTTATTGTAAATTGGATGTTCTGTCTTTTGAAATATTATATTATGCTTTTTGAACAATTAAAAAAAAATTGTCATGAAAAAAAAACTTGTGAGAACTAAACAGTGTCAACCCTAGATCAGCTTCCGCGGCAACAAACAAACAAATAACACAGCTGCAGTTTAGGGTTACGCGTGTCGGGATTTTAATTAAAAATTCCTCTCCAAGCACAACTGTAGATAATGCTCAGTAGTAATAGCGGGCCTCGCGGACCCCTCTCCGCTCGCAGCGACCCCTTGCGAGTTGGTAGATGAGCCATTGTCCGCACTTGACGTGCTGTTGTTATGAGAATAATGAAATATTGACTCTGAGTGGGCATTCTTATTGGAATCTTGCTTTTGTGTGTAAGTAATCTTATTTTTGATGTAATAGGTATAAAAATATTATAATAATAGGAAATAAGCATAAGCAGCCCACTAAACTATGAATAATAATATTAAATGACGTAATTAAAATGCAATTTTTTAGTAATTTATTGACATTTAACATATTAATTCACTTTTTTTTTTTGACATGTAACTAATGGTGTTATTAATAAATATTTGTATTTGTATACGTTCCCACTGCTGAGACTCAGGGCCTTTTCGCACGAGGAGACAGATATAGGTCATAATCTACCAAGCTGGCCAAGTGCGGGTTGACGAATGACACGTCTTCGGATATTATGGTCCTTAAATATGCCGGGTTCCTCACGATGTTTTCCTTCACCGTAAAGCGAGTGCAAATCCTCACGTAACTTGAAAAACAAGTCATTGGTGTAGGGCCGGGATCGATCGAATCATATCCTCTTTCATCCACATCTTCTTAGGTCGTCCTCTACTTCCACTACCTTGTACAATCATATTCATACTTCTCCTAGTCACATGCTTCTCCTCTCTTCGCATTTGCTGCTCAAATATCTACCTAAAACTGTACTATAAAAATGTTTTTCTATCTGTACTGTCCCTCTCCATTCCTGGTTGCCTGGTAGAGATCACTATAGGCCGCCTTTATACTCTATGTGTAAATATTTTATTCCTCAATTTAAACGGTTTTCTTATGTGGTTGTACAATAAAGTAATATTCTATTCTATTCTAAAAATAATAAAAATAAAAACAGTTACTGTCAGAACAAGAGAATAAAATACATCTTAATTTCGCATGAAATGGGAAATAAAACTCATTTATCTCCTATCATCAAAATCTCACCCAAAAAAGCATAAACTCATCCCCGCCACATCGGGATAGATAAAAACCATTCAATTTCCCTTCACAATCCCATAATCCCGCCACTCTATCAATCGTGTATCCCACACTAGGGATGTCGGAAATGCTATAATGTATCGATATATATTGTATCGATAATTTTTGAATATATCAATATCGATATTAATATTTTTATTTATATCGGTGTGATAGGAAAAAAAACTATTTGGCCTAATCTACTTCAATCATCTTACATTACTAGATAAATACTAATCAATAGACATAATTTTTTAAATTTTTAAATCAAGGACAACAATAAAGAATATTAATTATTTATTAATCAAACCAATATATATCTGATACAGACATAAGAAAAACTCTTTGATTTACAGAGTTGCTAACTTAAAAGCCAACTTAAGTACCAGATTAAAACGCAGTAAATCGAGTCGACCAAAGACAAAAAAAAAATAATTTGTTAAAAAATGGTGGTATAAAAAAAGTATTCTTTTTTAGGATTTTTTAATTATTAAAAATATCGATTTTTATACCTTTTCAATACTTGTAATTTTATATCGATGCGTCGATACATCGAAACATTAAATATCGCTCACAAATATCAATACATTGAAAAAATAATATCGATATATCGATGTATCGATATTTTTTCGACGAGCCTATCCCACACCCCATGCAGACCCCGTGGTTGATGCTCGGAAAAATGGAGCGGCGGTGACTCGAGGGCCAGGAGATGCGGGATTTGGATAAAAGATTGTCTCTGTTTATACACTTCTTTCATACACGTTAGTAATGATTTGCTTGGATTTTTGTGTGTGGGACTTTTTGAAAAAAAAATCTAGTAGAAATTATATTTTGTGATTTCTTAACATTTTTTTCTAGTAGAAATAATATTTTTGTGATTTCTTAACATTTTTTTCTAGTAGAAATAATATTTTTGTGATTTCTTAACATTTTTTTCTAGTAGAAATAATATTTTTGTGTGTGAGATTTCTTAACATTTTTTTTTCTAGTTGAAATATTTTTTAGGTTTACGTACCTAAAAGGTAAAAACGGGACCCTATTACTAAGACTCCGCTGTCTGTCTGTCTGTCTCCAGGCTGTATCTCAGAAACCGTGATAGCTAGAAAGCTGAAACTATCACAAGATATGTATTTCTCGTGCCACAATAACAACAAATACAAAAAATATGAAAATATTAAGGGTATGCAATAAACGTGTTTTTTTTCGTATTTTTTGTTAATAACGGTAGCATACTTATAATTTTCATAAAATATATATTATATTATATCGTATATTACTTATCAAATTAAATTATAAAATTTAATAAAAATAATATTTAAGGGGCCATACAACAATGGTACGGAAACCTTCATGCACGAGTCCAACTTGCACTTGGCCAAATATTTGTAAATGGCTCTTAATATGTATTTGGTGGTTGAACTATGATGTGCATTATTTAAAATATAAATGTTAAGTACTAAAATACTCGTATTTTGATTTGATCGTAATTGTACAAAAGTCAATACGACAACCGAAAAGTTTTAACAAAAAAAAAACACCAGGAAAAGAAGCCTATAAAAATAAATCTTATATTTTTAAATGAGCAATTCTTGTATATATACAAGAATTATCAATAAATGGTTTATCTTGAAAATTTCATATAAAAAAATACCGAGCAAAGCTCGGTTATCCAGGTACTATTAAATAAATTGGGCAAAACAATTAGTAATTTATCAAGCGCATATCTCCCAAAACCGGGCTGCAGTACACCAGATCCTCACAAACGAGGCCCTCTAACCCTCAGTCATTACCCCGGGATCAACTTGTCCCGGGTATGGGTATTTACGGCCCACCACAATCGCCGAGGGTTGCTTTACTACAGCCTTCTTTAATACATTTTTAAAGTAAGATTTATCATTAAAAGGTTTTCTGGAAGTACAATAAAATTAATTAAAAATTTACCAAGAAACAAGAAACAAAATAGTAACTATTAATTGTAACAATTGACGACCTCGTTGGCGTAATTGTTACCATGCCGGGCTGCCAATCAAAAGGTTCCGGGTTCGATTCCCGGCACGGCCAACATCTTTGTGCTGAACTAAATTTGTTGGCTGTCGGTCTGGGTGTTAAATATGTATCTATATAAAATATGTATGTATATGGAGTATATCAGTTGTGTTAGCAACCATAATACGAACTAGAAATGGTTCAGTATGGGGTTAACCAGCCGTGTGTAAAATGTGTCCTAGTATTTATTTATATTTATTAAGCCCTGATTCAGAAACGAAAATAGAAAGTAGAAGACAAAATTAAATATTTAGTGTACTTCCGCTGTGATCCGAAACCCAAATTAAGACAAGTAAAAGAAAAATTAACTAAAATCAATTAACTAAGATTAATTAACTAATATTATATAAGATTAACTTTACCTATCACAATCCGGAAATTCTTAACTCAACACGTGTTTCGCCTTTCCACAAGGCATCATCAGGAGATGTTGATTCTTCGAACGACGAATCGAAAGTGAAAATAGAAAGTCCCATATTTAAGCTTCCTAAAAATGTGCAACATTCTTGCAGTCGGATAATAGTAAAAGCATTTGAAGAGTCTCAGTCAACACCACTAAGTAATCTCAAACTAAACACCGAAATCCTTTCCAAAAGGGAATCACCCCAAATGTACGAGTGAGTAAAATTCATCGACAATCGGCTTATGACATCAAAAACATAAGTTTCGCACTTTCATTCGGGGCCTTTTAAGCTTCTACTTTTCCAATTTAAACCTTATAACAACTTCTTTAGAGTTGAAAAATGCATGGCAAGTTTGAAAGTGGTAGGGAATGCAGTGTGGGTTCTTGTTTGACGAGAGCTTAGCCATTTGAAACGTATTCACTTTTAGTGATGACCACTTTTACAAATCTAGTTTTACTGTTTCTTCTTTTTTGTCCTGATTTAAGTGTGTCGATACAGCGAGGTAATGCTGTCAGCATATAATATATTTAGTTATCAATTATTTTATCGACAAAAAATAACTCATAAATATTGTTAAATTTACACGATAATTTTCCAGACCCAGATTAGCGCATTAGTAAAAAGTTTGTTTATGACACCTAATGTCATCCTTAAATAAAAATGTTATTACGAACTCAAATACTTATTTTAGGATAAGTTAGAATAAATAAATTATTATTTCAAAGTAAAAAGAGCTTCGATTATAAATAAATAATAATTATAGCTGACCCGGCCAACGTTGTTTTGCCTTATAAATTATTTCTACTCGTATTACTAAAAAATAACAACCCTTATCACTTAAGAGTATTATACATAGATAGTAGCCGATTCTCAGACCTACTGAATACGCATATAAAATTTGGTAAAAATCGGTCAAGCCGTTTCGGAGAAGTACGGTAACTAACATTGTGACATGGAAATTTTATATATAAGATGTTACTGTACAGTAACTTAATAATAATTATTATTAAGTTCCATAATAATTATTATTAAGTTACTGTACTAATTATAATTAGTCATAAGTATAACTAATAATGTAAAGACATTGTCTAGTTATCCTCTTGCTGCACCCTATTACAACAGGGCACGTGTAACATAGCTTTATGTCATCATGTGTTGCAAGCTAATAAATAAACCACAAAAATATAATCAAACACAAATTATGAGCAATTTACCGTATGTCGTATAAAAATGCAAATGTCAGTGTCACGCTGCGTCTGACAGTTCACAGATAGTATTAATTGGGAATGACACGGATTACGTCACTGTAGGGGTCTACGGGACACCCGGGGAGAGGCGGAGGGTTAACTGTTGTGTCAGTGGGAACATTCCCACGGACTTTGCTGATACTTACTACTTACTACTTACTGCTCCGGCACGAAAACCCCAAAGTGGGTCTTGGCCTCCGACAACAGACGGCGCCACTCGTCACGGTGTTGCGCCATTCCTCTCCAGTCAGCCACTTGAAGCTCGCCAAGATCCCTTTCGACGGCGTCACTCCAGCGGTACCGAGGGCGGCCAACTGGACGGCGTCCCTCCGGCTTCCCTAAATAGGCTCTCTTAGCGGCCCGATCCTCCCCCATCCTTACCAGGTGTCCAAGCCATCGGAGTCTTTGAGCCTTAAACTCTCCCACGATGTTTGGTTCGCCAAACAACTCTTGTAGCTCCCTGTTTTTACGGACGCGCCAGCTACCATCGTCTCTCCGGACAGGACCAAACATTTTACGCAACACCTTTCTCTCCGTGACAAGAAGTTTGGTCTCTTCTTTCTGCGTCAAAGTCCAGGCCTCGCACCCATACAGTAAGATCGGCCTGACTACTGTCTTATATATTCGTATTTTGGTGCGACGGCTCAGCAGCTTAGAAGAGAGCACTGAGTGAAGGCCTGCACTGCAACGGAGGGTGTTCTGAGTTTGCTGATGGCGAATACAATTTCCATACTTACGAGTGTAAAAGAGGCGAATGTGGCCTTTTTTTATGATGAATAGACTTATATTTGACCGCAGCTTGATGTTAAGCTTCACTATGGTCTAAGATCAACCTAACTGTCTTCAAGACTACAGTGAACCGGTTTCTGCTAGGCAAGCGCGCTTCATCTTAGACTGCAATATCACTTAACATCAGGTGAGTTGTGGTCAAGCGCAAGCCTATTAAGCGTAAAAAAAGATGTAACACTCTAGCCAAGAAGGAACCTCTTTACTCTAGATTTGAAGACCCGAAATTGTACGTCTCGGGAAAAAGACTCAGGAAGAGAGTTCCAAAGCTTTACAGTTCTCAAAATGAAGGTCGAAGCAAAACGCTTTGTGCGAATCCTCGGAACTTCGAAAGTAAACCGGTGTCTCTTCGCTGTGGCCCTTGGTGGGAAAGCGTTTTTCAATCTGACGGCCCCTGGTTTATTTTTTATTGATAAATAGGCTTACGTTTGACCGCAGCTTGGCTGATGTTAAGCTTGACTGTGGTCTAAAATGTAACACTCTCGCCTAGAAGGAACCACTTTACTCTAGATTTGAAGACCCGAAATTGTACTTCTCAGGAAAAAGACTAAGGAAGAGAGTTCCAAAGCTCCGCAGTTCTCACAATGAAGGTCGAAGCAAAACGCTTTGTGTGAATCCTTGGAACTTCGACAGTGAATCGGTGTCTCTTCGCTGTGGCCCGAGTCTCTGCAACGTTATAACATATACTTATCTAATATCTTTAAATGAGCAATTCTTGCATTATAATATTTTTTTTTTTTTTTTTTTAATATTAGGACACTTTCACACACGGCTGGTTAGCCCCATACTGAACCATTTCTAGCTCGTATTATGGTTGCTAACACAACTGATATACTACATATATATGCATACATACATATTATATATAAATACATATTTAACACCCAGACCCACAGCCAACAAATTTAATAAAGCACAAAGATGTTGACCGGGCCGGGAATCGAACCCGGAACCTTCTTATTAGCAGACCGGCATGGTAACCTTTACGCCAACGAGGTCGTCATTTCAATTGTAGTATACTCGTATATATAATTGGAATCTCGGACTCGGCTCCAACGATTTTCATGAAATTTCGTATATAGGGGGTTTCGGGGGCGATAAATCGATCTACTTAGCTAGGAATCATATTTAGAAAATGTCATATAAAAAAACCGAGCAAAGCTCTGTCAACCAGGTACTTCTAATCATTTTGCATTTCCAATCACGTACAATTTCAACCTACGCAGTTCATAAACATTTCACTCCACCCTACGTATTGAGAACAAGCATTTTTCATCAACGTTTCCTCTATTGTAGTGCACTGAACGCGAGTTTCATTCAAGCTGTCAAAAGGGCAAGCAATCCTTCAAAAAGACAAAAACTCCACTGATAAACGAACAAAGGCCTGTTTTGATAAACACACGGTGACTTGGATATGTTGTGTTTTGATTTGAGATAGATTTATACCAATACTAGCTGATCCGGCAAACGTTATTTCGCCTCACTTAGGAGTATGAAAACTAGATAGTAGCCAATTCTCAGACCTAATGAATACGCATATAAAATTTGGTAAAAATCGGTCAAGCCGTTTCGAAGGAGTACGGTAACTAACACTGTGACATGGAAATTTTATAAAGTAAAATAAGATAATAAAGAGGAAAAGTTTTATTTTTTGATGTTTGTTTGACGCGAATAGGCTCCGAAACTATTGAAGATTGGAGCTATTTAAAAAACTCTTCCACCGTTGGGAAGTCACATTATCGCTGAGTAACATAGGCTATATTTTGTGCGCTTTTCATTCAAAATGTTTATGGTACTAAAAAGCGTCTTTATTAATAAAATCATTTACACGCATTTTATCCGAATGTATTTTCATTCGTATAATATACTAACAGATCGTCTCAGCTTCGCACGGGTTATAAAATAATATAAGTTGCAAAGAGAAACAAAATATAGCCTATGTTACTCAGGGATAATGAAGCTTCCCAACGGTGAAAGAATTTTCAAATCGATCCTGTAGTTTCGGAGCCTATTCGCGTCAAACAAACAAATAGACTTTTCCTCTTTATAATATTGGTATAGACTAGCAGCCAGTCCCTGCTTCGTACGGGCTATGAAATAATCCAAGTTGGAAAGAGAAACAAACTATAGCCTATGTTATTCGGGCATAATGTAGCTTCCCAGCGGTGAAAGAATTTTTAAGCCGGTCCATTCCTCTTTATATTAAGTATATTGGTACTAGCTGACCTGAAAAACGTTGTTTTGCCTCACTGGGGTATGAAAAATAGATAGTGTAGCTTATATGACACGTTCGTAGATTTACCATAGCAGCGCCATCTATTGATTACTTACTCAACCCAGTCGAAAGGTATCGACATCTGTTAGAATCATTTGGAGTTAACAGATAATTGTGACTGTCAAATAATAACAGACAATAATTAGCAATAAATTAAAATTGCGACTATAATTTGAGATTCAAACTATCCTATCTTTCAAGTTGGATCGAACTGCACATGGTGTGCGAATTTTATTATAATCGGTTAAGTGGTTTAGGAGTCCATTGAGGACAAACATTGTGACACCTCGATCTATTTTCCTTTTGTTCGTTGCAGCGATCCTGCCGTACCGTGAGGATGCGCAGCCGCAGACGCGCGAATTCTTGGCGCGCGTCGTGGACGTGCTTCTCGACTACGTGCACCAGGTCAACGACCGGAACGAGAAGGTACGACGCATCATCATCATATAAATGATTATCTTATCTTATATATAAAATTTCCGTGTCACAGTGTTTGTTACCGTACTCCTCCGAAACGGCTTGACCGATTTTTGCCAAATTTTATATGCTTATTCAGTAGGTCTGAGAATCGGCTACTGTATATTTAGATTTTTTTTTATTAAGGGAAAACAACGTTTGCCGGGTCAGCTAGTATCATATACTTTTGTATTGATATTATATTAGATACTAGAATTAGTAGTGAAAATTGACATTATGATTAATATCATTAATATACTATTGTAATGATATTATAGTACTAGAATTTTATTTAAAATTGACATGGATACATATCATATACTTTTGTATTGATATCATATTATTTGACTTGTAACTTTGGTGTTATCAATAATTGATTTGTATTTGTATTTGTATTTGCATCATCATAGTCAGCAGATATTTGATTTATAACAAATACAAATAGTTTATTATGCATAAATGTTTTTACGACCTTTTTTTTTTATCCATGATAGGTTAGCGTTTGACTACAGCTAGCCTGATGTTAAGCTGCACTGCAGTCTACGGTGTGGCACGCTTACCTAGAAGATACCTATTAACTCTACTTTTGAAGGCCCCCGGATGATGTTGTCGTAATGTTTACCATGCCGGACTGCCAATCAGAAGGTTCTGGGTTCGATACCCGGCGCGGCCAACATCTTTGTGCTGTACTAAATTTGTTGCTGTTGCTAGGCAATCGTGAATTTTTGCAGCTAGCAGTGAGCCAACCAGTGGTAGAAGTTTGGCCCGGTGTGCCGAAAGACGCGGGTTCGAATCCCGGTGGTCATACCCAGACTTACACTGAAAGGAAGAAGGAAAGAGATGGATAATTATTTTCAAATACAAACCAAAAGTATAAGTAATTAAATAATAATAATTAATATTATTAACATAGTTTAGTATTATTGATTTAAATACTAGCAGGTCCCCGTGGTGTTACCCGCCTTAATTTTGGATAAGAAATGCTGGTTATAAACTATCTTCACACCTAATATCATCAAAATTAGTTCAGCTATTCGAGCGTGATAAATAAATAAATAAATATAAAATAAATAAATAAATATTTGGACACATTCCACACACGGCTGGTTAACCCCATACTGAACCATTTCTAGCTCGTGTTATGGTTGCTAACACAACTGATATACTACATATACATACATACATACTTTATATACATACATATTTAACACCCAGACCCACAGCCAACAAATTTAGTTAAGCACAAAGATGTTGGCCGGGCCGGGAATCGAACCCGAAACCTTCTGATTGACAGGCCGGCATGGTAACCTTTACGCCAACGAGGTCGTCAATAAAGTAGCAAACATACAAATATTTGCATTTAAGTAGATTATACACTGGAATTCACTATTCAAAAATCTGTGAATATGACTTTGTTATGTAAAGACAAACCCTGTCTCCAGATCCTGGAGTTCAAGATGCCGGAGGAGATGCAGAAGCTGCTGGACCTGGAGCTGCGCGACGAGCCGCTCCCTCTCAAGCAGCTGCTGGAAGACTGCAAGACTACCCTCAAGTACCAGGTCAAAACTGGTGAGTACTGGTGGTCACCATGCACCTAACATTGTGTTCCGGCAGCCTCCTTGAGAGGCAGTTATTATTATTATTTATTTATTTATTTGGTACTGTCACAGACAAAAGTTGACAGTTAGCATAGACAAAATATGTATATTTTTGTCTATGCAGTTAGATACAATTTTACTTAACAATACCACTATAAACTTTAAGTCCTATTACGACTGTACACAGCTTTCGTTATAAAAATATAAACACAAATATAAATATATAAATTACATACTAAAGCGATCTACTTAAAAATATGAGAATAAATTAACAAAATTTTGAAAATTGAGGTAAGGTTTAGATTAAGATGTTTCAATAATAAATGATCTAAAAGAGGCAAATGTAGTCGAAAAAATGTCTTTATCTTTGTGAACACTGGAAGAATCTTCAGAAATACGAAAGTTATTGTACATATTGCACATTCTATTTAAGGGACTATACATTGAAACGTTATTTCGAGTGGGTGGAATATGAAATAGTTTTTCTTTGCGCACTTGGCGGGAAGGGACTTTGAGACAGATTGTTTTTAATAATTCACTACCATGAGCACCATTAACAATTTTATGTAGGGTACACAGATCAGCAATAATTCTACGGCTTTCTAAACTCTTTAATTTAAATTTGGCTAACCTATCGGAATATTCACTAATTTTCCGCCTCAGTCAGTAGTTATTTCATACTAGGCATGCTCCACCTTAGGCGAGACGTTAGAGACGTGTGATTACCTGCTGGTCAATTGCCTAGCTGTAAAAGAATATACGAGACAATAGTCTGGCCGATCTTACTGTTTAGGGGTCACGTCTCTCTCTCTGTGGGTGTGAGGCCTGGACTTTGATTGTCAAATTGTTTTTTATTGGGACATCAATAAATTTGGTACAAAGATATTAATTAAAGGAATAAAATAGTGTATACAAAAAAAGAGTACATTTGTATTATTAGAACAGTTGATCTACAGCTGTGTAAGCTAGGCTGTAGAGCCTGTAATACAGACAGCTGTACTTCCCCTAAATTACACATATAATATGTACCTGATCAATTTGTATTTAAGAATATTTTATACATTTCATTTTATTTTAATTTAATGAAAATATAGACAAAACAATTATATGCAGATATTTGATGTAGATGGTAGAGACCAAACTCTTTGTCACAGAGAAGAAGGTGTTGCGAATGTTTGGTCCTGTCCGGAGAGACGATGGTAGCTGGCGCGTCCGTAAACACAACCAACCAACCAACCAAATAATTTATTTGTACAGTTACTATTTTTACAATTCGTAGCAAAAATGTTTCTTATACCTATATTTTTTACATTTTTTGTATGAAAAGCTACAAGTAATGAGCCTGCATCTGCAAACTAAGCATGGAAGCTTGTATATTAGAGATGCATACTCCCAATTATTATTATTATTATTATTAATCATTATAGATATTATATTTACTTTACATTATAGAAACTTAATTAAAAATACAGCTATTGCTTAAATTTAGTGTTAGTAATAAGAAAAGAGGCATAAACTGGGGGAGGCCTACGCCAAGGAGGCGACAGCTACATAAACCGATAGTTTAACTGACAAGAGAAATCGCACTATTAATATGATACAACAATTATTATAGCTATTGACAAATAAATCGAAAATGTGACATTTAATTTTAATAATCAATTTAATGAGTAGTTATAATGAAATTAATTTTGATAATTGACAAGAGTTTAATTTGTGTGCATGTAAATAGGTTGTAGTTGAATAAAAGGCTTTTTTACTTTTACTTTTACTAAATAATAATACTAATAAGAAAAGAAAAAAATATATATATGAAATTATAAAGTTAACAAACAATTAGGTAGGTTTTACAAATCAGATTATCAGTTTAAATACTATAATAATGATGTATTTTTATATAGTTAGTGTATGAGTGGGCACACTTATCTTAAAAAGACTTTAGTAAGTTTTCAGTTTGTGCATAATTTAATTGTTTTAGCATTTTTGTAGCATTTTCCTAAAAAAAAAGTTAGTTGTGTTAGTTCAATGGTTTTTGACAACTTATTATAAATATGAAGACCTAAGAAACAAATACAGGGAGCTACAAGAGTGATTCTAATATCGTGGGAGAGTTCAAGATTCAAAGACTCCGATGGCTTGGACACCTGTTAGGGATGGGGGAGGATCGGGCCGCTAAGAGAGCCTACCGCTAGGCTAGGCTAGGGAAGCCGAAGGGACGCCGTCCAGTTGGCCGCCCTCGGTACCGCTGGAGTGACGCCGTCGAAAGGGACCTTGGCGAGGTTCAAATGGCCACCTGGGGAGGAATGGCACAACGCCGTAAAGAGTGGCGCCGTCTGTTGTCGGAGGCCAACAACCACTTTGGGGTTTTCGTGCCGGAGCAATAAGTAAAGAGTAAAAAGACCTACCAAAAATCTTTAATATATCAATATACAAGACACAGTAGTTCCCCGCTACATTGCGCCCAACCGTTGTGTGATGGGGGCCGCAAGGGCGCTATCATTCCGCCACATTGCCGCCTCTAATTGAATTGTTTGATGCGGGCCCGCGCTTGACAGCTAGTGGCGGCTCGATACGTTTTATTCCGATCTAGAGGATACAATTTACACTGAAATTGTGACCGAGAAAGTTTCATTGCTAAGTACCTATGCTTGCAAAATAACATACGTGTAAACTCCATGTAACGTCACTCGATATAACGACAAACTCTCTAAAGCGTCGAAATCAGTTGGCTTTAGTTGGTTTAGCTTGTATTCTAATTCTGTTTTTTCTTCTCTCCATTTAACGAATACTCTCTATAACGCCATAAAATGCACAGTTTTTTCAATTTTATTATCTATAATTAATTTAATTACTAGCGTTAAGAAAAAATCCAATTCCAGAGTTGCAAAACACAATAACGTAAAATTATCTCCATTGTTATATTTTTTGAAAAATGTAATACAGTGATGTAATATTGTCTCTTGTATTAAAGTGTGGATTAAATAATTTTCCATTTATAAATCTCTAAAGATCATCTCCTTATGAGCTAAGCGGCCAAGCTCTGGAGTTGAGCTTTTTCAATATACCCAATCTCTGACTAGGCTTAAAGACTGCTTGTAATAAGACTAACAGCCGGGACCTACAGTTTAACGTTTTATTCGAGCCCCGGTAGCACTCAGATGAAAATGCCACTTTAAAAAAAAACAGTCTTATTCATGGTCACCTATCCAAAGGCTGTCTGCGTTGATCGCGTCAGATCACCTTAGATAGCCGAGCTAAATAAATACAATATTAAATATATTTTTTTCGTAAAGACGCGTAATCATTTTAACACATTTCAAGCTTCTTTATAAATGTATGAATTGAGATATAAACTAGTATTTTATTACTATAGCTCAAAACCCGCACTGAAATCTGTAAATTTGAATTTTTATCCAGCAATCTTTTTGACCCTTTTTAAGAAGACTACTACACTTTTAAATATTCTCTAAAATCTGCACAAAGGAGGTTCAAAATTCTGATATCCCTAACACTGGAGCCAGTGACTTGTGAAATTCATCAAAACTTTCATCCGTCATCCCGAGCGACCCTCCTTCTATACGGACATCTGTGCTCTGCCCCGTACACTTCGAGACAATATACTTTGGCAGATTCAAAGGAAAATTTCAAAGCTCGTTATTTCAGAAACTCAGAATTTATTGACCATAAATAACAATTTAGAGATATGAATTTAGCGAACTAGAATAAAGAGAAAAGTAACATGGCTTTAAAAATTAAAAAAACAATTTATTTATTAAATTTAATTAAAACGGTACATAGACCAATTACATTAATTAAATATTAATAGCTTACATCTAATAACATTAGTTTCATACTTGCAGATAAATCATTAGTTTCATTAAATTAAGACAATAATAATAACGTTACATTAAATTATTTACACATATTTAAGTCGAGCCTAAAAATACAAATCTATTAAAAAAAAATGTTAAGCGCATTTCGCTGTCACAAAAAATGTTAACGTCAGATAACATGGAGAGAAAAACTGACGACAGTTGAAACACCGAGTATTGTCAATAAGCTAACGAATCTCGTAAAGATAGATAGATAGATAGATAAACACTTTATTAAAACACAAAAAAAATGGAACAAATTACAGAAAACACATAAAATACATAAAAGCTAGTGCCTTAACTGGCGACCTTATCGCTAATAGCAATCTCTTCCAACCAACCAAAGATGTAATTTCTGATCAGATTTTTTAACATGTTTTAGATTTTCTTTCGACCACAGCTTGCCTGATTTGTAGGTGCATAGATTTCACTTATTATTCGATGACGGTAATTAAGAATAGAATAGAATATAACTTTATTGTACAACCACAAAAAAAAAAAAAAATAAACACTTAAAAGTAGAGTACAAACAATGGCGGCAATAATAAACTCTCTCCTAAGCCCGAGTCCTAGCAGTGGAGACGTATCGTGGGCTGCTAATGGGTACCAGCCCTAAAACATGTCAAGCACTATACATCCAGTCATAGTAAAAGAGGGTAGTGCGTCAATTTTCCAGGACATTTCTTCTTGTAATCTCTTGTTCCCGACTCACGAGCAGACGTTTGATGGCTTGATGCGCGGCTTGATGGCTTGACGCTCGGCTTGATGGCTTGACGCTCGGCTTGACGAAATAATTCCTACCGTTTGATTGTTGCATAATGTGTAGTAATTAAAGAGACTCTGTTACACAAATTTTTGATGTGAAACACGTAAAACCGATTTCTGGCGTGGCGACGTATGCCGTCGACACGCTATATGATACTAACTAGCTGACCCGGCAAACGTTGTTTTGCCTCACTTAAGGGTATGAAAAATAGATAGTGTAGCTTATATGACACGTTCGTAGATTTACCATGGCAGCGCCATCTATTGATTACTTACTCAACCCAGTCGAAAGGTATCGACATCTGTTAGAATCATTCGGAGTTAACAGATAATTGTGACTGTCAAATAATAACAGACAATAATTAGCAATAAATTAAAATTGCGACTATAATTTGAGATTTAAACTATCCTATCTCTCAAGTTGGATCGAACTGCACATGGTGTGCGAATTTTATTATAATCGGTTAAGTGGTTTAGGAGTCCATTGAGGACACACATTGTGACACGGAAGAAGATAGGGATAACTGCTTTCTTCTTAATACAAACGAATTAAGTAATCACGATTTGGAATAAATTCGTAAAAATTTGTATTTCATGAAAATAAATGTTTATTCAATAAATAGTCATCGTTATCTGGGAAAAATGGTAATATTTTATTTTATCATTACGACATATTTTATTTAGACATATTTATTTTATTCCTATCACAATATGTTATTTTCTGCATATTACTTTTACAAAATAATGTCGATGTTTCACATCTGCCAAACGTCCCGTGACTCGACACATTTTTTTTTAAAGTACTGACGTCAGAAGACTTAGGGCAGCTTGAAAACTCTCGACATTAGATATTGGCCAGTTGGCTAGTACGAAGTTAAATTAGGAATTAAATGCTAAGACGTTTACTTATTGGATGAAAAAAAAATTGACTTAAGTATAATATATGAGTTAGAAGTAGCAAATAGGATAATTTGTTATTGTTTTAGTCAATAAAAAAAAAATCCTGTGTAGTAAAAATATATTTTTTTAGTAAACAATCTTTCATATTCTTTATGTAGCGCCTGTAACTCAGCCAGCTAAAGTGATCTGATGCGATCATCGAAGCTAAGCAAGGGTCGATGCGAAAGGTGTTTGACCATGCACAAACAAAACTTTTCAAGTGCTCTTTTTTAATCTGGACGCTACCGTGGGTCGGATGACACGTTAAATTGTAGGTCCCAGCTGTTAGTGTTTATATATTAGGACTAGAATATGTTTAAATATTAGGAAATTTAGTACAAGCAGTCGTTAAGTCAAGTCAGAGGCCTTCGGGCGGCTTGAAAACTCTCGACACCAGAGCTTGGCCACTTGGCTCATACAAAGAAGAAGAAGAATATTATTTATGACTCGTTCAGTGTATTTTCTCCTAAAGGAAAATGAATGGCTGAATTTGAGATTTTCTTTCAAGTATTAATAAATCGCAAATCTCTACCACTCCCTTGCATCATAAACTGCAGTCGATCGTAAAACTCGCTCCTTTGGATTTACCAACGAAGTAATATAAAAGTTCTAATCATACGCAAATCATGGGCTTACTGCACCGTCGTGTAGGGAAGACACTGCGTTTATACAGTGTAAACTCCAAGTAACGTCACTCGATTTAACAACAAACTCTCTAAAGCGTCGAAATCAATCCCTTGTAAGATACCAAAAATGTGGTGCGCAAAATGTCAAAGTTTATAGATTTAAAAAACTATTTTTTTTTGATATGATTTAAAGTTAGGCAATAATATTTAAAAGTAATGTCAAAATATAAAAGTAAGTTGCAAACCAGAAAAGAGAAGCGAAATAAAGCCTATGTTACTCGGGGATTATATAGCTTCCCTACGGTGAAAGAATTTTTCAAATCGGTCCAGTAGTTTCGGAGCCTATTTGCGTCAAACAAACAAACAAAAAATCTAACTTTTCCTCTTTATATATACCAATATATATTGGTATAGATTGATACGCCTGATTGGTACCAAAATAAGTGTAATTATTCTTAGAGTTGATCTTAAGACGATCTTCAAGTTTTTTTTTTAATTTGACGACCTCGATGGTTTAAAGGTATACCATGCCGGACTGCTAATCAGAAGGTTCCGGGTTCGATTCCCAGCCCGGTCAACATCTTTGTGCTTAGCTAAATTTGTTGGCTGTGGGTCTGGGTGTTAAATATGTAAAGATAAAGATAAAGATAAATAATTTATTGGCCTTACAACATCTCGTCGCATTTGGCAAGTCATTCATTACATTTTGATTTACATTGAATTTAAAATAGACAATTATATATTATTGTATTTATATATAATACGAGTGTGTATATGTAGTATATCAGTTGTGTTAGCAACCATAATACGAGCTAGAAATGGTTCAGTATGGGGCTAACCAGCCGTGTATCAATGTGTCCTTATATTTATTATTATGATATTATTTTTACCGTTTATGATTTTGTACAGTTTATGACGAAATTTTACAGTTAACAAAAATTTACAGTTGTAAATTAAAGATTTAGTCCCTTAAGTTGAGGTCCCTTTAGCCTTAAGTTGAAGTCCCTTTAGCCTTAAGTTGAAGTTCCTTTAGCCTTAAGTTGAAGTCCCTTTAGCCTTAAGTTGAAAAATCTGTCGCCTAGCTCTTAACAGTACTAGAATTAGTTAACTTTCTCATCACGTATCTACCACCAAGCACAAAAGAGCGTGATTCCAGAACAAACCGGATTAGTTTCAATACCGCAATTACATGAATAGAAGCCAAATAACTCTATTGCCAATGGGAAAACACCCTCCAAACTACGTGACCGAAATCCTACTAATATTATAAGTGCGATAGTTTTTGTGTAAGTGTGTATGTTTGTTGCTTCTTAACACTCAAATGGCTGAACCGATTTTTTCAGCTACGTAGCCAAGCTTTGGTAAACGGCTGAACCGATTTTTTCAACTAAGTGGCCAAGCTTTGGTACCGTGAGTTTTAAAGCCGCCCTCAGGCCTCCGACTGCTTTTACTAAGACTAACAACCGGGACCTACGATTTAACGTGTCATCCGACCCACGGTAGCGCCCATATGAAAATCCCAGTTTAAAAACGACAGTCTTGTGCATAGTCACCCAATCAAACACCGTCCGCATCAACCGTTGCTTAGCTTCGAAGATCGCGTCAAATCACTTTAGCTAGCCGATATACAGGCGCTACGTATTAGAATACAATATAATTTAATACAATACAATACAAACATTTATTGATAACACCTTGTTACACGTTAATAATAATAATAATTAAAAAAAACTAAAAAACAAGCTTTTTATAGAAAACCGTAATTTTGTCAAATTAGTGTATTGTCATCGGTCCTCAATAAATCTTCAAAGTTTGAACGAAATCTGGCCGTTTAAAGTGGGTCAAAATCGCGCCCAAAGAAGTCGTGTACAAACAAACATACAGGTGAAGCTAATAGAAAGCTTGTAAAAATACATTTCAATACGTCTATCAAGCTGCGTTTAATATATATCTATATAAAATATGTATGTATATATAATACGACGACATCGTTGGCGTCAAGGTTACCATGCCGGACAGCCAATCAGAAGGTTCCGGGTTCGATTCCCGGCTCGGCCAACATCTTTGTGCTTAGCTAAATTTGTTGACTGTGGGTCTGGGTGTTAAATATGTATCTATATGTATGTATATGTTGTACATCAGTTGTGTTAG
The DNA here is from genome assembly GCA_035578125.1 of Mellilla xanthometata. NCBI lineage: Eukaryota > Metazoa > Arthropoda > Insecta > Lepidoptera > Geometridae > Mellilla > Mellilla xanthometata. The sequence continues at coordinate 8,293,451 of JAPUBQ010000027.1, forward strand.
CAACCATAATACAAACTAGAAATGGTTCAGTATGAGGTTAACCAGCCGTGTGTGAAACGTGTCCTAATATTTATTTATTCAAATTCAAATTCATTTATTTCAGGATCAAGTCCCATATCCAAATGTTACATAAAATAATTATTAGTAAAATAAACTGTATCAAAAAATTAAAAAATATGTCACAGAAAAAAAAAGAAAGTCAAATTAAAATACAAATAAACGTCATTGATTTACTTTTCCAGCACCCCCTTTTATCTTTGGTATGATTTAAAAAGCCACACTCTCGATATGATACATCAAACATTGTTGGTGACATGTATTGTCCACCCCCTTAGCACGGGGGGACAGCGGGAGATAAGTGCTAGGCGGCCTGATAACCTGCTAGTGACGGACGATGATACAAATAAATCCTACTAATATAAAAACGTTAGTGGTAAAAAAACTAATCTGACCTAAGAGAAAGCATGTCTAGTATGGAATAACTCGCTCCCAAGGACGTGGAACATACAACCTTGCAACATCTCATCGCATTTGGCAAGTCATTTACATTTAGTTTAAGCAACACAGAATGATATTAACTAAATTAAACTTAATTATTATAACATAGACTAAAATTGTAGGTATTTCAAAATTAGGGATGTTATTGCAAAATTATGTCAGAAGAAAATGAAGATTCATCAAGTTGCATATTCAAGAATTCTTTTATAGAATAAAATGGATTAGTTTTAAAAAAATGTTTTAGCGTCCTTTTGAATTTGATGACTGGTAATTCAATAATTTTAAGTGGCAGTTCTTAACCCCTAACATAATGTGGACCTTACTGGCGTTATGATTACTATGCCGGACTGTCAACCAGAGGGTCCCGGGTTCAATTCCCGATACGGCCAACATCTATGTGATGAACTAAATTTGTTGGCTGTGGGTCTGGGGTTTAAATATGTAAATAAAATATATAAAAATAATATTTATATATTTGATCGGTGACTTTTTATACTTAGATACTGTATTCTTAGTCTATTTACTTTCTCTGCGTATTTTATTTAGCACATACCGCATACAAAAAAAAATGCTAAAAAGACATGCCACTACAATCGCATTTGCTATCTCCCCTAAAAAAGCCCAGAACAGGATACGAGCCCCCTTATCAGAAAATAATGTAGTCACTTCGTATAAAAACGGGGAGATAAAAAACATATTTTGTTGTTTATCATTTGAAGAGAGATAAAACTGTCCCTAGTGTATTTGGTATCCCCACAGACTATTAAGATTTTAACACTATAGAAATGTATAAGCAAAAAAAACTTGCACTGTACGGCCATAGTAGGACTAGGTATAACTTTATAGAGTTCAAGTACGGACGGTTTTATTTTTGACGTGACAACGTCTTAAATTAGGTTGCGGCTGGGAGTCACTTATGAAAAAGTGTAACGCCCGGTAACGTTACGATGAGTCACCGAACGAGAGAGAGGCCCGCCGAATGCCTTGCGTCTCTCTCCCACTCAACTATGATCGGTCTGCCGCGCGCGCAGCACGCGGCAGACGTTGTCACGTAAAATCTTCGCCCGTAAAACCGACTTTACAGGCAACCATTTTTTATCTTTATTCAGTTTATTTATTTCGTACACAATACCACTTATCATTTATACACCGAGTCTTAAATTATGTATTAGTTAAATTTAGGCTATAACTATGAACTAGGTATTTAAGACGCGGGGTGCACTGAACTCCACATAAGGTTGAACCTGTGTCGTAGAGTTCAGGCTCTTCCATTTAGCGTACATGATTGCAAGTTAGATGAATTAGGTACATAGGTTAAAATACTAGTAATAAGCTATGAGTAAACTAAGGTAATACTAATTAGGGGTAGATACATATACACATCTTTACAACTAGACATTTGTCCAGTAGGGCGCGTAACCACAAATCTGGTCTAAGGTGTAGCATGCCTAGTCTGAATAAAACGTTTCAAGTTACTTGTTTACTTTTTTTTCAAGTTACTACATATATAGGAATTTGCTCGTTTAAACGATGAAGGAAATCATCGTGAGAAAACTCACACGCTCCAAGAACGACAAAATTGGTGGATTCTGGGGCCAAGTCCCAGCAATGGGAACGTATACTGGTGTTATTGATATGAAATCAATTTCTTAAAGGTATCCAATATTTTCCACATCTACTCATCAAGTTACTCAAAATCAAAATATTTATTATTAAGGGGGCTAACCGTAACTAATTATCTTTTTCTTTTAATCTATATTCTTCTTCTAATCTATATTCTTCTTGTAATATATAAAATGTCCATGTCACAATGTTAGTTACCGTACTCCTCCAAAACGGCTTGACCGATTTTTACCAAATTTTATATGCGTATTCAGTAGGTCTGAGAATCGGCTACTATCTATTTTCCATACCCTTAGTGGCAAGGGTTGTTTACCATATTTTTTTTTGCTAGGCGTTAAAAAATATACACAACCCTAAATTTTTCCTTTTTATCACTAACACTTATTTTTCAAGGCCATTTTAGTAATTTAATAATTTTTCATCCCGCTCGATAACTGATCAATTATAGTGTTATTACTTACTACCGTACCTAAGGCAAAACTTTTTGACTTGTAACTTTGGTGTTATCAATAAATGATTTGTATTTGTATAAACCACTGCCGGGTCAGCTAGCTATTCTCTATATTTGGCGAATAGCCGCCGTGCAAAAAAGAAAAATGTGTCCAAGACAAAATCAGTACATAAGTACATTCAAAGTCAAACAATTTAAATTTGATATAAAATAAATATGTTTAATGTCAATTTAAAACTTAAATAATTTGTCAATAAATTCTGTGCTTTGACATTATTCAGTGGAAACATCAGTAAGCAAGTGTCAATTGATACACACGCCTCTACAGCCGGGGCTCGCCTATACCCGGGGGATATTTTAGTAAGCATTGTTGGGAAAAATATGTTTATGTCGGATAACAAAAGGACGGATAAAAGTGCCGGTCAGTTAAGTAGGTACATACGAGTATTGAGCATTAGGTTTTACCTATTTTTAACCTTATTATTATTACGAAAAATAAAATCCTTTTTTTTAAGTCAAACACATCGTATCTTTACTTACAATTCAAATAAAACACTTAAATTGTCATCAAAATTTTCTCTGTGCGATCTGCAACTTAATTACGGCTAAACAAAAATAGGATCAGGCTAAAATTTTACAAAAAGATTGTTTGAAACATTTATAAAATAATATTACTATTAACTATTATTAAGACAACTACGTGAGTTAGCCATAATCTCTCCTAAGGTGCGACATGCATTGTCTGGAATAACTGGCTTTCAAGGAGGAACACACACTTAGTAGCTTGACGACAGACTGTTTTAATTTGAAGCCTGTTTCTGGTTGGTAATTACAAAAAAAGGCTAAAGCTAAACATACTTTGAATGATTATTTTCAAAAGCTGTCACTTTACGCAAACGTAGTCTCATCCTTAAAATGGTTCGTACATCCGGCCAAATAAATTTCATCCGGCAAAGTTAATATTATCTTTCCCTCACAATACCTATCCTCTAGAGAGAGTTTATCGCGCGCCGCAGATGCTTGCCGTGCCGGGGAGATTGGGGGAAAGCAAACAAAATTAAATCAAAACTGTCCGGGGGATGCAAATTAGCACGTTTTGTCATTGTAATGCGGTAGGAGTTTATTTTTTAAGTGAATTGAATATGGGATTTGCGGGGCTTACCATTATTAGGATGGGTAGATTTGCCGAGTGGAATTATGTTTATTATTATGGTAGATTTTGTTGTTGATTTGTTTCTTTGAGCACAAATATGAAAAATTAAGTAAAAAGTGATTAGCTCAGTTAAAAAAAAAAGAAACAGAACAATAAATATAAATATAAAACCATTTAAATATGGATAGGGCAAGCTGTCGCTGTTTGACAGTTGTGCAACGTCAAACAAAAGTATGTTAGCCAGGTTGTTCTTTCTTTGCTTTGTTTGTAAAAAAAAATGCTAAGAAAGAACACCCCGACTAACATACTTTTCAAACAAACGAAAAACAATCGTTTTTGCATCGGGGTATTAAAAAGAGAGTAGATAATAAAATAATGAACCTCTTTTAAATTATTTTTACAATTTCTAGTACAGAGTAGTTTGTTTTCAAATAAATGAATACAAGTCTTTTTATTTATTATTTTCTTTTAAAAATGGTTGCCTGTAAAGTCGGTTTTACGGGCGAAGATTTTACGTGACAACGTCTGCCGCGTGCTGCGCGCGCGGCGGACCGATCGTAGTTGAGTGGGAGAGAGACGCAAGGCATTCGGCGGGCCTCTCTCTCGTTCAGTGACTCATCGTAACGTTACCGGGCGTTACACTTTTTCATAAGTGACTCCCAGCCGCAACCTAATTTAAGACTTTGTCACGTCAAAAATATGTACAAATACGATAAACATTCAAAAATATTACGTAATCTCCACATTTATTCCTACAAAGCGCAGTAAATACATCTCCTATTAGGTACGCGGCCCTCGTTGCACAATATCAATACGTCAAAAGGAGTTTAATTTAAGATCGGCAGATGGCGCGCGGAGCAGGTGCGCGCTGATGTAGGATTAAACTGCTCGGCTCGGGGGAGACTCGGGGAAACTGGGTATTTACTGACAGTTTTTGCGGCAAACATTTTTTTTCGTCCTTCCTACTATTAAACTGCTTCTCGGCTGGGGGGAGACTCGGGAAAACTGGGAATTTACTGACAGTTTTTGCGGCAAACATTTTTTTTCGTCCTTTCTTCTTTCGTCCTCTTTTCTAGTTTGGAGTCTATTTTTACTCTATACCTTTCATACTAGTTCTCGCTTGTTTTCTGCTCGCACTTTCATTCGTCATACTATTTCTATCTTTTTTCAAACTCGCGGCAAACGCGTTGAAAGAGAATGTTTTTTATTATTTTGAAAGAACACTGTGTTTGGATAAAAAGTAAAATAATATTTGTTATCATTATATTGATATGAGGACCTTGATGGCGTAATGGCACGGTAACCATTACGCCATCAAGACTGGGGGACAAGGACTGCCAACCAGAAAGTTCCGGGTTCGATTCCCGGCACGGGCAACATCTTTATGCTGAACTGAATTTGTTGGCTCTCGGTCTGGGTGTTAAATATGTATTTAAAGTATTTATGTGTGTTAGCAACCATAATTACAAACTAGAAACGATTTGGTATGGGGCTAACCAGCCGTGTGTGAAAAATGTTTAAATGAAATAAGTGAATGTTTTTTTTGGAGAATATTGTTACAAATTTGATTAAAAGAAATTAATTTTATCTTTTTACGACAAACTACGAAATTGATTAAGGCGAAAGTTATTGCCAGTTATTTCCAGACTACGCATGCTCTACACTCGATCGGAGTGTCACTGTGTGTGTATTTGTTACTCCTTTACTCGTTTTATCCCGGATTAATGCCGATAAACTTTAAATGATTGATGAATAAAAAATAAGATTTTTTGTGAGGAGCAAATCTTTGGAATTCTCTTCCTGAGTCTCTGTTTCCTGAGAAGCACCTGGGGGTCATCAAATCTAGAGTTAATAGGTATTTTCTAGGTAAGCGTGTAACAACGTAGGCCATAGTATTGTTTAACACCAGGCAAGCTGCGGTCAAACGCAAACCTATAAGTTATAAAAAAAGTCAATGAACCAAAATCTTATCCCAGTCACAAACCATTTCATCTTTCTATAGGGAAAGATGAAATCGAAACCCTATTTGTAAGCTGATCTAGCCGTTATCAGGAACAAAATGGCGTGTATCCGGCAAGCGCGCAACTTCCGGCCGCTGCCACGCGTGATATCACTTCCGGCCTCTATCCGGCGTAATCGCGCTCCGGTCATCTGGGATAATGGTCTCATTTCTTTTTAATCCGCCACGAAAATACGACGGGGTGATATAAGTTTGACGTGTGTTTGTTTGTGTATATGTGTGACTGACTGTGTAGCTCCCGAACGAACGGTCCGTTTTTTTTTTTTCAAAATTCGTTCATAGTTTCTAAAATTGATCGAAAATATGTCGATAGTATTCTTAATTATGTTTGATTTAAAATTGGACTAAAATGGCTCTACGGATAAACATACGTTCCCATTGCTGGGACTCGGGGCCTTTTCTCATGAGGAAAAAGATATAGGCCATAATCCACCACTATCAAGTACGGGTTTGCAAAAACATAGCCGTTTTTAAATTATAAAGTTGTGTTTCTGAAAGTAATAAAGAAATTAAAACAAATCTTACTTTTTTTAGTTAAATATTAATATTATTTACCATCGTTAGAACCCAGTAAAGAGTCGGGAGAGCGAGAAACAAAAACAACTAACTAAATTTAAAACGAATGAACTATAATTAAATATTGTTGAATATTGTTCATTGTTGATTTTCAATTTATTTACTTAGCGAGATACCTACTACAACACTTCAGGCGCTTAGCTCAAAAAACACTCGGTACGACATCGCTTTGAAAGGTTTTCCGTATCTATCTGTCTACGTATAGTATAATATCTGTTCTGTCATAAGAATAACGATTGATGTACGATAAAATGGTAAAGCTACATAATAACGACGTTTTCAAGATGGCGTCTGCAATTTCCTGCTAAAACGAGCAAGATGGCGGCTGCTTATAGCGTAATGACGTCATAAATAGGGATCTTAGGATCGAGCGGGGTTAGACTATCAATTTGGAAGTTGGTCGTTTGGATCGGAGCTTTTCAGCTTGGGACGTGATTCATAGTTCGATTATCAAGAATATCTTTTCAAAGTAGTTTATTTATTAATGTTGACAAGGCAACACTGTTTTTTGACGCTTTAGCAGTTCCAAAATATACAAAAACTTCTATTCGCGTTGTTCGATACAAAATGAGTGGACTGTATGCAAGTTCTGATTCTCACAAGGAAATTGCGGAACTTAGATAGCACCACGTACCTTTCATCCACGACGCCACTCCCCGGGACAACTCCTCGCGTCTGGCGGCAGCTCGGTGGGTAACGATCGTCAAGCTCCTTGTTGAAATGCAGAACAGTATTGTACACGGCACAGAAAAATATCCTCGTCGGTGAAGCGACGCGCGACACTATTTAGGATATATTAAAGAGTAACTCTGTACTACGGCGCGGCGATGAGAAGTGCGGGTTGTCTCCCATACGATTCCAGAGTCACTGCCTCAGGCCGCGACGCGCGGACTGCAGGTTTTGTAGTTCTACCCTCATTCCACAATAATACCTTTATGAGAATCGAACACACGTTTTAAATTATAATTACTTCCGTATAAATCGAAGATCTATTAAAATTATGGCGTGGTAAAAGTTTAAAGACTTTCTAATCCCTCTTCTTCGTATAAGCCACGTGGTCAAGCTCTAGTGTCCAGAGTTTTCAAGCCGCCCGAAGACCTCTGACTTGGCTTAAAGTCTGCTTGTACTAAGACTAACAGCTGGCTACTACAATTTAACGTGTCATCCCACCCACGGTAGCCCAGATGAAAATGCTACATAAAAGACATGTTTTTTTTCAATTATCGATTAAGTTGAAAGTAGCTGATTTCGACATACCTTTTTACACCTGGCAACCCAGTATTTCATTTTAAAATAAATATTCTGCCCAGGATTTTTTCAGGTAACCCATTTTGGTGCTAAATTTATTATGAAATTAATTTTACTCTCGACTTGTCGTTCGAAGAGTCAGCATCTCCTGATGATGCCTTGTGGTTAGGCGAAACACGTGTAGAGTTAAGAATTTCCGAATTGTGATAGGTAACGTTAATCTCAATTAATCCTAGGTACTTAAATAATCTTAGTTAATTTATCTTAGTTAATTTTTCCTTTACTTGTCTTAATTTGGATTTCGGATCACAGCGGAAGTACACTAAATATTTAATTTTGTCTTCTATTTACAATGGATTTCCGCAAAGTAACGCCTGAGTCAATAAGTTAATTTTATTCAATTATCACGTTGGTGTAGGTCAATATAGGCTCGGATCTTCTACTATTGGGCGTGCAAATTGAATGAAGCCAATGAATGTACGGTTTGTCTCCAGGCCACCCCCACTTCTTCAACCAGCTGTCCACGGGTCTGGACATCATCTCGCTGGCGGGCGAGTGGCTCACGGCGGCTGCCAACACCAACATGTTCACCTACGAGATAGCTCCGGTCTTCATCCTCATGGAGAATGTCGTGCTCCAGAAGATGCGGGACATGATCGGCTGGAAGACCGGGGACTCTATTCTGGCTCCGGGTAAGTCTGTATGATGTTGACTCTTGGTCTACTCGCGGTCTTATCACGGTCTACTTGTGGGATACTCAGTCTCCTCACGGTCTACTCATGGTCTACTCACGGTCTACTCATGGTCTACTCACGGTCTACTCATGGTCTACTTACGCTCTCCTCATCTCGCTGGCTGGCGTGTGCTAACATCAACAAGTTTACCTACGAGATAGCTCCCGTCTTCATCCTCATGGAGAATGTCGTGCTGCAGAAGATGCGGGACATGATCGGCTGGAAGACTGGAGACTCTATTTTGGCTCCGGGTAAGTCTACATAAGGTTGTCTAGCGGTCTAGTCGCGGTCTTATCACGGTCTACTTGTGGTCTACTCAGTCTACTCATGGTCTACTCACGGTCTACTCATGGTCTACTTACGCTCTCCTTATCTTACTGGCTGGCGAGTGCTAACATCAACAAGTTCACCTACGAGATAGCTCCCGTCTTCATTCTCATGGAGAATGTCGTGCTCCAGAAGATGCGAGACATGATCGGCTGGAAGACTGGGGACTCTATTCTGGCTCCGGGTAAGTCTACATAAGATTGTCTGGCGGTCTACTCACGGTCTTATCATGGTCTACTTGTGGTCAACTCAGTCTACTCGAGGTCTACTCATGGTCTACTCATGGTCTTCTCATGGTCTACTTACGCTCTCCTCATCTTGCTGGCTGACGTGTGCTAACATCAATATGTTCACCTACGAGATAGCTCCCGTCTTAATCCTCATGGAGAATGTCGTGCTGCAGAAGATGCGAGACATGATCGGCTGGAAGACCGGGGACTCTATTCTGGCTCCGGGTAAGTCTGTATGATGTTGACTATTGGTCTAGTCGCGGTCTTTTCACGGTCTACTTGTGGTCTACTCAGTCTACTCACAGTCTACTCACGGTCTACTCATGGTCTACTTACGCTCTCCTCATCTCGCTGGCTGGGAGTGGGTCACTGCGACAGCTAAAAGAATATAATTAAGAAGGAGAAAGTCGTGCTCGAGAAGATGGGACATCATAGGCTGAAAGACTGGAGGCTATCCTGGCTCCGCGTTAGTCTCTATAAGGTTGTCTAGCGGTCTAGTCGCGATCTTATCACGGTCTACTTGTGGTCTACTCAGTCTACTCACGGTCTACAAGGATTCGTGTTTTAGATCGTAAAATTTAAAGCACTAAGATCTAAGTTTTTGTTTTCACTTTTGCATATTACAGTATATCTGGACAATCCAAGTAACTAATGACGACCTCGTTCTTCTTCTTCTCCTTTACCATTTCCCACTAGGTGGGGTCGGCACAGCCTGTTTTTCTCTTCCACGCCACTCTATCAGCCGTCATCTCCACATCCACTCCCTTCTCATTCATATCCTCCTTCACACAATTCATCCACGTCTTCTTTGGTCTACCTCTCCTTCCGCTACTTCTTACAATCATAACCATACTTCTCCTAGTCACATGCATCTCCTCTCTACGCATTACATGTCCGTACCACGCTAACCGTCCACTCTTCACTTTCTCTGAAACAGGCGCCACTTTCAAACTTCCTCTAATATACTCATTTCTTACCTTGTCCATTCTTGTTACTCCACACATCCATCGCAACATTCGCATCTCTGCCGCATGCAATCCTCTCTCATGCACTACTTTCGTCGCCCAACACTCGGATCCATACAATACGACAGGTCTAATGATCGTTTTGTAAATTTTCCCCTTCAGTTTAAGCGGCAGGCAGTTTAATGACGACCTCGTTGGCGTAATGATTACCATGCAGAACTGCCAATCAAAAGGTTCCCGTTTGCGATTCCCGGCACGGCCAACCACTTTCTGAATTTGTTGGCTGTAGGTCTGGGTGTTAAATATGTATCTATATAAAATATGTATGTACATGTAGTATATCAGTTGTGTTAGCAACCATAACACACACTAGAAATGGTTCATTATAGGGTTAACCAGCCGTGTGAAACGAAAGAAAGAAAGAAACATTTATTTTGTGACACAAAGAAAACAATACATATAAAACATTTACGTGGCACAAAACCAGCCCCAGGTCAAATGTGGCACGATAACGGGGTAGTTAAGCAGAAGATGGGATGGAAGGGTCCCCTTTTTCTGGCCACGATAAGGTTTCTAAGAAACCTTATCGTGGCCAGAAGGTGGAAGAAGAAAAAGGGGACCCTTCCATCCCATCTTCTGCTTAACTACCCCGTTCTCGTGACATTTTTTTTATCGTTTGTTTTTGTGATGTGCAGGAGGGTCGGTGTCGAACCTGTACGCGTTCCTGGCGGCGCGCCACCACAAGTTCCCGCAGTACAAGGAGAAGGGACTCTCCAGCATCAGCGGACACCTCGTCATGTACACCTCCGATCAGGTAGGCTTCTTAAGCTGTCATTACTGTTCCAAGCCAGTACCAAGTCCTTCTTGTCGTAAACTGGGGATCATTTATCAATATATAATGATACTATAGTCATTGTAGCGCGGAATCTGGCCCAGTGGCACTTCAAGACTTTTTTATCCTAAATGGCTTTACGCTTGATTACAGTTCACTAGATGGCAAGCGACACCGCATTCTGGTGAATTGTAATCAAGTGTAAAGGCAATAAGCAAGGGGGGTAGACTTAGACGGGTTTTGGCTCAAACCCCGTCTAAGTCTATCCCCTGACTAAGTAAGTTACTTTCACCCCTTTTTATTTGTTTTCGTGAGGAAATGCTTTTACGCATCTCCCGCTACAAGCTTGGACGAGGCGGGCGGGGTATGTCGGGCTCGAGGGCCACAGGGCCGGCGACTACCGGCTACAACCTCACGGTGTCCCATCTCACGACGGGGGCAGGGATGCAGGACCGCACAGCGCATTGCCGCTGCTCTCCCCGCCCAGGCCGCTGTCTGCAGTCCGAGCGGACCCACCTCAAGGGGGGCGACGCCCCCCTCTACGGCGCGGGCGATGCCCTGGGACAACCAAAGGCATCGTCTCCTTTGGAGGCCTTTATCCCTGGTGTTAATCACCGGACAAATGACTTTTACCCCTATGGTAACAATGTTCTATTGATCTACATATGACAAGGAATGTCATATGTAGATCAAAACCTACTATGTTTTACCTAATTTAAATATTTCTTGCTATTTTATGATATATTACTTGTGTTACCTTTGTACACTAAATAATGTAGGTACCTATGTCAAGCTTTTCGTTAAGCATAGATTCATTTGCTAACAACTCGATGTGCGCACAATGCCGCGAGTAGCTCCATAATTAGTTATAATAAATTATAATGTATAAACTAGATTTAATGAGAACTAAAACTCAACCTACAACAGTTAGACATGAGTTAAAATAGGTGATATTAGCCTGCAAAACACTAGATCATAAGATTAAATGTTACATTAGTCATAATAACGCTGTGTGAACATACTTTGTATTTAACTTATTGACTCAGGCGTTACTTTGCGGAAATCCATTGTAAATAGATGACAAAATTAAATATTTAGTGTACTTCCGCTGTGATCCGAAATCCGACAACGAACGAAAAACGACAAGTCGAGACTCTCGACTTGTCGTTCGAAGAGTCAGCATCTCCTGATGATGCCTTGTGGTTAGACGAAACACGTGTAGAGTTAAGAACTTCCGAATTGTGATAGGTAACGTTAATCTTAATTAATCTTAGTTAATTAAGCGTGGTTAATTGATCTTAGTTGATTTTTCCTTTACTTGTCTTAATTTGGATTTCGGATCACAGCGGAAGTACACTAAATATTTAATTTTGTCATCTATATACTTTGTATTATTGTTTTATGTTAATAAAGAAGTCTGAAAATCAAAACCAATGTTCTATTAAACCTTAAGGAGTAGGAGAAGAATGTAAATCTGTTTGTCCCGCAGTGCCACTACTCGGTGAAGTCGTGCGCGAGCGTGTGCGGTCTCGGCACGGACTACTGCATCTCCGTGCCCAGCGACGAGCACGGCAGGATGATCCCCAGCGAACTCGAGCGTCTCGTGCGCTATCACAAGGACCGGGGGAATGTGAGTGCTTCTGCTGTTTTGGACCACGGAAATTATGTTTTTTTTTTTTTTTTTTTTAAATATAGGACACATTTCACACACGGCTGATTAACCCCATACTGAACCATTTCTAGCTCGTATTATGGTTGCTAACACAACTGATATACTACATATACATACATACATATTATATATATATACTGTAGGAAAAAAGTTATTCTATGCGGTGACTTTAATTTAAATAGGTTGGTTAAAGAGCCAGCGGTTAGACAATTTGAAGAATTACTGGCAAGTTTTAACCTCAAGTTAAGTATAAACGAGCCCACCAGAATTCGCAGTATGACCTGCCTAGATAATATTGCCCACAATTGTAGAGGAGCTAAAGCAACAGTGGTTGAACATGCTCTCTCGGATCATACTGCTCAGATCCTTGAGTGTCCAGTTCGAAAGAGTTATTATTTTAATTTTTTCTTTAAATTGAAAAAAGAGTACAGTGAGGATAATATACGTAAATTTGTAGAGTATCTAAATAGTCTTTCATTTTATGACGTGTACTTGTGTAAGGATGCAAATATAGCATATGAAGAATTTCTAGAGCTGTTCTTAAGGTTGTTCGCTAGCATGCTGCAAGTGCTCATATGCCGCTAGATGGCGTTAAATAGGTATAAGTTAGTTATATTCATCCCAGCAGCCCAAGTGATTTCTTTTGTAACTTCAGAATCGGTTCGCGAAATCTACTGTTAATGTATTATTTTTAAGGCTCATCACAAAACAACATATATTAAGCGTTGATAGCAAAAATTTACAAAAAGCCATATAAAACCCATATCTACTATCATCTATTCTGTGACGATGCGGCTACACTCACACTAGCATTGACAACTTTTTTTGTCACTTGAACTTCAGCATATTTGAATATGGATGCCAATTTCGAACGCTCAATTGTCGATTATATAGCTCGTTCGTAGAGGAAGCATTTTTGGAACATGAAATATTTTTATGATTTGAATTGACCATGGTTCGAATCTCATGAATTGTTCTTGCTATTTTATTTTGTTTGAAACTTTTTTTTTGAAGGAAAATTATGAGAAAGAATATATTTTCAATAGGTTTCGTTTTCGTGTATATAATATTCATAGCGCATACCTTCAAACCTCAAACGAAATTAGAAAAGTATAAATCTATAGGGTACATGATATAAGTAACAAGAAAAAACTTTTCTCACGAATCATCTAACATATTGCATGAAACAGTTGTATTTTTCGCATGATTCCAAAATGTAAGCCCTTTCATTTGGGAAAGTTGCGAATAATATCATATCCAATATTTTGTATTCGCGGACATGCGAATACCATCATACATAGCTAAGAACATCAAAACCGGAGCTAGACACATATGTACCTTCTACATACAGTGCGTGCGTGGGGTGCCAAAATCTGATAAAGCTACGTATCCAGAGACCTTTTATTGATGAAACCTAATTTTTACTCTATCTTATCAGCTTCAAGTCTAATGATCAGAAAAGTAAATAATTACATATTATCAGGGAATTTATATTTATTAGACTATGGATACAATTTTAGCTACATTTGAAATAAAAAAAACTGTTATTATTATTCTAAGGTAAGAGGCCTGTCGAAATCTTAGTTATAATAAATGTACATCTGGCAGTTTACATGTATCGTTGATATAATTATACACTAGTGGCCCGTCCCGGCTTAGCACGGGCATAAAAAAAATTTAATTCTAGGAGATATGTTTGAAAGTCGTTCAGATGTGTAATATGTTATTCGTTACAAACAAACATTTAAATTTTATCGCATTATAATTTTGACATAGATTAAAGTTTTTTTTTTGTATTTATGGGTTCCGCTGCTTTCAAGACATACTAAACGACACCCGCTACAACTAACTTTTCTTAGCGCATGCGATGAAACAAATTTTTTACTCTTTTTTATACCTTGTGTTACATTACTGGAGTCTTAATAAGAAGTTCTTACCCTTTGCAACAAAATAAAATGCCTATGTCATTTGGGGATAATGTAACTTCCCAACGGTGTAAGAATTTTTAATTTTAGTCCAATAGTTTCGGAGCCTATTCGCGTCAAAAAAACATAAAAACATCCAAACAAACAAACAAACAAGCCTTTTGTAATTATGAGATTGTTAAAGATATTGATAGGTAAACAAAAGACGTAGGTATAAAATTTGATATAATTGGCCAAGTACGAACCGGGCTCGCGCGTGAAGGGTTCCGTACCATTATTAAAATATGGTGAAGAAACATGTTTTTTGTATGGGAACCCCATATCAAACATTCATTTTATTTTGAAAGAAAGAAAGAGAGAAATCATGAAAGAATCTACCAAGTGTCATTGTAAAGATAGAGTAAAAAGAGGTAATACGTAGCTTAATATTCTGTAGAATTCTTTAGTGTCCTGTTATCGTTTTTGATATTGAGCAAAAATACAAAATATAACACGTCTTTTAAGGTACACTTTAAAAACGTGTCATCCACTCTTTATATTTGTATATTTTGTGTTTTTAGTATTTGTTGTTATAGCGTATCTAGTACTTGTATACTCTTGGGTTATAGCATTGGATTATAGGCAACGGAAACAAATAATTTGTGAAAGTTTCAGCTATCAAGGTGTATTAGAAACAGCCTGGTGACATAAAGACAGACAACGAATATTTTGTAAAAGGCATTCGTTTTTATCTTTTAAGTACAGAAAACATCGCAGTAGTATATTAATTTCATTCTTAGGGTACCTAACCCTAAAAATTATTGCTGCAATATAAATACGTTTTTTTAAGTATGTCAAATATGACAAACTGACTTTGACATAACTAAATTTCATTCAAATAATCAAACAAAATTATACATATTTTAAATTTTTAATTCTATTACGATACTTAATATAAAAATAGCAATAATTTATTTAAAAATAATAAATAAATTTCATCAAACTCTTTAACAATACTTTTTTTGATCCTGCCATCTAACGGAATTTTGTTGATTTATTACTACGGATGGTAAGCTTGGGTTCATGTTTGGCAGAGAGAATGACACTAACGGAAACGGAAACTAACAATGTATACGTATACATGTCACCAACTTAGCTGTTCAGGTGGCCAAAATTGGAATTACAAGTTCGACAGCACTCTTAGGTGGCAACAAATCTCCACTAGCGACACTGTCAACTGAACAGCTAAGTTGTTGCACTGCACTCATACATGTGTATTTTGCTGGAAAAAATCACGCTGATATATCTGTTTTGCGATAAAAAATGTATAATATTACCTACTTCGCGCCCCAATTAGACCATTTTAAGTTTATGTTAAGTGATTACTATTTAAACATCTTAGAGGAAATGGTTGCCAGTCTGAGAAGCATTTAGTATGGGGCTCGGAAAGCCTTAATGTTATATAATCTATGTTTTCCAACTATTAAAGTCAAAATACCGATTACGAAACGGCCTAGATGGCTGAGCAACGGTATTAAAGTTTGCTCTAAACGTAAAAGAACTCTATTGTGGAAGTATAGGCATTCTCCAAGTAAAGTAAATAGAGCCGCTTTTAAAAATTATTCAAAAAGATTAAAATTAATTATTAAAAAGACACAGAGAGCACAAAATAATTACTACATAAATCAGGCGCATAACACTTCGAAGGCCGTATGGAACATCATAAATGCAAATAAACAAAATAATATAAAACATGAAATTGTACAAATTAAAGTTAACGGTTCGTTTATTACAAACCCATATGAGATTGCACAGTGCTTTAATAATTATTTTATTGAAGAAATTGAAAATAAATCTATTAGTCACACTCTATGCACCGGGACGCTAAAACATATCCAGCTCAATTCTTGTTTTTTGAAACCTACAACTCATGATGAACTTGAAAGTTTAATACAATCTCTAAAAAACACTAATAGTACGGGGTATGATGGGGTAGTTACTAAAGTTATAAAAAGGGTAGCTAAAATTATATCACCAATACTTTCTCACATTATTAACCTAGCCCTTGAAACTGGTGTTTTCCCAGAGAAATTAAAAAGGTCAATTGTAATACCTGTTTTCAAAAAAGATGACCCTACATAGATGAGTTTTTATAGGCCGGTGGCTCTTATACCGGTCTTATCCAAAGTTTTCGAAAAGGTTATTTATGTACGGTTAAACAGTTATTTTGAACTTAACAATATTATAGTTCCTGAACAATCTGGCTTCCGTAAAGGTAAGTCCATAAATCAGGCAATTCTTACTTTCCTAAAAAAAGTTTATAGTGGCTTGGATAATAAAAAGAGAGTCACTGCATTATATATGGACATGTCTAAAGCTTTTGATTATGTAGAGCATGGTTTATTACTTAAAAAGCTTGAGCTATATGGTATAAGAGGCAATGCACTAGATTTGATGAAATCATATCTGACAAACAGAATGCAACAGACTGAAATATTGCGACTCAATAGAGAAACAAAATTAGAAACGAAATTCCTATCCGATGGCAGACAAGTTAAATATGGAGTTCCTCAGGGTAGTATATTATTATATTGGGACCTCTTTTATTCCTTATTTATATCAACGATTTCCCAAACGCAATAAACCACCCTATGGTGATGTTTGCGGATGATAGTACGGCAATTTTCGTTGATAATAAAGATGGAGACCATGAGAAACAAATTAATAATGCTCTACAACAGTTAATACTGTGGCTCCATAATAATAATCTTAAAATTAACATTGATAAAACCCATATTATGACATTTCAAAACATTAATTCTAAATCTGACATATTAAATATTAATTACAATGGCAATCAAATAAAAGAAATCTTGACAACTAAATTTTTGGGCATCCATATAGACTCTAATCTATCGTGGAAAACGCACATTGATCATGTCCGGTCGAAATTGTGTCAGTACTCATATGCATTATACATGCTACGAAAAGTTGTAAATGAAAAGGCTCTACTGAGTGCTTATCACGCGTTTACGGGGTCAACCCTAAAGTATGGAGTTTTAGTCTGGGGAAACTCTCCTGGAAAAGAATTAGTGTTTAGAGCGCAAAAAAGGTGTGTTCGAGCAATATGTGGTATTAAAAAAACTGACTCTTGTAAGCCTCACTTCACAAGATTAAAACTATTGACGTTACCTTCGCTATATATCTATGAATCAGCCCTAAGCGTAAAGAAAGATTTAAGTAACTATGAATCGTTTAAAAGTAGCCGACTGAATTGGAGACTGTGCGGGCCCAGTCACAGAACAGCTCGGTACGGAAACAGCACTTTTGTGATGCAACACAAAGTGTATAACCATATACCTAAATGTATCAAAGAGGCGAACAGTTTTGACATATTTAAATTTAGACTGAAAAATTTTCTTATTAGCAAGTCTTATTATAGTATATCAGATTTTTTTGACGATAAAGAAATACATAGTAAAACATATAATCTGGTGGACATACGAGTATAATAAGTATTGAATATTGACATAAAAATAGTGACATTTTGTATTGTATATTATTAGTAACTTAGGATTTTAATTTAGATTTATTTTAAATTTCACGCGCCTTACGGGTAAGAATATAGCTGATTTTATATATTTTAATCACATGTAACATCTTTTAATTGCTGTATTCTGTGAATAAATGATTTGATTTTGATTTTGATTTTGATTTAACACCCAGACCCACAGCCAACAAATTTAGTTAAGCACAAAGATGTTGGCCGGGCCGGGATTCGAACCCGGAACCTACTGGATGGTAGACCGGCATAATAACCCTTACGCCAACGAGGTCGTCAATTTGTGTTTTCTTATTTATGTTTCTTGTTCTTGCTATTTTCCTATCTTTCTGTCTTTCTTTCTCTTTATTTCCTTCTACTTTTCTTTCTTTCTCCGTTTCTCTCCTTTCTTTCATTATTTATCTATTTATCTATTTATCTCTTTCTTTCTTTTTTCTTTTTTTTTACGACCTCGTTTGCCCCAGGGTTTAGGCCAACATCTTTGTGCTTAACAAAATTTTTTGGTTGTGGGTCTGGGTGTTAAATATACTCGTATCTATATAACATATGTATGTATGTATATGTAGTATATCAGTTGTGTTAGCTACCGTAACGCCATGTGTGAAATGTGTCGTAATATTTATTTATTATATTTATTTATTTCTATCTTTCTTACTCTCTTTGTCTTTCCTTGTTTCTCTCTTTCTCACTTTCTCTCTTTCTTTCTCTCTTGTTAGATTTATTCTTTTTACCATACATCAGAGGAAGTTTGAAAGTAGCCCTAGTGAGGGAGAAAATAAGGAGTAGAAGGTTAGCGTGGTATGGACATGTGATGCGTAGAGAAGAGAAGCATGTCACTAGAAGATGTATGGAAATGGTAGTGCAAGGAAGAAGAGCAAGAGGCCGCCCGAAAAAGACATGGATGGAGTGTGTGAATGAAGACATGAGAGAGAAAAGATTGAGTGTGGAGATGACGTCTGATAGAGGAGAGTGTAAGAAGAAGATTTGCTGTGCCGACCCCACCTAAATGGGATAAGGTGAAGTAGAAGAAGAACCGCTACGGGTTGTTATAATCTTGGCGTGCCTCTGTGCGTTACATGTATCGTTAGAGACCGTTCTTAGAGTATGTTAAAATCTTTTGTCAAAACTTTATATAACATGTACCAGTCATAGTATTTTTTTTTACACATTATAGGCTTGCGCTTGACCACAACTCACCTGATGTTAAGTGATATTACAGTCTAAGATGAAGCGCGCTTGCCTAGAAGTAACCGGTTCACTCTCGCCTTGAAGACAGTCAGGTTGTAGTTGAGTGGGAACAGGGATTCCGGCAAGGAGTTCCACAGTTTGGCCGTCCGTACTATAAACGTGGAACTATAAACGTGGAATATAAAGCATCCAGTTATAGTAATATAAACCTTATCTCCATGTGTATAGGTGCCATTCTTCGTGAACGCGACATCGGGCACGACGGTGCTGGGAGCATTCGACCCGCTCACGGAGATCGCCGACATCTGCCAGAAGTACGACATGTGGATGCATGTCGATGTGAGTACTCAATGTCAATTTAAAAAATCTTTATTGTCATATTTTTTACAAAATAGTTACATACCATCCAAACACCGCCCGCATCGACCGTTGCTTAGCTTCGATGATCGCGTCAGATCACCTTAGCTAGCCGAGCTACAGGCGCCACGAACGAATGAATAGACAAAGATTCTTATAGTATATTGACGACCTCGTTGGCGTAAAGGTTACCACGCCGGTCTGCTAATCAGAAGGTTCCGGGTTCGATTCCCGGCCCGGCCGACATATTTGTGCTTAACTAAATTTGTTGGTTGTGGGTCTGGGTGTTAAATATGTATCTATATAAAATATATATGTATGTATATGTAGTATAATATCAGTTGTCTTAACTACCATAACACGAACTAAAAAAAATGGTTCAGTATGGGGTTAACCAGCAGTGTGTGAAATGAGTCCTAATATTTATATTAAATTTCAATTTTAAAATATCTTTATTGTCATCATTTTTACAAAATAGTTACATACTAGTGTACATGGCTCCTAGTATGAAATAAAAGGAAATGAAATGAAATGAAATAATAAGTTCTTAAAGAGTTATGGAAAATAATATAAAAGGTCCCTTGTAGGCTACCGTATGCATATGCGGTGTGCAAAATGTCAATTAATTAGTAAATTTATAAATTTGTTTCCCACTATGATTTACAGTTAGGCAATAATAATATTTAAAAGAAATGTCATATGTAGCAAACATGAACAAAAATATGACATTCTTGAGTCCAAAGTAGACTCTCTAAGAACTTACAAAAATACAGAACTTTATTAGCCCTAAATAACAGACGTTAAAGGCAAGTCATGACTTGCCTTATAATAATTACTTAATACTTAAAAACATTATATTAAATTTAATAAACTTAAAAATTTCATTAAATAAATATTCTACCCCATTAAATACTACACACATTAGCACTTGTTTGTCATGTGTATTAAATTTAAAATACTACTGTTTACACATGAATAACGATTCTGCAAGCTCCATATTCATATATTCGCTTAAATTATAAAAGGAATTACTTTCACAATAACTCTTTATTTTCTGTTTAAACATACTACTATTAAGATTTGTTATTTTCTCTGGCAACTTGTTACTTATAGCTAGTTTGGAACATACACAAAATAAGAGGAGCATTCAACATTTTGGTAAAACCACAAGTTTTCGTGAAATTAGGTATCTACTGTTACTGAATTTAGATGATAGTAACATTAAAACATGATTTTTATGTGATGTGAGTACTACTTCTATTTCTACGCGCTTGTAGCTCGGCAAGCTAAGGTGGTCTGATACGATCATCGAAGTTAAGCAACGGTCGATGCGGACGGTGTTCGGATGGGTGACCATCACAACACTGTCGTTTTTGGGTCAAGAGTTTTCAAGCCACCCGAAAACCTCTGACTTGGCTTAACGACTGCATATACTAGGACTTACAGCCGGAACCTACAATTTAACGTGACACTCGATTCACGGTGAAAATGCCACTTGAAAAACTACGTCTTTTGCACGGTCACCCATCCAAACACCGTCCGCATTGACCGTTGCTTAGCTTCGATGATCGCGTCAGATCACCTTAGCTAGCCGAGCTACAGGCGCTACGAATGAATGAGCCAGGACTAAGATTCTTTTCTTTTAAAAATCTTGTTAAGAGGTGGTATTTATCTTCGCTACCTTAAGAATGTTTGTTTCCCTTCATTTTATTCTTGTTTATTTATAATATTATGAATTGGTACTTTATGTTATATATTTTATACGGATATTTTATTTATGTATTAGCATAAATTATTATACTTATTTTTAGTATATGTAACTTATTATTTTCTCTTTATTGTACACTACGTCCATTTTTAGTAGTTTATTAACTCCTTTCCATCCAAAGGTTGCCTGGAAAAGATAAAGCAATAAGGCCGTCAATTGTGGCACACTATTTTTTGTTCTTAGTTTTGACGTGACAACGTCTTAAATTAGGTTGCGGCTGGGAGTCACTTATGAAAAAGTGTAACGCCCGGTAACGTTACGATGAGTCACCGAACGAGAGAGAGGCCCG
The DNA here is from genome assembly GCA_035578125.1 of Mellilla xanthometata. Lineage (NCBI taxonomy): Eukaryota > Metazoa > Arthropoda > Insecta > Lepidoptera > Geometridae > Mellilla > Mellilla xanthometata. The sequence continues at coordinate 8,314,848 of JAPUBQ010000027.1, forward strand.
CCGAATGCCTTGCGTCTCTCTCCCACTCAACTATGATCGGTCTGCCGCGCGCGCAGCACGCGGCAGACCGATCACAGACGTTGTCACGTAAAATCTTCGCCCGTAAAACCGACTTTACAGGCAACCATTTTTTTATCTTAAGTTTTAAGTTTGTATCTAATAAAGCATTATCTATTTTTTTTATAGTATAAGTAGATTAATACTTTTTTCATGTATCGCAGGCAGCTTGGGGCGGAGGCTTGCTCTTCTCCAAGAAATACCGGCACCCGCGCCTCACCGGTATTGAAAGGTAAGCAGCATTATATACTCGTACAAGCAGCTCGCTATATATTCCCTCTGCTGGAACCGCCAGTCTGCACGCTTACAAAATGAAATTGAAACGGTGGCTCATTAATCGAGCGTTTTATTCATTTGACGAATTCATACCTAGTTTTTAAATAATTTATTGACATTAATTGTATCCTACGAATTGACATTTTCACTTTATTATTTTATTATTTAATAATTATTATTAAAAATAATTTGCCATATTTAAGTACTTAGAGTGTACTACTCGTATTATAATATTTCTGACATGTAATAATTGTTATTATGAATAAATGAACTATGAACTATGAACCTGGGGCCTTCTGTCACGGGGAGAGATATAGGTTACACCACACTGCCCAAGTGTGGGCTCTGATACACGTCTTCGGATATTGTAGTCCTCAAACATATCGTTTTTTTCGCGATGTGTTCCTTCACCGTAAAGCGAGTGCAAATCCACACATAGCTTAAACAAGTCATTGGTGTAAGGCCGGATTCGAACCAGGGATCGTCTGATTGAAAAGCAGACGTTTTCCCACCTAGTTAGGTCAATTTATACATTCTTTATAACGATTCAACAAGTTATAGAAGTTGTTATCGTCATAAATTTAATTTATACCAATATTATAAACAGGAAAAGTTTGATTGTTTGTTTGACGCGAATAGGCTCCGAAACTACATTATTAGTGAATATTGATTCTGATTTACGTATATTGGCCCATTTCTGTAAATTTCTAGTCTAGGTTCAGGTAGTTTCAATTAACATTGTCGCCGTGGATTTGGATCTGTTTGAAAAAAATGGTTACACCTACATTTAGGTTTTTTTAATTTATTTATTTATTATGAAAATCCACAAACAGTAAAAGTATAGTTCATAAAATACACAAAACAAACACTATCGCTTTCACGTAAACAAAACTACACTATAACATTAATTTATAAATATAAAGAAGAGTTATATGTAATAATAACAAATAATACACTATACCTATATTAATTTAAAATTAGACAAGATATTTTTTACATTTTACTTTATTATGGGAAGCGAACCAAATTTAAAAATGTCAAAAAACATTCCAACTTTCTCATAAGTACTGCACATTCGATATAGTAGGGAGTGGGCCAGCATATTTGTACGAGAGACAGGAAGAATTACGGATTTACATACGAGTAGGCCATATTTTGTTTCTCTTTGCTACTCAGATTGTTTTAGAGGCCGCGCGAAGCCGGGACGGGACGCTAGTCTGAAATAAATGTTCTATTTTCGTAAATAATTCCCCGAGTTCCCCGCCACGTCCCCGGGAGCACTAATCCCTGATCCCGTCAGAGCACGAGTGACGTGTGAACTCTCCGCTGTACGGAGCACAGTGCGCCCAATCCGACCTCGCTCGTCTCTGCTAGGGTTGAACCGCTTAAACTAAACGTAAAACAAAAATATTGCTTATTGCTAATTTGGTAGAATTTTTAAACACACACGGCTGGTTTACCCCATACTGAACAGTTTCTAGTTCGTATTTTGGTTGCTAACACAACTGATATACTACATATACATACATACATATTTAATATAGATACTTATTAACACCCAACGCATAGCATATAAAACATCGTTGGGGGGTTAAAAACAAACTATTTGATACTTTGAAGTATTTTGTTACGACGCCATACAAAACAAACTCAAAGACATATTAACAACATCAGGCGCGGGAGAATAACGCAGATGCCCGTAGCGCTACCGGCATCTGCGTTGCGATTGTGTCATTTTATTTTAATTATTTTTACATTTAAGTACTTCTAATTTTTGCGCGGGGGGTTAAAAACAAACTTTTTTATAGTTAGACAAGTATCAGGATACCGAAAAAGCTTTTTTTTTAAAGTAATTTTATTTAAATGTAGTAATTAACTCTATGTGTGACTCGATACAAATACAAATCATTTATTGATAACACCAAAGTTACAAGTCAAATAATATGATATCATTACAAAAGTATATGATATTTATCCATGTCAATTTTCAATTATATTCTAGTACTATAATATCATTATAATAGTATATGATATTAATACACAGAACTAAATCTAAACTAACTCTACGTGTGCTCAATGCACTGGTTAAAACTAATGATGTCTTAATACTACTTAACCTAGTGCCTCGATCGGCGCTCTAATCTAAGGAATGCGCCCTGGCGCGGCGAGCCAGACGCAGTGTCAGCATTAAAGGCGCTCACGCGTGTAGCGTAAATACCGGGCCAGAGTGCATTACGAGTTTCTTCTCTTTTGTTTGCTGTAAAGATTCACATAATATTGTTTATTTTATTTATTTACCACAATGCTCAAGTACCCAACTGAAAACTTATATAGAAAAGCTGGCGTACTAACGGTGCGTCACTTATTTATTCTAAAGACTGCTCTCAGGGCGCATAGGTCTCTGCTAGCTTCACCCGACTACCAATTAATTGCTAGCCGCCGGACTTACAGGGTGCTTTCACCTTCTGTGAACACCAGTTTTGCCCAGCGTTTTGGAGATTTCATTAATAAGTATATATACAATAAAATAATTAAATATTGTGATTTACCTCAAGCTTCATTTGAAATACGAAACTGGTTGCAATCTTTGTCTTATGATACATAAGAAAATTTGGTAAAAATAGTTAAATAAGTTAAATGTAAGATAGTTAAATAAGTTAGTAATGTGTTGTCTTGTTTAGTGGATAAGTTATATTGGTAACTGGAGAAGGTTGCTTCGATACAGGCCAACCGCCTAGTGAAGCAACCACTAGATATACTATATAGGTCATAATAAGTTTATTGGTAAATAAATATTTTTCATTTTCATTTTCAAAAAACTGTGTGGCAACCCTGCGCGGTTGTCCCACGGTCCACAGGCTACGTGAGATTGACGCGGCCCCCGCTGCCGGTATTTAGCCATGATGGATACATGCTGATGCTGCTCTGGATTAATACCTCACCTACTCTATGGAGAAGGAAAGTTGGAGGAAATTCGTGGCGTTTGATGGAAATCTCATTTTCTTACTTTATTTTTATTTTTTTATTTATTTATTTATACACAATTTTATACAATTGGTAGCAAGAATGTTTCTTATACCTATGGTTTTTTTACATATTTTGTATTAAGAGCTACAAGTAATGAGCCTGCATCTCCAAACTAAGCGTGTAAGCTTGTATATTAGAGATGCATACTCCCCATTGGACATGATTGTAGGACAATAGTTGCGTTATAATCATTATAGATACTCAATTAAAAATACAGTTATTGCTTAAATTTAGTGTTAGTAATAAGAAAAGAAAATTAAAAATACATATATGTACATGAAATTATAAAGTTAACAAACAATTATGTAGGTTTTACAAATCAGATTATCAGTTTAAATATTATAATAATGATGTAATTTTATATAGTTAGTGTATGAGTGGGCACACTCATCTTATAGACTTTAGTAAGTTTTCAGTTTGTGCATAATTTAATTGTTTTAGTATTTTTAGTATTTTTGTTTACTTCTTCGTATATGATCAAAGTGAAATAAGGCAAAAAAATATTATTTTAACACGCTTTTTATTAGCTTCCAGCCTTACCTGTATGTTTGTTTGTAACCCACTTCTTTGGGCGCGATTTTGACCCACTTTAAACGGCCAGATTTCGTTCAAACTTTGTAGATTTATTGAGGACCGATGACAATACACTAATTTGATAAAATTATTCCATTATTTGTATTTTTGTTTGTAACCGACTTCTTTGGGCGCGATTTTGACCTACTTTAAGCGTATTTTTTAGTTTTTTTTTAAACTATTATTATTTAATCAAATGAATTACAGTGTATTTGACATAATTAGGTAAGTCTTCGCCAAATAAGGTATAAAGGTATATATTTAGGTATGAAAAACCAAAAATTTGGTTTTTTAATTTTTCACCTAAATTTTGAGGGAATGTGAAAAAATTGCTAGCGCAAAGTTGTAGATCTGTTTGCTAACTACAACTTTGCATTCTAACTTTTTTCCATAGGACTTGTAGTTTTGCCAGAAATCAAGATAAACCATTTTTTCCATTTTTTTTTTTTTAAACTCAACCCTTCCAGAACTCGGATTGACCGTAATTTATTTTTCCTTTCATTTTGATCATATTCCGCTCTTTTTCTAATGGGTTTCATCCTACTGTGATAATTTTTGATTCAAAAATTATCGACCGTGGTCTATAATGGTTACCATGCCGGACTGCCGAATAGAAGGGCCCGGGGTAGATTCCCGGCACGGCCAACATTTTTGTGATGAGCTTAACTCGGTTAATTCGGAATGAGTCGGCTTGGGTGTTAAATATGACGCTGATAATAATAATGATACAATTTTGTTTTTTTTTTTTATCAGGACACATTTCACACACGGCTGGTTAGCCCCACACTGAACCATTTCTAGTTCGTGTTATGGTTGTTAACACAACTGATATACTACAAAAACATATATACATATTATATATAAATACATACATATTTAACACCCAGACCCACAGCCAACAAATTTAGTTAAGCACAAAGATGTTGACCGGGCCAGGAATCGAACCCGGAACCTTCTGATTAGCAGACCGGCATGGTAACCTTTACGCTAACGAGGTCGTCAAATTTCATGTAAGGAGACTAGGATAAGAAGTATAATTATTCCTGTCATAATGCACATAACCATGATAGTCCCTAAAACCCTCACGAGGTATCTCTCCTCACATCCTGTATTGTGGGACTCAGTGCCTTCGCTTACACTCTAAAGTTACAAAAAAACATTCCCCTATTCATTAGGATTTTCCAAAAAAAAAGCGTTCTAATTGCTTGCCAATTTTTCCCTTATTTTCCACCTAAGCCGTAATTCCCCATTAATGACACCCTCTTGCTTTAATCCGTAATCCCTTAAAACTGCATCCCTCGTGCCGAGGGCTGGAAACCCCCGCCCTTCAAACAAAAAGGGCAAAACGCAACATTCCTTTGCTTTTAAGTCACAGAGCAATCCGGACAGAAGGAAAAGTTAGTGCATATATTCAGTATTCTTCTTTTTCTACGTATGAGCTAAGTGGCCAAGCTCTGGTGTCGAGAGTTTTTAAGCCACGGAAATATGGTTTCCTCACGATGTTTTACTTCACCGTAAAGCGAGTGCAAATCCACACATAACTTGAAAAATAAGTCATTGGTGTAGGGCTGGGATCGTCTGATTGAAAAGTAGACGTTATTAAATAAATGTATAAATTTAATTTTGGTTTAACTAGTTTTTTTAAGCAGGTGTTTAAGTAATGCTTGTAGTGTGACTTGCCTTTAACGTACACTGCCGGCCAAAAGTTTGAGACCGCCATTGAAAACTTTTGTTGTTAGTAAGTATCCCCAAAATATTGGTGATAATAAGAAATCTGCACACCTGCGTATTCTATTGTTTTTAAAGATTGTCTAAAACCTTATTCTTTTGTATATAGAAGCCAAGGAAAGGGCCTTAAACGGTCATGGTGGTGATTCAGCGGCACACACGACTAAACTAAATTTAAAGAAGCCCCGTCTCTTTTCGTCTTAGGCGGGCAGAAAGAGACGACACGCTCTGCACCAATAGTCAAACCAAAGAAAATATAATATAAATATAAACCATAGAAAATATAGGCAACTTTAGGCCGCACTCATTTGTATCACCTCTAAAACTGCCTGCACATTCCATATTTGGAGTGATTTTAGTTGTTTTGTCTGTGGTTCAGAACGTGCCATCTCTTTCTGGCCACCTAAGACGAAAAGAGACGGGGCTTCTTTAAATTTAGTTTAGTCGTGTGTGCCGCTGAATCGCCACCATTGTTTCCAAACTTTAATGGGAGCCGAGCAAGAGCCAGTCCGATAATCTTTTGAAAATTATTACCTCATTACTGTCACTTCGTTTTTTTTTTACATCAACTAACAATGCGATTGTACTCTATTCTTAAAATATGTTAAAGTTTATTTTCACTGGATATTATTTATGGCCGTTAAAGTTGTGTGCTTGTGATCTCACTGCTTAGTATATCTGTGCCGCGGGTGTTCAGTCGGTGAGCTGTCACCTTCAGTGCACACCCATCCATCATTCTCGACTGTTTTAAACTCTTATGCTTCAGGAAAGTGCTTCTGTCTATATTGACGACCTCGTTGGCGTAATGGTTACTGCCAACCAGAGGATTCCGGGCTCGATTCCCAGCAGGGCCAATATCTTTGTGATAAAGTTTATTGGCTGTCGGTCTGGGTGTTAAATATGTATCGATATAAAGTATTTATGCATGTATATGTAGTATATCAGTGGTGCTAGCAATCATAATATAAACTAGAAATGGTTTAGTATGGGGCTAACCAGCCGTGTGTGAAATATGTCCTACTTAATATTTATTTATTTGAAAGGCAAATCATAAATAAGAATCTTATGGATGCTACCATTTGAAGCGATGATGATGATAGCTAGAAAGCTGAAACTTTCACAAGATAATTATAATAAGATTAACAACAAATACTAAAAGTAAAAAAAAAATTATAGGGGTACATACAATATGTTAATGTGTTTTTTTTTTTGCTGTACCTATATCTTTAACGGTAGCTTGTAGACGCTTAAATTGTTTTCAGAATATATAAAAGTTATGTTTCCTTTGAAAATAAATATTTCAGGCTCCCATTAAAATTTATCTCCCACGCAATAATCATATTTTTAAGCATTTTTACTGCATCTTTATAACGACACTTAGAATAGACTATTCTATTCTAAGTGTCGTTATAAAGATGCAATGAGAATAGTTTATTTTATTGACGACCTCGTTGGCGTAAAGGTTACCATGCCGGCCTGTCAATCGGAAGGTTCCGGGTTCGATTCCCAGCCCGGTCAACATCTTTGTGCTCAACTAAATTTGTTGGCTGTGGGTCTGGGTGTTAAATAAGTATCTATATAAAATATGTATGTATATCAGCTGTGTTAGCTACCATAACACGAACTAGAAATGGTTCAGTATGGGGTTAACCAGCCGTGAGTGGAATGTGTCCTAATATTTATTTAAAAAAAATATATATTTATTTATCTAAAACACATGTAAATTCACAATTGGTTTTACAAGAATCCGTCGTCTTATTAATTTTATTAATTTACGCTATAAAAATTTTCTTGTGGCTTCAACACTAGGAGAACCGTGTTTCGCAAAAGCCACTTCCAAATCAATGTAAAAGAATTTGTTTTTCCAAACCGGTTCGGATTTTAACCAGATACCCTTTAACTTAAATATTACTTGCATCTATACATTCACTGGATATTTAATTGTGTAGGTATTAACATTTCAAATTAATATTTAAGGGGGGTTTCTATACAATAATAGTACGGAACCCTTCGCGCGAGCCCGTCTCGCACTTGACCAATTTATTTAAATTTTTAGCCAACTGCGAAGAGGGAAGGGGGGGGGGTTATTGAATAGCTGTTTTATTACCATATTTTCCTCTAAACCGACCGCACCGTCCGTATAATCGCATTATAAAGTGTTAAGCCGAGCATCAATCACCCGACAACAAACAGAGGGAGATGCTGATTGCATACACACAGACTGTATCATTATTTTATATCGATATACAGCACAGGGCTGAAGCATGGACAACTAGCTATATTTCAGATTTATAATAATTATTAAAATATTCTTAACACATTTAACCTATCTTTTTCTTATATACGTATAAAACTAGCTGACCCGGCAAACGTTGTTTTGCCTCACTTAGGGGTACAGCGCCATCTATTGATTACTTACTCAACCCAGTCGAAAGGTATCGACATCTGTTAGAATCATTTGGAGTTAACAGATATTTGGGACTGTCAAATAATAACAGACAATAATTAGCAATAAATTAAAATTGCGACTATAATTTGAGATTTAAACTATCCTATCTCTCAAGTTGGATCGAACTGCACATGGTGTGCGAATTTTATTATAATCGGTTAAGTGGTTTAGGAGTCCATTGAGGACAAACATTGTGACACGAGATTTATATATATTAAGATTAAGATTTCCATGACACATTGTTAGTTACCGTACTCCTACGAAACGGTTTGACCATTTTTTACCAAATTTTGTATGCGTATTTAGTAGTAGGTCTGAGAATCGGCTATTATCTATTTTTCATACCCCTAAGTGATAAGGGTTGCTCAGCCCTTAATTTTTTTTTAACATTTTTTGACGATTTTTTTGTGTTTCGGAGTCTATTTATATACAAACAAAAATCAGATTTTCCACTTTATAATATTGGTATAGACTTATCACTATGATGTATATGTAGGGCTGCGAGCGATTGCCGAGCTTTTTTTGTTCTAGTTAGTGGTTTTAATGTTATGTAACGCGTCTTTTATTTGTTATATAAAGTAATGAGAACCTTTTACCTTAGCTAAACCCAGGTTTTAAAGTAATTTTTTTTTATTATAATATGTATACTGTTTGTGATAATAATAATAATACTACTGAATTAAAGGAAGAGATTATCCATCTTTGGAATATGAACAGAGTATCTATCGATTGTATCTCAAGCAAATTAATCTAGACACCAACACATACATGACAATGCAAAAAGCAGCCATTCTCAAAACAATACAAGCAGGATTGTTCGGAAGTTTCTACAAGACGACATTAATTCCGACAACAAGGCCCGTGGTTTTCGTGATTATTAATTGAAATTCTTAAAATTTCGAGAAATTGCAAGGTTTTTTTTAAATAATAATAATAATAAATGTTGTTTCAGAGCGGACAGCGTGACATGGAACCCTCACAAGCTGATGGGTACCCTGCTGCAGTGCTCCACCGTGCACTTCAAGTACGAGGTCAGTTTCTTTTTTTTTCCAAATTTCTTTATTATTTAATGGTTACATTTAATATAATTAAGCTAGTGTACATAAAAAAAATATTAACCTAGCAAAATTAAGCAATGACATTCGGATACACTTTAGGCTCAGACTACAGGAATAAAGGCAGACGCCGCGGTGTCAAGCGCACGAGTGAATGCGACTAGTTATACATGTGTGCGTGACACACATAGACACGTACTTTTTACACTGTAGCGACACGCGTCGTCGTGTGCGTGTAGTGTTGCTAGTATCAGCAAACAAAATACCTTTAATTTTTTTATGTACTTTATTAGTACCTATTTCTAGTGACTGAGTAGAGTAGCGAGTGACTGTAATTAAAACACGCGACGCTAATTATTTAACACAACAAACTCACATATGAAAAGATAATCCATCGTGGCTCTTTTGTTTTTGGGAACTATTTTTGCAATCACGAAAGACGCAATACGGCATAATTTAATAGAAAGATACGCTGCGAAGTGACAACCGCGGAGCCGTCCGACCCGAGTGTTGCTTGGTAGCGACTGCGAGCGGAAACGTATTACTCAAGCATTTAGTATTACTGAACTTACAGTCACTCGTAAGTTCGACACCGCGGCGTCTGCCTTTATTCCTGTAGTCTGAGACTTTAGGTGGCTACTGATAAGTTAACCCCTTTAAAAAGTATTTAATTTTTAGATGTTAGTATTAAAAAAATTATTAGTATTCAAAGTGAGTAATTCACTCGTCAACTACATCAACCTAAGCACGCTTTAGTTATAGCAATGCATTTACTGACATGAGGTCAGTGGAACTGCTGCCGGACTGCCTCTACTTCGCGAGCTTTGCTAGAGCAAGCTGTTTCAGCTAATATACTACAAATCATCATCATCATCATATTATCATTATCATATCATTATCATATTTTGACAACCTCGTTGGCGTAAAGGTTACCATGCCGGTCTGCTAACCAGAAGGTTCCGGGTTCGATTCCCGGCCCGGTCAACATCTTTGTGCTTAACTAAATTTGTTGGCTGTGGGTCTGGGTGTTAAATATGTATTTATATATGATATGTATGTATGTATGTATATGTAGTATATCAGTTGTGTTAGCTACCATAATACGAGCTAGAAATGGCTCAGTATGGGGCTAACCAACCGTGTGTGAATGTGTCCTAATATTTATTTTTTATTTTTTTTATATTTATAATCCACAGCCTGTTCTATCCCACTGCTGGGTATAGGCCTCTCTCTTGTTATGCCATCTGTCTCGGTGCTGTGCCAATCTAGTCCAGGTTGGACCCGCGACAGCTGTAATGTCGTCGACCCATCTTGCCGCTGGAACACCAACGCTCCTCTTCCCTAGCCTCGTACGAAGTACAAGTTATTATTCTGTGCCTCGGCCACCACTCGGTCACTACTTTGCTCCTTTATCATCGCATCGTCTGGCCAAGTGCCCTGCCCAGCTCCATTTCAGGTTCATGACTGCATAGTACAAATACAAATCATTTATTGATAACACCAAAGTTACAAGAAATACAGAACTTTATTAGCCCTAAATAACATACATTAAAGGCATACTACAATAATTACTTAATACTTAAAAACATAAGTTAGATTAAAATAAATAAACTTACAAATTTCATTAAATAAATATTCTACCCCATTAAATACTACACGCATTAGCACTTGTTTTTCATGTCTATTAAATTTAAAATACTACTGTTTACACATGAATAACGATTGTGCAAGCTCCATATTCATATATGCGCTTAAATCATAAAAGGAATTACTTTCACAAAAACTCTTTATTTTCTGTTTAAACATACTACTATTAAGATATGTTATTTTCTCCGGCAACTTGTTGTACATAAATATGTTTGTATAACATCCCTGTTTCTGTAACTCAGCTAGTCTATTTGCTGGTAGAACTTTACCTATCTTCCTACGTAAACAATAAGGAATAGCATCTTTTTTATTCTGGTACATTTTATTTCCATGAATTTCTAGCAGGCATCATATATGTACATCAACGACATACAAGGCAAATAATATGATATATAGTACATTATTGATACCAGGGAAAAGCGGACCAAACCGCATTTTCACATGCGGCACAAACATACATACTTACACACAAACTTTCGCATTTATAATATTAGTTCGATACAAAACGAGTAGACTGTATGCAAGTTCTGATTCTCACAAGGAAATTGCGAGACTTAGGACCACGTATCTTTCATCCACGACGCCACTCCCCGGGACAACTCCTCGCGTCTGGCGGCAGCTCGGTGGGTAACGATCGTCAAGCTCCTTGTTGACATGCAGAACAGTATTGTGCACGGCACAGAAAAATATCCTCGTTAGTGAAGCGACGCGCGACACGAGTTAGGATATGTATCTGTACTACGGCGCGGCAATGATACGAGCGCGGGTTGACTCCCATACGATTCCAGAATGACTGCCTCAGGCCGCGACGCGCGGACTGCAGGTTTTGTAGTTCTACCCTCATTTCACAATAATACCTTTATGAGAACCGAACAATATTAGTAGGATAGAAAGCTGATTATCCTTACATGTTTTCAGTTTTTGAAACAATAGAGATAAGGGAAATCCCGTTCGAGCATGGGAAATATATATATGTCGGGAAGATTCTCATCGACATCATCATTAGTGGTTACTAACTTGGTGGGCGTCGTCAGGATTAAGTCCGAGCATAAAACACAATAGTCAATTTCACAATATTTATTTTGTGGTCTTATTACACTGTACGCAAACTGTTCACAATAATTTCGGATGGATATCAAACAATCAGTAGCTTAGACCGAGCAGCGGGTTCAGGGCTCCGATCTCACTTTTCAACAACTTTGCAATTACGATCCAACTATATCACTCCACCAAACCGACTCCGTCAAGCAACCTCACATGAATGCCCTCTAAAACTCCCTCGCTCTGCTTAAGTAAAGATGGCGTCCCGACTCCACTCGAGAACACACTCGGCTCTCCTCGGTCAATCGCTACGATTGGTCGATAGTTCCGACAGGCTGTACAATTCTTTTACTACTCCTAAATAAACAAGGCTTTATAATTTAGCAGAATTGAAAGTACAAATCAAATTAAATCAAATCAAGATATTTGAAAGTAATTTAACTAGTTTTTAGTAAACTAATAACTTTAGAAGTAAAACTAGTAATCGGACTCGTAGCTCCTTCCGCCACGGCTCTCGTGTGATGTAGTACGCAAGGCCGCCGACAGATGGCGTTTGCTCACTCTCCGACACGGCCATTCTGACGCACCACACGTCCTCGTGTGGGAAATCTGAAGGAAAGAAACGTCTTGGCAGTAAAAAGATATCGCTTCGGCCAGCCCTGACCCACAGTGTTGAAATAAGAACTTCAATTGCAATCATTTCTTTCAATTACGTGTCAAAATAAGAACCAACTACAGAGAAATTCTTTTTGCTTTAATTTTCGGGAAACTTGCAAAAATCGTAAATTTTTAAGCAATCACTACCATTGCTTCCATCTAGCGAATACACATGAAAATCATCGTTTCCACCTTATAGTAAAATTACGGAAGCTAAAGTTTACCGAACAAAATTCAATGCCATAAAAAATTAAACTGGTCTCAACGCTTAAGATCAAAACAATAAAACCACCATAGATCCTCCGCATAAAGTCATCTCAAAGATCATCACAAAACACAAATCTTTATTATAAAGACTTTACCCACATAGACCCTTACCAAGTACCACACAGATCGTTATCACGAAAGATTTTAACCACACAGATCTTTTTCAAGATTTTTCCACACAGATCTTTACCATGAAAGATTTTAACCACACAGATCTTTACCATGAAAGATTTTAACCACACAGATCTTTACCATGAAAGATTTTAACCACAAAGATCTTTTTCAAGATATTTTACTGGAACGTTCACCACACAGATCTTTTTGTTAGCTACCTCCATCTGGTAACTCCAGGGAACCTCCATCCGGAACCCTTACATCACACATTCAAGATAGTCAAGCTGCCTCCATCCGGCCACCCATGGAAGTTTTTATCGTCAACCAAACTTTCAACTAATCAGAAGCAGCAAATGAGTTTTATTTGGCATCTACTCAATTACTACCACGCTTGCAGAATACATCAAAGCACAAAATTAAATGCGTACCCGTAGGATAAATTTGAATTTACGCGCGTCTTTGTAATCTCTAAAGTAACGCAAAAATCTTTATGAAACATAGCTCTGTTGTATCTTCACATCGAACCAGAATTAAAATCTCGTCATCTATTATGACGTCACTCCACAATTTAGCGGAAAATATGGCAACAAAAAAAAACTATTGTGACCATTAACGTTGATCAAGACAAATCTAAATCTATTCTGTACTGAATACTCGCACTCACTCGTTATTGTCACAACTTTACTACATAGTTCGCCATTCTTCAAATAAAGAGTGTTCCGCGCCGAAAACCGAGTAAAACGAATACAGTCACCTTAACATTCCAACGTGTCCAATGAGGGTTGCATAACGCAGTCATCCACGTATCGCTCGCCATGCGATGCAGCTAGCGCCCACTGTGCGCTGGAGCCGCTACCACCCGGCTGCTTGCCGCTTGCGCACACTCTGCGCTGGTGCCGCTGTCACCCGGCTGCTGGTTCTGTAACGTAACATCAGCTTACGAGAGACGTTTTCTTTAATTAGGGAACAATCCGCTCCGCAATCAAACCAAATCGAAAACTGCTCACCAAATTGCATTATTAGTCCGGCGACAGGCTTCATACCACATACGTCCATTCGCTTTATGACGCTGGGTGCGGTGGTGACGGGCTGTGTACTGCTACTCCCATCTCAGTGTGTTGGAGCTCCGCGATGCCACGTGACCCTCAACACCATACTCCAAGTCACAGGAGCCCGCGCAACAACTGCCTTGCTGTGGTGCGATGAGCTTCGATTAACCTGCTACATCTTATGCGGTCGGCTGAAACATTCAAACAATTTGTGATCACGTTTTCCGCAACTAACTTTTTGTAGAAAACTAACCTAATGGAGAACGCTTATTATCACACACTAAATCTGCAGCGCTTTGAAATGTCCTGGTAATATCGTTCACAATAAGAAAAAGTCATCATTCCACGCTGTAATTTACTACGGGCAGTTTTTCTTCAGAAAAATATCGCGTTGAAGTCGTGTCTTGGTTTGTCTACTTAAGCCGCCCTAAAGGACTCTTACTTGGCTTAACGACTGCTTGTACTAAGACTAACGGCCAGGACCTACAATTTAACGTGTCATCCAACACATGTTAGCGTCCAAATGAAAATGTCACTTGAAAAAAACGACAGTTTTGTGCGTGTTCACCCGTCCAAACATATCAAACAATCAGTAGCTTAGACCCACTGTCCGCATCGACCGTTTCTTAACTTTGACGATCGCGTTGGATCACCTTAGCTAGCCGAACTACAGGCCCGTAGCGCCTGCTTTGCTAATAAGCATTGTTAATATAGCCACCACGTGCTTTAACCTCATCAAGAAAGAAAATTTTCTTTAAGGTTACCCACTTCATATTTGGAAAAACTTTTTGAGAAAACTACTAAACGTATTAGAATCAATTTACTTCCCTGTATTCCATAATCCGTCAAGCACACGTCCGCCGTAGCCAGCCAGGCCGTCCGTGTCTGCATCCTCCGGTTCAAATGTCCAGTTGGTCCGGCCGTCCGTGTCTGCATCCTCCGGTTCAAATGTCCAGTTGGTCCGGGCGTCCGTGTCCGCATCCTCTGGTTCAAATGTAGGTAGCTCGATGATCTTAGCTGCGGTATTTGGCGGGTTGGTCAGCGCCTCCTCGAGCAGCCTCATGTTCTCGCACCTCACACGCCGGCGCCGTCCGTCGTATGCAGTTGTCTGCTCGCTGGCGTTGCGTCATGACTCAGTGAAATAGCTTGTGCTCTCACAGTGATCGTCTCACGCTCGTCTGCGTTTTCTTTTCGACGTATGTAGGTAGTCAGGATTGCAGCTTCCTCAAGTGGGTGCTCGGTTAACGTCATATGTGTCTTCTTCACGTGGGCCTTTGAGTTTCCATCCCACTTCTGATGTCGGGAAGATTCTCATCGACATCATCATTAGTGGTTACTAACTTGGTGGGCGTCGTCAGGATTAAGTCCGAGCATAAAACACAATAGTCAATTTCACAATATTTATTTTGTGGTCTTATTACACTGTACGCAAACTGTTCACAATAATTTCGGATGGATATCAAACAATCAGTAGCTTAGACCGAGCAGCGGGTTCAGGGCTCCGATCTCACTTTTCAACAACTTTGCAATTACGATCCAACTATATCACTCCACCAAACCGACTCCGTCAAGCAACCTCACATGAATGCCCTCTAAAACTCCCTCGCTCTGCTTAAGTAAAGATGGCGTCCCGACTCCACTCGAGAACACACTCGGCTCTCCTCGGTCAATCGCTACGATTGGTCGATAGTTCCGACAGGCTGTACAATTCTTTTACTACTCCTAAATAAACAAGGCTTTATAATTTAGCAGAATTGAAAGTACAAATCAAATTAAATCAAATCAAGATATTTGAAAGTAATTTAACTAGTTTTTAGTAAACTAATAACTTTAGAAGTAAAACTAGTAATCGGACTCGTAGCTCCTTCCGCCACGGCTCTCGTGTGATGTAGTACGCAAGGCCGCCGACAGATGGCGTTTGCTCACTCTCCGACATATATATATTTCTATACTTATAAAGCTAAAAATGCTTCATAAGTATTAGAAACTAGGAAATTCAATACTTAGATACTAGGGGATAATCTTGAGTAAATAAGTTTTATTTTAAAAATTGGTTTACTGCAATTACGCAGATTATTTGCCTGTTTGAATACCAACTAACAATGTTTATACACATTGTTTATTTCAGACTTTTGGTCCATAAAATATTATCAAGTAAGAAATAAAATTATCATTAAATAAAAAAATTACAAAATTACCTTCACAAAAATGTCACAAAATTAAAATTAAAATCTAATTATTATACACAAATACGGAAATTAAAACCTAACATGCAATTTATTTACTCATATACTGAACCCAAGTCTTAAAAATCTTATGACATTAACATAATTCGTTCGTAACATTAATACAAGTTACAAAAACACAAACAACTGAAAAGTTAATATTTCTCACAATAAATAACAACAAATCATTCCCAGCCCTCCAAAAGAAGCTACAAATAATATTAGCTTCCTAATCCACCATAGAAATGCCATCAAACGCACACCATAGCCTGTTTCTAACGACTTAAGGGAGCATGCAAAAATAAACTTTAAGCTTTGACACATACAGTTGAAAGTCACTTGCAAGTGACCGATGGTTTTTGGTATGACAGGATTTCACACACGACAATGGTGATACTCGAAGAGCGATAACAAACCTTAAACTTTGAACCTTAAAGTTGTAAATTACTTGCATAATGACCGACTGTTCTTGATACGTGATGTTTGGCTTTCATACTCGAGAAAAAAGTGTCGCTGGTTTGGACACTCGACACTCGATTCTGTAAGTGTCGGCAGAAGTGTCATGTAAGTTTATATTTCGGAAAATATGTGTGTCATTGGATTAGTTATACTGGTGTGTATTGTAGTGGAGATGTGGTGGTTGGTTGGAGGAACACATCAATTTTGACGTGACAACGTCTTAAATTAGGTTGCGGCTGGGAGTCACTTATGAAAAAGTGTAACGCCCGGTAACGTTACGATGAGTCACCGAACGAGAGAGAGGCCCGCCGAATGCCTTGCGTCTCTCTCCCACTCAACTATGATCGGTCTGCCGCGCGCGCAGCACGCGGCAGACGTTGTCACGTAAAATCTTCGCCCGTAAAACCGACTTTACAGGCAACCATTTTTTTTTTTAAATGTTTCCTTATTTTAATTAATTTTTCCTAATTAATTGACATTTTGCACACCGCATATGCGGTAGCCTGCCTACAAGAGACATTTAATAATATTTTCCATGTTTTTTATATTACCTGTGGCTACGCAAATAAACTACTTCATTTAATTTTATTTATCTTAATTTGGTGTCTGATCGTGGCGGAAGTACACTAAATATTTAATTTTGTCTTCTATCTACAATGCATTTCCGCAAAGTAACGCCTGAGTCAATAGGTATGTCATTTATTTGTCCCCCCGGTTATACCCCGGCTACCTAAGGTGGTTTGATTTAATTACCGAAGTTAATTAAGCAACGGTCAATGCGGACAATCTTTTTTTATATATTTATCACAAAACAGAAAACAATCAAAATTTTTTGTGTACACAACATGACCAAATAAAAGTATTAAAAAGAAACAACATAAAATTGGTTGATGACAATTAGGTTAGTTTAAGACAATACTTTTTTATTTAGTTTAGTTAATCTACTATAATCTCGTAGTAATTCTAAATTTTTTTCTTAAATTTGACTAAGAAACTATTAAATATATCAATGGAGGGGTGATGGTGTACAAAAAATTCAAAGAAGAAAATTAAAAGGATGGTTGACTATACACAAACTGTTATTTAAATAATGGTACTTTCCTCTGGGCGTTACTGTAGGTTAAGTGACACGTTCTAGGTTGCTAGTCATAGTCATTTAGCCAAGTCAGAGGCCCTGATAACTTTCGACACCAGAGCTTGGCCACTTTGCTCTTACAAAGAAGAAGACACTCTAAAAATCACAAAAGTAATAATAATAATAAAATATTTATTTACCACAGAAAAAAAACTTAAACATTAGTGTTGCATATATTATGTACTTGTTTAAGAGTCTATATTTGTATAATCTTTATTACAACGCATAAAACTAAGGGGACTCTGTGAAACATACGCAACTCTTGCAAAACTGTCACCCTTTTTTATATTTATAATATTAGGTATACAGACCCTGCACTAGGTAAACTACTTGTACCTATTGGAGGACCTGTGTTCAAATCTCGAAAGTGTAAATTACACTCAACACTGTATACACAATATACATCTAGTGAGTGTCTGCGAGTGTCCATTCCCGTGACACTGAAAGAGACATATTTGTGACATCGGACTTTAAGTAAAAGTCACTGGTGGCGATTCAGCGGCACACACGATTAAACTAAATTTAAAGAAGCCCCATCTCTTTTCATCTTAGGTGGCCAGAAAGAGACGGCGCGTTCTGCACCATAGTCAAAACAACTAAAATCACGTCAAATGTAGAAAATATACGCGACTTTAGAGCGCACTCACTTGTATCACCTTTAAAACTGCCTGCACATTCCATATTTGACGTGATTTTAGTTGTTTTGTCTGAGTTTTAGAACGTGCTGTCTTTTTCTGGCCACCTAAGAAGAAATGAGACGGGGCTTCTTTAAATTTAGTTTAGTCGTGTGTGCCGCTGAATCGCCACCACTATCTATCTTTCTAAAAGTGGTTGAAAAGATAGACCAATTTACGTTCCAACTGTTTTAGACCTAAATAGTTTAAACATAAGGGTGGTTTTCGAGTGGCGTGTGTTTGGATGAGGGTAAATTGGCAACATATGTTTGGAAGTGTCTGAGAGAGGAATTTAATTAAAAGAGACACGTGCCGACAGTTGTAGCTAGGGATGGGGTAATAATAGTGGTGGGTTTGTCGATAACTAGTATGTTTTATTTTTTAGCCGTTTTCAAAAAATGTGGAGATTAGAATAGAATAGAATAGAATATATCTTTATTGTACAACCAAAAAATTAGCATATTTCAAATTAAAAACTAAAAAGTAAAGTACAATGGCGGCCTTATCACCTATGGTGATTTCTACCAGGCAACCGGGAATGGATAAATAATCATACAAGAGAAAGCGGTGGTACAAGTAAACTACATAAATAAGATTATTTATTTAGAGATTATTGTATATTTAGTTAGATAAGTTTATAATTAGGCATTCTATTTTATGTCATATCAGTTAAATGCCCTTACTAGCAAATTTAACAGAGTCGTGAAATTATAAATATTGTTTGTTGATTTAGAGCTAGGATGTTATCAAGAAAACGACAGAAGCTGTTTGTTTTTTCAAGCAACACTATATTATTTAATAAAACATAGATTGAAGAAATAATCTACTAAATACCTTCTATCTGTGGATTTTAAACGAGTGTAAAGCGTCCGTCAAACATTAGAAATAAGGAACAAGTTTTCTAAAAATATTTGTTACATTTTCCCAAGGTCATCATCCACACGAGAAGGAATTGAAAAGCCGTAGACAATTATTGTGCAAAATATTGTATGTGGATCTTTTATTTTTGCACTTAAAATATCGATACTTTTGACCCAACTCTAGCAAAACTTTACAAAGAGGGCGGAGCTGAGTTGAATTTATTACGAACCATATTGTACTGACATTTACTACACATAATCTGATTTTACCCTCATCTTTACTATGGCTCTTATCCCTTGAACATAAAGATCATATTTGTTTAATCTTCTTGTTTAAGCTAGATATGACGATATCAACTTTATTGGTTAAGATATAAGGTGGAATTTCATGTGTAACTTATTCAAAATCACATAATTCTATATCTTATCTTTAGATATGGTGAAATGGCCTTTATTTCTTTAGCAATAAGGTATATTGTTCCCTGGAATTGTTCTGAAAAATGGGGTATTTTGTTCCGGAATGCGGGTAGTTGAATAAGCAAATATTTGCGTTGGGGAATTTCAATTACGTCGAGCGGATCGCTGCGCATTTTGATTTTGGATGAATTGAAATATTTTTTGGAAGCGAGTGTGGCTCGGTGGTAAAAACATCTGCTTTTAAATCAGACGACCCCTGGTTCGATGCCTGCCCACTATACGTACGTTCCCACTGCTGGGACTCGGGGCCTTCTCTCACTAGGAGCGAAGTATAGGCCGTAATCCATCACGCTGGACAAGTGCGGGTTGTCGGATGACACACGTCTTCAGATATTGCAGTCCTCAAACGTGCCGGTTTCCTCACGATGTTTTCCTTCACCGTAAAGCGAGTGCAAATCCACACATAACTTGAAAAACAAGTCATTGGTGTAAGGACGAAAAAAAACATTTTTTATTTTAAAACTATAAATTTTAATCAACTAAGTTCAGCAAGCAAACAACTAACATCTACACCTATTTCCATGATAAAGCGGGTCCGCAAACACTGCAGCCCGCGATACCACCCCTTCCTACCGCAAACTTATTACCATAATACCTTGTGTGCTTTTATACTTCACATTTACATAGTTACTAGCTGACCCGGCAAACGTTGTTTTGCCTTGCTCTGTTAAAACACTATAATTGATCAGTTATCGAGCGGGATGAAAAATGAGTAAATTAATAAAATGGCCATAAAAAAAATAGGAATTGGTGATAAAAAAATAATCATTTAGGGTTGCATGTTTTTTATAATGCCACATTAAAAAAAATTAAACCAAAAAAATTTCGTTGAAAAAAAAAATAAGGGTGAACACTTAGGGGTAGGTATAGAAAATATATAGTAGCCGATTCTCAGACCTACTGAATACGCATATAAAATTTGGTAAAAATTGGTCAAGCCGTTTCGGAGGAGTACGGTAACTAACATTGTGTCATGGAAATTTTATACACGTATATTAGATTTAATAAAATTCCAACATGCATAATTTGTGAATTATATTTATTAGAAAGAAAGGAACATTTATTTTGTGACACCAATAACAAAGAAAAATAATACATATAAGAAACATAAAACAAAACATTTACCTGCCACAGAACTACGAGTATGTAATTGTTAATTAATTTCTGACATGAATTGTATAATCTATACCAATATTATAAAGAGGAAAAGTTTAATTTTTTGTTTGTTTGTTTGACGCAAATAGGCTCCGAAACTACTGGACCGATTCGAAAAAATATTTTAGCGTTGGGAAGCTACATTATCCCTGAGTAACATAGGCTATATTTTGTTTGTCTTTACAACTTAGACTATTGTATAGTCCGTGCGAAGCTGGGAGGATTTGCTAGTTACCAATAAATGAGTTTATAAGTACTCGTATATATTTCCAAGGAAAAGTATGGATATGATTGTAAGAAGTAGCTAAGGTAGAGGTAGACCAAAGAAGACGTGGATGAATTGTGTGAAGAAGGATATGAATGAGAAGGGAGTGAATGTGGAGATGACGGCTGATAGAGTGACGTGGAAGAGAAAAACAGGTTGTGCCGACCCCACCTAGTGGGAAATGGTAAAGGAGAAGAAGAAGAAATGTATGTTCCCAGTCTAAGCTGAAGGACAAGAGGATGATGTGGAGCGTTGTGTTGCAGGGCATCCTGCTGAGCTGCAACGAGATGGCGGCGGAGTACCTCTTCATGACGGACAAGATCTACGACCCGCGCTTCGACACCGGAGACAAGGTGATCCAGTGCGGCCGGCACAACGACATCTTCAAGCTGTGGCTGCAGTGGCGCGGGAAGGTCAGCAGCCTGTTCTGATACTCTTGGATATATTTTTTTATGTATTATTGCAATCTGTCACATATGAATTGTGGTCAAGTGCTGACCTATTAAGAGTAAAAAAAAAGATAGATTGGCAACCTTGCGCCAATGTTCAAGGCTCTGTAGCCCTGCTTAATATAAACGAGATTGGACTATGAGCTTCTTGATAGGATATCAAAATATACCTTCTCTATAATAGATACTTCAGGCATCTTTGCTCGCCTTACTAGCTACCACCCTCAAGCTGAAAATCTGTTGCCAAACATCTAGTGGATTTGTTCCGGTAACCTCCTTCAGAGCCGAGCAGGGAAACACCAAGGCGGCATCGTTATACCGTGGCGGTTCCAGAGGCGCGTACTAAGCGGTTTGCCTCCACCTTCATAGTGCGAACTGCGAAGGTGTGGAACTCTTTGCCTAGTTCCCTGTTCCCTGTGAGCTACAATCTGGCGATTTTCAAAGCAAGAGTGAACCGGTTTTTTCTGGGTAAGCGCGTTCCACCTTAGATCATAATGTCGCTTGCCATCAGGTGAATTGTGTTCAAGCGCAAGCCCATTTAATGTAAAAAAAAACCAGCTGCTCAAATATGCTTGACTCAAATGATGATAATGATTGATTCAGCCTCGCCTCGTGACGAAGGGAACTTCTTCTACGAAAGGAACAGTTCTCCAGGGCCATCCAATGTTTGTTAAGCAGATAGGTCGTCTTCAAGCTTACCGTTCTTATATACCGTCTTGAAGCTTACTGTTCTCTTGTACTCCTCAGGGAACTTCCGGCTTCGAGCGGCTGATGGACCGGCTGATGGAGCTGTCGGAGTACATGGTGCGGCGCATCAAGGAACAGCCTGACAAGTTCCGGCTGGTGCTGCAGCCCGAGATGGTGAACGTCTCCTTCTGGTACCTGCCGCGCCAGCTGCGGGACGTGCCGCATGATGCCAACAAGGAGGTGCTGCTGGGGAAGGTGGGCCTGAAGAAAACATAATTATTCCTTTTAGTTTTACGTATTTGACCACCAACCTGTCCGGATCAACGGTACCCTATTCTAATTCTAATTCTAATTTGAAGTAGGGGTGATGAGACCTGCACTGACATCCCGCTAGGAGCGTATTGTGCATTCCCCCTTACCAGCCTACACAAGCCAACCGAGCTCCTTGAAATAACGGAGCACAGCCATGGGTCGCTGGCATACCTGTTCCACCACTGTTGCGTCAGATGGTCTGTTTGTCTGAAGATTAGCATAGCGGTACCCTATTATTAGGGATCAGAATACTAGAAAGGATTGCTGATTCCAAAACAATGAAGCGTGGCGCGGAAGTTTGCCATAATGAAACCTAGATGAAAATTAAAAATATTTATTTACTAACTTATTACTAGATTACATATTCTCTTGTGACTACTTAACTAGGCAAGGCCTGAATCTAAGTAGTCCAATTCAACCTGTTTGCAATTTAAAATAAACTTAACCTCTAACAAGACAGTAAAACAAATAAAACATAATACAAATAAAACAATGTGTACGATAACGTTACAAACTAGATGGCGTTGCAAATCGAGCGTGCAGCCAAGCTGCCGCCAAATTCCCTAACGCGTTGCACTCGCATAGTGATATTATAGTATATTGCGTGATCCGAATGCAACTGTTTTAAGAAAAAATGAATAAACGACGTTTAACATAAAGTTAAGAGAAAGGTTTATTTCCCACACAGGGTACACATCTAATAAACAATATGTTTGGTTTAACAATGTCTCTGACAACTATGGTCAGATGAATTCAAATTCATTTATTCCTTAAAAATATAGCATTACAGTGACATAGTCTCTAAAGCGCTCTCAAGTCTCAAGTCAAGTCTCTAAATGAAGTATAGACGGAACAAAAAAAAGGGTACACGAATTATACTTTACTCTTTCAACTATCGACCCGTGATCTAATAACTGAGTCCGACAAGGTGGACCACGAGTAAGAAAACTCATGGTCCAATAGGCTGGACCAGGAATGTCAAGAGTTGTTCAAGCCACTAAATCACATTTGATATAAACTGGTCTTATCTCCATACCCGGATCCGGGCGCCCATCACTACTTACTTGCCTAAGAGAAATCCACCAATAAAACATAAAAAACATAACTTTATTTGAACAAGGATTTTACAATATTAATAAGTAGGAACTATACTAAGTTACTTACTAAATATCGCTGCTTGTTTGAGCTGCCACCAAACCCGAACTGAGTAACAATACTCGTAAATCGGGGTTATGGTAGTTTCACAAACATGCACTATCAAAATAAGCTATTTTTTTGTCTATACATATTAGTTTTGAGGCGAAGCTCTTACAGTATTATGTTCCTACTTAATATATTACGACATTCAGTTAGGTTCTAGGAAGAACCTGCTCTTGAATGTCGATTTAACTATTTTAATAGGTATATGTATACCAATGAATGGTTCCGCGGCGGAGTCACGACCCCAGCAACGAGGAATACGTCTGAGGAAGCAGATGTGTATATTAATGTTTGTGTGGGCAGGTGTGCGCCAAGCTGAAGGGCCGCATGATGCAGTCCGGCACTCTCATGGTGGGCTACCAGCCGGACGACCGCCGCCCCAACTTCTTCCGGTAACAACACCTTTACAATTTTTATTCTTGCAGTACAGCTATTCTTTGGACGAGCAGAGCCCTAATTCTGTAAGACCCAGGCTTGTCTTGCCACAAACGCGTGACGTCACACGACATCGTAAATTGTATCGTAACGCGGGCGCGTAACTTGTATCGTAACGCGGGCGCGTAACTTGTATCGTAACGCGGGCGCGTAACTTGTATCGTACCGCGGGCGCGTAACTTATATCGTAACGCGGGCGCGTAACTTGTATCGTACCGCGGGCGCGTAACTTGTATCGTAACAGGGCGCGTTATCACACATCAACAGTCTGGAGCTAGTTCAAAGCCTGTCAGAACACACTGCTAGACGCTTGGCGACAGATTTTCAACACGAGGGTGCTAGCTAGCCTGGTTTTCAAGGCAAGAGTGAACCGGTTTCTTCTGGGCAAGCCCGCTCAACCTTAGTTCGCAATATCGCTTACCATCAAGCCCATTAAAAGTAAAAAAGAAAAAAATATATTTTAAATACTAGGACACATTGCACACACGGCTGGTTAGCCCCACACTGAACCATTTCCAGTTTGTGTTACGGTAGCTTCTAGATTTAAGTTTTTACTAAATAATACTTAGTACAACTACCTAACGGGGTTTCTGCTGCACTGCCATACAGGACAACATTTTTGTCCTAGTGCAGAGCACTGAGCTCAACCTAGCCTTAATCTTGAATCTATATTTATGCATAAGGATATTTATTATTTAGCTAGGATTATGAACCATCTGGGCGGGGAGAGCAGCGGCAATGCGCGAAGCGGTCCTGCATTCCTGACCCCGTCGTGAGATGGGACACCGTGAGGTTGTAGTCGGTAGTGACGGCCCTCTGGCCCTCGAGCCCGACATACCCCGCCCGCCTCGTCCAGGCTTGTAGCGGGAGATGCGTAAATGCGAAAAAATAAAAAGGATTATGAACCATGTTGTTATTTTGTTTTTTTTTTTAATTTGTTTATTTTCAATTTTCCAGGAACATAATCTCATCGGCGGCGGTGACAGAAAAAGACGTGGACTTCTTACTCGCCGAGATGGATCGTCTTGGACACGATATTGTCGTCGAATAAACTCACACACACCTTGGAGTGGCCGGTATTTGCTGACGGTACACCACTTCATGTCTTACGGTGAAAACACACATATTTAATTTTTTTGCCAACTCTACACTTTCCAATGACCCTGAAGTAGGGTTTTCAAAATGTCTACTTGACGTATTTTACGAAATTTGACTTAACAAACTAATTTTTATTAAAGTGTAATATGTGGTAGCAGTTTAGAAATAGTATGTTTGGTCTTCGTTTTTATGCAATTATTGAATAGTCAATACAAAAAACTACCAACTTAAAAAAAATACTCAATTCTATTAGCCAAATATAACAATTTTGAATAGTCAATGATATACAAAAACTACATACTTAAAATAATACTTACTCAATTATATTAACCCAATAAAACAATTTGATTGTTTCTGACTAGAAATGTCAGCTATGCTAACAAAAAGTCAGCTCTAATATTACCTACTTAAGTATTTAAAATTTGCGGTGTTGTGTGTAAAAATGTGTGTTTAAAACAATGTTAAAATACTTGGCTGTAACTTCGCTGTCTACGTATAATATAATCGTTTCTCGTAGTGATTAGTGTTTAGAACAATTTACGTTCAAACGTAGGTTTTTATGACAAAACTATTTTAGAATAAAACTAAATTTTATAAACGCTTCACTAACGCCATCTATTGATGCAGTAGCGGAACTAGTTTCTTATAAAATATATTTCACACAAAAACGCCCACTTGTGTTGAAAACTTTTCTGATTCTTTTTTTTTATGACGTTTTTATTAACACAGCTTTTAAACAACGACTAAGTTTTAGGTAATTAATAACATTTTATCGATGTGGTTTACGAAAGCTATTTATTAGTAAACTTTGATCTTTTGTTATGAGTTTTCCATTTAAAATAATATATTGAACCGTCTATATTATAAAAAGTAATTTTGATTGATATTGTTGAATATTTATAAATATACGTACATATTTACTCTTAATATTTATGACAAAAAATAAATTTGACAGTGAAAATATATTTGACATGAAATATATGAAAGTGTGCGTGTGTGTGTGTGTTTGTGACGTACGCAGTATGTATCTATAGGGTTTCAAAAGTTTTATGGTTGTTCGCTTATTGTGGATGTCTTTTATTTCTGCAAACTTAAGGTAGCTTAATAATTATTTTTATGTATTCGTGTGATGAAATGTGAAAGTGAATAAAGATATATATTTTGGGCAGAGTGTGTGTGTGTGTGTGTGTATTGAAATAATTGTCCTTACTGTGGTTTCAGTTGTTTCGGTGTCTTGTGCTTCTTGGTAGGTTTTTGTCTGTGGGAATGATTGTGAGTATGTTTAATGTTATTAAGAGAAACAGTAGGTATATAATTATTTAACTTTAATATTAAATAACAGTTTACAACGTATAAATTTTATCAACACTTTTTTTTTAATTAAATAAACAACTCTTTTTTTTTAACTAATACTGTTCCACTCCTGGGCAATCGTCTCCACAACTCTAAAGATGATATTTTAATCTTGATATTTCTGTTTGTGTTTTTAAAACAATAATATTAGCGGTTAACTAAATTAAACTTAAATAATATTAAATAAGACATAATTTAGCAAAAAACTAATTGTAAGGTTAAATAATTCACATTATATGACATATCTCCCGTGTTGCCAATTAAAAGAGTATAAATTGATATAATATGTTGTGGAACGCAGTAGTGTCGGTGCTTTTTAGATATCTACCCTCTTTTTGGCTTTGCCGTAGTCGGGTAAAAATGGCCTAGCCGAAAATATAAAGCGTGTCTTTGAGACCAGATATACATATAAACATATTTTATTATTTGAACAAAAATACTATTCATTCAAGTAAAAAGTTGAACCCTCCATTACTTGCTTTGCAAAATGAGAAAACGAGTAACAGAAGTAAAAAGTTTTGTAAAATATTTTGCAAGATGGTAAAGCATTTCCTAATGCCCATCTATTTTTTAACCCATTCTTGTTTAATCTGTGATCCGCAGTCGGAAAGGCTAATCTATGATAGTTCCGATGGAATTTGTGATTCGCGTTTTATCGATCGATCGGTAATATCTCAGTCTTTCCGTTACGCGGATGTGAGCCGAACGGATCATATCCGACTGAATTGTGAAACACCCCGCTGGTCCTATCTGCCACACTCAAGTTAATCTGTCGGCAAGCATCTAACAATATGTTCCGGCAGCCTTCTTACAGCCAGTTATTCCAGACAAGGCATACTACACCTTACGCCAGAGTGTTACTCGTTTGGCCACGCGTCTTGCTCGTCAAATGCCTAGCTGTAATGTGTAAAAAATACATAAAGCGTCCTCTATTAAATTTGTGGATTACCCTCGATTTTCCAAAAACCATTTCATCTGATCCTGACCTTTTCATACTAAAATATAATTTCTTGAATCGGTCTAGGCGTTTTGATAATTGGTAATAATATAATAGACATTAAAATCATGCTGCAAATTACGAAACTTCTCCTTTTTTTTGAAGTCTGTCAACAAGGCAAAGCTTGTGAAATATACCTAGTTTTATGTTTTTTGTAAGTAAATCATTTTAGGGGCATAATATTACGTATACATAAATTTTACAAAGATATAATTTTGAATATATTATTTTCAGGACATTGTTAAATTACATTCACTAAGCATGTTGTTAGTTAGCATTTTTGATCGCAAGATGGCGCGAACAAATGTTTTTAGGAGATAAACATTTTGTGTATTAACGCAATAATTACGACAAGCTCTTCACTCGCCGTAGGTTTAGTTTAGATTATAAAATAATCTAACATAGTAGATAATAATAAGTGTATTTTCATTTGTATTTTATTTAATATTTTATGGATAATTGAGTTATTTACATTTTACTTATTAAATAACTTACATACATAATATTATTATATTCAATCTTGAAAGTTTAATGTGGCTGTTAAATTTATAATTTTGTGTTTCGTTTCATTTAATTATTCTTTATTAGTTATGTTATCCTATGCAACTTATAATAGTAATTTTAATTGTTTATTCAGTTGATAAGTTAGCAGGGACTCTTATCTGAACTTGCACCTTCTTATTGTACGATTAACTTCCATTTATTTTACCTTTTCTCCGTTGGTTATTAGATAGGATAAAAATAAAGCTAAGATTCTTGTAAATATAATAAAAACGAAATGTGACAATGACAATAGAAACTTTAGAATATGTACTTAATGATAATGACAATCAAATGTCTTCCATGTATGTGTGTGTGTTTGTGTGTAGAATAATAAATTAAAGCATGTGTTATATTCTTATTGGCATACAAGACGTACGGAGGCGTTAAAAGGCATTAGAAGATATGAACAGAAAATTAAGGATTCTGCCATCTAGTGGGTGAAAAGAAAATAAAAGAATGAAACTATATGCCAGTTGGCTTTATGTATTTCTAGATTATTCTAATCGTAGATAAATGTGGTGTTTAAGATATAAAAATATATATATTTGTGCTTGTGAGACAGGCTTGCGTATACCTGATAATATATACATCCATAAAACATGTAACATAAAATTCAAAAGTGTATGTCCTCTTGGTTGCTAAATTAATGAGTGAAAGGAGGAAACCAAATCTCATATGTTTTCTATATTGATAGCGTATATTTCAATTGATGAGACATTAAAAAGTAACACACGTTAGAAGGGATTTTATTCTAAAATAAATGTCTCTATGTATATTGTGATTGTGAAAGTGGCAATGCTTAGCGGAATTTGACTTTAGTTCTAACGATTAAAACATAGATGTCGCTGTTACCTATTAAAGGCAAAGCCTGAGAATCTTTGTGCTTCCAAAAATATGTAATATTAAAAATTAAATATGTAATGTATTCTAAAATAAGAATATATTTTCATTGTCAAATAAATATATTTTGCTCAGATAAAAAGATGTCTTCCAAAAGTCTTCCTTTATAATATTGTTAATTTAAATATGTTTATATATGATATTATTATATTGTTAGAAGGTTCTAGAGTTTCAGAGTGTGTAATTAGAAGCAATATTGTATCCAGTTCGTGTTTTCACTAATATTGTGAACTAGCCCTATCCCTATAATTGTTGCTATATGTAAAAACCTGTATAACCAAATAAATGGTATTGTTGTTAGTTATTCACTTGTTTTATTACCCTAATATATAAAAAATACATATAATGTGTACATAAAAATAGAAAAAATAAATAAAAAATACATAATATAATGTGTATGCTATTGCTAAGCCTCCTCTGGCAGTCATCAGGCTAGCCTGATTCGCACTTGGTCAATTATTTTTATATCGGAAGATGACATGGGCAATATTTTGACTGTAATATTGTAATTTAATTTAATGACATTTAAATGTAACTTGCTTTGTAAATGGTCTCGGTCGTAATGTAAATAAATAAAAAAAAATCCTACAAATATTATAAATGCGACAGTTTGTGTGTGTGTGTGTGTGTGTGTATGTTTGTTACTTCTTCACGCTCCAACAGCTGGACCGATTTTTATGAGATTTACTGAGAAGATAGGGTAAACCTTGGACAACCTTGGACAAACCTTGGGTTAACACATACTTAAGCTTCCTTTATCCCGGATTAACGCGACTAGCACCTAACAAGTCATAAGGAGGTTTAAGTGTTAATTATTGTAATGCTAAAATACATAATCATAAGTTCCAACAGGTGCCTAAATTGTAGAAAAAAAATCCAAGAGTAGATTTTAATAATTTTATTGGAAACAAAATAATAATTATGCTACATATTGCACGTGACTTTGCGTTCACATTCACACGTTGAGCAAAACCCACTTTACGCTTACTATATATGTATATATAAAGACATACGTACAAACCGACTGACAAACATTATTTAGCCATATCACATACCACAGACTTATGAGTTTTATACCACACGCATTACGCCTTTTGGTTTTTTCGAATACACAAAATATATACTGATTTAATATGTATACAACATTACAGTGGTTTTTTTTATTATTTTAAAATGTTTGGCAGAACCAATGAGATTTGACCTCGTAAGTGTGTTTTTGTTTACTAATGTTAACTATAATCGCTTACCACCAAATAGCCATCAATCGCAAGACTATTTAATTTGAAAAAAAAAATGCATATTCGAAAAAACATACTTTAGCTTTAGCAGCAGCAACAATTGGTTCTTTTCCCATTTGCCACCAGTGGCGACATAGCCAGTGGTAACGTAGCCACTGCGAATATTCAATATTACCAGATCAATAAAATATTTGTCAGTTGCTCTGTAAATATGTAAAAGAGATTCAGAACAAATTGAGATTCTATTTAAATGGATTTTACTGTAAATGCTTTAAATTTTCAATTCTCGTCTCGAGATTCTTACCTGTATATCATTTCTTTAACAGTAAACCACACTGTAAAATATAAAAAAGACATGGTTTAAAAAAAATGTCTTACATTGTTTGGCATATTAGCAATCAGTAAAAGACAATTTAACAGAACTTTTAACAAAAAATATGAAATGACCTTAGAAGACAGACAAAACTAACATTTAGCTGTTTATTTATAAAAATAACCCGCACTTTGCGACCATTTTTTTCGTGAAAAGCACTCAGAAATGGTTTTAACGCGAGTCAAGTATTTAAACAAAAGATGCTCTACATTTAAAAATAATGTTAAATTGTTTTTCTGTAACAGGAAAATGACGGTACTTTGTAAATTGTTAAAACAAAAAAAGACTGGTAATGTATGCCCAAAAACAAGAAACAAACTTAATAAGATAATAAATTTTACGACTGTGTTGACATTTTTTTATAATTGGGCAACATATATCACCATTACATTTAGAAACTGAAGAATTCTTGGGTTTGTAAAAACTGAAGACAAAAATCAATAGTCACAACTTTACTCTATGGTCCCGCTACCAATGCAAAATTTCTTTCTTTATGGAACATGGAAACTTTTTTGGGGAAAATACTTGAAATATTTCAGTTAACACCCTGTTATTTACCATTGACATACTTTATGAAAAAAATAAATCTTATACAACAAACGCGTGGCAATTTTAGACGCACTTATCTTGAGATTGACAACTTTGTTATTCCAAAATATGTATATACAAAATACTGACACAAACATTCTTTTAGGCAAATATTTACTAAGGGTTCGGTTCATTTTTTTGCTTTCTGGTCTCATATGGTGTTGGGATGGAATCCCCACAGACGCTGGTTCAAATCTCAACAATTGCAATTATTTTTGCACGTTAATTTTTTTTTCTAGTATTTTCCCCGCATGCAATACCAGTACATACAGCTTTAAACACTTATTGTTTCATTCCCAAATTGCAACGACATGATTTAATTCAACAAAAATGCATACAATCAAAAACGACTTAATATAAACTAATAACTTTCACCGCTTTAAAAAAAACAGTAATTCAGTTCTTTGAATTGTTTTGTTTAACAAAATATTGCTTTTTCGTTCACATTGAAAGGCAACCCGCATACTAGCCCGAGTCGAGAGCATCCAACGATACGAATACAACAAATCTTTATGTGATATCTTATCTTTCATTGTAGCACACTTTTACCGCTTACAATTGTTCGTAATTCACCTCATCATCGATTTTATTCAACGCATTCCAGCTCGGACTAATCTGCGTTTACCTTTAGGCTTTTTTTATTGGTTACATTGGATAAGTGATTAACATTAGTTTGCAGACGTTGCTGTGGATCTACTATAGATTAAATTTTAGGATCCTATTGAGCGTAAAAAATTCATAAGGCCTTGTCGAAAGCCTTGAAAACGCTCAACACCAGAGCTAAATACTAGCCCACGCAACAAGCAATGGCAAAATTATAACTCACTGGAAAATTGCTGGTTTTACAAATATAATTCTATAATCTTATAACAAAATGAGTTTGTCAGAGTAATTCTGAGATCCTGCTTTAGATACGGACTTTTTAACTATATGAGAATATTTTTAAATATAGCCGCACTGAGAATTATATTTTTTTATTAAAGCTTAAAAAACATGGCGTTCTGTTACAGTTTTTTTATTCTGAAATAATAGAAAATATAAGAAAAGAAATAGTATAACACAACGCCATTAAACTGGCAAGATAATCAATTTATCAGTGTTGCCAAATAAGCTGAAAAATGTTTTAATTCATTTTATATGTTTCTTAGAATATGATCATTCAGCTCTGCTTTCACCCTCATTTTAGTCAAACAAATCTATTAAAATCAAAGTTCAATATTATGTTTCGAAGAGAAACAAAACATAATAATTACATAAATATATTTCTATTTGTTCGTCAAATTTTGATTTGATCTCATGTTAAAAAAAAAACGTAAATTATAAAGCTGTTGAAACCTTACTTTTGTTTTTTTTTTTGCTTTTTATTTTTACGTTCTCAAACATTCTCTCAGATGCGTATAAAAAATCAACAAACACACGCCGTAGAGCTGTTTAGTATACGCATATACAGAATAACATCATGTATAACAAAAACGAGACAAAACATATTCTCCATCTCGCTCACACCGCTCCGTTGTCACGCACAACCACATCATAATATATACTTTTTATTTATTATTAATATTTAATAACTAACTGCGGCATAGGGCGCTTTCACTTGACCAAAAATATACCAAATATCTTTGATGAAAGGAAATTTAAAACATTTTTTTTTGTACTGAATTTGTGCACTTTTGTGCAAATTTCCTGAAATTCATTGGTTTTCAATTCAACTAGAAATTCATTGGTTTTCAATTCAACTAGTATTTTTTTTTATACTTTATTACATCAAGTATATTTTAATTTAAGACATTTAAAAATCATACATGCCAATAATATCATAATAGCTTCAATAATAATGACTATTGAACTTGTGCACTTTTTTCAACATAATCTCAATTTCATCACACTTATGTATTTTATTTTATCCTTTATTGAGTATCACAATACAGGATCAAATTTATTACATATTATAAAAGTATTACAAAATTCAAAACACTGGCCAATAAATAAAAAAAAATACAAAGTAAAAGCACACCCATCCGCCAAAACTAGTCTTACTCCGCCCTGACTATAATACTATGCGTTGAGAGTAACCGCGCGCTGCGCGATATCTGGTTTAGTGTTTTAACCGCCCTAGTTAAATCTAACGATAGATCTAAATTGCTGTTTTAACATCTCTTAAAATTCTCAATTTCACAATTATTCTTTTCCACCACCAAAAGCACCCGCAAGATTTATTCCAATACTCAATATTACTATAATTATAGATTTATTTCCGTTTGGGTTCTATTCATAGACAAAATATGCAATTTAATCTATTTTTTTTATCCATAGACATATAATTTAATGTCATTGTTTCTTAAACATTTCAGATAATTTATCTATGCATAGAATTAAAAGGAAAGCAATTTAGATTTGCGCATTAGAAAACTCTTGTACTTATAGGATATGGTTTTGGTGGTTTTAACAACTCTAGTAAGGTCCACTCACAGATGAAATGTATATATTTGTTTTTCTCGTATTTTTTCTTTCTGGTATATAGGAACAAATCAATAAATACCACAAAAATACGATATAGATACTCACGGCTGGTTAACCCCATACTGAACCATTTTAAGTTCGTGTTATGGTAGCTTACACAACTGATATACTACATATACTTACATATATTTTTTATATAGATACATATTTAACGCCCAGACCCACAACCAACAAATTTAGTTAAGCACAAAGATGTCGGCCGGGCCGGGAATCGAACCCGGAACCTTCTGGTTAGCAGTCCGGCATGGTAACCGTTGCGCCAACGAGGTCGAGATGTTTTAGAGAGCTGGTATGAATGTTTTTTTTTTGGTAAAAACATATTCATCAGTCACAGGGTCAGATAAGACATGGCACGCAAACCTTTTGGTGCCTTTCGTCCTTTTATATGGCAAGACCATTTGGCAAGTGTTGCCAAAGTAAAAAAATATAGAAGCGGCAAACACTAAACCAGCGAAATTTTCACATCACAGTCAAATATAACGGCTAAAATGATATAATGCACCGACACGACACTTTTTTTATATATACGGATATGTATACATACTTTTGTATACTTACTCTTCTGTAGATTCAGCATTTTTTATCTAGCATTATTTTTATTTTTTTCATTTCATTTTTTGTTTTCAAAATTTTACGTATTTCTACCTTAAATTTATTTTGACGTATCTCAATTTGATTTAATGTAATTTAACTTATTGATCAAGTTTTTTTAATAATAATAATAATCATCATCATCTTCACCTTACTTCTATTGCATTTCATTACATATTTTTTACGTTTCTTAATTTATAGACAAATTACAATTAAATTACATAAACATTATTGCAATGCTGAATCACAAATAGCGAGAAAAGTCGCGGCAAATCACAGGGACATAAAAAAAATACAAAATAAAACTAGGGTTTGCGTCGCGACTTTTCCTGGGAGAAAAATTTAAGGCAATAGCGTTTACAATTTACTATAGACACATCGAGGACCGACTGGGCTGCACTCATTCTGATAATACTCCGTGAACACGTTTGAAGAACTTTTAGAAACTTTGGAATAAGAAAATTCTTTTACCTTTGTCAGAAAAAAAATATGATGATATTTCCGTGCCTGGCGTGAATACGTTGACATCTCGACTTGCACGTTTTTTTTTTATTGGCCTAATGCATTCTACGCATACGATATTTGTATGTAAAAAATTTACAGCTCTTAATGTACACAACTTTTTGAGATAAAGCCAGTGGTAATAACATGAAGAGGTTACATTACAGGAAGAGGTCGAACTTTTAAATGGCCATTCTGAAAAATTGACATTTTGGACATGTCAACTTATTCACGCCAGGCACTGATTTAATGATATATGTTTGTAAATTTACGTAATTTTAATAATATTTTTTTTATTCGGCATAGTTAAGATGCATGGACTCTTGGTTTGTGAATGGTGTTTTCTTTCACGTCCAATCTCGCAAGTGTGGATGGAGTATTCACATGCTCTCGACACTATTCATGCCTCTCGCATCAATAGAGAAAACATTTGAAAGTTCACTTCTTCTTAAAATTATTAGCTTATGCGAGTAAGAGGAAACTCTGTGTGTAAACTTTCAAATATTTTCTTTACCGACTCTAGTTATAAACGCGAACAACGAATAGCAAAGAGCCAGATTTGAAACGTGAGTAAAGTAATAATATTAACCCTTTATGTATGTGGGAAGGTTCCTTGCAGTTAGGGAGAAAACCGTCGGGGTCGGGGGCCGGCCCAGCGTGGTCGGGGTACGCGGAGTGGGGTCGGTGCGTGCTCGATGCTATACCACGGTTAACGCCACCTGGACACACATATATAACAGATATAGGTTAGAAAAGCTCATCTTAATAAATTCAAATTCAAATCAATTTATTGCGAATATTAGTGGTATAGTTACAGACAGGTATTGGGTCAGAGAAAAAGTGCACCATATTCTGCCTGCCGGCGTGCAATAATAGTCTATGATAAAAATAAATAAATAAAATAAATATTAGGACACATTCACACACGGCTGGTTAGCCCCATACTGAACCATTTCTAGCTCGTATTATGGTTGCTAACACAACTGATATACTACATATACATACATACATATTATATAAATACATATTTTACACCCAGACCCACAGCCAACAAATTTAGTTAAGCACAAAGATGTTGACCGGGCCGGGAATCGAACCCGGGACCTTCTGATTAGCAGACCGGCATGGTAACCTTTACGCTAACGAGGTCGTCAACATTATTATGTATCTTAAATTTTATTGTAACCTTTATTATATGTAATCTAATATACGCAGCCTGCTAATTACCCACCATATTTATATATTTTACTCATGTATTAGGTAAGACATGTCCAAGGTCACCCATGTTACATGGGTTGACCTTGAACATATCTACATTTATATTGCTTTGAGTCTCACTTAACTCAATTGATATATTATTAATATTAAGCAGTGTGTTAAGTTTTTTTGTTTTGCCCATTCATTGTATATACCTATCTACCCCTAATTTGGATTACCTTAGTTTACTAGTAGCTTATTACTAGTATTATAACCTATGTACCTAATTCATCTAGCTTGTACTCATAATCATGTACGCTAAATGGAAGAGCCTGAACTCCACAACACAGGTTCAACCTAATGTGGAGTTCAGTGCACCCCGCGTCTTAAATACCTAGTTCTTGTATAATAGCCTAAATTTAATTAATACATAATTTAAGACTCGGTGTATATATGATAAGTGGTATAAATAAACAGAAAAAACTATAACTGAAAATAAAAAGAAACAATATAAATTAATATTAGAGAAAAACAAGTATTATGTAGTAATATTTATATATGTAAACTATTTATAATCATTTCATAAATTACCTTTTTCATGGCGATTTTTGTACGGGGTATAAAATTTACCGAAGTTTTGTTAAAATTTCAGTTCTCTAGCTATTACAGTATATGAGATATAGACATAAAGCAACTCACAGCACTTGGTGCGGCTGCAGGGCGGCGAGGTGCGCGGGGGAGGGCGGCACGCCGGGGGGCGCGGGGGGGAGCAGCGTCTGCGCCAGCCCCTCGAACCTGCCGCCCGCCTCGAACCCGTTCTGCTGGGGACAACGTCACGAGGTTAACTGACTGAACTTTTTCAAGGGAATGCGCGAGGTTATCCCTTAATATAACTATAATCTAGCCTACTAAGATAATAGATAATAGCTCGTTGGCGCAATGGTTGGTTACCATGCCGGACTGCCAATCATATGGTTCCAGGTCCGATTCCCGGCACAACCAACATCTTTGTGCTTAACTAAATTTGTTGAGGCTGTGGGTCGGGGTGTTAAATATGTATTCATATATAATATGTATGTATGTATATGTAGTATATCAGTTGTGTTAGCAACCATAATACGAGCTAGAAATGATTCAGTATGGGGCTAACCAGCCATGTGTGAATGTGTAAAAAAAGAAAGAAAGAAAGTAATAGTTCATCATCATATAGTTTTATCATTTAGAAAATCATTAATTTTATAGTAACATTTCTGACTTAAGAAGCTTTTTAATTAAATTTGAAAGGCACTATCTCTCTCTATTTCTTTTAGTTCTTCAGGTTATTTTTTGAATATTTTTACTACCATTGAGTTCGGGCCAGTACTGTGCATTTTAATTCTACTTTTTGGGATATTTAACTTATTTTTATAGCTAGTCGTCACTCACCGGTATCATGATGGTGGGCCGCAGCGGCTGTATGGAGGGCTGCACGGCGGCGGGGTAGTACGGGTAGTACTGCACCGGGTACCCGATGTAGCCCGGGTAGCCCGCCGCCGCCGCGTACATCGCTGCTGCCGGCGAGTACATCTGCAACAACAACAACAAATATGTCATACACACACTTCTTTATATGAAGTAGCTCTGTCTCTTTTCATCATTAACGGCCAAAAAGAAACAGCTCAATAGAAAGTAAAAAAAATCAAAAACGTTTATTTGGGCAAAGGTTACATAATATGAATAAAAGTAAAAGGAATCCAAAGGCTCCCAGAGTAGTTATAAATACTGTGTTATGGGAACCAATGGCATCTCCCAAGTTTATACTTAGTTTTAGTTTAGTCCACGGTAACATTAAACTTATGCTAAAGTACTATATGACTATATTTAAGATAGTTAATAGCAAATTTCATTATATTTTCAATGTTGGGAAGCTACATTATCTCCGAGTAACATAGACTATAATTATTTTGTTTCTCTTTGCTACTAGATTTAATTCAGAACTCGTGCAAAGCCTGGACGGGATACTAGTCGCAAATATATACATATCTACATCCGTAAAACCAATCTACTAGTCATATGTATTATAGAAGCACTTGGCTCTGGCCCGTGCAGCATTCACCTCCGACACCGGAGTGATCACGAAAGTGTACCCTTAAATAATACCTAACCTAACTAATAAATATCCGGACACATTCCACACACTGCTGGTTAACCCCATACTGAACCATTTCTAGTTCGTATCATAGTTACTAACACAACTGATATACTACATATACATACATACATATTTTATATTGATACATATTTAACACCCAGAGCCGAGGTCAGCAAATTTAGTTCAGCACAAAGATGTTGGCCAAGCCGGGAATCGAACCCGGAACCTTCTTATTGGCAGTCCAGCAGGCATGGTAACCACTACGCCAATGACGTCGTCAAAACGTCGTGACCTATACCTAACATGACGTTATAATCCTATACCTAAGCCTAGAAGAACTTATACTTCTTCTGTTTATGATACCTTTAAGTGAAAATCCGTACGGCAGCAGGTCTGAAATGTCAAACCAAAGCTTTGAGAACCCTTAGGGAAATTCCCAAACGTTACCAATGCCGCCTCTAGATCCTCCGTACACTACAAGGGCTGAATGGATAAGGTGGATGTGGTCCTGACTATGGCTTGATATAACAAGGAACTGACCGGTAGTTGCTGGCTGAGCGCGGGTATGGCCTGGTGATGCTGGAGCTGCTCGTATGGCGGAGGCGCATACACACCGCCGGCACCGGCGCCTGCGCCTCCGAAAGTCACGCCGTACGGAGATCCGCCCGCCACTGCAAAAATAATAAATAATTAATTATTATTAGTAGGTAATACTTAGAATTATTTAAGTCCTCTATTATAAGTATTAATCTTCTTTATTGTGCAACCCCTCTTTTACTCGTCCTTTTCAACTCCTTTCCATGCAAAGGTTGCCTGGAAGAGATCGCTGTTAGCGATAAGGCCGCCGTTTGTGACACACTTTGGTGTTGTTACTTTTTATTTTGACTTGTACCTTTAGAGAGCCCAATAAAGAGTTTGTTTATCTATCTATCTAATCCGGCTCAAAGGACCATGAAACTGGTTATTCTTAGTCTTTGAAACAGGTGAAAATTATATTTTCCGTGAGATGAATACAAATAGGTATTTAGAAATCCAGCTCGAAGGACCATGAAACTGGTTATTCTTATTCTTTGAAACAGGTGAAAATTATATCTTAAGTGAGATAGATACGAGTAAGTATTTAGTAAACTGGCTCAAAGGACCTTGAACTTGGTTATTCTAATTCTTCTTTCTGGGGTCTTTGCGGGTCAGGATAGGTGAAAATAAATTAATTAATGAATTTTATTTTGTTTTAGACTCGAAAGACACATTTACTAAAACACCTACTGGTAACTTTAAGAATTCATATAATTTTTATTGACTTGTAACTTTGGTGTTATCAATAAATGATTTGTATTTGTATTAGATGTTGGGACATGAGATTTTATTTTTATTTTTTAACTTTCATGTGAAATATTCATAGTATTCAAAAGCTAAGTCACTCTTTCTAGATTGTAGTTTTTAAGTGCAGGTAATGCTGCATGGTTTAAACGGCTCAAGCTGGCCTTGTTACTCGTTCAATCGGATGCTGCCTGACTTTAAGGGCACTAGCTGTGTTTCACATACCTCCATATTGAGGCGCGGGCGGGTGCGGCGGCGCGGGCAGGAAGGGCCCCTGCGGTGGTTGCGGCTGCG
This sequence comes from Mellilla xanthometata, assembly GCA_035578125.1. Taxonomy (NCBI): domain Eukaryota; kingdom Metazoa; phylum Arthropoda; class Insecta; order Lepidoptera; family Geometridae; genus Mellilla; species Mellilla xanthometata. The sequence continues at coordinate 8,354,768 of JAPUBQ010000027.1, forward strand.
GGTACGCTCCCAGCGGCGGGGTGACTGCAAACACTGCGCGCTTAGAGCGGGCGGCGGCGCGGGCCGCGAGCTTGCTGCTGATGCTGCGTGGCTTTAACGACTCTAGCCGGCTTTATTACTTCATCGCGTAGCTTTTTTACTATTTAGGTTTCAAATTTAAAATTTGTATGTGGTATATAGTTCTTTTGTGTATATTTTGCACTGTTTCAGTAAAAATAAAAATTCACGACTCGTTGTTATGTTTTTGCGTGTATAAAATAAACTACCCGCTTTATGGCATTTATAAGCGGAGATTACGCATTCACAAATTTAACAATTACTAGTTTTTAAAAACTGACAAAGTTTATACAAGGTATTTTAAAATAGGTAGCCCTCCTTTTGAAATTTTGAGGGTGTATTTTTTTCTCATTTCATTTTCAATTTCCAGCAGCATCATCATCAGGCCGCAAGTGCCCCGCGTCGTCCGGCGGCCGCGCGAGACCGCAAACCCAAGCCCGAGCATTCACGCTTGACGCTGTGTTGCCAGACAGCCAGATATCATGTTGCTTGAGAAAACTTATAAAAACTTCGTACTTTATAATTTTATTTTTAAAAACCTTTTGAGAAAGTTGCGGAAAATTTGCAAATTTGTATTTGTCCATTGATTTTTATTTTGCTTTAATAATGCTGCAAGTTTATCATGTTTTAAATTTTGAGCTCAAAACGCACCAGATTAACGCATCATGCAATACATATCTGCGATCTCTTAATGCTATTTGAGAGTTCAACTTTCTCAAAATGTTACTTTTTTATAATATTAATTAATCTCACAGATAAAGCTCTAAATTTCACTCAAAAGGTGCAAGAACTGAATCTGTGAGGCTCTAGCAACGCTATCTGTCTGCCCTAGCATATGAATGAAAGAAACGTTATTGCGAAAGAGGGCCATATTTTATTTGTGAAATATAGGAATTTTACTTTTGTTTTTTCCTTATTTATTAATGAAATATTATATAAAACTTGACAATTGTACTGTACATTTCGAGACGAGAGTTTTTCCATGTCTTTTTTGTTTTACACAAGTCTGAATAAGAGAAGAGATAGCAATAGATTTGTTCGCTCTTTCATCCATACAGCACAGCGTATGTTAACGACAAGCGATGTTCATACAAGGCGTCCCCGAAAGTGCCGTTCAATACTAAAGTTGTAGTTTGAACAACCCTAAGTGCGGTGACCATACTTCCCACTTCCAACAGGACATTAACGAAAAATATCTATAATTTATTTAGCCTGAATGAAAATGTCGTGTTAAAAGTTCGAAGACAAAAAACGTCAATTGGTAGGTAGTTAAAAATTCAACACATTATGGTGAGTGCTGAAAACCTACCAAGATTATTTACAAGGCATTCAAATAAATGGTCACGCTAACTTGGCTAATTTTACGAAAAAGTTTGCCTTTTTTGTAAAATCAGCGTAATTTTAGTAAAAGCTTTGTGCACTGTTCAAAAGTTAACATGACCATTCGTTTTCATAAAAAATCTTATGTAACAATAACATCACACGATTATAATCTCCTGAAAAAACATTAATATATTAATTATTTATAATTCGGCTTTGGACTCGGGATACAATATGAAATCAGCCGTTGACTGATACGTACATCAACTTACAAAAAGCGCCACTGAACGTTATCACAATTAAAAAAGAATAATTTTATGATAGTTAAAATGTCGCTCAGTAAAGTTTAAAGTGACATTGGACGTATGATAATCCGGTGAGATGTGTCGCGTGACGGCGAGATGTGTTTAGAATATTAAACGGAGGTCCCGAGTCCGCAGCTTCGGCAGCACCGAGAGGTGGCGACGGTTACATCTCAACATTCCTTTAAAATGATAAAAATCCGTAATCTATGTCCAAATGACAACTAACAACTCTTGTACCAAGATTTTCTGCATCAAATCTCCATTTACATTCGTCAAACGACATTTTGCTGTTCAAAAACTAAAAAGCGGTTGACAAGTATGCTGTAAAGCGAAAAAATAAAGAAGAAAAACTATGATATGAGTGCATTTTGAAGGACACAGAACTATACCAGTGCGACAAACAAAACATCAAATGAACAGCGCATGCGTACTACTTACACTAGACTAACACGATCTAACAAAACATACTACATTGAACAAGCGAGTCGAGCGGGCAAATAATCTCCTACACTCATCTACCATGCCAGTTAATACAAACAAAAATAATCATTAAAACAAACAAGCTGTTTCAAACAGCAAAATTTAGGGACGGTCAATTCCAAAAAACCCTGGTAACAACTTTAATATAACACATCTAAATATTATAACTACGGAAAAACAATCATATTAAATGATCATTTTTATGCTTAACTCCATTGCATAAAACTGCATAAATAAATTACCGTATCCTAAAATATTAAAGTTTATTGCTCTATTAAAAAAATATTAATACAACAACAAACAGTGTAAAAGTTAGCAGAATTGAATAATGTTAAAATATTTGACATAATATTGATGAAAAGTGTTAAAACATCCTGGAATCCTGAAAAAGATTGTGTCCAAAAATGCTAAAATATGTAGAGATATAAATACACATAATAACAATAATATATCATATGGTAAAACGTGGAGAACCTATAAAAGGTGTTGGTGTTTGGAATAGCCTGAAACCCGACAACCGCGACTAGCATACTTCCCTGTCCTTCGATAAAGCTTATGTTGCATGCAACATCCTCTATGTCTTACTATACACGATAAGATATAGAGAATGCACAACGAATACAGATTTAAACAAAAAATAATCGAATAGTCACTTGGAAAATTGATTTATTGTTACACGTATTACTAATTAAACAAATACATTTTAATATGCTTTATCTGTATTCGTTTTCCTTATTCATACCACACACTCACTAACAGTGTCATTCCTGTTAATTCATCTCTCAAACATCCTCTAGTAGCTCTTTCATATAAAAATATATCAATTGTCAAACATATTTTTTTATGAAGGTCAGTTTTAGAATAAAAGAGCTACTTTTACTTCCTATAAAATTAGTAAATTATTGTCATACTAGTTTTATAAGAACGTTCACATTAACTTATGGTTTAAATTAAACATACAGTATGAACATTGGCACTAATAAAGACGATATTGCATTTATTTTTAATTAATAAGTTATTATCCATTATTGAGTGCCAATTTCACCTTCACCTTATAGTATAGTAATATCCATCGAAAATTAGACGTGGATTATGTAAATATGATATGGATTTATTTTATCAAACACACACACACTTTAAAGACATGACCATATTAAAATCTAAATAAACTGAAAATTATAATCCATTCCATATTTACTGTTAGTATTAAAACACACAATATTAATAACTAAGAGCGATATATCAAAGTATTTGCAAAAATTATTTTGAGAATAGTTTGAATTACCGCTTCTTGAAAAGTCGACACATAAAGTAAACAAAAAGTTATCTGATGTATCTTCGAAAAAAATCAATGACATCGTTGGGAATGTATGTTAACGTTTTTTTTTAATTAGCAAGGATATTTTTACTACCCTATTAAAATATTGTATGGCTTTACAAGGTCATTAATTTTCATAGTTTTAATTATAAATTATTCTATATACTTAGCTTAATATTATTTCAGTAATAAAAAAAAACTCAAAATTAAGTAATCCCTATTACCAAATTCATAATAGAGACACTTAGTTCAATGAAATACCAAAAAATATCTATTCTCTGAAGCATGTTTATTGTATTTCATTGAAATAGAATGTGCAATAAAACTAGCAACATAAAATAATTACTGATCACTCAAATATTAAAACGTCCATCTAATGATCAGTACTTATTCATTCTTAAAAACAAATGTGTTAGAATGTAAAACATAAGAAAAAATAAGCTGTGAACTAAATATTCATAAAAAATAATGAAAATGAATGTAGCATCAAACATTTATGATATATATTAATAGAAAAAAAGTTATGTATCTTTCTTTTCAGCCAATATTTAAATAGTGAATTTGCATTATACTATCTAAAAGATACAGAACTTCAAATACTTAGAACAACTTATTTTTTAGTTGTGATTAACTAAATAATCCGGACAAAGATGTGTGTTTGTTATTTTATTAGAAAAATAAAAAAATTGTCTGCAAGAGTATTTTTATTCCATACACTATACAAATCTGTTGAAAGCCAAATACATCTACTGTACAGCCAACCATATAGCTTTGTCAAATACATTCTTGCAGACAAGTAAATAAGCAAAATTATTATTATTGACAATAGATTGCAAAAAATACAGATAGGTAAATTGTTATAAACAGACATCTTTGTCAGAACTGTATAAGATGTTAATAGATGAATTGATTGCTATTTTTCATTGCAACATGAAAATATCCTCATTGTCCAGTTTCTATAAAGTATCGTGGTCACCCTATTCCGGAAAGTATACAAATAAACTTTAGTATCACTTAATAAACTTTATTTATAAAATCTAGCACAAAATCTATAAGATCTTTTAATTAACAAATCAAATTCATGATCATTTCTGACAAAATGACCTATTTTTTTGAAAATTAAGTCTTAATTTATTTATTTGATTCTTTCGAGCAGCTGATGTGCTTATATCACACTAAGTCTATTTTTTTATTTTAAATATAATGTCCACATATCAATTTCAATGTTTACATTCCACTGGGTGCACTAATCAAGTACAAGTTTTGTTTTTTTTTGTTCAAATGAGTTTTTTTTTTATAAACAGTAAAACCAAGAAATTGGCTAACTCATCCAAATAAATGAATTAGATTTTTATTTGATTTGATACTCACATAATACAAATATTTAACCACTTATCTGTTACAACACAAAATTAACATTTAACTTATGGTTTTAAATAACACTTTGGTATTTGTGTCAACTTGTTATAACATACATTCTCAAGTTTAGTAGTGAAATAAACTTTATAATAATTATTTAGTATTATAATTTAAACAGACCACATTTTTTAAATAGTTTACTTAATCTTAATGTAGCATTTAAGCCTAGTCATAATAATAGGTCTTAGTATTGTAATTTATTTTATTTTAATTTTCTAACAGTCTAAGTGATATGTTTGGTTTATCTGTAAGTGTCATTTATGTAAATAAACAGAATTTGAATTAACTGCACATTTTTTTTTAATTGTTGAATAGGTTTATGTTTGACCCCAGCTAGCCTGATGTTAAGCTTGACTGTGGTCTAAGATGTAACACGCTTGCCTACAAGGAACTTATTTACTCTAGGTTTGAAGACATCCAAATTGTACTTCTCGGCAAAAAGAGACTCAGGAAGAGAGTTCCAAAGCTTTACACATATGTTTGTACAATACTAGTATTATAATAGCAATCAATCCATGAATGTTACAGTCTGCATAGAACACTTCCACACGCCAGTACGCACATATCATATATCTGTCTTCTATGAAAATTAAGGGAAAAATAAACAGTATCTATGAATTACATGAGTGTCCGGGGCGGCGGGCCAGCGCTCCTGACGGCTGGGATCTGGAGTTCGGGCGGATTGGTTACACACTGCTATGTACGGACACGCTGGGCTACAATGGCTGGCCTATTTTACCAAATATTATAGCTACACATAGTCCTTTTTTACCAAAGGTGGTACTTTGTACCTAGTAGCAACTCTTAACCCTTTTTACTGAAGGTGGTACTCTGTATCTACTACTGTAGCAATTCCTGACTCTTTTTATCAAAGGTGGTACTTTGTACCTACTATTGTAGCAACTCTAGACCCTTTTTACTGAAGCTGGTACTCTGTAAGTACTACAGTAGCAATTTCTGACTCTTTTTATCAAAGTTTGTGCTTTGTATCTTTTATTGTAGTAACTCTAGCCCCATTTTACTGAAGGTGGTACTCTGTAACTACTACTGTAGCAACCCCTGACCCTTTTGCCAAAAGTGGTACTTTGTACCTACTATTGTAGCAACTCTAGACCCTTTTAACCGAAGGTGGTACTCTCTACAGTAAGTGGCGATAAATATTGCACATCAACCTTTGGGAAGAGATAATCAGCTTCATAGAGCATTACCTCTGTCCATACCTAATGTTTTAATAAATAGAATCCCATGGAACTCCTGGGTCCAAAAAATGCAATGGGACTGAAGGGTCAAAAATATTAGTGTCATTTGGCCCACAGAACTAAGGGGGCAAAATAATTAGTTGTCTCATCATCATACATGTACCAACATTCTTACACAACATTATTACTAGTATGTCAACAAATGAGTTAAAAACAATGAATTTACTTGTTGTGTACTCCTTTACCTAATTGTAGCATTTACGATTGCTACTCACTGGTTGTATAGCCCACATTTGCAAGTATGTCTTAAAAGTATTTTAATTCCACAAAATAATAGCTAGATTTTAATAACATTTTTTATCCTTGTATAAAACTGAAGACTGGTACATTTTTTGCTAAGTTTATATTTTATATTTTGTATTGTATGCATTTACCTATTATGGAAATGGTTATGATGTGAACTCACCACAGTCAAATTTTGCTTGGTGCCTATTCTTACAAAATAACAATAACAATATTACATATAAAGATTCTATCTATCTATAAAAAAGAAATATTTTTTAAATCATTTCATTTTTAATAAAATACCCTATTTAAATATTAAAACGATTATTTATAATAAAAACCATTTTTATATTGATGTGTTGTTTTAGACCTCGAAAGATTCTAAGCACTAAATCAATGATAATAAAACGGATAAAAAAGTAGCCCTATCACTTCTGCAGGATTTTTCAAAATATGCTACATATTTTGCATCTCACTGTCTTAAGAAATTATTTCTATATATTTTTCCCTTTTGTAAACCTCCCATTTCAATGTCCAGGTCCAGTCATTGTAGCCAAAATGTTTCCAATTTTAATGATATACCTTTTTAATATTGCATAATTTTTATGCTGACCATTTTAAAACAATGGTCAAGTATCGGCACACTGAATTAAACTTCAGCAATGCCATAGTTTGGAAGAAACAGTTGAAAACTATATTTTAAGTCTCGGTTTGAAAGTCTGTGATTTCATAATATGGTAAATGAAATTGGTTTTCAAACTTGTGTAGAAAGAAATGCTTTACAACAAGAAATATCACATGATTCTTATGAAGTCACAAATTTTTAAACCAAGTCTATAACTTTTGGTAAAACTCAAAACAATAGTTGACATGTGTAACATATTCAAGGTAGAATAGTAATTAGGCAGCTTTAATATTCATATCTTTTCTCAAACTATGTATGAGAGTTTCTTTGTATTATTGTAGAAGTGACTACCTATTTTGTTTATTTTGATGTTTGAATATAAAATTGTAAATTCGGGTTCAACTTAGAAACAAACTGTGGTTTTGGTTCTTACAAAGGAAACTAGCTCTTGAATCAGCTTTTTATTTATTGAGGATTAATTCTAAGGCCAAAGATATTATTGCAATTAATTTAAGCCTTTTGGATTATGGTTTTCAGGATTTTTATATATCTTTGATGCAATAATTAATCAAATCAAATTATCATATGATGTATCGCAAAAATTAGTGCTATCATAGAAGACATCAACTAACTGATCTAACAGAGTCACCATACAAATGTATACTGAACTGAATTCATAGGGAAATTAGCCACCAACAGATCTAGGATTTGTAGGTGTATCCTTTTTAAACAATTAGCTTGAGTATTATGCAAGTGACCTCAACCCAGGAAGCTGCCCACCCTACCAACATTCCAAGAAAATGTGCAAAAAATCACACGAATTTGAGAAAAACTCGACTGAGCTTGGGTATTTGCTCGCAGATTCGGAGTCAGGGTTCAAGAACCGGGGTGTGATTCAGTTCTATCGATGAATGGGGCTAAAATTAGAAACTGCAGGCTTCGGTCCCGCCTTCTTGCCCAAGGGGCAGAGCAACCATCTTGGAAATCATACGTCGTATCGATCGCTGCGACCGAGATACAGACATGCATTTACTCCATTAAATACCCGATATAACTACCACCAGCGACCCTAAATCACAGTTTTATAGCAAATTATCAACAATTACAACATAAACTAGCCGTTTCAAGGCCTCAAAATGACGTTACACATGTCAATTTATTACTTGAGATGGAACAAAGAAAATAGCGATAAAAATGCATAAATACCTTTTTTGTCTGCCATTTAGATAATTTATATACTTTTTAGACTTAAAACGTAAGAAATTATCTTTAGATTAATAAATGGATAATGATTTTATAAGAAATTGATATAATGCAGTCGCAGCAAAAACGCTTCACAAAACGAATACTTTTAACAGACTAGTGATGTGATACGACGGCATTACGGAATTTGCGGGTGACAGTTTATTGATCCGACGATTACCGGTTTTTTTGATTAAACTGAAACTTTTTGCGGATTCTTTCAAATTCAGTATCTAATATAATTTTAAGGATTTCTTTCTATTATGACACAGAAATATTTTCTAAATCTTGCCAAATACTTCTAAGCATACATAATTAACCTAATAGGATAAACATTGTATAATATATTATAGCGTATACATAGTATATAGCGTTAATATAGTATAAAATAATATGTAGTTTTAAATTGTCTATCATTATAACTTGTCTACTGAAATGACAATAATTCCACTTTGATCTATATCACCCTAGTAACCTTAAATTGCGGCAATACCGCAGAGGCCACAAACAAAACTTGAAGTTGAACCATAAAATATCTGGCCAAAAGGTATATTATCTTTTTACTCCGATTATAATACTATAATAGGCTAACTAGTCTATACCAACAGTATAAAGAGCAGTTTGATTTTTTGTTCGTTTGAGGCAAATAGGCTCCGAAACTACCACTACTGATCCAATTTTTTTTACTGATCAAAAATCATTTCATTGTAGCGAAGCTACATTATCCCTGAGTAACATAGGCTATATTTGGTTTCTCTTTGCAACTTAGATTATTTTATAGCACGCGCGAAGCCGGAACGATCTGCTAGTATAATATATTATTATGATTGATTTATTGTAACGAGACGGAAGCAAAACTAACGCTGTAGTGTGAGGTTTACGATTATTTTTTCTATCTGAAATTTTTCCATAATCCAGACTGTAAAAAGTTCTGCTACTGCTTCATAACTACCGATTTGCATGACCTTTTAATTGAAAATACTTAACATAGGTACTATGTATGAACTCCACCAACTCTTTGAAGGATCTTTGTTGCCATGTTTTTTAATTCCTACTACATAACAATAAAACAATGCATCATTGAAACATTTTACAATTTATTTGATTCATAATTTAGGTACAATAATTATTGTTATCACTTACATACTATAATTACTTATAAGGTCATTTTACAATATATTTAGCATAATACACTATATTATCTTCTAATAGTTTTACGAGGTTAAGTATTCTTGCAAAGAAACCATTTCCCTCCACACCTGTAAAAGAAAAATCATTGTCAATTTCGGTTATCAAGAAATGATAATAATGGAAAACTTCAGTTATATGCAACAAATGACACTTATTTTTTTTATCGCACCGGCATGTTAATTAGCCAGTGTTTGAATAAAGTTAATTATAATCAATATTAACGTCTTTGTCTCCATTTTGTTCCACTTGGCAGATCCTCAATTACTTAATTATCATTCTAACTGTTTATTTGTATTTACCTGCAGGCTGGCAGGAAGCGCCCGTCGTAAGCGCGCTGGAGAGGGTGTCGCTGCGTGTGCGCATGCACGGGCAGGGCGCGCACTCCGCACCGCCCGCACTCGCGCCATTTTGCTGCAGCTGTGCCTCCGCCCAAATACATGTAACTAAAAAAAAATACATCGTGTCGCAAAAAATATCAGAACATAATTACAGTCATCAATTCAACTTATAATTTTCAACTTTAAAATCCCGTAATTTATTAACTGTTTACTGGAAAGGGTATACTTTCAGATTAGTCCTGTATAAATTTAATTACAATTAAGTATTTCTTAAGTTTGATTTTTATTTTTGGCTGTGTTTTTGTTGTTTATCTATGTATATATTATAATAATACCGTATTGAATCCATTGCTTGTGGCGGCACGTTGTCACACTGCGCATAAGCAGGGGGCTCGGGAGTATACCGCAGATATTCGGGTTCAACTCCATACTCCAACTGTAATATAGAAAATTACCGGTTATTTGAGTTTGCACTTTTCACTGCCCCCATCACTAGTTATGTCATTTTGATGCAACGTTTGTGTTCCAGCCGCCGAGGCGTCTCTCTAACATTAGAACGAGACAAACCTATTTCAAAATTGCTAAGAGGAACAGAGAGAGGTTAGAGAATAATTATTGACGTTTCGTATGACAGAAATCTTCTCTTTCTACGAAAATTTGTTAGAATTGGCGCGAAAAAGTCGAATAATCATTGCAATCTCACACGTAATTTGCACGGAAATAAAATTTTCATCAAGATCAAACTAAAAGGTGTGATGAATGATATGATGAATCACATACTAGCCAAGCGTAGTAGTGAAAATCACAAGAGTGTTTCAAACTGTTCTGTTGAGCACAAAAAGTGAAAGTCCGTGGGTTAGTACGAAATGGTGTGTAGAATGTGTTTGTATACTGACATAGAGCGGGAAGGGCTTGCCGTGCGGCGAGGAGACGGTGCAGCGCGGCAGGCACTCCCACACGCGCGGCGCGTTGCACTGGACAGCCAGCGTGTTGCACTCCTCTGGGGGACAACATACCAACACAGGTAAACATACAGGCAACATTAGATAAAGATAAATTGTATTTGTGGTAAACCTTAGGTGTACATACATGATGACGTAGCGCTAGGTTTTTAATAAGTGTTTGATGTACGTTGTGGGAGAAACTGTGTCTCGTGCTAGCTCGCCTAGGAGTCTGTTTACCGAGAACATTATACAAAATAAAAAAAATATTGTAGCACCTGTAGCTCGGCTAGCTAAGATGATCTGACGCGCTCAACGAAGCTTGGCAACACTTAATACGGATGGTATTTGGATTCGTTTTTGTACTGGCATTTTTATCAATCGCAAAATGTAGGTCTCAGCTGTTAGTCTTAGTACAAGCAGTCGTTAAGCCAAGTCAAAGGCCTTTTTAAAGTAGTTTATTTTCAAATACATCATATACAAAGCAAGATTAGAAAATTTAAGAGTTTGAGAGAGGGTCCCGGATTTGATTCCTGGCACGGCCAACATCTTTGTGCTTAACTAAATTTGTTGGCTGTCTGTCTGGGTGTTAAATATGTATCGATATAAGTATATGTGGGTATGTATTTGTATATAAGTTGTGTTAGCAACAATAATACGAACTAGAAATTGTTTAGTATGGGGTTAACCAGCCGTGTGTAATCATTTTGACATGAACCACAGATGAAATATATACATAGATAGAAAAATTGTTCCTGTTGAGCCCCCTCACACATTTATTTTATTTAAATTTTATAATTTAATTTGATAGCTGATATACATTTATATATTTTGGGAAAATTTTAAGTGTCTAGAAGACACCACCGCCACAATTCTAAATTCTGAGTTGAAAAATGTTGAGTATAATAATAATAATTTACTATACCACATAACGGCACGGATAAAATACACTAGCCTGCTGCGGCTGCAGGCTAGCACTGTGAAGGTAAACAAAAGCTATAGTGTACCGATGAGGTCGTGTTTGTGTGGGTGCGCGAGGCGCGCCAGCAGGCGGGAGAGCGGCTCCCCGCCGCCCCGCCCCCGCATGCGCCACAACACCACCAGCTTGCGGAGCGTGCTCAGCGCGCTCGCCTCCGACCACACCTCCAGCCTGCAAACACAGTCACCACACGTTCAATATCATTCAAATTCATTTATTCTTTAAAAATTCTTAAAAGGTCCTGACATTTAATGTCTTATTATAATTGATTTAAATTTTAATATATTTTTTATATTATATTACATAATCAAAAAAAGGTCCAATTTATTTAAATTTTAATATATTTTTTTGTATTATATTAGATAATCAAAAAAAAGGTCCAATTTATTTAAATTTTAATATATTTTTTGTATTATATTAGATAATCAAAATAAATGTCCAATATAAATATAATCCTACTAATAAAATAAATGTGAAAGTTAGTGTTTGAGTGTGTGTGTATGTTTGTTACTTCTTCACACTCAAATGGCAGAACTGATTTTGATGAAATTTTGTGTGAATGTAGGTTATACCTTGAATCAACATATCACCATAGGCTTATTTTGATAATGCTGATGTGCCTATATCACACTGAGTTGAAATTTTATTTTAACAGTTCACATAATATCCACTGTTCAATATTAATGTTTAAAGCTCTCTGGAGCACTGATCACAGGTTAGCAAGAGATTATTTGTTTTCTGCAACCAGCCATCAAGCCAGTTTCTAAAGCTGTTCACTGACGTAGCACTGATCACTTCCTCGGGCAACTTGTTCCAATTGTGAACCACTCTGTTGCTGAGTATATGATGCCCAGTATTAGTGTTGGCATTATCATGTTGGATTTTCTGGTTAAGGCTTCTGCTATTCTCGCAACGATTACAGTTTTTAAAGCAGTCTGCACTAGGAAGGTTGTAGAACCCATTCTATCTATCTATCTATCTAAGCCTATAAATCAGCCCACTGCAGGGCAAAGGCCTCCCTACCGTCCCTCCACTTTTGTCTGTCCTGGGCAACGGTCTTAAACCCATCAACAATTAATAATTTTAAAAGTCTCAAGTATTAGCTAATTTTTCAACGCAAATTCCAAAAAAGCATACCCGTGATGATGTTGCGGGAGCGCGGCGACGGTGAGCGCGATGTCCCGCGCGCGCTGCAGCCCCACGCGCAGCGGCGCCAGCGGCAGCGCCTCCGACACCAGCTCCGGCACCGCCTCCAGGGAGGCCAGGTACTGCGCCAACAACACTCTCCATTACTGCTCTGATGTGCACTCCTTACCGAGGCATTTGACTAGCAGGACGGGTAACCACACAAGTCAGCAACACTCTTCATATCAAATCAAATGTTTTTATTTGCAAAGTATAGGTTGAGAGGTGTTACATAAGTATTAAAAATTAACGTACTCTATACTATACCCGTTAAGGTGTGCAAATTTATGTATGATCTAACACTAGTGTATATTTATGTTTTATAAGACAATCATCATTGAAATAAAATTAGTTCAGGATACTTAAATAATAGCTAACAATTTGTCATTAAAAAAACTTTTAGAGAATAGTAGGCCTTGTCAAGTAGGAATTTATTAAATTACAGCTTAAAGATAGAGAACGAGTTGGTTTCCATAAATTATTAAAGGCAATTTGTTGTATATTAGGACACCCATGTTAAAAACAGTATTACCATACGTAACAGTTTTATATGTGTTGCTATGCAAAGTTTACCAATGTGTCTAGTACTGTTAACAGTTTTGAAATCTTTTAAATTCGTTCTTATCAAAAGGGCTGCTTTGAAGATGTAAAGACATGAAAAACAAAATTTTTAGATTTTTAAAATGAGGTGCACATGTATCTATCCTCCTTTTCCTAAGGTGGAACATGTCTAGTCTGGAATATCTGGCGGGGATACCTAATGGTATGTTCGGACAGGAGGCTGCCCGAACATACCATTAGGTGCTTGGCGACGGTATTTTTCCAATCTGAGGGCTGTTGCTACCACCGTGGTTTTATCACGATGTTTTCCTTCACCGAAAGCTCGAGCACATCATGAGTTATCATCGCATCCAATCTGAATTGGTCTGAACACTACATAACCTACATATCATCTTCAAATTATTTTCAATCACACATAATATAATAGTGCGAAAGGCGTTGACTGATAGGGGAAGTGTTTTATTTAACACACTGATCCGGCTCGAAGGACCTTTTTTGTGCACCACACCATTGTTCAACATCGAACTGAGAGTTCTTGTGCCTCGTTACTATGATGACAACGTGCGACATGTCTGATCCTTTATTACGAGAGAAGAATATTTTTACTTAAATCAGCAAGTAAGTTTACATGATTGTTTTCTTATTTTAAGACAACTGATCCGGCTCGAAGGACCTCTTTTTTGACGCCTACCTTCGCTTGTCTTTTCTGAAGCTCTTAGCTTTACGTACCAAGTGGCACATACCTTATCATCATCATCATCAATGTGCGGCGCGTCGGGGCGGTCGTCGCGAATCGCCGCGCTGCACGCCGCGAGCGTCGCGCTTAACATCGTCACGCACGCCAGAGAGGAGCACGTGGACTGCAGGCTGGGAGACAATCTGACACAGACAGACAAACAAATCACTTTTTTTTTATCCTTGATAGGTTAGCGTTTGACTACAGCTAGCCTGATGTTAAGCTGCACTGCAGTCTACGGTGTGGCACGCTGGAAGATACCTATTAACTCTACTTTTGAAGGCCCTCGGATGATACCTCTCATAACTTTGGAATTCCTTGGCGAATTTCCTGTTCTCCAATGACTACAATCTAGCGAGAGTGAACCGATTCCTTCTAGGTAAGCGCGATCCAACGTAGACCTCATTGTCACTCACCAGCAGGTAAATTGTGGTCAAGCGCTGACCTATTTAGAGTAAAAAATGGTCACCCATATAAAGATCATCCGCATCGACCGTTGCTTTACCTCGATGATCACGTCAGATAGCCTGAGTTAACCAAACTTTAACCGTATTTTATATATTAGGGAAAAACTATAAATTCAAGACTTTGCCCATGCTTTAACGAATGATATAAAAAAATAAAATATATTAAATACTTAAACTTTTTTACCTTTAATTTAATGACAGAATCTCGATAATAAGTCATTTAAATTGTATGTTTTCACCTTTGCGCCTTTTGCTCGACTAAGGTGATCTGACGCGATCATCGAGGTTAAGCAACGACCAATGCGGCCTTTAAAAAGGCACAAAACTGTCATTTAAAAAGTAGCATTTTCAAAGCTTACGAACTCGACAAATACAAATACAAAATTTTTTTTATAACACCATTAGTTACATTTCAAAACAATAAAGTGAATTAATATGTTAAATGTCAATAAATTGCTATGTCGAAAATTACATTCTCATTATGTCATCATTATTATTAATATTGTATTAATTAAATTAAATTAAAATTTAATATTGACACCAGAGCTTGACCACCTAGCTCATACAAAGAAAAAGTTAACTAAATTAAGTGACACAGGCGCCATGACTAGTATATTTTTTAAATTTAAGTGTAAGGCAGCGATTTAGAATAAACGGAAGAGTAACTCCATACAATTGCCACTTAGAATTTGTATCCAACTACGCACACAATTATACTGCTATCCCAACGAAACACACACACACAAAGCTCGCACGCGATTGGTGCCGTGCCACACCATGTGACGCCACGCGGACGCGCGGGTAGTGTTTTGCCCCGCCCACCGCGGTATTTTACGATTACGCGTGGAACCATTTTATCGGCCGAGTTACTATTCTATATATTCTAGTTCGCTGGTAAGTACCTGCACAAAGCCATCTTCAGTTTGATCCAGCTGTGATAGTAGTACTGCTGGAACGCGGGCGGCTGCCGCTGGAACGACTCGTTTATCCTGAAAATTAAAAAAAAATACTGCCGTGTGGTTACTTAGTCGAGCATGTCTAGTCTGGAATATCTGGCTTTTAAGAAGGCTGCTAAGGCGCACCGCTAAGTATTCTCGGCGATAAGTTTTCAACCTAAGGTGTGATGGAAGCAAAATGGCATATTTAGAATAGCGGTACACAAGTGGAGTTAGTTGTAATGTCTGATCCTGCATATATATGTATCTAAATAAAAATTAATATTAATAATTAGCCAAGTGCGAGTTGGACTCGCGCATGGTTCCGTACCATTGTTGTATGGGAGCCCTCCTTAAATATTATTTTTTTATAAAATTATTTAAAAACGCTGGCACAAGGGATCTCAAAATTCAGCCTAATTTAAATACAGTCCATTGGGATAGAATTTGACAACCAGAGTTGTGACATGGTTGTCATGGTTACATTAAAATAGTTTAAGTATTTGTGTATTAGGCTGCAAAGATTTCTAATCTAAACCTCGTATGTTTGTTGTATGGGAGTCCCCCTCAAATATGCATTTTATTTAAATTTTATAATTAAGTTTGATAGCTAATATACATTTATATATTTTGTAAAAATTTTAAATATCTAGCAGCTACCGTTATTGATATATAGCAAAAAAATTACGAAATAAACATGTTAATAGTATGGGGACCCCCCCTTATTTTTTATTTTATTTTAGTATTTGTTGTTATAGCGGCACGGGAAATACATATCTTGTGAAAGTTTCAGCTTTCTAGCTATTACGGTTTCTGAGATACAGCTTGGAGACAGACAGACAGACAGCGGAGTCTTAGTAATAGGATCCCGTTTTTACCTTTTAGGTACGGAACCCTAAAAATGAACTAACTTTTACTACTTTGAGCGCGTTTGTAGCTTATTGAACTATAAAGAAGATATAACTTGAAAAAATGTACGGGACTTAGTTTGTCTGATGGGGAAGAAACAAGGCACTTTTTACACGCTTTATATTAGCTTCACCTGTATGTTTGTAACCGACTTCTTTGGGCGCGATTTTGACCCACTTTAAACGGCCAGATTTCGTTCAAACTTTGTAGATTTATTGAGGAAAAATGACAATACACTAATTTGATAAAATTATTCAATTTTTTGTATTTTTGTTTGTATGTTAGCGACTTCTTTGGGCGCGATTTTGACCCACTGTAAAAAGCCAGATTTCGTTCAAACTTTGTAGATTTATTGAGGACCGATGACAATACACTAATTTGATAAAATTACGGTTTTCTATAAAAATCGTGTTTTTTAGTTTTTTTTAAACTACATATTAATTATTTAATTCAAAAAGTAGTAATTGGGTCGAGTTTTTACTTTTTAGGTACGGAACCCTAAAAATTCTTGTATATTGAAATAAAAGAACACAGCTAGTGTAAGAAGGCAGTCACCTCTCGTAGAGCGGCTCGAGCATGTTGGGCTTGAGAGTGAGCAGGATGTCGAGGCAGTCGCCGCCGGACACCATGCAGTACTCCAGCAGCAGCGAGCACTGCCCGATGGAAATTGCTGTCGCTGAAACATACGTATACATGGAGATTGCTGTCGCTGAAACATACGTATACATGGAGATTGCTGTCGCTGAAACATACGTATACATGGAGATTGCTGTCGCTGAAACATACGTATACATGGAGATCGCTGTCGCTGAAACATACATAAACATGGAGATTGCTGTCACTGAAACATACATAAACATCTCCATGTTTATGCTATATATTGCTGTCGCTGAAACATACGTATCCATGGAGATTGCTGTCGCTGGAACATACATACCACTTGACAAACTCGTTGGCGTAATGCCTTCTATGCCGGACTGACAATCTTAATGAATTCATGTCACATTAGTAACAGAATCTTCATTCTTGTAGCAGTCTCATAGTTACTCGTATAAAGTTTTCAAACGATTCCAGGTGGGTGAAAAAATATAGAATAGAATAGAATATCATTTATTCGTCATAATGTATCCTAATTACTATAGCAATTTATAGGTTTAATAAAAGGATACAATACGTTCTCGTCAATTTCACATTCATAAATTATTCATTATTACATTAACAAGTTTCACTTCCATTTAAATGTCAATATTAATATTAATCCATAATAAATACATAACACAGGAATTTAATATTAAAATAAAAATACAATTCATGTCAGCTGTAAAGGGGCTTCGTCATAGATAAAAAATAAAAAATATTATCGACTTATGTCAAAAACAATGAGGCATATCATATAAATATAGATACTTATATCTATATATCTATGAGACTGCTACAAGTATGAAGATTCTGTTATTGTATGTGTGACATGAATTCATTGAGATTGTCTTATTACATAAGGTGGATGAAAAAATAAAGATATATCTATATCATATCACTAGCTGACCCGGCAAACGTTGTTTTGCCTCACTTAGGGGTATGAACAATAGATAGTGTAGCTTATATGACACGTTCGTAGATTTACCATAGCAGCGCCATCTATTGATTACTTACTCAACCCAGTCGAAAGGTATCGACATCTGTTAGAATCATTTCGAGTTAACAGATCATTGTGACTGTCAAATAATAACAGACAATAATTAGCAATAAATTAAAATTGCGACTATAATTTGAGATTTAAAATATCCTATCTCTCAAGGTATGAAGATTCTGTTATTTTATGTGTGACATGAATTCATTGAGATTGTCTTATTACATAAGGTGGATGAAAAAATAAAGATATATCTATATCATATCCTATGTAATAAGAGTGTATTATAGGCATATCAATTTAAGAAATTAATTGTAAATTGACTTGCCCAGTACGACGTGATGCCGTTAAGGCCAATAAATAATTTGATTTATGATTTGATTTGACTGACAATCGGAAGGATCAAGGATTTTTTTACGTAGAAAGATAGGTAAAGTTCTATCAGCAAATAGACTAACTAAAGTATAGAAAACGGGATGTTATACAAACATATTAATGTACAACAAGTCGCCAGAGAACATAACATATCTTAATACTAGTATGTTTAATAGAAAATAAAAAAAAAATGTGAAAGTAATCCCTTTCATAATTTAAGCGAATATATAAGGAGTAAAAAGTAGAAATAGGTATTTTAAATTTAATAGATACGAAAAATAAATGCTATTGTGTGTAGTATTAAATAGTGTTGAATATTTATTTCATGAAAATTGTAAGTTTATTAAATTTAATCTAACTGGTCTTTTGAAGTATTTAAGTAATGCTTGTAGTGTGACTTGCATTTAACGTATGTTATTGATGTCTAATGAAGTTCTGTATTCGTCAATGTGTAAACAGAATAGGTTAATGTGTCGTTTGTGAAATAATGCTTATTATTTTAATTATTGCCAATAACGTCATAACTCACAATACCTATAAAAAGTCTTTATTTTTTATTAGGAATAACGACACAATACTAAATCTGACTACCATTATTGATTCACAATTTTACTGATACGTCGTCACAAACAATTATGTGACGTTCTAACACCAAACCAATAAAACAAATTTTACTTTCTTTTACGAGAAGATCGTCATATAACGAAATATGTCGTCTCCGTTGAAACCTTGTACGTGCACTCTTCGCGACAAACTTGGAGTAACTAAAAATGAGTCGGTGTCGAAAAAAGCGCGCGCGCGTGCGAGACTGAGACAGAGTGACATAAACTTTCTCACTCACTCATATTAAGGCGAAGAGTTGTGTCGTTTTTACAGAAAGTAAAGCAGAGTTTTCTAATTATTTGTGTTTATATCACGGTTTTTTGAATTATGACATTCTTCTTGCAAATGAGCGATATGTGTAGTGCGGGTACTCACGAATGTCCTGCCAGGGTTGCGGCGCGCGGAACACGTGCAGCTGCGAGTGCGTGTCCACGCACACCACCACGCCGCCTAGCGGGGACATCGCGACACTACACACCGTCGCGCTCGCCGCGCCCGCCTGACACACACACACATACAATATATAGTTCATTGTTACACAAGGGATGAAAATAAGTTATGTAGGCCCGTTTTTTTTTTTTTTTTTGTTGACGAGGGGTAATCTTCGACAAGATACCTGGCTACGATGGGGCGCAGCCAGGTTATGTGGGATTTGTACCCACTAAAACCCCCCCGGTGACCTGCCTCTGTGCTTAACGGAGGTCTCCGGGTTCTTCCGGGAAACACTCCGGAGACCTCCTTGCACTGCGCTGTGGCCCTTCCCGGATTGTTGTCGTTCACCCCGGACTCGATGGAGCGGGTGTCGGAACCCCATCTCCGAACACCTTCGAGGAGGCTTGCCAAACCCAGAGAGGGTGAGGGGTGAGAGGTCACTTACGTTTTTATTAGAGGGAAAAAAATAATAATAGTTTAAAAAAACTACAAAACACGCTTATCTGGTCGTTTAAAGTGAGTCAAAATCGCGCCCAAAGAAGTCGGTTACAAACAAACATACAAACAAAAATACAAAAAAAATGGAATAATTTTATCAAATTAGTGTATTGTCATCGGTCCTCAATAAATCTACAAAGTTTCAACGAAATCTGGCCGTTTAAAGTGGGTCAAAATCGCGCCCAAAGAAGTCGTTTACAAACAAACAGGTGAAGCTAATAACAAGCGTGTAAAAATAATAAAAATAAACTATATGACAAGGTTCTAACATACTTTCTGGCATAAGGTTTTCTTACCGGCAGTACTCCAGGGCCGTATTTAGGCTTCTTGGGGGGCGAGGCTGAAGCCGCGGGGGCTTCGCTAGCCTGCCCCGGGCTGCCGTGTGTTTGGACTGGACGACTGTATACCTGAAAATGATATAGAACACTTTTTGAGTTGATAAATTCAAGAACTTGCTGAAATATTCCGTAAAATTGACTTACATATGCCCCTGCCATGTTCGCAGTCGAAATCTAGTTTTTTTAGAATTCCGTACCTAAAAGGTAAATACGGGGCCCTATTGCTAAGCCTACGCTGTCTGTCTGTCTGTCTGTCACAGTGATATCTAGAGAGAAATACATAAATTGTGAAAAATTCTTCAAAACTATGTATTACCCGTGATATGGCGTTTTGTACTCGCCAAAGTGGAAGTACTTTTCTTTGTTCTTCAACTATATATTTCTACTATATCAGGTTTTTTTTTGTGGACCAAATAAAATATGAAACCCTCATAACATTATGTGGATTTTGGAGGACATTTAGGGATTTGAAATTTATCATAGCAGAATACTACATTCTGCCTGGCAAGCCGTTTTATTTAATACCTATTTAAATGCAAACATAAGCAGCCCTCTATTTGTTCCCACTGCTGCGACTCGGGGCCATCTCTCACGAGGATAGAGATATAGGCCATAATCCAATACCCTGGGCAAGTGCGGGTTGGCGGATGACACACGTATTCGGATATTGTGGTCCTCAAAAGTATCGGTTTCCACAAGAAGTTTTCCTTTACCGTAAAGCGAGTGCAAATCCATAGCTTGAAAAACAAGTCATTGGTGTAGGGCCGGGATCGAACCAGGGGATGATGGAAAATGGAATTGATGGAAAAACAGACGTTATTATCACTTAGTTACACTCGCTTGATAAATGGATAAATAAATATGATTTGAAAAAGATTATATTAACTTTCAAACTAATAATAATCATTGTGTCTGAAGGGTGTAAACATTTTTACATACGAGCACGCTCTTATGATGCGTTCAAATTAGGATATTATTTTATAATTTTAATCTTTATTTATAATTATTTACTTTTTGACAAAGCCCTTATACAGCTGCTATCCTTTTTTTAATTTATTATATTATTATTGAATGAAATACTGACGAGTCCATATTGATGATAGTTATGATGATGTTTATATAATGTAAAATATTTATGTATCAATATGATAATAAAGAAATTCTATTCTATTCTTCTGTAACACAGTGCATACTAGCACAGAATTCAGGGCTACCTTTTAAAATGTTACTGTAAATTTGTTTGCTTCAATAAATATATGTTTGTTTTGTTTATTCTAATCATCGTCATCATCATCATCAGCCTGTCTGCGTCCACTGCTGGACATGGGCCTCTCCCAAGGCACGCCACGCGACCCTATCCTGGGCATCTCGTCTCCATCCACTACCTGCTTTTTTCCGTATATCGTCACTCCACCTTGTTGCAGGACGTCCTACGTTCCTTCCCTTTTTTATTTAAATTTTGTTTGATGCCTGTAAGTGTATACCTTACAGCAGATTCTATCTCAAGGTCGCTTTGTGTACGAATTTTGTGCACAATTTCAATAAAAAATACAAAAAAAATATATTGTACTCACGATAAGCCCCGTGTCAGCGAGCACGAGGTGCACGGCTCGTGCTGTGGCGAGCACGGCGTGCGGCGCCGCCGACACCCGCGCCGCTCCGCACACGCTGGTCGCGCGCTCGCGCTCCACCGGCCACATGCCCAGCTTCTGCCACATCTAGGGGGGTAGGGGAGAGCAGCTGTCAAACTACTTTCATACACAAATAAATATAATAGACGCTCAAACGGGGCTTAATTTTTAAGCGTGATCAGATAACCGACGACCTCGTTGGCGTAAAGGTTACCGTGCCGGACTGCTAATCAGAAGGTTCCGGGTTCGATTCCTGGCCCGGTCAACATCTTTGTGCTTAACTAAATTTGTTGGCTGTGGGTCTGGGTGTTAAATATGTATTTATATATAATATGTATGTATGTATATGTAGTATATCAGTTGTGTTAGCAACCATAATACGAGCTAGAAATGGTTCAGTATGGGACTAACCAGCCGTGTGTGAATGTGAAAAAAAAAACCTAAATCTTAATATATATAAATCGTCACAATGTTTGTCCTCAATGGACTCCTAAACCACTAAACCGATTATAATAAAATTCGCACACCATGTGCAGTTTGATCCAACTAGAGAGATAGGATAGTTTAAATCTCAAATTATAGTCGCAATTTTAATTTATTGCTAATTATTGTCTGTTATTATTTGACGGTCACAATTATCTGTTAAGGTTGTTCGCTAGCATGCTGCAAGTGCTCATATGCCGCTAGATGGCGTTAAATAGGTATAAGTTAGTTTAATTCATTCCAGCATCCCAAGTGATTTCTTTTGTAACTTTAGAATCGGTTCGCAGAAACTACTGTTAATGTATTATTTTTAAGGCTCATCACAAAACAACATTTATTAAGCGTTGATAGCAAATATGTACAAAAAGCCATATAAAACCCATATCTACTATCATCTATTCTGTGACGATGCGGCTACACTCACACTAGCATTGACAATTTTTTTTGTCACTTGAACTTCAGCATATTTGAATATGCATGCCAATTTCGAACGCTCAATTGTCGATTATATGGCTCGTTCGTAGAGGAAGCATTTTTGGAACAGGAAATATTTTTATGATTTGAATTGACTATGGTTCAAATCTCATGAATTATTAATTTTGCTATTTTATTTTGTTCGAAACTCTTTTTTTTTAAAGGAATATTATGGGAAAGTCAATATTTTCTATAGGTTTCGTTTTCGTGTATGTTAATATTCATAGTGCATACCTTAAAACCTCAAATGAAATTAAAAAATAAATCTATTGGGTACATGATACGAGTAACAAGAAAAAACTTTTCTCACGAATCATCTAACATATTGCATGAAACAGTTGTATTTTTCGCATGATTCCAAAATGTAAGCCATTTCATTTGGGAAAGTTGCGAATAATATCATATCCACTATTTTGGCGGACATCCGAATATCATCAAACATAGCTAAGAACATCAAAATCGGTTCATCCGGAATAACAGCTTCAAGTCTAATGATTAGAAAAGTAAATAATTACATATTATCAGGGAATTTATATATAATAGACTATGGATATTATTTTAGCTTCATTTGAAATAAAAAAAAACTATTATTATTATTCTAAGGTAAGAGGCCTGTCGAAATCTTAGTTATTATAAATATACACCTGGCAGTTTGCATGTATCGTTGATATAATTATACACTAGTGGCCCGTCCCGGCTTAGCACGGGCATAAAAAAAAATCAATTCTAGGAGATATGTTTGAAAGTCGTTCAGAAGTGTAATATTTTATTCGTTACGAACAAACATTTAAACTTTATCGCATTATAATTTTGACATAGATTAAAGTTTTTTTTTGTATATATGGGTTCCGCTGCTCTCAAGACATACTAAACGACACCCGCCACAACTAACTTTTCTTAGCGCATGCGATGAAACAAATTTTTTACTCTTTTTTATACCTTGTGTTACATTACTGGAGTCTTAATAAGAATTTCTTACCCTTTGCAACAAAATATAATGCCTATGTCATTTGGGGATAATGTAACTTCCCAACGGTGTAAGAATTTTTAATTTTAGTCCAATAGTTTCGGAGCCTATTCGCGTCAAAAAAACATAAAAACATCCAAACAAACAAGCCTTTTGTAATTATGAGATTGTTAAAGATATTGATAGGTAAACAAAAGACGTAGGTATAAAAATTTGATATAATTGGCCAAGTACGAACCGGGCTCGCGCGTGAAGGGTTCCGTACCATTATTAAAATATGGCGAAAAAACATGTTTTTTGAATGGGAACCCCATATCAAACATTCATTTTATTTTGAAAGAAAGAAAGAGAGAAATCATGAAAGAATCTACCAAGTGTCATTGTAAAGATAGAGTAAAAAGAGGTAATACGTAGCTTAATATTCTGTAGAATTCTTTAGTGTCCTTTTATCGTTTTTGATATTGAGCAAAAATACAAAATATAACACGTCTTTTAAGGTACACTTTAAAAACGTGTCATCCACCCTTTATATTTGTATATTTTCTGTTTTTAGTATTTGTTGTTATAGCGTATCTAGTACTTGTATACTCTTGGGTTATAACGGCAACGGAAACAAATAATTTGTGAAATTTTCAGCTATCAAAGTGTATAAGAAACAGCCTGGTGACAGAAAGACAGACAACGAATATTTTGTAAAAGGCATTCGTTTTTATCTTTTAAGTACAGAAAAGATCGCAGTAGTATATTAATTTAATTCCTAGGGTACCTAACCCTAAAAATTATTGCTGCAATATAAATACGTTTTTTTAAGTATGTCAAATATGACAAACTGACATTGACATAACTAAATTTCATTCAAATAATCAAACAAAATTATACATATTTTAAATTTTTAATTCTATTACGATACTTAATATAAAAATAGCAATAATTTATTTAAAAATAATAAATAAATTTCATCAAACTCTTTAACAATACTTTTTTTGATCCTGCCATCTATCGGAATTTTGTTGATTTATTACTACAGATGGTAAGCTTGGGTTCATGTTTGGCAGAGAGAATGACACTAACGGAAACGGAAACTAACAATGTATACGTATACATGTCACCAACTTAGCTGTTCAGGTGGCCAAAATTGGAATTACAAGTTCGACAGCACTCTTAGGTGGCAACAAATCTCCACTAGCGACACTGTCAACTGAACAGCTAAGTTGTTGCACTGCACTCATACATGTGTATTTTGCTGGAAAAAATCACGCTGATATATCTGTTTTGCGATAAAAAATGTATAATATTACCTATTTCGCGCCCCAATTAGACCATTTTAAGTTTATGTTAAGTGATTACTATTTAAAAATCTTAGAGGAAATGGTTGCCAGTCTGAGAAGCATTTAGTATGGGGCTCGGAAAGCCTTAACTCCAAATGATTCTAACAGATGTCGATACCTTTCGCCTGGGTTGAGTAAGTAATAGATGGCGCTGTACCCCTAAGTGAGGCAAAACAACGTTTGCCGGGTCAGCTAGTATTTTATATAATTGTTCTTTTATTTAATTTTAAACGTACATGTAAGTATTTTTTTTTGTTTGTTGGAACAAATGTCATATAGAGGAGAGAAATAAAGGCCATAATTCACCAAGCTAGCCGGGTTTTTCTTTTTTGAAAGTCCACAAAACTGTTTACAAACTAGATATAACTAACTTAACCTAACTTAATGAAACTTACAAATGTTTATAAACTACTAGATGTGGGCCTACCTGTACTATTAATAACTTACAATAAAATCCGCTCAAACTTAAATTAAATGTTCACATTCATCACTACCTACAGAAAATCATATCTTATGAGTCCTCTAAGATTTGAAGACTTGCAAATAGTACCTACTTCTCAGTTAACAGGCACTCGGGCAGAGAGTTCCAAAGTGTATTAGATTAGATCTAAGTATCGCTGATTAGTGTGGATATACGCCCCGCTGGTCAAATGCTTTTTCTGTTTTCAGAGGTATCATCCGGGGATCTTAAAAAATGGAATTAATAGGTATCTTCTAGGTAAGCGTGCCACACCGTAGAATGCAGCGTAGCTTAACATCAGGCTAGCTGTAGTCAAACGCAAACCTATCAAGGATAAAAAAAATAGTACTTACAACTGTATTAAAACTATCGGAGCCTGGTTTCTGCCCTCCCCCAGGAGTGGTGCTGCCTTGAAGGGGTCCTGTAATACAAATACAAATATTTATTGATAACACCATTAGTTACATGTCAAATCATTTGTCATCAAATTAAATTACTTCAAACAAGTAACATATTGTCGCAAAGCTCCCAGAAGAGAATTTCTAGAAAACACACGAACACCTTCGGTCTCGCTCTCACACATATTTGTTGTATCACTCACACAGTAACTCGAACATTCTAGATTGTACTGGGGAAAGTTCGGTACCTAGAACTTTCTAGAAACTTGTGTTCCGTACATAAGGGAGCGGACCGGACCAGCGAGGACAGTTAACTGCGAGTTGTCGCAGAGTTAACTCCGAGCGATACCCGAGCGGAAAGCGATTAGTGCCTACGAGTGTACGACTCCGGCGAGGAATAAGGATTGCGACTGCTTACTTGATTTGGATGTTTCGCCGAGTTGGAAGACCAGACCGTCAGACAGAGTCCCGTTTTTACTTTTTAGGTACGGAACCCTAATAAAACATACCTTTGTTCAACAATTTGTGCACAGGATGAGCTCTCTCTGTGCATTTCCACACAGATAAAGTGGAACCAGCTATGAGGAGGGAGTCAGAGTCTTCTTTTAAACACCACGCGATCGATACTGGAAACAAGAATAAACTATAGGTCCCAAGTTTTCAAACTATATGCCACAAGTTGTCAAACTATAGGTTCCAAGTTGTCAAACTGTAGGTCGCAAGTTGGCAAACTATAGGTTCCAAGTTGTCAAACTGTAGGTCGCAAGTTGTCAAACTATAGGTTCCAAGTTGTCAAACTGTAAACCGCGAGTTGTTAGACCATATGTCACAAGTTGTCAAACTATAGGTCCTTAGATGTCACACTATAGGTAGCAAGTTGTCAAACTATAGGTCCCAAGTTGTCAAACTATAGGTTCCAAGTTGTCAAACTATAGGTCGCAAGTTGTCAAACTATAGGTCCCAAGTTGTCAAACTGTAAATCGCGAGTTGTTAGACCATATGTCACAAGTTGTCAAACTATAGGTCCTTAGATGTCACACTATAGGTTGGAAGTTGTCAAACTATGATCTAAAGATGATAAAATATAGGTCGTAAGTTTTCAAAGTATACGGCGTAATTTGTAAAACTATAGGTCGTAAGTTGTCAAACTATAGGTCACTAGTTGTCAAACTATGTGTTACATGTTGTCAAACTATAAGTCACAAGTTGTCAAACTATAGGTTGCAAGTTGTCTAACTATAAGTCGTAAGTTGTCAAACTATCTGTCAATACTTATATAAACATCTCAACCTATACTTTACAAATAAAAACATTTGTATATGATTTTCCTGTTTAGTTGTTTAGGACGCCAGCCTTTTTCTTACATATCGTCTGTGAACTTCTGAGATCTCCTATCTGATTAAACGCAGATTTTGCAGGAGGAACAATAAACTGATTTATTTAATCACCGTGAAGGCTATTGAAAAAATGAAAAATAAAACACTTGGTCATTTTTTAAATGCTTTTACTACTAATGTTGCAAAATAGCTATTATTTTGAGCTTTTCTTTATTGGACGAAAGTTAGGAGTTTTAAGTTTTCAAATTCTCAAATGTGAGTTAGGAGGTGTCAGAAGTTCACGGACGATATGTGGAAGGTCTCTGTCTGTATGTCAAATGGAATGAACGTCATTAAATGAAATTGTATAACCACCTGCCAAAAGATTTATTGAATATAACTAGATCAGACCTATTTAAGAGCAGACTTAAACGCTATCTAGCTGACAAAGCATATTATGATATTGACGAATTTTTAAAGGATAAATCTCTAAAATAATAATTTTGTTTGTGACATTACTAATTTGAATTCATATGATATTATTAATTATTTTTTTCTTATCCAGTCTGTTCAATGTGTTCTTTTTTTTTTGTTTTTTTTTTTTTTTTTTTTTTAACTTGTGTTGTATGTATAATTGTATCTTTTTTATTATATACCTATGTTTTTCTTTTAATTGCATGCCGAAAGGTTAAGAATATGGCGCACTCAAATTGTTATATATGTTATCTTATTGTATTACCCATGTTCTGCAACAATAAATAAATTTGAATTTGAATTTATTATTAGTGTATTATTAAGTAGTGAGTAGTGTGCGTACCGGGCGTGTCGTGCAGCAGGCAGACGGCGGGCAGGCGCGCGGGGGGCGCGGCGGGGGGCGACACCACGCACACGCGCACGCACGCGCCCGCCGCCCGCGCGCACACGCACGCCACCACCAGGCTGCCGTCTGCAACACACACACACACACACACTTACACTCCAGATAAAGTTATATTGTTACGTGCGGGACGGGGCACTCGGATAAAGGTTTGGGTGTATGACTAAAACGTCGGTTTCGTGGATAACTAGGATTTATTCACTATGGAATCCCTACACGTGTCTGGTCTTCCAACTCGTCGAAACGTCCAAATCGTGTGCAGTCGCAATCCTTATTCCTCGCCGGAATCGTACACTCGTAGACACTAATCACACTTTTCGCTCGGGGTATCGCTCGGAGTTAACTCTAAGACCACTCGCAGATAACTGTTTTCCGATCGTTCCGTCCGCTCTTTTATACCCATCATTCAAGCTCTCGTAAGTTCTATAATATATCGAACGTTCGGAATTTCCCCAGGAGAATTCGAGGTAGTGTGTGAGTGAGATAGAAGATGTTTGTTTACACACGTAAACAAACAGGCGGCGTTCGGGAAGTTTTCGAATCTTCTATACTACTCCCCAGTACAATCTAGAATGTAATGTTCGAGATACTGTAGCAGTGAGACAACAAATATGTGTGAGATCGAGACCGAAGGTGTTAGTGTGTATTCTAGAACATTCTATTCCGGGAGCTTCGCGACAATATTAACAAAATACACATCTGTAATAAACGGTCTCGCGCCGCGCGCCTTCAGTCTGCCTCGAGCCACTGGGGTAAGAAAACATCGCGCACGTTTCCAAACATCTTTTGTATTTAAAGAAAATTAAAAAAAATGCAAATACATTTTTTTTTACCATGTCAAGAAATAATTTTAATGATTGCTTTTTTTTTCTTTATTTCAATTTTTTTTTTAAAACATCATTTAGCTAATGAGATTTTCTATGGAAATATTAATTGATATTTTTTGATCCGTTGTCGCATTTTAATAGAAAATATAAAATAATATATTGTATTTGTCTCGTCAGAAAACTTTAAGAAACGTAACTTTTTTACCCTAACTTCCTCTCCTGTCAAGCGATTTTCAACTCTAAATAAAGAACGTTCAAATCACGAATTTTATTGATAAATAAAATATAGATCTTTTTCTCCAACCTTTTCCCACTAGGTGGGGTCGGCACAGCAAGTTTTCCTCTTCCACACGACTCTGTCAGCTGTCATATCCACATTCACTCCCTTTTCTTTCATTACCTCATTTACACAACTGAGCCACGTCTTCCTAGGTCGACCTCTAGTTCCGCTACCTCGTACAACCATATCCAGTCACATGCATTTCCTCCCTACGCATCACATGCCCATACCAAGATAACCTTTCGCTCTTAGATATTTTATTCATAGATTTTTTTTTCATTAATTCACTATTCCTCTTACGTGGCAAGAGATCTTTTTTATCACGGATAGATAATACTAATAACTACTTTCTGTAAATGTAAACAAGTAGTACTTACTTTTATGCGCGATGCTGGCGGCAGTGACGCGCTCCCGCGCTGGGCGGAGCGGCTCGGCCAGCGTGTGCGCGGTGGAGTCCCCGCGGGGGCGGAGCACCCCCACCAGCCCCGTGCCGGTCACCACGCAAGCTCCCTCAGCACCCACGCCGCTGGGGGAGAAAGATAGTCTTAACTTTGTCGTGGACCACGTAGTAACACTCGCCTCTGAACATGGTGCTCGGAAAGCACCGAAACTGTTGAGCTTATTCCAACTTCTAATCTTATAAATAAAATTTCCGTGTCACAGTGTTTGTTACCGAACTCCTCAGAAACGGCTTGACTGATCTTTACCAAATTTTATATGCGTATTCAGTAGGTATGAGAATCGGCTACTGTCATTTTTTTATATCTTTAAGTGATAAGGGTTGTTCACCCTGGCCCTTAATGACCAAAGGCAAAAGACCGCTTGCCGGGTCATCTAGTAATAATGTAAGTGTGACCGTTATCTACGCGGAAATAATAATCCACTCTATCCACTATCGGACGAGCAGGGAGACGGCTAAAAGGCACCGCTATACAGTTGAAGTTCCAAAAATCCGCACGAAGCGTTTCGCTTCCTATATTATGCGGACCATTAAACTGTGGAACTCATTGCCGGAATCCCTGTTCCCTATGACCTCACTGTCTTCAAGGCGAGAGTGAATCGGTTTTTTCTAGGCAAGCGCGCTCCACCCTAGATCGCAACATCACTTAACATCAGGTGAGTTTCGATCAAGCGCTTGCCTATCTATCATAAAAAAAAAAACTATGGAACAGTTATGCCCATTGCATCGCCAAGTGCAGAAAGAAGGAGAAATAAGAAAAAAAAAGAAGTTACCCGAAGCCTTTCACAGTGGGCTGGGGCCGCAGCACCTGCACGCGCTCCGTGATGGGCGCGTCGGGCTTCTTGTCGGTCACCACCACGCGCCGACCCGGGTGGAAGAAGCACCCCGCCAGTATCCGCTCCGCTTGAAATAAACAAAGCTTTTTACTTATCTAAACCAATATTATACGGAGGATTTTCTAGGTAAGCGCGATCCACCGTAGACCTCAATATCACTTACCATCAGGTGAATTGTGGTCAAGCGCTGACCTATTCAGAGTAAAAAAAAAAAAATTAAAGTTTGATTTTTGGTTATTTGTTTGATGCGAATGGCTCCAAAACTACTGGACCGATTTGAAAAATTGAAGTTACATTATCCCTGAGTAACATAGGCTATATTTTGTTTCGCTTTGCAACTTAGATTATTTTATAACCCGAGCGAAGCAGGGACGATCTGCTAGTATAATATAATTATTATTATATTAGTGTAATCATTTTGTAAACATTTTGACAACCTTGTTTTTGTAAACATTTAGGCTTTCCTGGCGATTTCCGGCACTGCCAACATCTTTGTGCTGATTTAAATATATTGGCTGTTGGTCTGGGTGTTAAATATGCATCTATATATCCTAATATTTAAGATACCCGTATTGTATTTATTGTGATTTCCTCTCCATGCTTTGGTTGCCTGGAAGAGATCGCTTTAAGTGATAAGGCCGCCACTTGTAACACTACTTATAAGTTGATTAATTATTTTTCTCTTTGTTTTGTATTTCCTTTTGTGTTTCAATAAAGAGTATATCTATCTATCTATATAAAATATGTATGTATATGTAGTACATATATCAGTAGTGTTAGCAACCATAATATGAACTAGAAATGATTCAGTATGGGGTGAACCAGCCAAGTGTGAAATGTGGCCTCATATATATAAAAAAAAACACCCGCAGGTAACTACAGGCCAGTCCACTGGTGCTGTTACCTGGGAAGGTAGCAGTGTAGAGACAGTGCCAGTCGTTGAGCAGGTGTTCCCGCTGCGCCCACACTCCCACCTCTCCCACCGCTGTGGCCACCAGTAGCTGCCGACCTTCCAGGTCCCACTCCAACGCTGACACCTGGAACATTCATACAATACTGTGACATATCAGACAGGGGTCACACCCTGAAGATTGTGGGTTCCATCTGCCAATGAGCTTGAGCTTTCAGTGAAGAATAATCCGTCCCGAGCCTCATATGCGTTGGATCTCCGCTCACAGAGACCAGAACAAAAAGTGACTTGGCACATGCTGTTGTATTTTAATTTATTTTATACATTTAACATTTGACTGGCACCCCTTTACATTGTCAACAATTTAGTATTAACTTATGTGTAATCATATCGGTACAACTAGCCTGAAATAAAGACTTTTTATTTATTTATTATTTATAATGTGTGTGAGAGTATAAGAGTGTGTCAAATAATAGGCACTCTACTGATGACTCTTTACTGACTGACAAAGTAAATACTTTTGTTACTTCTACATGCTTAAATGTCTAACTGATCTGCATGAAATTTGGTATGGATATAGCTTAGTTCTTGGCTTGATAAATAGTCAATTTCATATCAATACCAGCTGACCCGGCAAACGTTGTTTTGCCTTAATAATTATTTCTAAGTATACAGTAGCCTATTCTCAGACCTATTGAATACGCATATAAAATTTGGAAAAAATCGGTCAAGCCGTTTCGGAGGAGTACGGTAACAAACACTGTGACACGGAAATTTTATATATAAGATTAACGCGGGTAGCGGCGTTTACTGTGAGACTTACAGGATGTGAGGTGCTGGTAACCTTGTAGCTGTTCCACGGCGTGTCCAGGTCGCACACGTACACGTGCCCGCCCCACGTGTCCCCGTCCACGTCGGATAGCTCCGTCAGGGACGAGAATGCTATGATGTTTGATGAAGATATCGTACAGATAGGCCGAATCGTCTCATTGTCGGCGGCACTGAAATTTGTTGATAAATCATATTAATTTCAAGTGTTAATGGATAGCTTAGAGCAGATAACAGTTTGATAATGTTTACAGACAGTTTAGAATAACATTTTACTCAAAAATAAAGTAGGAAATGAAAGAAATATGTGTTTACCTATCGAAGTGAGGTGGTTCACATTTTAGAGGCTTGCGCCTCATGGAATATATAAGCTCCATAGGGGTCGGACTTTCTGTGTTTATATATCGTTGCGATTATTTTCTTTTGGTTTTATTTCCAACAACAATAATGGAATATTACGAAAACAAAATGATACAAACAAGTAACAACAAGCTAAGCACAGCAACTTGTATGACGTTGACAATTAAGACATCACAAAAAATGTTCCACACTTGACGTAACTGTTGCATATTGCAAGAAAGAGACAAAATTAAGACGTTAAGAAAGAGAAGGAAAAAACTTGTTTTAGGTTCCTTGTATTCACACTAAGCATTGTTATTTTTGAAAAAATTATATAGTTTTAGGCGATGTAGCAAGATTTTGCGGTTACTTAAGCATATCATCACAGATTTAAATTGTATCTTCTCTTTCTACGTCAATTATAGTCACATCTCTAGTTTCGCTTCTAACTTCATTGTCTTCCATAATGCAATTTGTTTAGCACAAACTTCACTCTATACCAAGGATTTATGCTGCCAGCTTAGCGTAGTAGTCTCTATTTAAGCAACTTTATATTTTTATTAGCGAATTTTGCGAAGTCTTTTAGTTTGTATGAATTAACTTTGAAACTTCATTATAATAATTTAAACATGCATGTTATTTTGTGCTAAGGTTGTAAGTTGAGACCTATTCATCTAAAACTAGAATAAAGAGCTCAGTTATTGGTCAATATTGGAAGAAGTAACGTAATTTATATCATGAAACGAAAGCCACACTTCAAGTTTGTACATTTCAATAAGCTACTTAGCAATATTGAATAGTTCGAGCTTGCAATACTGCGGACAATGCCCTTTCCATTATTGAGTTGTTTCGTTCGGAGCGGCGCGCCGGTTCTCGCTCGTCGCCAGAAAAATGGCGTCTCGTCTAATGTGAGTGTCGCCTTCTCCGCGAATTTATCTCGTTTTATCGTGAATTCTGAGTGAAAATGTGATAACGATGAATTAAAAAACCTGGTATAGTGTTTGTTAAAAGCGTTGCAACCATGTGGCGGACAGGGATGTGCCGTTTCGGGATCAAAAACTGGATTTTCTTGTTCGTGTCTCTGCATTTGTTTACATACGCTCAAGGTAAGCTCGTTTCTTGTAAATATCGCCGAGTTATCGATCCAATAGCTTTTGAAATTGGAACGATTTAATTTGATGCAAATTTTGTGCATTTAAATGCCCTTTGGATGTAAAATGGTCGTAGAGATAAATCCGATGATCGTTCGGTGCACAATTTATTGTTGCAGCGACAAAATTAGAAGTTTATTTACGTAGAGTTAATGGTCGGTATTTGAGTTAATGCAGCTAAATGGCTCGGGAAAGCGGCGCGATGCTAGATTTACTGCATTTTGGTGGCCACTAAACTATACAGCTTTATGAGCTTTGTTGTGTAGGTTTCTCTGTATCACCATTTCACGTTGTTTTGCCTGTATTCATCTGGCTTGTTCTGGTTTCCCGTTTTACGTAGAAAGTTTACGGGTCTCATGTCATTGGAGCTTGGGATTAACTTTCGAACTTATCAATTACTTATCTATAATAATAATATCATATGTACTTGTAAGTTCTTCTAGGTATCTAATATATTCTGTTCAAAACTATTTTAATTTTAATAGATATTAAGTATATAGCGAGCTATTGATCATTTAAATTATTTGTATCTAAAGAAACGAAGAACAATAGGTACCTATCCAATCAACCGTAAATTAGGTAGGTAGGTAGGTATTCGGGGATTTTATAAACTTTGTAGAGGCTTTTAAAAATCTACAGAATGGTACCTAAGTAGGTAACCTACCTATGGTGACTTAACACCTCTACTAATAAACTGCTCTATAAATTTACGTATCGTCATACCTAAGACTTATTTTTTTTAATGTTAAGCGAGAAAAGGATTGCATAAGTACTCATAAATTAAGTATTCTAGTTACCTACTTCTTTGTCAAAATTTTCGTTACAATCGGATAGTAACAAAAACCATACCATACAAACCAAGTATGCATATACTCATTGGTAAACCTTAATAAGTAACTACTTACTACTTTTCTTGATGATGTATGAAAATGTATTGACTTTATCCAGAATGAAGTTTATACGTAAACTTTTTACGTCAACTTAAAATGTAAGTATGAAAAATAAAACAAGTCCCAAAACTCCGCTAAATCAGGTATTCCATAAATCGCGTCATAGAAAAAGTGCGTTTAAAAAAATACATGGGTATTAGAGTCGAATAGGTAACCTCCTCCTTTTTTGAAGTTAGTTAAAAAGTAGAAACGTGTTTGCGCACAGGATAGTAGGTACTTAGAAAAAATAGTTTATTTTTGAATTTAGAAGAAGCTTTAAGTTTCTTGGCTAAAAATAATTTAATAAGTATTTAATGTAATATCTTTAACCAAACTCTAAGTTGCCTTCACACTTCTTAACATGACTTGTATTATAAACACTATCTTCTTCTCCCTTCTACGAGCTAAGTGGCCAAGAGCCTCCGAAAGGCCTCTTGGATTTGGTAGCGGCTGCTTGTACTAAGACTAACAGCCGAGACCTACATTTTAACGTGTCACACGACCCACGGTAGCGGGCAGAGAATGACATTTTTAAACGATAGTTATGCATGATCACCCATCCAAATAGTGTCCGCATCGACCGTTGCTGAACCTCGATGATCGCGTCAGATCACCTCTCTTAGTTATCTACGAGCTACGGGCGCTACAATATACTTACTATATTATTAATAATAATATCTTTATTGGCCCAAAATATACTAGATACACATTGAACCAAACAAGTTTCGTATTGATATTCGTAATACTTTTAAGGATAAAGTTATTTTTAAATTTGAGAAGGCATATTTTCGAAAAATAAATCTATCGACATTTTTTTTTACTTTGTGTTTTGGTTGAAATAAAAACTTTAGCAAAGAACTAAAGATATTGTTTATGATAAAATTGCAGTTTGTTTGTAAGTAGAACTATTTTTTGTAGATTTTCAAAAAGCTGCTTTTTGGAAATATATTGCCTTAATTTGAACCATTAGTGCTGAACTAGTATCGAACTGTGATTCAGCACCGATGGCATCTCCCACAGAAGTAATCCAGTCTAATATTAAACTTCCAATATCAAGCCCTAATCCTAATCACACGAAACTCCCCGAAAATTGGGCAATTACCGTAACGCGGCAACACCGGCCGGCCCCGCTGGAATGTTGCCAGCTCCGTAATCCCCGCACAATGTCTAGTTCACGATATTAATCACATTCAGTAGTTCATTAAAATAGCTGCGTCGTGTTTTTCCGGCGCAGGATTAAAAAGTTGTTTCTCCAATGGCGGTTAGGGCGAGTTTATTTTTATGATAAACCTTTCCTGTTGATCAGTTACTGGTTTAACTGGAGCCGCACAGCTCTGCTTATAGATGGCTATCTGTTAAGGCGGTGTGGCAGCAAAATAGTGTAATATGCGTGCCAACTAAGAATAGGATCGCGCTTGTTTCAACTTCACACGATAACTGTCAAAAAAGTACTGCTAGCAAAGAAAGCGTAAAAAAGAAATTTAATTATTATTGTTTTGGTTCATAGATATAAATTAAATTATTGTTTAATTATTCTTGATTTAATTACTGGATAATTTTGGATTAATTAATTCTACAGGTAAGAAGTACCAGAGGCACATTAACAACACCTAAAAAAAATTACGTGACGAGACATTGGTTTTGGATAATTACGACTTAAGTGCTGTAAGCAGTATAATAAAGTATTTTTATTTTGTACAAAAAGAAGTGACAACAATGAAAAAGAAATATATTTTTTTATAAATATGCTTTTACTTTCAAATCCGACTCATTTATAATTAATTTGCCGTAAAATGTATAGAAATAGCAAAACAGCGTACATTATACATATAAACTGAATATAATTTGTTTACAATTTTTGTTGCACACCATACACTTTGGTAATGACGTTAGCGCGTATTATTGAGCAAGATGGCGGTTTGACAGTCCTATTCTTAGTTGGCACGCATAGTAAAGTGCAAACTCTAGGTATGTAACGTCACTCGATTTACCGACAAACTCTCTAAAGCGTCGAAATCAATTGGCTTTAGTTGGTTTAGCTTGTGTTCCATACAATGATACTTTCTCTCCATTTAGCGACCACTAAAAACGGGAACCACAATTATTTTCGGGATAAAAAGTAGCCTATGTCTAACCAAATTTTCACACCAAATTTTATCAAAATCAGTTAAGCCGTTTGAACGCAAAGAAGTAACAAACATGTAAACTTTTACACAAACCTTGGCGTTTATAATATTTATTAACTAATGGGATTGCGTTTTAAGAAATTCATTTAGGTACGTCTCTTCTGTAGTGTAACAAGCTAGTTTTTTTACATAAAACGTGTAGCACGTATTCTTGTTGTGCATCTAAAAGGTTTCTAGTTAGGTGAAGAAGGTAAAACCACATTGCACCGCATTAGCACTGAAATGCGGTATTGCCAACATCACGAGAAATGGCTTCGCTCGATCTAAGTACTCAGCCACCCACGGGAACTATACTGATATGTCAGAAACTAGGTATAAGATAAACAAGATAAATAAAAGAATAAATAATATAAATATACTAATATAGGTACTACTTATTCAATTACTTAGGTATATATTAATATACCTAATTGAATAATTATCAATATAATAATTTAATATTGATAATTACTCAATTAGGTATACGTCAAAAATTAAAAAATTACAATATGAAATACAATTTATTTGTAACAAATGTCAACATGTAATGATGTCAATATTAATAAAATAATAATAATATTAAACAATTACATGTCACTCACATTATTAAAATATATATTTTTTTCGATATTAAAAAAAATTGTCCATAGAATAGAATGTTCTCTGAACGAGCCAGTTCTTGAGCTTATTTTTGAAAATGCTGTTATTGGAT
The DNA here is from genome assembly GCA_035578125.1 of Mellilla xanthometata. Taxonomy (NCBI): domain Eukaryota; kingdom Metazoa; phylum Arthropoda; class Insecta; order Lepidoptera; family Geometridae; genus Mellilla; species Mellilla xanthometata. Next base: position 8,392,507 of record JAPUBQ010000027.1, read on the forward strand.
GCATTCGTAATGTCCTGCGGCAAACAGTTATATACTTTCGGCCCTATACCTGTACGGCTAGTTCGACCATCCCCCTCAATAAGGTAATTGAATCATATGCATAATATAAAATGATGTTAACGATACAATAAAAATATAAAAAAATCCATTTTCTCCATTTAAAATCGGCGTCAGATCACCTTAGCTAGTCGAGTTTCAGGCGGTAAAGTTCACAATGATGTACATATATACAAAATACAAATACACGTTTTTAAAGATAGTGTTTTGTCCAAAATATATAAAGATGACTTAATGAATGATGGCTGAAGATGATAATATGAGATGTTTACTTTTAACTTAACCTTTTGACATGTTATATAACTGTCACTCACATACATGGGATAACGACTGTCATATCTGTTCGTAATATTATATGTTTTTTTTATTTCTAGAAACAGTTTTATTTGTATGGTAAAACAACGTTTGCCGGGTCGGTTAGATCTAAAAATAATTGGTAAAGTTGGGTTCGTGCATGAAGGGTTCCGAACCATTTTTGCATGGAAGATATTAAATATTGATATAATTTTCATTTTTTATTTTTAGTATTTGTTGTTATAGCGGCACGAGAAATACATATCTTGTAAAAGTTCCAGCTTTCTAGCTATTACAGTTTCTGAGATACAGCCTGGAGACAGCCAGAGGGCTAAGACTTAGTAAAAGGTCCCGTTTTGACGTTTTAGGTAACTCTAAAAATTTTGGTGCATTTTGGGACCAATCCACCCACCAGTGGGTCACGGGGAATTTTAATTTACACCCACTACAGTCGAAGTTGATACTTTTATTTTTAAATATCGATAATTACCTATATCGTACAGGAACCAGATTCCGGTGTCATCTTTGACACCGGACATGTCAAAAGTCAAAATAGTGTCAAAGGTGTCATCTAATAGATAAAATTGTAAATTCGAGATTTTGCCTACTTCTTCGCCTTAACTTAAAAAGTTAGAATTCCAATAGAAACGCTTACATTCCCCGAGTATTGAAACGTTACCGCAACATAGGTCGAGCAACCATTCTTGTGATAATACGCCCATCCTTTGTGTGGATCACGCGCCAGACATATATCCTACGATCAATCGCCAGATCTATGGCAGCCGTCATTTCTGCTATCACGGGACATATGAGTGCCATAAACGGACGAAATTTTTGGTATTGGTAACCCTAGCTGACGGGAACAGCTTGTATTGTGTGCTTTATATTTGACGACCTCGTTGGCGCAATGGTTACCATGCCGGACTGCTAATCAGAAGGTTCCGGGCTCGATTCCCGGCTCAGCCAACATCTTTGTGCTGAACTAAATTTGTTTGCTGTGGGTCTGGGTGTTAAATATGTATTTATATAAAATATGTATGTATGTATATGTAGTATATCAGTTGTGTTAGCAACCATAATACGAACTAGAAATGGTTCAGTTTGGAGTTAACCAGCCGTGTGTGAGCCGTCCTACTATTTAAAAAAAAAAATATGTAAGTCGAACTAGATTAATCTAATATTAAAAAATACTTATTGCAAGCACACATTAAATCCATAGTTACAAATAAGATAAAATAAAATAACCAACAAACTTATACTTGTATATAATCTATGGCGTGTCTTTATCAACTTTAAAGTGTCGCTATCAAAAAAAAACTGACCTTAATTTAGACACGCGGATGTATTTAGCACAAGTATTTTCTAATGCGCAGAATACATACGGCTTTTTCGTATAATTTCGGTTCTGTCCGTGCACAAATGATCTCATTAATTCTAATATTGTGGAACCAATTAATTTAAATTACGTGCTCAAATTTAGTCCAAGAATATTTGCGCATTCGAAAAATATTGTTCTAAGGTTACAGCCGTTTAAAAACTTATTTCCAGAAGTTTATTGTTAGCGTTTAAAAGTAAAGGGTTCTCAATGTATTTTATTAGGTAATTCCTCTGCAACGCGACTGCTTTAAGCGTTAACATTTTAACAACGCGGGCTGTTAAATCTGAAATTCAATCGAGCTATTCGGGAAAGGAGGTGGCGCGAATAAAAATGGCGTTATTTTGCGTCCTAATGTTGGTATTGCTGTGCTTGCTCCCGCCAATTTTCAGGGTTGCTATTTTAACACTCAAAAGTAGCAGAAACGATGGGGTTGTGTTATAAGTTTGACGTGTGTGTGTGTATGTGAGAGAGAGAGAGAGAAAGTGTGTGTGTGTGGCATCGTAGCCCCCGATTTTGATTTAGGTTTTTTTGTTTGAAAAGTGTGCTAGTCGGACGTATTTTAGCTAAATTGTATGAAAGTCAGACTGAGTTAGCAGCACTACAAAGTTAGTAGTTAGATATAGCCTACGAGTAACTATGTGTAAGTGTACTAGTCAGGCCCTAGAGAGCTACAATACCACAGACACATTACATATAAAAAAGTAAAGAGTTTTTGCGAAAGTAATCCCTTATATAATTTAAGTGAATATATCGCTCAATAAATGCAATAAAGCCTCAAAAATTGTTTTATTGCAAAAAAACATTTTAAATAAATAGTATGTATTTATAGTCCCGTTTAAAACAGCCAACATTTTCGCTCAAATAACCGTAGAAACGCATAACCGCCTTTTTTGATTTAACTTTATTATTATTTTATTTGACCTGCCTTTAATTTAACGTGTGTTGTTTATGACTAAAAAATAAAAGTTATGTAATCTGTATACACGCGAAACTTATAACACCCTTTCGTTTTTGCGTGCGGAGTTTAAAACCATGCTTCAGTAATGCGTCTTGAGTCAACACCGGTTCCTCTCTCCGGTTCCCGCGAAATAACAGAAAGAAAATGAAAATATCAGGCAGCCATGTTAGTTATTATAGGAGGCGAGCGACGCGCCACGTGACCTGACTGCCTTAACACTGTTTGTTTTGATACTCTGCTCTGCCGCGCGAGCGAAGCGAGGGAAAGATAGAAGTAGCTTCATTATGCACTAAAACATATATTATACGATATATAACTATATACTATGCGTGCCAACTAAGAATAGGATCGCGCTTGCTTCCAATTTCACACGATAACTGTCAAAATAGTACTGCCAGCAAAAAAAGCTCAAAAAAAAGTTTTATACTTTTTTTCTTCATAGATATAAAATTAATTACTGTACTACTGTACTCTTCAAACTCAAAATGAGTTTGAAGAGAGGTGCGGTGCTCCATTGTAGAGCACGAGAAATCGTTTTTAATGTGCACAAGTAGGTACTTCGAATATGAAAGAAATCGTGCCTGTGCACGTAAACGTAAAAACGTAACGTAAAAAATACGTGCGTGCATCGTAATGAACTTCTGCGAAGTTTAAAATTAGCAGTAATACAAAATATTCCAGATGGTAACATATCCGCATCTAAAGAACTTAACGACCGATGCATGAAAACTGAAAATAAATTTACTTATATATTTTAAAATGAGCAATTTTTCAAATCCTACGCATTTATAATTAATTTGGCGTGAAAAATAAAAGAAATACCAAAAAAGCGTACACTAAACATATAAACTGAATATAATTTGTTTTATACACTTCGGTAATGACGTTAGCGCGTGTGATTGAGCAAAATGGCGGCTTGACAGTCCTATTCTTAGTTGGCACGCATATTAAAAAGATATACGATAATCAAGAAAGGGTACCAACAGGACCTTATTACTAAGACCTCGCTGTCTGTCTGTATTACAAAATCTTTTGTCCGTCTATCTGTCTGTCCGTTCGTATGTATATTCGTCTGTCTGTTCGTTTGTGTGTCCGTCTGTCTGTAATACGCAAATAGCTATATTAATCCTTGTTTTTAAACAACATACTAAAAATCGCACATAAAATGAACCTTCAATATTTTTCTTAAATTCTCAATGTAGTTTATACAACACTCACATTATTGCAAAAAAGTTAGATTTTTTACTAATTTTTCCTAGACAGTAATACATGTCTATTACACAAATATATATTTTTAAAACGAGAAACGTTTTTAAAATCGTCCATTTAAGGGTTAAGTACCACATAATTAGATAAATATAATTAACATCAATAAATACGTCAGAAAAAGTGAGTTTCGTGCCTGAAATATCGAACAATAGGTCTAACGAGTCAGCCAAGCTACAAGGGCGCCCTCATTACTGCCTTCTCGCATTATCTATTGACAAGTACAGAAGATACCGAGCACATTGTGATGTATCTCACGTAGTGCCAGAGATACCCCAATTTTGGAGAGTTCTAGTGCCGGCCAGTGTTAGGGGCCGACCCACGGATTAAATATATTATGTAAATTTAGCAGTTTATAGCGAGTGGTGTGCGGTGGTAAAAACGTCTGCTTATCAATCAGACGGCCCCTGGTTCAATCCCGGCCCTACACCAATGGCTTATTTTTCAAGTTATGTGTAAATTTTCACTCGCTTTACGATAAAGGAACACATAGTGAGAGAACCGACATGTTTGAGGACTGCAATATCCGAAGATGTGTGCAATCCGCCATTTTTACGTAACTTAAGAAGATACACGTGTTTCAAACTGTGTTAATTTTATTATAACTAGCTAGCTATCAGGGTTTTTGAGAAACAACCTGGTGACAGACAGACAGACAGCGCAGGCTTAAAAATATGGTCCAGTTTTTACTTCTTAGGTAAGGAACCCTAAAAATGCGATCGGAATATGGAACGGGCGTCTAATTTAAATAGCAAGAGAATATACATAATTAGTATTTTTTTAAATATGTTTACACTAGGTCCAACCTGCAAATGTCATGTTTTAATAAACTTGAATATATTTGTCATGAAAAAGAAAAAAAATGAGTAGTAAAAATGTTTGACAGCGGTGGGATTCGAACCCACGCCCTTTCGGACTGGTGCCTAAAACCAGCGCCTTAGACCACTCGGCCACGCTGCCTCTGGGGGATGAGTCTAAATATAGGTCGAATCTATTTTACTTGGTTACGCATACAAAGGCTTTTAAGGTATAGGTTTAAACGACAAGATGTAAACGACAGCTCGGTTTACTAAGGTGATCTGACGCGATCATCGGGGATAAGCAACGGTTGATGCGGAAACTCTTTGGATGGGTGACCATGTCTAGTCAAGTCAGAGGCGTTCAAGCTGCTTGAAAACCCTCGACCCCAGAGCTTGGCCACTTGTTCATACGAAGAAGAAAGACAAGATAGTAAATGATAATTTTACACAAATTATGTTTTGTGCAACGTCGTAAGTCTCCAAGAAAACTAATTATATTTGATTTCATATATATTTTTTTAAGCTTATAAACCAATTCCATACTGAGTAATATCAAGTCAGGCGTATAGAAAGCTCTAAAATGTTCAACACCAGACTTTAACCGCTAAACCCTTAGAAATAGAAAAGAAGAACGATACTGCTAAATAGCGAAAAAGGAATAAGAATTATCAATAATTTGCACAAAGGGAATATCGTTTGGCCGTTTTATTAAATTTGACAGATATACTCGTACTACTACAAAAGTTTTAGTTTTAAAAAAAATCTTTAATTTAAAAATAAGTGTGGTTTTCCTTCCTGCCGCTATAACTCCAGAACGCACGAACCGATTTCCACGGTACAGCATTCGTTGGAAAGATCTCGGGCTCCGGGAGGGCAGTAGCAAACAACATTCAGGGAACATTTCAACAGAAAAGGAGGAAAATAGGGAAAATAATATTTCACATACAGCGTCATCTCTGATACATAGCATGTACTACAAAGCAATATGGTTTTGCATGGTGGTGGAGCAGACGCGACGCGTAGAGCGATCTACACGCGGGCGGAGCCGCGAACAACTGCTAGTTATTTTTATATTTATTTAAATGTGGATAATATTTCTTTTGTGCATCGCCATTTTCATTAGTAATTTTATTTCAATTATTTTGTTTTAATTAATACTTCGGTCATATCTAATTTGGTCAACATTGCATGGATATATGAAAGTCTGAAATAAATTATTTGATTTAATTTGATAAATTAATTAATGATAATAAATGGTCTAATTTAGTGCGAAGTGTTTTGCAATTAATGAGCTATGTTCTATCTGTGAGCTTGTACAGTAATACCCCGACTTACGCTACCTCGACTTACGCGAATTCGGAGTTACGCGATTTAATTTTCTCGTCTATTTTAACGTTTTTTGTTTGAAAGCCGCGCACTTCAGATTGTGTTTATACATTTTATTAATATAGTTTGTCATATTATCTAGAATTAAATTAAAATTTATTTCCTAAATTATAGTCTCCGGTCCCAATTAAACATACTTTGTATGACTTTATAGGTATGTATATAGCAATTGTACCCCGACTTACGCGAATTCGACTTACGCGGATAGCGCTCGGTCCCATCTATCGCGTAAGTTCGGGGTATTACTGTATATCTACGACTCGACTGAGTGAAGCACGACTGAGCACGGGAAGTGGTCGGCCCAGTATGGAACTATGTATGGTTACTGGTCAGACGAGACCGACTGTCTGTACCTTAGGGAGCACTGGCTCACATCCCTTGGCAAATATGTATGCTCTCATTAATACTAATATACATTGTTTATTATAGTATATCAGAATTTTCTGAAAATAAAGAAATACATAGTAAAACATATAATCTGGTGGACATATAATAATTATTGAATATTGACATAGAAATAGTGACATGTTGTATTGTATAGTATTAGTAACTAAGGATTATAATTTAGATTTATTTTCAATTTCACGCGCCTTACGGGTAAGAATATAGCTGACTTTATATATTTTAATTACATGTAACATCTTTTAATTGCTGTATTCTGTGAATAAATGATTTGATTTGATTTGTAAATAATAAATAAAACGTTTATTTGTCCAAATAAAGTGGTGTACAATAGTGAAAAAGAATATTTTTACAAAAGTACAAGTACAAAAGTAAAGAAAGGAATGAAGTATTTATCTGGGTATAAAATTTAATTAAATAAATAAATATTAGGACTCATTTCACACACGGCTGGTTAACCCCATACTGAACCATTTCTTGTTTGTGTTATGGTTGCTAACACAACTGATATACTACATATATATATTTGATATAGATACATATATAACACCCAGACCCACAGCCAACAAATTTAGTTAAGCACAAAGATGTTGGCTGAGCCGGGAATCGAACCCGGAACCTTCTGATTAGCAGACCGGCATTGTAACCATTGCGCCAACGAAGTCGTCCAAATAGTACTAGTTACTAATAAACACAATTCTTAGTAACAAGCTGCGCTCCGCTGCGTTACCCGCCTTAATCCGGGACAAGAATGATTTAATCCGGAATAAAAAGTAGCCTAAGTATTAATACAAAGCCTAACCTATCTACATAATAAATCTCATGAACATCGGTCCAGCCGTTTGAGCGTGAAGAAGTAAACAAGTAAGTAAGTGTAAAGTCATACACAAAAAAAAAGTTTTGATTTTTTAATATTAGTAGGATTTCGTGTTAAATTGTAATGACAATATCATTATGAATTACGTGGGTAGTAAGGATTTTTCCTAGATAGCAACCAAAATCTATACTAATATTATAAAGCTGAGGAGTTTGTTTGTTTGAACGCTCTAATCTCAGGAACTACTAGTGCGAATTGAAAAAATATTTTGTGTTGGATAAACCATTTATCGAGGAAGGCTTTTGGGCTATAAAACATCATGCTACGACTAATGGGAGCGTAGAAACATAGGAAAATGTGGAAAATTCCAAGAACATTATTCATCTTTGAGGGCTTCCGTTGCGTGCGCTGCGAAAACAGTTCAAGATATTAATAAAATATGTACGAAAGAATTATTCCTCTTAGAATAAAATAAATAAATATAAGACACAATTCACACACGGCTGGTTAACCCCATACTGAACCATTTCTAGTTCGTGTTATGGTGGCTAACACAACTGATATACTACATATACATATATACATACATATTTCATACACTAGATACATATTTAACACCAACACACACAGAATGATCAACTCACGCGGGCGGAGCCGCGGGCACCAACTAGTAATATATAAAATAATGTTCCTTCTGAATATCATATAGCAATAAAAACATCAACAAGACAAGAAACAGCTAGTAAAGTTATATATTTTAAGGCTTAGAATTAGAGATGCGCGACTGCGAATAATCTGACCAGTCGAATTACTCGTATCTACTAATATACACGTTCGACTTGAATATTAGTAATATACTAATGTTAATAATCGAATGATGACTACTAATTAGTTACTAATGGCGTTTTGACTCGATTGTTAGCGAATCTTGTCAATGTCACTTGTTAGTTTCAAATGAATGAATCGTTGGAGTGGAGTCGGCTCAAGTAGTAACTAATGTAGTATTCATTCAGTCCGGTTAATTTTGAGTGGGTATTATTTTAGTTACTAATTTTTTCGGAGATCATTCGAATGAGTCGAATGATTTATAAAGTCGAATAATTCGACTGGAATCATTCACAGTCGCGCATCGCTACTTAGAATGTATCAGCTCGGATAAGTATACGTTCTCCTTTACACCACCTGTGTCTTTAACATAACTTCCCTTACCATCACCATGAATATTTAATCCCACTTTTAACCCGCCTCGTTACGGGAAGTGGTCTGCAGTATTCAGGCCACTCTGCGGCGATTTATTGCCCAGCCGTGGGCGACGTGGGCTAACGATGCCTGCAGAAGTGGGCCAAGGTTACCGTACTTTATTTCCTCTTTTGAGACAAGTGCTTAGCTCTGGTGTATCAATTTTGGGGTGTTTACGTTTGACTGCAATTTTAGAGTTTATTTTGAGGTTTCGTATCAAAATTTTACCTAAGGTATTGGAGTGTAAGGACCAAATTTGTGAGGTTACCGCCCTAAAAAATTTAAAACTAAACCTAATAAAAAAAACAGTATTTTATTTTTTTATTAGGTCTGCTTTTTAATCTGACGGCACGATCCCGGTTCTACACCTGACTTGTTTTTCAAGCTATGTGTGGACTTGCACTCGCTTTACGGTGAAGGAAAATCGTGAGATAACCGACATGTTTGAGGACCTCAACATCAGAAACGTGTGTCATCCGCCAACCCGCACTTGGCAAGCTTGGTGGATTATGGCTTATATATATGTATATATCTCCTCTCGAGGGAAGGCCCTGAGTTCCAGCGGGAATGTACCTATAGTGGGCTGCTTATTGATTAAACCCGATGCGTATAAAGTTAATTAAATAACAAATTTAAATCTCGTATATTGTACTAAGCTTCCGAAAGAAGTTGCCGCCAGGGCTGGCGCAGTCTGGCGGCGTCTCCCTTTCATTTCAACCGGTATTAAACACTTTGTGAATTTGAACGTGGGTGTAGGTAGTGGTAGGATAGGAGATGGCTGGCGAATGTGCGGAAGGTGTTAATTTTTTTAGTATTTTTTTTGTCACACAAATATATTATATTTTAATAATTAATGTTTTTAAGCCAAGTCAGAGGCTTAAATACTCCCGACATCAGAGCTTAGCCACTTAGGTCACACGAAGAAAAATTATAAGATATAATATTAGATATATTTTATTATTTATTAGGCACTCACAAAAAATACAAAAAGACGTGGTTATAATATACTTTTTGTACTTATAATTAAATCCTTCTTTAGTTAAATGTAAAATGTAATTTAAAAGGAGAGCACAGAATTATAATGTTAATTAATTTTCATGGTGGTAGAGCAGTTTCAAGCGCTCACCCGTAAGTTTAAAAATCTGTCGCCAAGCACCTAACAGTGTGTTGCGGCGGCTTCCTTGAGAGCTAGTATTTCCAGACGAAGCATGCTCCATCTTAGCCCAGAGTAACGCTAACTTGTGAGGCAACGCGCCCTTTTGGCCAAAAGTCAACTTCAACTTCAATTTTTGTTTGTGGCCTCTGCGGTATTGCCGCAATTTAGCGCCAGTGTCGGGTGGTTGGCTAGAAAAAAACAAACGCTGTAGGGATTGGCCGGTTAATGTGTTATAGTCGATTGACGTTTCGCAGATGAGTCTAACTGTTATATGTATAAAAAAAAAATTTTTACAGAGTTTTTTTAGTCGGACAAAAATGAAGGACCTTTCATAAAACAACGTTGCCTCCCTTACCATCACAAACACAAACAAATATGGCAAAACCGATAATATTAGGGGTCCGTACGCCCCGGGCGGGCTTTGATGTGCCTAATTAGTGCTGCACAGTAGCCGCCCGCGGGTTCGCTTGCTTATTGGGATTTGAAGGGCGCGTACAGGCTCACTGGTAAACTGACTTAAACTCTTTTTGGGGGATGTTTTTGGTACGTCTTGAAGATAAGCATTTTTTAGTATGTTTCAAGTTTTCTTTGAATTCCTAAAAAAAATATTCATCTATAGTTTTAGAAAGCTAATTAAAGTTTATTTAAAAAAACAACTCATTTATCCATTTTTATATGCTAAAAAAGTGAAATGTATTCGGGTTAAAGTACTTTTGAAGTTACACGATCACCGAAACTAAATCATGAAAATTATTTACGTGTATGTGTTGAATTGAAATTAAAATTGCTGTATTTCAGATGTATATGTAAAGTAAATTCGAACTTTAATAAATCAACCAAAATAATTAGGATGCAAGACATTATAATAATTACCTTATTTAATTAAAATAACTAATTATATAATAATACTAGCTGACCCGGCAAACGTTGCTTTGCCTTAATAAAAAAAAAAAAAACTAAATATTCAGTAGCCGATTCTCAGACCTACAGAATACGCATATAAAATTTGGAAAAAATCGGTCAAGCCGTTTCGGAGGAGTACGGTAACAAACACTGTGACACGGAAATTTTATATATAAGAAGAATATTTTATGCAATGATTTTATTTTAATTAAATCTTTAATAATTTTATTTAAATATTATACTCCTGTTACTAACGACCCTGTATATTACGAGTGAAGATGTAACGGAGGGTTCAGCAGTATTTATTTTAGCGAGGGTTAGTATTTACATTTTCACAAACAAACATAAGTACATACATTATATCTGTTGATTGAGCTAATATTGAAAGGGATATGAGTTTTGAAATGATTCAAATATCTTCATTTTGTGTGATATATTTGATAGGCTGGAATAATTGAGTAGATATTTATTTTTTGGGATTGACATGGATTCAAAATTATAATCGGTTTTTTTTTATTATGTGTATCTTTTAGTTCCAAAACCAATTAAAATAATCTTTTTCAGTTGTATTATTTGTTGTAGAAACTAATGTATAGAATGTTTGAGAAATATATTCCAATATCTTTCTAATCGTATACTAGAGACAGTTATAGAGAAGCGTTTTTTTAATTTATAGCTTACAAAAAAATAATAATAAACACGTCTTCTAAGATAAAATATTATATATCTTATATAGAAAATTTATTCATTTTACTTTTAAATATTTAACTATCTACCTACTAAGCGGTACGCTTCCACGTTTATAGTACGAACGGCCAAACTGTGGAACTCCTTGCCGGAATCCCTGGTCCCTCTGAACTACAACCTGACTGTCTTCAAGGCGAGAGTGAACCGGGCTCTTCTAGGCAAGCGCGTTTCATCTTAGACTGCAATATCACTTAACATCAGGTGATTTGTGATCAAGCGCAAACCGATCATAAAAAAAAAAAACAGTTTTAAACTAAAACATCCCAAGTGACAAAATAACAGTCGCTGTGCTCGCCAACCCTTTTATAATAAAACGCTTATCTGTAGACCGTATCGTTATGATTTCGCGAAACAATAAAATGTTTGGGTAAATGTGTGCGGAACCCTCGCGGCCGCGGGCTGTGCTCGCTACTTGCCGTTTTTACTGCCAGCCAGGACCCTTCTCTACAGGGTTCTTAGTAAACTTACAGACAAAATGTGAACACTATGTGTTCGATTCTCATAAAGGTATTATTGTGAAATGAGGGTAGAACTACAAAACCTGCAGTCCGCGCGTCGCGGCCTGAGGCAGTCACTCTGGAATCGTATGGGAGACAACCCGCGCTTCTCATCGCCGCGCCGTAGTACAGAGTTACTCTTTAATATATCCTAAATCGTGTCGCGCGTCGCTTCACCGACGAGGATAATTTTCTGCGCCGTGTACAGTCAATACTGTTCTGCATTTCAACAAGGAGCTTGACGATCGTCACCCACCGAGCTGCCGCCAGACGCGAGGAGTTGTCCCGGGGAGTGGCGTCGTGGATGAAAGTACGTGGTCCTATCTAAGTTTCGCAATTTCCTTGTGAGAATCAGAATTTGCACACAGTCCACTCGTTTTGTATCGAACAATATTACTGTTCATTCGGTCGGGACTTCGATCAAAAATGTAACGTGATTGATCGAAGGTTCAGGGTCGCTACAGACAAACAGACTTAAAAATCGTATTTACGTCAGGGATTAAATTTGCCGTTTCTACATAAACCTGTATTGGTAATTCTAAGCCATATTGAAAGGTTTGTGTTTACGGTACATTCGGTCCGGGTAAAATAAAATGTTTGAGTTAAATCTCCTCCGAGGTTGTATTGTAATATTAATATTGTATTCAATGTTTGCTGCTTTGAACTGTTTTTTTTGGCGAGACAGTTACAAAGTTTTTTTTTTTACTGGAAGAATAATCTGTGAATGTTTTACTAAGGAGTTGGTGTTATGTTATTGGACTAAGTCTATGTGTAAATGATAATTTATCCTACTTCCTTCTATAGCCCGTTCAACCGTTTTTTTTTAATTTCTTTATTTTATACATGTCACTTATTAAAAACTAATACTAATACTGATCAAATAACCCGCCCGTGCTCGCCCCCGGTGCAGAGGTGCCCATCACGCTCGCTGCATTACCGCGCTGAATAGCTATGGCCAACCTCTGCACCAAGAACGACCCGGAGCGGGAGTCACCAGTGATGTTATTTTGCCTAAGACCTAACTCGTGAACAAAACTCTTCGCCTCACTGCTCCAACTACCCAGAGTCTCCACGGCCAAAGGAACGAAATCGTAAAGCAGCTCCAAGGAAGCGTACTTGACCCTTTTCCTTATTTGTATATAACTTACATTTTAAATATGTAATGCTTGTGTTAATATACTTTACCTACTGATAAACATTTTGTCTAATAAATACTTCTTAACATTGAATCAAACTGAAAATATTGTAGATCTTTAATTAATGTATAGTAGTAGTAGTTATGTGTAGTAGTATTTCATAAGATTTATAATTAAAAAAAAACCCATGATTTTTGTATGTAATTAAGAACTTTTTGTATGTTAAAATAAACTTTTTCTTTCTTTCTTTCTTTCTTATTACTGTCATGTGAGTTCGTAATTTACCCCTATCTATCTATCTAAGCCTATAAATCAGCCCACTGCAGGGCAAAGGTCTCCCTACCATCCCTCCACTTTTGTCTGTCCTGGCCAACGGTCTTCCAGTGTGGGTTGTGTGTGTCGAGTAAAATTTACCTCTAATGATATTAATTTCTTGTTTAGAAGTAGATATATATTTTTATTCCATTTATTTTTATGAAGCAAAACAACGTTAGCCGGGCTAGCTAGTTTTGTAAGATTATTCTAGAAAATCAAGTGAATAAGGCAACAATAATTGATGCGTGTATGTCAAAGGATATAAGATTTTAGATTATAAGATTGAGATAGTGTTGTAGCAAAAAAGTCATACTTCATTAACATTATAAAAAGTCTGTTACATTTTTTATTTAAAAAACTAGTATTTGTAAAATCTTGTTTTAACTTACATGTGAGTAATAGACAATAAAAGCTATTTTTATTTTATTTTATGTCGAAGGATATAGTGACCGCTCCCGTACATTATGCCTTGAGAAAAGAGTACTGATAACAAGAACAAGTAGAAAAAGTGAACATAATCGACAATGGCATCATTAGGTCTCGTCGACTTACCGCGCCTTTACTGGACACCCGCGCACACAACTCTTTACACTATTCTCTGTGAAACAAGTATACACGTAAATAAAACTTTTAATTTTTATTTAACTACTTGTGCTAAATTATATAAATATACTTAAAAACTAACTAATAAGCTAACAGGGTTGGCGCGTCGACCCGAATCGGATCCTGGCCTCCGATACTAGGAGACGCCACTGTTCTCGGTTCTGTGCCTTCTCCTGCCACTGCGTGACCTGAAGATTGCGCAGCTCCTCCTCCACTTGGTCTATCCAGCGATACCTGGGACGTCCGACCGGTCGACGACCGCTCGCTCGTCCCAGGTGAGCTTTTTTCACTGCACGATTAATATTATTAAGTATACTTACTCAATAATATTTTAGTTGACTTGACTATACGTGTAGGATAAATGTACACGGTATGTTTGTATTGTACTTATCTACCTATCAATAAATATATTTTGAAATTGAATTTGAAATCTATTAATATTTTTGAACGAAACATGAAAACCGATAATTGAATAATAGTTTTGAACGAAAATTAATACAAAAAATGACAAGCACCTGTAGTGCGGTAGTAGCTATTTCAAGTTATAAATTCTTATAAAATCAACAATTAACAAGATTGAAATTATAAACTCTAACGATTTTAGATAATATCATTACCTACAAAAACATATCTAACATGTTTGTATTTTTGTTTGTATTTCAAGATAGAAAATCAACAATTAATTAACAATATTGAAATTATAAGCTCTAACGGTTTTAAAATAATATTAGGTACTACCTACAAAAAAAGACTAGCTTTAAGATAAGGGCGAAAATTTTTTTCGGTTTCGCCTGAAAATTTGCTTTGATTAAACTCAAATTTTATTCAATAACTTCATTGGCAGTTTTGTCCGCGACTGTCCTCTATAACTAATACTGTGCAGAAAGGCCGATGTCCAATTAGCGCGGAGTTCGTTAAAAAAATACCTTATTGTTTACAAAATGAGGGAAAATAAGCTTTAAAGCTGACCACAGAAGGTACAAAATGCCTTGTGAGAAGAATTCGGTTAAAAAAGTATCAATGTTTTAAATGGAAGGGAAAAGTTTCCATTTTTGTTTCAGTGAAGTTTGCTTGTAAAGGTTCAAAGGTATATTTGTTTATTTACCTTTGTACCGTATCTTATTCTTTTTCGTATGAGATAAGTGGCTTGGCTCTGGTGTCGAGAGTTTTTAAGACGCCTGAGGACCTCTGACTTGGCTTAACGACTCTATTTTCTAAAACTAACAGCCGAACTCACTATCTGAGTCTCTGTTTCCTGGGAGGTATCATCCGGGGGCCTTCAAAAGTAGAGTTAATAGGTATCTTCTAGGTAAGCGTGCCACACCGTAGACTGCAGCGCAGCTTAACATCAGGATAGCTGTAGTCAAACGCAAACATATCAGGGGTAAAAATAAGCCTGGATCCTCAATCTAACATGTCTTCCGACCCACGATAGCGCCCAGATGATTCTTCTTCTTCTTTGCTTTATCCCACTTAGGTGGGGTCGGCAGAAAATCTTCTTCCACTCTCTTCTATCAGACGTCATCTCCACACTCAATCCTTTCTTTCTCGTGATGTCATTCGTATTAAATATTTTGAAAAATCCTATAAATTCCTGCGTAAATGATAGGCTACGGTTTTTACCGGTTTTATTTGAATGAATTTATTTGGTGAAATACCTACTTCCGCGGTTAAAGCGCTTCGCTCAATCATGTATCTCGCGACTGAACACAGTACAAGATCGCTTTACATGACAGTGATTCATAGATTCATAGATATTTATTAACCTTATCACATTTCGTAACAATAGGCACGTCAAAATATACATAGAAATTAACCTTACAAACTACTACAATTAATTCTAAATAAATACTTTATTGATTTCTATACACAAATGAGGACTCTGCAAGAGGCAATCTCATATATTCATTGATCGAGTAAAACGCATTTGCTTTAAAAAACTGTTTAGTAGGTACATCTTTTGAAGTCAATAAATGGCAGATTAATAATACTATGTGGCAACAAGGCCCAATAGGAAAACGGAAAAAAGGTCGACCAAAAAACAGGTGGTTAGATGACATAATTACAATAGCAGGAAAACACTGGAGAACTAAGGCAAACAATAAAATAAGTTGGAATAAGCTAGAGGAGGCCTATACCCAGAGTGGGGTTCCAATGACGGAAGATAAAAATTTAATTTAACATATAATACTTTACAAAAATAGATATAAATAGTTAAATAAGTTTAAGCAGTTATAATGTTATTTAAGGTTGTTGGAAATAAATTGGGCTTTATTATTATTATTATTTATGTGGCAACTTGTTGAATAAGTGTACTGCGCGAGCACTTTAAGAAAAAACTAATTCGTCGAAGCATCCAGGCGTAACCACATGAAAAGACAATAGCTATCTCCCAATCTAAGTCCGGATGCAGAGTAGATAACGCGCAGAGAGCGAGGCGACATCCGAGTGCAGAGTAGCATTATCTGCAGAGTACGGCGCGGCTCAATGGCGCGTGCATCTGTCGTTAGGTGGCGGGTGGGCTGCGACTGAAAGCGAAGAGCGGTTTTACTGGCATGGATATTTTCGTGACTTAATTTAAATATAAATTTTGTTTATATTTGATAATTGTATTTTTTACTGGCTTTGCCCGATAGCGCTAACCGCTTAAATACGGACTTTTAGACTTATAAATAATTAAATTAAGATCTGTAGCACCTGTAGCTCGGCTTACTCAGGTGAAATACAGAAATACAGAACTTTATTACCCCTAAATAACATACGTTAAAGGCAAGTCATACTACAATAATTACTTAATACTTAAAAACATTAGTTAGATAAAATTAAATAAACTTACAAATTTCATTATGTAAATGTTCTACCCCATTAAATACTACACACATAAGCACTTGTTTTTCATTCCTATTAAATTAAAAGTACTACTGTTTACACATGAATAACGATTCTGCAAGCTCCATATTCATATATTCATTGTGATTTGATCATAGAGGTTTAGTAACGGTCGAAGCGAACAGCCTTTGAATGGACGACCATGCACAAGATTGTCTTTTAAAAGTGAGATTTTTATCTTGGCGCTACCGTGGATCAGATAACACGTTAAATTTGAGGTCCCGGCTGTTAGTCTTAGACAAGTAGTAGTTAAGCCAAGTTAGAGGCCATCTCTCGCGTCGAGATACTCTCGACAAGTTCTTCGCTTCATAAGAAGATTTCTTCAACACACACTTCATCAAAAAGAAAAATTACACTATTGAAATTCCACAAACAAACTTATTTGAATAACAGTGTAAAAGTTATACAAAATCTCCTTTGACTTGTACCACACACCACACCGTACTTACCTCGACTTATTGCCCGCAAAGCCTTTGACCTGCCCATTGACACTCGACCTTATGACTTAGGAGATACGGTTCATATTGATCTATATCTCACAGATTATATTCAAAGTAGAACAAAATGGACTTTACCGCGTCGAAGATAAGGTTCTGTTTAGATCTTACTTAACATTTTATGAATTTGTATGGTATGAAATAAATAAAATGGACTTTATTGTGTATGGAATAAGATTCAAAATAATAGTTTTTTCTATATTTGGTGTTCGTCTGAGAAGTAAATGCAGCAGTTAGTCAGGTTCAAGTGTTTTATCAAAGGATTAAAGTTACTTGTAGTGTTATAGCTTACTTTCTTAGTGGGTGAAGTCGGTTTTTGTTTACGTTGGTGAACTTTATTGTAGAGGAATGGGAGTGTTGCGCAAAGGGAGTTGGAGAAGAAGATTGCTATGCTGAACCCAGTTATAAAACAAAAGAAGATAATTTCTTGAAAATAATAACTGTTTTAGGGTTCCGTACCTATACTAAGCCCTATTACTAAGCCTACTAAGTTATCTGTGAAAATTTCAGCTATTTAGATATTACAGATTTTGAAATACAGCCTGGTGACAGACAGACTCGACGTACGGTTGGTAGTTTGTTGGTATTTTATCCAAAATCATTTCGGGGAATGTGCTATGGAACTTCATAATTTGATTCCACCATCTCCGTTCTACTACAGAACGAGCAGAGAGTCAGTGAAGAGACACCGATACAAAGTTGAGGTTCCAAACTTTCGTACAAAACGCTTTGCGTCCTTTATTGTGAGGACAGCGAAGCTTTGGAACTCTCTACCTGAGTCTCTGTTTCCTGAGAGGTATCATCCGGAGGTCTTCAAAAGTGGAGCTAATAGGTATCTTCTAGGTATTGTGCCACACCGTAGACTGCAGTGCAGCTTAACATCAGGCTGCGTTTGACTACATATTGTTATGTAGTCAAACGCAAACCTATCAAGGGTAAAAAAAGACAGACAAAAATAACATTTAATAAATTCACCTTTGTGATTAGATCTCTTTGCCATTAATTAATTATTTAATCTTTACAAAAAAGAAAAAAACCGATGGAACCTTTTCTGCACTCAGAAAATGAA
This sequence comes from Mellilla xanthometata, assembly GCA_035578125.1. NCBI lineage: Eukaryota > Metazoa > Arthropoda > Insecta > Lepidoptera > Geometridae > Mellilla > Mellilla xanthometata. The sequence continues at coordinate 8,410,916 of JAPUBQ010000027.1, forward strand.
ATGACATAAATAACCGATTACTGTAACAATGTTGCAAGTAGATTCTCTTTCAAGACGAGACAGAAATGAAATTAACTTTATGAACCGAAATGAAGCTCCGAGTGATATTAAATTATTTGTTATGTTTGTGAGCATCCTTCTCAAGCGGCCGACCTCTAACGAGGAAATTAATTTTAGTATTTTCTGTTCAAGTTAAAGCAATAAGGTTGGGCTTTTATTGGAATAAAGTTCCTTATCGCGCGTTGAGAAAGTGCGCTAGACGGAAAAAAATCTTACGAAAAGTTGTCACGACACTTTTTGCTATAGTAAGCTATTGTAAGCTGTGCGGCGTGCGCATGGTTCTATGTCTCTCTCTCTCTCTCTCTCTCTCTCTCTCTCTTAGAGAAAGCAAGCCAGATATTTTCATTTTTATTTCGCATTGAACAGTGTGGTGTCGCGACTATTATTTTTGTTGAGTGTATACAGGTTTTTTGTAAATAATAAAAATAATAATGAAGTGAAGGAACTTCGTTCCATCCGGGTGTCCCTTGACATCTCTCAAGTTTTTATTTAATATGATATTATATTAATATTTTATTTAGTAGATTAATCTGAATCTGAATCCTTATGAAGAGCAGCACTACAACGCAAGGGATTCTGGATGCGGGTGTCAATATCCTCTTCCCTTGTGTTTGTGTCCGTAATAGTACACCCCAAGTACTAAAAAAACAGACTTATGAATCAGAATAAAAACTCGATCATAAAAATCGAAATTATTTCGCAGATATAAAATTTGGTAAAAGTCTGTCAAGCCGTATCGCAGGAGTACGGTAACTAACATTATGACATGGAAATTTTATATATAAGATTTTTGTTTATATAAAAATGTTATTCTCTTGTCAATAACTGCAAAGTATTCGCTTTCCGTGGAGTTAACAAGTACATATAAGAATATCAGTGATTTCCCACAAGTAACGGTTATATCTTTTTTCCCCGACAGGGACTTGCTAATTACCTTGACCCGTGCATACACTGTATTTTTACACATTTCACACGAGATTGGTTAGGCCCATACTTAACCATTTATAGTACAAGCTGCTACCCGCGGCTTCGCCTGCGATAAATATCTGCTATAAATAGTAGCATCAAGTAGTAGTATTACCTATCTATTAAAATATACATTGTTTTTCAAGGTATGTGTGAAATTGCACTGGCTTGTGATATGGGTTGTTCACCCATATTTTTTTTTTAATTTATTGACGTTTGTTTTTCCTTTTTTTATAATGTGGCATTAAAAAATACATACAATCCTAAATTTTTACTTTTTTATTACCAACCCGTATTTTCTTATGGCCATTTTAGTATTGTAATCATGTTTCATCCCGCTCGATAACTGATCAATTATAAAGTTTTTAACTATACTTAAGGCAAAACAACGTTTGCCAGGTCAGGTATTCCACCATCTCCGTTCTACTACAGAACGAGCAGAGAGACAGTGAAGAGACACCGATACAGAGTTGAGGTTCCAAACTTTCGTACAAAACGCTTTGCGTCGACCTTTATTGTTAAGACTGCGAAGCTTTGGAACTCACTACCTGAGTCTCTGTTTCCTGAAAGGTATCATCCGGGGGCCTTCAAAAGTAGAGTTAATAGGTATCTTCTAGGTAAGCGTGCCACACCGTAGACTGCAGTGCAGCTTAACATCAGGCTAGCTGTAGTCAAACGCTAACCTACCATGGATAAAAAAAAAAGGTAGTAATGTATATATATGTTGTTTGTTGCAGGTACGTGTCGATGCAAGCAGTCGGCCCACTATGTATGCAATGCAGCTTGCAATATACATCGGTACTGCAATTACTAAACTAGACCGCTGCTATACTTACAATTTTTAACCGACTTCAAAAAAGGAGGAGGCATCTAAGAAGAACAAATTAGTGTTTGTTAAAAAACACAATTCAATTGTCTTTCTTTGCTGACACCGACTCCAAACATACAGAATTCAAAAAAAATTATAATAGCTTTTTATAAGAACATGAAATAAACTCTTTGATTCTACTTATATGTTCTTGATTTGATGTAGGCATAAATTTTTTTTTCCATTTTTCAGTTATGGTATTAAAGTCGGTTGTTTGTTTATTAGAGTTAAGTTGTGATATAAGCCTGTATACCTACGCATTCGCATGCGGCAGCGAAATGACGAAAAAACTGTCAGTTGTATGGCAACGCTACCACCGTAGACCTCAATATCACTTACCATCAGGTGAATTGTGGTCAAGCGCTGACCTTTTCAAGGTAAAAAAAATCCCCGAAAAAAACTCGCCATGCACAACTTTTGAAAAAAAAAAACACATGACACAAGTACAACTTATAAAACCCCGTCGTTTTTGCATCGGGGGATAAAAAATAAATAAAAATAGTAATCAAGTCATGTGCTTTATTTTTTTAATAAAGTAAAGAAACCGATAAAGACGAGTAACCATGTGTATATTTTAGTCGCAGGATCTCTTGAATGATTTTTATTTTTATGTCCTTTTTAACTGAAGTTTTATGTGACATGCTTATAATAAGTTTTTACGATCTCCCTAATTGGTATTTTACGTGTTGACTTTGATGTGTACCGTTTGAGCTCCGTATCTCTATAGGGGCCGGGTGGGGGTTGGTGGATGTGTCACTAAATGCGTCTGCCTGCAGATGTATGGGATGGTAAATATAGACGGGGTATATGGTACAAGTTACAGAGGGTTGGCGGTCGCTTATGAAATTTAGAATAGCGTTTTATTTTATAATTTATTTTTTTAATCGTTATATTTGACGATCTCACTGGCGTAAAGGTTACCATGCCGGACTGCCAATCCGGCTCCGGGTTCGATTCACGGTACAGCCAACATCTTTGTGATCAACCAAATTTGTTGGCTGTGGGTCTGGGTGTTAAATATATAAAATATGTATGTATGTATATGTAGTATATCAGTTGTGTTAGCAACCATAATACGAACTAGAAATGGTTCAGTATGGAGCTAACCAACCGTGTGTGAAATGTGTCAGAAAAAAAAAATTCTTCAACTACAAAGCCCTTAAGACCCCCTCCTTACATTGAGGACAGACACACCCTGAGCGGTGACAGACAGACAAACTGCACGTCTCCAGAGTTTAAAGCTATGATGTGTCTAGTTAGCGCCCCATTGAATGCCCACCGACGTGTACCTTCTATATATAGATACAAGTGGGTATATCCCAACAATCTTACAGAACCATAGTTAATGGCTGCAAAGTAGTTTAGTAGTTCGTAATATGGTTGCTAACACAACTGATATACTACATAAACATATTATATATAAATACATATTTAACACCCAGACCCACAGCCAATAAATTTAGTTAAGCACAAAGATGTTGACCGGGCCGGGAATCGAACCCGGAACCTTCTGATTAGCAGACCGGCATGGTAACCTTTACGCCAACGAGGTCGTCAAAATTTGTTACAATGAAGTAAAATTTTATAATACATATGAATAACTTCGTTGGCGTAATGGTAACCATCCAGGACTGCCAATCAGAAGGTTCCGGGTTCGATTCCCGGCACAGCCTGCTGAACTAAATTTGTTGGCTGTTTGTCCGGGTGTTAAATATGTATGTATGTATATGTAGTATATCAGTTGTGTCAACCATAATACAAGTGTGGGGTTAACTAGCCGTGTGTGAAGTGTGTCCTGATAATTAAAAAAAAAACTGTTTAGTTATGTCACAGTCAAACGACTCCGGGACGTAACTAAATATGTTGTATTTGTATAAGTATAGTGATCTATTTCTTATAATTAAATTTAAAATTTATTACATTTAAAATTTATCACAGCGTTTGTGTTCTAAACAAGAAAACCATTTATTGATAATTATACAATTATACGTCAAAAATTAAAAAATATAAATATAAATTAAAAAATGTCAATATGATATACAAATAAATTGTAATACATGTCACATGGAATATTGTCAATATTAATACCTAATAAAAAATAATAATATTTAACAATTACATGTCACGACATGATTCACAAATAATGAAACCCTTTCATTTGAATTGTTTTGACTCATATTGAGGCACATCTACAAAAAAGTATTCCGCCATGATGTGGCGGCCGCCATCTTGGATACTTTTTTTAAGCAAATAGTGCTCAGATCACAAAAACTAACACGATAAGCGAAGAGACCGATTGACTGTCGAAGTTCCAAGGATTCGCACAAAGCGTTTAGCTTCGACCTTCATTGTGAGAACTGCGAAGCTTTGGAACTCTCTTCCTGAGTCTCTTTTTCCCGAGAAGTGCAATTTGGGGGTCTTCAAATGTAGAGTAAATAGGTTCCTTCTAGGCAAGCGTGTTACATCTTAGACCACAGTCAAGCTTAACATCAGGCAAGCTGCGGTCAATTGTAAGCTCATTAAAAAATATAAAAAAAATTGAACTCTAAAATCAGTGCAGAAATACAAAAATAAACAAGCATCCTTTAAAAGCGGCCTAAAATAATATTTCTTCCTCATAATGAAAAGTTAAAAGGAAAGTAAGTTAATTATGAAAAATGTTTGAGAAACAAGCTGAGGAAACTTTGTTCATTCGATTTGAATTAATGAAACGAAATCTGCTCCCGCGGAATAACGGGAAGTTTTTGTTAAAGAATCACTTGTTTTAAACACTGCTCAGGAAATTAGGAAAGCTAATTTGGTTAAGAAGTTCTGTTATTACATTTTTTTTCTCTTCTTATAAAAGCACTATACATACTTTTAGCTCGGCTAACTAAGGTGATCTGACGCGATCACCGAAGTTAAGTAACGGTCGATGCGAACAGTCTTTGGTTAGTAGTCTAGTCAACAACACCTTAGTAATATACTAAAAACTTTATATGACTTCCTTAAATAAAATTATCATACAATTGTGCAACAAATTTCCCTTGCAATCCAAAGAGGCAATGCGGCAAGCCTGATGGGCACGTATGGGCGGGTGGCTTAATTTTTATTTTGTTTTTTTTTTTTTTTAGTTTACAAAATTTTCGTCTTTTCTATGCTTTGTAAATATTCTTAAGTTCCGGAAAATACATTACTCCATAAATTTATTGTACATTATATTTTAATGACCAGTTTTGTAAAATTAATATCTACGCCTCCCAAAACACCATACCGAGCTATGACGTCACAGATCATAGATATACAAGGTGTACATAACTTCTTCGTGTAATGATATCCTGCCTTCCGCTTCCATTTCCTTGTACACTAGAGGTGTCCACTAAGTCACGTCAAGCATATGAACCGTACCCAGTGGGCTGGGCAGTGAGTGCGGAAGGAAAGCCAGCTGAGATCAGGGTTGTCAGGCGCCAGGTCTTTAATTTATTAATTAAATTATATTTGGATTAAATTAATTTAATTTAATAATATTGTATGTTAAATTTTACTCATAATGGGCTTGAGCTTGATCGCAATTCACCTGATGGTAAGCGAAATTGCGATCTAAGCGCGCTTGTCCAGAAGAAACCGGTTCACACTTGCCTTGAAAACTGCTAGATTATATTATAGTTATCGGGGAACAGGGAATTTGGCAAAGAATTCCACACCTTGGCAGTACGTACAATGAAGGTGGAAGCAAACCGCTTAGTACGCGACTTTGGAACCTCCATAGTATAACGATGCCGCCTTGGTGTTTCCCTGCTTGTCCGATGGTGGAAAGGGGTGAGGGGGATCAAATCATGCTATCCCGTTGCACACTCTCCGAAAATGATGTTCATAAGGACGAAACTGTTGGGATTAAGGTTACCTTATTGTAACACCATAATATGTACAGTTTGACAATAAATGTATCTGAATCTTATTTTCTCGCACATGGTCGCCCAAAGTCTCCTATTTTTACGTCTTTTTGCTAATAAAACTCGTATGTGCAGTATTTTAGTATTGAAAAGCTAATTTTTTCCCTAAAATATCTTATGTTTGAAACTTCTTACGTTACCATGCTATGATTTCCTCACGATGTTTTCCTTTACCCCACGATTTACAAGACGTAAGGCGGTTTCACGCCCGACTGTCATCGCTTCATACTTCTTACTTGAAGCTTATAGTCTTTATAATCTTTAGTTTATCTATATAATGTGAAAATAGTAACTAAAGAAAATACTTGAAACTTCATGTCCTCTCGGTTGCATAACCAAACAAGTACGAGCGAGACGTAATGAATTTTCAAAAGTTTTCTTTATTGAATCGAGTTTAATGACCAGATAATACATACGGTTAAAAATTTGATTGTCTGATTTTTACTTGACCGTCATTCCGGAAGTCTTGTTCTCGTATGAGATTAATGTTTGCCAGACCGAAAAATGTCGGAATCATTCGAGAATTCTCACATCTGGCAACCCTGGTCGAGATGCGCGTCATTAGGAAGGAGGCGCGGGTGATGTGGAGCGGAACCTACTTGTATGACGAGACATGAGATAGCTATGAGAATTGTTGGTTGCCTTTTTATCTTCCTTACAGCTTGGCATTTGAACCAGTAGGGCATGTAACCACACGAGACATGTAACTGGGGGGGGTGAGGATGACAGTCCCAAGCTGACATCGGCACCCCCCTCCTGGCTGCCCGAGGCCAGCGTGAGGGTGGGAGAGAGATTGACCCTCAGTTTCCCTTCCTCTTCCATCTTGTTCCTTTACTCTATTGCCCTATTCCAAGGCTGAGGTTCAATCTCTTCTCCACTCACATGCAAAAGACCGGGGGAGGAGTGGCCAGGGCATCCACTCTTACCCACTGCTTGCTTAGCCCGCTCACCTATATCTTCTGTCCACAGACCCTTCTATACTTCTTAAAATAAAATAACATGCAGAGTACAAATAGCGAAATAGTTATGCCATGCGACCCGGCCAGCACCCGGCGCCAGGAGGTTTCCGGGCCTCCTGGTGGGAAGTTGGCTACCGAAGGCGACGGCGGGGTGGAGTCCCGGGCCTCGCCGCCTGCGGATGTTACTGGGGCCGCCGCGTCGGTGGAGACAGCGGCGACTACGGCTGGACCTGGACCAGTGCGGAGGGGGCGCGGACCGCGAGCAGTGCGCTCTAACTCCATTAAAAGGAAGAAGGTGTTGCAGCGCGCGCAGGCGACGTTCTCTCCTGTGTTGGATGCGGCAGGTAACCGGCGGGATGGCAGCAAGCCCTCTGGGCCCAGAGCCACCCCGCCCCATAATAGCGGCAATAGTTCTCGCAATACTAAAAAAGAGTTCCTAAAAAACGAAGCCGATAGGGTTGATGCCTTGTACCGGCAACGGAGGGAGGGCGTGCTTCAGCTGCCCGGCATGTCGGCGCTTGCGCCGGCTGTCGTGGCGTGCATGTCGCGCGCCGAGAATAGGGGGGTGACCGGAGAAGGGACGAGTTGCCACAGCTTCCTCGCGAAATCCACTAGCATGGCCCATCCCGTCAGGGACAGCGAGACTTGCAGTGGGGAGGAGACCCGCGAGAGGCTTGAGCCCGCGGCAGCCGATGTTGGAGGACATGGCGACTCGCTCTGGACCCGGGAGCCTGATACGGCGAACGCCGAACACAGAAACCTCGTAACGAGGAATTTAGATAATACCGCCGAGATGGAGGTGGAGGATCCAACGGCGATCATGGCCCAGCCTCCGACTGGTAACAAACTGGCTTCGGCCGGGGAGGAGCCACAAGAGTGCGAGCGAGCCTTGCGCCCGAAAGATTCTGACGCTGAAATCAAAGCACCGGGGTATAATGTAGGAACACCGGGGGACGGCGGGCGGGGATCCAAACGTCAGCGGAGCTCCGATCAGATTTCGCCCACCTTTGCGTTTGCGGACAAGAAGGTGTGTCTGACGGGTGGAACCGCTGCGGTTGGGCCCTCGCCCGTCGCCGCTGCCGGAACAAGGCAAGAACATGCGAGGGAGGGCGGGCCCGGGCCCGCGCCGTCTTACGCTGAGGCTGTCAGGGGGCACCGTGTGGTGGTGCAGGACAGGCGAGGCGTGATGATGGACGAGCTGAGGGCCACCCTCCTTCGCAAAACAATAGATAGGGCGCAATATGAGCTTTTCAAAAGAAATCGTAGTCTACCAAAAGAAAAACGTAGGCTGCCAATTTTCGGACAACTGCCGCGGCTCACTCGTGGGTGTCTAAGGATGACCCCACGGGACGACTTCACACTGGCTTGGCTGAAATCGATAGTCGATGGCATGCCGAGCTTGTGGGAGGGGTCCGGGGGATTCCGAGTGATACCTGAGAGCGAGCTGCCCAAATATAATACGGCAGTAATCTACGTTCCGGACTTTGGTGAGGATAGAGAGGACCTTGAGCGGTGGCCTTTCATCCTCAGGGAATTCCTAGCCGAGCTAAACAAGGAAGTAGATGTTGAAAATTGGCCTATCTTTAAGCACTTAGTGCTACAGAGAGGTGAGATTTACAATCACATCCTAGTCATGGGAGTACCACCCCATGAAATCGAAAATTTAAAACGCGTTGATTACCGTCTGCATTATACGACAGGATCAGTCTACGTGAAGATTAAGGGCACTAAAACCGCAGGTACGGCGGAGGCGAAGGCAGAGGCGGCGGGGCGCGCCGTCACTGCAGCCAGCAGTGTGGGCGCGTCTGTGCTCGCTGAAGCTGGAGCAAACGCCGTACCTGTGGAAGACAAGGAGTGGACGAGGGAGGAAGTCGATCGACTCCTCGAAGTGGGCGGTGAGGGCGAGGGGGACATCTCGAGCGATATTATGAGCTTGACCATACTCTCGCCCTTATCGTTCATGGAGATGGAGAAGATCGACGATCAACCCGGTCACTCCCAGGACCAGTAGAGTCACGGTTTCTTCAAAACCTATGACATAAATCTCCGATAGTTTAAACAATTTTTAAAAATGGATAAACACAATAATAAGTTCTCTAAAAACGATTCAAATAATTCCCATGTGGCTAACAATAGTAATAGGCTAGGAACCATTAATAATACTATCTTAAACATAGTTCAAGCCAACATCCAACACAGTTCGACGGGAACGTCCAACCTGCGTAGGTGCCTGGATACCCAGGCCAACACAATAGCACTGGTCCAGGAACCGTACCTATATCGTGGCAAGGTGGGTGGTTTCAACAACATGAAAGGTAATGTGTTTGTCCCACCAAAGCAACATAAAATTCGCACTTTTATTTATGTGCCCAATATTTTCAAAGCTACTATGGTTACTCATCTTTGCACTGACGATCTCACAGTAGTTAGATTAGAAACGGGTCTATCTGGTAAACTAAACTCAGTAATATTAGCATCGGTGTACATGGACGGCACGACCGAGGCGCCGCCGCCAGAGTTGGAAGCTCTACTCCAGTACTGTACATCTAATAAATTTGAGTGTATCGTAGGCGGAGACGCAAATGCACATTGCACAGTCTGGGGCTGCCCAAGCACAGACGATAGAGGTAAAGATATTCTAGACTTTGCACTTAGACATAATCTTAACATTCTAAATCAGGGCGCAGAACCCACTTTTGTGACGTCGTGGGCCCAAACCATCATAGATGTGACTCTAGCCACCGAGAATATCGCCGTCACCATAGACGACTGGCGTGTGGCAATAGATGAATACTCCGGCTCAGACCACCGATGGATAAGGTTCAGCCTAAGGATTGGAGAACATAAACCACGGACATATAGAAACCCGAAGAAGACCGATAAAACAATTTTCTCGGACTACCTAGAAAATGCTCTACTCAGTGTCTCTAAAGTGGAAACAACAGAAGAACTAAACCCAAATGAAATAGAGAATTTGCTCAAATCAGTCGTAAATGGCCTCATAGATAGTTACAATAAAGCTTGTCCCCTCCTCACAGAAAGACAAACAAATGTACTAAAAAAAGATAGATGGTGGAATTTCGAACTCAGCAAACTGAGAAAGAAAGCAAGACACCACTTCAATAGAGCCATGAACACCAAACTGGCCGAAGACTGGCGTGACTACAGAATTGCAAGACACCGAATGAAGGTGAAAATCAAAAATAGCCGAAATAACGCATGGAAGAAATATAGTTCTTCCATCCAATCTCAAAGTGAAACGGCTAGACTCAGAAAACTGGTATCTAACAACAACAGCGCCAAGCTTGGAACCCTAAAAAAACCCGATGGTTCCTACACCACTTCGGTAGAAGAACAGTTTGACGTACTGTTGAAAACCCACTTCCCGGGGTGCAGAGACCAAAACGAGGGAGGTTGGGCAACTCAAGAAAAACACGAACCATGCAGAGATGATTGGAATTTCGCCTCCTGCATAGTAAGTGAAGAAGCCTTCACATGGGCAATAAGCACATTCGACCCCTATAAAGCGGCTGGTACGGATGGAATTTTTCCAGCACTCCTTCACTGGAGCGCAAATAAGATAAAAAGACACATTGTTACTATCTTTAGATCGTGTTTAGCCTGGAAGTACATACCAGAGTCTTGGCGCGAAGTGAAAGTAATATTCCTACCCAAACCAGGAAAATCGGACTATACAGATCCAAAGTCATTTAGGCCAATCAGTTTAAGTTCCTTCTTACTGAAGACTCTAGAGAGGCTCTGTGACAAATATATACGCAACGGACCGCTAACGGAAAACCCGGTTCACAAAAATCAACATGCCTATCAATCGGGCAAATCAACAGAAACCGCTCTTCATCAAGTGGTACACAAAATCGAATCAGCCATAGAGCATAAACAGTCATGCTTGGTCACGTTTATAGATATTGAAGGCGCTTTCGATAAAACGACGTTTCCCAGCATAGAAAATGGACTGAGGAAACATAACGTCGATGAAAGAATGAACAACTGGATTACAACCATGTTGTCAAATAGAGCAGCCAGTATCGAATCTTCGACAAATTCGCGCTGTATTGTAACAAAGGGTTGCCCACAAGGAGGAGTGCTATCCCCGCTACTCTGGGTAGTAGTGGCAAATGAACTTCTCGAGCTGCTCAATAAAAATGGTATCACAACCGTAGGTTATGCTGATGATCTAGCAATTATGACATCTGGACTGTTTGAAACAACCCTCTGTGAAAACATGCAAAACGCACTGCGAATCGTTGAAAAATGGTGCGAACGACATAGACTATCAGTGAATCCGCAAAAGACAGAAATGGTGCTTTTCACGAGAAAGACAAAAATACCAAAAACCTTGAAACTTCCAGAACTATTTGGCACCGAGCTTACCCTTAGTAAGGAAGTCAAGTACCTAGGTATATGGTTGGATAGTAAGCTTCTGTGGGGCAGACACCTTGATCACATCACAACCAAAGCAACAAATATTCTATGGCAGTGCACAAGGGCCGTGGGAAAAGACTGGGGACTAAAACCCAAACTATGTCATTGGCTATACACTGTGATGGTAAGGCCAGTGCTCACTTATGGATGTGTAGTCTGGTGGCCTAGAACTAATCTAGTAACCACTACTACAAAACTGCAAAAGCTTCAAAGACTGGCGTGTTCCTTGATCTCAGGATGTAACAGATCGACACCATCTGCCGCTTTGGAAACAATCCTAGGACTAGCACCGCTGCACCTGCACATACAGCAGGAAGCTATGGCGTCTGCTCTAAGAATTAAATCGTTAAACCAATGGAAAGGCGTAGGATCTAACACAAACCACAGCAAAATTCTAGACAAGGCCACGAGAATCGTCCCTGATGCTCTTCGTGGTACTGACAAAATTTGCACCAGATACTTGGACGGCAAGAAATATACTCTACTGACAGAGGAAAAAGCGACAAGCGCAGCGAACCCAGTAAAGGAATTCAATATCTACTGCGATGGCGCAAAAAATACGAACGGTGTAGGATGCGGTTTCTTCTCACCAGAGCTAAAAATTGCGGAATCCAGGTCTTTACCGAAAACCACAACAGTTTTCCAGGCTGAAGCCATGGGCCTCCTACTGGCGGCAAAAACTGTGATGGAATCAATCAACAGTCAATCAGATAATATAAATTCATCACATATAAAATTCACTACTGACAGTGCGGCCATAATCTATGCACTCAGGAGACCTACAACAAAGTCCAAAGTGACAGTTGAATGTCACATGATACTACAGGATCTTTCGGAGAAATGTACCGTCACCGTGGCGTGGACTAAAAGCCACGGCTCATGTCAGGGACACAACAAAGCGGACTCTCTGGCTAAGGAGGGAATCAAAAATAATCAAGTACGAGCTGATGTAGCCGAATTGTGTAAACCGACAGCGATGGAGACCCGGAATCTTCTACGGGCCCACACTTCTAAGGAACACCAAAAATTATGGGACAATAGGACAGATTGTAAACATGGTAAAGCATTCTTCCCGGTAATTAAAAATAAAGTAACTAACAACCTACTCAAACTTACGAGAACAGACCTACGCTTGATGGTCGCTATCATTACCGGCCACTGCGACCTAAATTATCACCAGCACAAAATTGGTAATACAGATAGCCCCCTGTGTCGGGGATGCATGAAGACAGACGAGACTGTGGAACATGTGCTGTTACACTGTGAATCTACAAGCCAAACAAGAGAGAAAACCGGACTAGCAAGGGAATCTCAACAAAACACGACGCTATACTCGGACGCCTCCTGTATTAATAGAAGTACCACAACATCTGACGCAATGACAGTGGAACAGGTATGCCAGCGACCCAAGACCGTGCTCCGCTATTTTAAGGAGCTTGGATGGCTTGGGTAGGCTGGTAGGGGGAAATGCACAATATGCCTCTTGCAGGTTGTCAGTGCAGGTCTGATCGCCCCCATCATAGAATAAGAATAAGAATAAGAACCACACGAGTCAGCAATACTCTAGCCTGAGTCGGAGTATGCTTAGTCTGGAATAACTGGCTTTCAAGAAGGCTGCTGGAACTCACTGTTAGGTGCGTGGCGACTGATTTTTTAACTTTAATGGTTGCTAACCAGGTAGACTAGAAAATGCTCTACCACTATACAGCCTTGGCCAGCGTGGTGGGTTATAGCCTTTATATGACGGAACGTAAAGTAAGTTACTTTAATTGTCAGTGAAGAGACACCGATACAGAGTTGAGGTTCCAAACTTTCGTACAAAACGCTTTGCGTCGACCTTTATTGTGAGGACTGCGAAGCTTTGGAACTCTCTACCTGAGTCTCTGTTTCCTGAGAGGTATCATCCGGGGGGCTTCAAAAGTAGAGTTAATAGGTATCTAATATAGATGAAGTTATTAACGTCAATTAAAATATTATGACACATATTAAAAACTAATACTAATCAAATAACTCGCCCCCGCTCTTCCCTGGTGTAAAGGTGCTAATCACGCTCGCTGCAAAAAAAATATATAATTTATAAGGGAGACACTGCTTTCTTCTTAAAACATAACACGATGTGATTCATCTAAAAACAGAGTTTGTTCGTGATAAACAAATAAATTTAACAAAATGTATGGTGGAATACTAACCTAAAAACAGAGAATCGACAATCAAATGTTCATGCTTTAGTATTATTAGTTTATAACAATTAACTTGAATCGCCTGTTCCACATTCACATACAAATCTGAGTCTCAATAAACTATTGTAATTAAATGATTTAATTGCACTTGTTTTAACATTAGTTTTAATTCACTTTCCGTTATTAGCCATATATGAACTAGTGGCTCCCCCATAAGCCGCAACTGTCAGAAATACTAGAATGTCACTGTTAAGTGTCAGCACAAAGCTTTTTTTTTTTAAACTACGAAAACTGTGCCGTCCGATCGTATTTTGTTCCGTACCGTATGTAGCAGCCATTCCAGGTACGATCTTCCGAGCAATCTGCATTAGAAGGGTGCGCCGCTCCGCTCTGAATCATTAATACTCATTATATATTGAACAGCTTGCCGGTATTTTATTTAACTCATCTATTTTTAACTTCAGACGTTAAAAAGAAGGGTTTTCTTATAAGTTTGACATGTCTTGTGTGTGTGTGTGTGTGTGTGTGTGTGTGTGTCTGTGGCATCATTGCTCTCGAACAGGGGGTTTAGATTTAGTTTTTAAGGTTCCGTACCTAAAAGGTAAAAACCCTATTACTAAGACTCCGCTGTCTGTCTATCTCCAAGCTGTATCTCAGAAACCGTTATAGCTAGAAAGCTGAAACCCTCACAAAAGTATTTCCTAATACTTTGTGTATTTCCCGTGCCGCTATAACAACAAATAGTAAAAATAAAAAATATTAAGGGGAGTCGCCATAAAATAAACGTGTTTTTTTCGTATTTTTTTTATAATTATATCGGTCAAGCCGTTTCGGAGGAGTACGGTAACTAACACTGTGACATGGAAATTTTATATATAAGATTTATGTATGTACATAAATGTAGTATACCAGCTGTGTTAGCAACCATAATACAAACTAGAAATGGTTTAGTATGTGAAAGTGTGTGAAATGTGTCAGAAAAAAATGTTTTACACTCGGAAAAGTATTTCAAATTGCGATAAAACTGAGAATTTCAAATTTCATTCATGTCGTCGCTCAGCTGTTTACATATGACACTGACTTAAAAAAATATGGAGAAATGTTTAGTAACATCATTTACCATTTCCGACCCCCCCTCTCCCCACCACTTAGCTTTGATGTCCCCTCCGAGAGGGATGTTTACCTAAAGAGGGTGTTTATGGTTGTCGCCGGGGGTAATGTCTGTCGGTAGCTTTATAATGTCATATACTAGAAGTAGAAGAAGAAAACTAGAATAGAATCGAACTAGACTCCTTTTGTAAAAACTGGACTCAAAAAGCTCAAATCCGGGATGAGTGGAAAGAGGATAGAGAGGCCTTTGCCCAGCAGTGAAATGGAACCGGCTAAATAATAATAATAATAATACTAGGAGTTATAGCGCCTGTCGCTCAGCTCACTAACGTGATCAGACGCGATCGCCTAAAGACTATCTTAAAATTTGGCATTATTGGCGTATGCTTAATTAAATTGTAGGTCCCGGCTGTTAAACCATGTCAGAGGCGTCCAGACGGCTTGAAAACTCTCGACAACATAGCTTGGCCACTTAACTCATACGAAGAATAAGAAAAAAAAGAGAAAATAATAAAAGGAGAAAGTAATAATAATAAATATTTAACTAAATTATTTTAATAACCTACTATCTACATACTTGCATAAGTTGAATTTTGCCAGTACAATTATGTATATATTGTAAATATTTAACACTATTTACAATTGATAAAATATTAACTGATTATATGATTTTTATGGTTAAAACTAACTAAGAAACCTCTTTAACAAAGCAAGCGAGTCAAATACTGAAACTCCATCGATTTCCTCTAATCATAGTTATTTCCTCATTTCCATGGAAAATACCATCACACCCATTCCCCCACATAGACCTATAAAATCGATTTCAATCTCTTAATGAAGTAAACACAACACCCTCTTCGAAACACCCTGTATAAATATAACTTCATTTTACACCTTGTATAAGTAAGTAAATAACATTTCATTAAATTACAAACCTTATCTTTTAGACATTAAAGTTCATAATTATATTTCGTTTATTCAGAAGACGATTAAAAATGTTATCGTTGATTTAAGACTGTGTTTTAATGAGGTTAAGGTTGATAATCGAATAAAGGCCCTCCCCTTCCATTTAATTTAAGAAAAATAATGGCCGCGCTAATTAATTGTGTTTTATTTTCAGTCTAAAAGTAATATATCTACGGTGCATATTTGTTTGTTTTGAGTATGGACGCAGATCAGAGAAGGGCAGAATAATAACTTTGATAGGTTGTGTATTTAAAGTAAAAATTAATATCTATACTTAATCTTCTAGAATAGGTTTGATAGTTGAGTCAAAAAAACTATATAAAGATAAGGGAATCATATTTTCTAATCAAAAACCAATTAAAAAACTATTTAGTATTGATTTTTAATAACAAATTTAGTACAAATAAATACTCTATTTCATACCAAAAATCTCTTAGATATGATGCCATGACTAAAAATATACCACACGAAATATGCGAAATGTTTTCGCTTTGAGTTTTAATTAAAAGTACTTAAATTAAAGAGGACTCATCATCCCTGTAAATAATTCTCATTCCTTTTTACTGTTTTACAAATTACTAGAATGTATCATAACGTTCGGTGTCGTTTTGTGAAAATAAACCATTTTAAATAAATAATTAAAATTTAAGTACCTGAAAAAATAAATACTTAGGTGGCAAAAGTTAATCACAAACGTCTTATAAGTATATTTGGATGAACATATATTTACTTTAGTAAGATGGTGATGGTGGTTTGGTAAGATGTCCTGGCAACGCATGGATGAGGCCTACAGCCATATTTGGGTACCCCAAGACGCTTTATAGTTGTTATAATTTTACATCTTGCATTAACAGATAAGAAACTTGTATCCCGGACAAGCGTGGGTAAGACTGCGGGGTGCAGCTAGTTTTTACCATAATCTCTTGTTAAAAAAGTTGAGCTTCTGCCTTCCTAATCTTCCCAGCACTGAGCCTGAGAGAATTCGGTAATTAGGAACAAGTGCTAACAGGCTCGATATAAAATAAAAACAACTATAAAACTACTTTATGAGCCCTTGTTAACTTATTTATATGAGCGATGACCATGTGTGGACTTTCCCATTAAGTATTTTGGTCAAGAGCTTGTCAGCACACGCGTGTAAGAGTCCCGTAAGAGAATTTTATCATATACTAGCTGACCCGGCAAACGTTGTTTTGCCTCACTTAGGGGTATGAAAAATAGATAGTGTAGCTTATATGACACGTTCGTAGATTTACCATAGCAGCGCCATCTATTGATTACTTACTCAACCCAGTCGAAAGGTATCGACATCTGTTAGAATCATTTGGGGTTAACAGATAATTGTGACTGTCAAATAATAACAGAAAATAATTAGCAATAAATTAAAATTGCGACTATAATTTGAGATTTAAACTATCCTATCTCTCAAGTTGGATCGAACTGCACATGGTGTGCGAATTGTATTATAATCGGTTAAGTGGTTTAGGAGTCCATTGAGGACAAACATTGTGACACGAGATTTATATACTATATTAGAAGATAAGATAGGTATATTCTAGGTAAGCGTGCCACACCGTAGACTGCTTGGCAAGCATTTTAATATATTATGAAGAAGTGCGAGTACATATGTACCTATACACCAGTGGTCACCACATTTTATGTGATAACAGATACTTAAGTTAAAATAATTTAACTTTAATTAAAATACAAAATAAACGATAGAAACATGGTTTCTAAGTCGATTTAACTCCCTTAAGCGTCGAAATTACCCAGTATTGATTATTTCTCATAAAATTTGTTCAAATTTTAGTTTGTTTCTCATAAAATGGCACCTCTTTGTATTTTCACTTCCACTCCCATTAACGACAACTTAAGCATTTAAAGTCGTCAAAACTAGTAAAAACTGCGCCGCTTTTCTTTTACCCTAGCCATAAATACATATTTTCTTTTCCTAATACATGCATATATTTATTCAGTTCTTTAAACGACAACTCTTTATAACGCCAAAAGATGAAAAACTACCTATCCCTTAATTGTCGTTATACGGAGTTTACACTTGATGTAATAAGGCTAACTTATCTCCAACTTATTAGAATAACTTCACCCATAAAGTGTGTAATCACATTTAAAGCTAAGATAATATAATAAGTTGTAAGTTAAGCAACGCTATCTTACTTAGTAATAACTTTGGACTAGAATCTGCTTTAAATCCGCTCTACCATTAAGTAATCTTTAAGGGCTATTGAATAACTTAGACCTAACTTAGATTAAACTTAACTGGTTTAATATTATGTTGGAGCTGTTACTTAAATCTGACGCTTATTACATTGATTTAAGGCGTATTTTCCATATTAAATTGCCTAATCTTAATGATACTAGTTTCTTTTCCCGACTTTACTCGGAATTTTATCTGTGTGACCTAAGTACCTAAATCCTGATATCAAGTGATTTTACTTCCCTTCTAATATGTCTTTTCTGCATTATTACTGATAACCCGGACCTACAAAATAACACGCCTTACGAAACGCGCAAGCGCCCAATTTTAAATTGCCGATAAAGATACATTTATTGTGTTACTATTCTCATTTTTAAGTTGACGTTAAATTATAATATTGACATATTGTTTTGTATCAAAATAGCAAACCCAGTGAATTCCGTTTCGCCACAAATTTGAAATGTTCTCTGAATGTTGTTAGTTACTGCCCTCACGGAGCGCGAGACCTTTCCAACGAATGCTGTACCGTGGAAACCGGTTCGTGCGTTCTGCAGTTATAGCGGCACGAAGGAAAACCCCACTTATTTTTATACATATTATAGATTTTTAATTATTTGACATTGCATGTAGTGATTTTGTTTTGGACACAGCGATTATTCGCCAAATACAGAATAACATAACAATCATAATTCAAAACTATAATGTACCGATATTTATGCAAATAAATTCCTCTGCTTCGTTTGGGCTAAGTGGCTAAGCTCTGGTGTCGAGAGTTTTCAATCTGCCCTACCTACCTACAATTTAATATTCACTTTACTTTTTGTTTCACCAATTTAATAGACAAACACACAATCTTATTTCAGTAACTATATGTGTAGTTTAAATCTGCTTATATTGATTCTTAGAATGTTGTACTAAGTTGTTTTAAGCAAGTAGCCGATTTCATACAAAAATGTGCCGTAAGTTTTAATATTTAAGGTTTAAAATCAATCGAAGAAGGGTTGAGAGTGAATTAAGTAACAAAATAATTATTCGTACGCAATAAGGACGATAAAGAAATCAAATGAGTGTGGTGCAAGCGACAAACATAAGCTATTTTAACCCTTAATATAAAAATAACGGAATTGCATGTGTCTCTGTTTCATCGTAGCTCCGCAACAAATGGTCCTATTTAGTTTTTTTTTGTTCTGTTTTTTTTTTGACACATTCACACACGGCTGGTTAACCCCACACTGAACTATTTCTAGCTCGTATTATGGTTGCTAACACAACTGATATACTACATATACATACATACATATGATATATAAATACATATTTAACACCCAGACCCACAGCCAACAAATTTAGTTAAGCACAAAGATGTTGACCGGGCCGGGAATCGAACCCGGAACCTTCTGATTAGCAGTCCGGCATGGTAACCTTTACGCCAACGAGGTCGTCAAATTTTATTCAATCTGCAATCAGTTATAAGAAGATTTGGTCTGAGTGAGTGTCATTGTAAAGTTTGCACCCCATTGGATACATCTCCTTATTCATGCCAAAGGAGCTCATAGATTACTCGGTGGCTACCAATTGTCTCTTAAGTCTTGATTGATATGTTGGCGTTTGCAGTTTTAGAGCAAGTGGATTTGGATGTATAGCTAGGCAAGACTTGTATCTGTACATATGCGTCCTGATATCTAGGCTAACTGTTGCTACTTTGAGGTGTTCGTGTATTTTTCTTTTTAAACACGCTTCAAAACACGATTACGTAAAATTAACTCGATAATTTTATTAATTGATAAGAGTGTTCCTTTAATTTTCAAAATGTCGCACGGCTGTACTCGATACAAGCACCTTTATGTCAAAACTTTAAACCATTATTAAGTGTAACATATTAATATTATAGGATATATTTCAAGTCGCTACCGCTTGTGAGCCTCGCCGCGGGGTCGTTAGCGTGTCCCCCGCCATTACTGGCTATCAACGCCGGGAGCTTATAACTTAGACTCCCCGTTTGACCTATTTACCAAGTGCATACTTACACCGAATCAAAGTCAATATTTTTTTACAGCTAGTCATATGACAAGTAGGTCGAGTTAGTGACACTGCCTGAATGTGGAGCATGCACAGTCTGGAATAATTGGCCCTCAAGATTAACGGAATACGTCATAAGGCGCTGGGCGACAGATTTTACAGCTTGAGGGTGAACACAGTCATGTCCATGTAGATTTAAGGTAATAGATTACATCTATCTAGTAATAGATTTAAGGCTTTACCTTGGATTTATAGGATACTAGTACTAAATTATAAATTGAAGAAACCTACGACACATCATAAAAACGTTTAATTTCTGAGTCAACTGAAATTGCAGTATATTTTAAGACGCTAAGGGAGCTACTTATACTCTATATGTAATATAAAGTCGTCGTCGTTGTTATTTTTTCTAAGAGAGCAAAATTGCGTTTTTTAATCCTATTAAGTTCTGAGTAAATAATTATTTGAATTGAAATGAAGTTTTATAAAATTTTATTTCGTTTCAAGATATCTTTCGACTTCGTAGACACGATTAAGGTATATGTATAATTCTTTCGACAGATGATACATTAAATTAAGTTTAATCGTGTGAACGTCAGAATCGTCACCATTGTCTAGAATTGTTAGAGCTTATGAATTCAATATTGTTGATTATGGTGGTTTTATATGAATTAAATGCCTACTTCCGCGCGTCAAGCATTTCGCTCAAATACATATGTATAGCGCGGTTGAGCACGATACATGATGTAATATATAAAATTTCCATGTCACAATGTTAGTTACCGTACTCCTCCGAAACGGCTTGACCGATTTTTACCAAATTTTATATGCGTATTCAGTAGGTCTGAGAATCGGCTACTATCTATTTTCCATACCTTGTTAAGGCAAAACAATGTTTCTCGGGTCAGCTAGTAATAAATAAATATTAGGACACATTTCACACACGGCTGGTTAGCCCCACACAGAACCATTTCTAGTTCGTATTATGGTTGCTAACACAACTGATATATTAAAGCCCCTATACAGCTGCTATCCTTTTAATTTAATTTATTATATTATTATTGAATGAAATACTGACGAGTCCATATTGATGATAGCTATGATTATGTTTATACAATGTTATAATTATATATCAATATTATAATAAAGAAATTCTATTCTACTACTTATATACATACATACATATTTTATATAGATATATACAATAGCTCCTTAATTAAATAATTTCTAAACAGAGTAATGTTGAGAGGTCCCGAGCACCTAAACCCAGGTTAATTCACTCGGACAGATGTTGAAAATCTTATTAAGCTTTCTCGGAATTTTCTTGTAAAAATCTCAAGACCGAGTTTTGAAGAAATGGTAAATTGAGATATTTTTCTCTAAATGAGATTCAACCTTACGTTTTAAGGAAAAATTCTCGGATTCAGTATTTTTAATTTAACAAGTAAACAATTAAATTTGAAAAACCTACGTCAGTTAAATAACTATTTAACCAATTGAGATTAGGATATGATTCGATGAATGTTGCAAAATCTTGAATTAACAGATTTTGTGTTATAAATCTGCACCACCCTCAAAATGAGAATCTATACTAATACTAGCTGACCCGTCAAACGTTGTTTTGCCTTAATAAAAAAAATGGTTGCCTGTAAAGTCGGTTTTACGGGCGAAGATTTTACGTGACAACGTCTGCCGCGCGCGCAGCGCGCGGCAGACCGATCATAGTTGAGTGGGAGAGAGACGCAAGGCATTCGGCGGGCCTCTCTCTCGTTCGGTGACTCATCGTAACGTTACCGGCAACGTAAAAAACGTACGTGCCCAGCCGCAACCTAATTTAAGACGTTGTCACGTCAAAAAAAAAATTAAATATACAGTAGCCGATTCTCAGACCTACTGAATACGCATATAAAAAATGAAAAAATTCGTCAAGCCGTTTCGGAGGAGTACGGTAACAAACACTGTGACACGGAAATTTTATATATAAGATTATAAAGCGGAAGAGTTTGTTTGTCTGAACGCGCTAATCTCAGGAACTACTAGTGCGAATTGAAAAAAATATTTTTGTGTTGGATAGACCATTTATCGAGGAAGGCTTTAGGCTATATAACATCACGCTACAACTAATAGAAGCGAAGAAATAAAGGAAAATGTGGAAAAAACGGGGGAAATTATTCATCTTTGAGGGCTTGCATTGCGTGCGCTGCGAAAACAGTTCAAGATATCTATTAAATATGTACGAAAGAATTATTCCTCTTTAAATGATCAACACACGCGGGTGGAGCTGCGGGCAACAACTAGTAATATATAAAATTACTAGCTGACCCGGCAAACGTTTTTTTACCTTAATAAAAAAATAAAATCTAAATATATAGTAGCCGATTCTCAGACCTTCTGAATACGCATATAAAATTTGGAAAAAATCGGTCAAGCCGTTTCGGAGGAGTACGGTAACAAACACTGTGACACGGAAATTTTATATATAAGACTAGCTGACCCGGCAAACGTTGTTTTGCCTTATTAATTATTTTTATTCTAGTTTCTAGATAAATTCTAGTATAATTAAAATGTTACTTACTATTATAAGTGTGTATGGTATATGCGTGAAATGAGTATGGAGCGCTATGAACAAACGTTAAGGGAATATGAAAATAACAAACGCCAAAAAATTTTATGTTCAAGTTTTTAAAGTTTATTACCTAAAATTACATATCACGTATTAATTACGACAGGAACAATAACAAACAACATCAATCTTTTAATGCTATAGCGTGAACCTTATCCATAGCACCAATTACCACTTTCAAATGAGCATTATATTCAATATTGAGCTCAAACTGGAATGCTAGACGCAATAAAATTATTTTAAAAACAAATAACTCACTCCAAAACCATATCTATTTAATAGTGTTTATTTTATCAAAGATTAATTTGTTCTTCTTAGATGGCACCGACGCCAAGAATACAGATAAATAAAAAATTAAAATAGCATTTTTATAAGTAAATCAAATAAAGTCTTCGATTGTACTTATGTGTAGGCATAAAATTATTTTTCACTTTTTAGATACAGTTAGTATTAATAAATGTTGGTATGATTTTGAAGTCTGTTATTTGTATAATACAATTTCATATAAAATTTTTGAGGTTAGTAATGATATTTTTCCAAAGTATTAGGTATTCACAATTTTTTAGCGATTCCGTTCGAGCCGTTACCAAACAAATTACATAATATTTTTAGTATCATGAGCTATGGCCAAAAACGTCCTAGGACCAATAGCGAGCAAAGCGAGCTGGATGCGAGCGCAGCAAGCTATGCGCGAGCGAAGCGAGCGCGAAAATTTTTAGCATATTTTTTGGAGCCGTTTGAGCATAAAGAGTCCAAAGCAGAACAAATTACATAATATTTGTAGTGTCGTAAGCTATGACCCAAAACGCCCTAGGACCAATCGCGAGCGAAGCGAGCCAGATGCGAGCGCAGCGAGCTATGCGCGAGCGAAGCGAGCGCGAAAATTTTTAGCATATTTTTTCGAGCCGTTTGAACATAAAGAGTCCAAAGCAGAACAAATTACATAATATTTGTAGTGACGTATGCTATCACCCAAAACGTTCTAGGACCAACCGCGAGCGAAGCGATTTATGCGCGAGTGAAGCGAGCGCGAAAATTTTTAGCATATTTTTTGGAGCCGTTTGAGCATAAAGAGTCCAAAGCAGAACAAATTACATAATATTTGTAGTGTCGTAAGCTATGACCCAAAACGTCCCAGGACCAATAGCGAGCGAAGCGAGCCAGATGCGAGCGAAGCGAGCCATGCGCGAGCGAAGCGAGCTATGCGCTAGCGAAGCGAGCTTTGCGCGAGCGAAGTGTCATCATCATATTTGTTGAAAATTTTTTGCTCATACGTTCGGGGTCTAGTTGATTAGTACATCAAATTATATAGCTTCTTCTACGTAAGAACTAAGTGATCAAGTTATGGTGTCGAGAGTTTTTCAAGCCCCTGCTTTAGTTTAACGACTGTTTGTACTAAGAGGACCTACAATTTAACGTATAATCCGATCCACAGTAACGCACAGATAAAAATACATTTTTTTATAACAGTCATGTGCAGAAGAGGTTACGCAATAAAGCGACTTACACGCGGGTGGAGCCGCGGGCGACAGCTAGTAGTTAATAAAAGAGTAACATTGAGATATTAAAATTATAATTGTAAACAATACTACTACATACGATACATAAACAATAACGAAGGTCGAAATTTGTGTAAACAATGAGAGAAGTCTTTGAAGAAGAATTTTGTGAGTGAAACAGGAGACCGACTTCAGTCTATGGCATATTGTGGCATTTCACTCACCAGTAAAGTAAAGCCGCGGCAAATTTTAAGTATTTAAGATTGGTATACTAAGCATATGTATATCAGGTTAAATTTAGTTAGTTATTCTCTTCAAAAAAAAAATAGATTTTTACTCGAAGTACAGTTAAAGACACTATATTTGATCAGTTATCAAGCGAGATGAAAAATGAATAAAATACTCAAATGGCCAAAAAATAGGGGTTGATGATAAAAAAGTAAAAAATTCGGGTTGTATGTATTTTTTGATGCCACTTTATACAAAAATAAAATAAAAAAAATCGTCGAAGTCGTATTTAAGGGTGATCAACCCTTATCACTTAGGGGTATAAAAAATAAATAGTAGCCGATTCTCATACCTACTGAATACGCATATGAAATTTGGTAAAGATCAGTCAATCCGTTTCGGAGGAGTACGGTAACAAACACTGTGACACGGAAATTTACTAAACTGGCCATAAAAAAATAGGGGTTGATGTTAAAAAATTAAAAATTTAGGGTTGTATGTATTTTTTAATGCCACTTTATATAAAATTTAAATAAAAAAAATTCGTCGAAAAAATAAAAAAATATATTTAAGGGTGAACAACCCTTATCACTTAGGGGTAAAAACGTTCCACGTTGGCCGATTCTCATACCTACTAAATACGCATATGAAATTTGGTAATGATCAGTCAAGCCGTTTCGGAGGAGTTCGGTAACAAACACTGTGACACGGAAATTTTATATATAAGATTTTCCTTCTGAATATCATATAGCAATATAAAAGTCTACGCCGTAGCCGCGAACCGTAGACGCTCTACGAGATGCTACGTGCGGTTATCTAGTACCACTTTGTAATATCGCTAACGTAGCATACGAGAGCGTTTTTTTTTTAGCTTCGCACGGTCGTTACATTCAGCCTCGCAAAGAAACGTCTTGCAAGTTTCATAACTATCTACTTTTTGTAGCTGACTTTAAAATAAGGCTCAGGACAGTCTGTGGCGTTTTTGTATGGATTTTTTTTGTGATAGAATTTAACTAAGAATCATATTTGACTATATTAGTACTAGGATAGTTGTTCGCGTTGATATTGTTTAGATCTTTTTTAAATAGTAAATTAAATTTAAGTCAGTGGCCGCGGGTAAGGTGCCTAAAATGATGGCGGCATTACCTCGCTGGATCGTCAAGCTTACGTTGGCGAGGTAAGCACCAGCTCTTTTTTTATGTATACAAATCCATTTTAAACGATGAATATGATTTCTCTCTTCAATTAAACTTTGCTATCCAATGCGGCAAGCAGTTTGGGCACGTTTGCTCAAACTGCTTGTTGTTGAGCAAACGTGCCCAAACTGCTTGTTGTTTTGTTTGTTTTTTGTATGTATAATTGTCTTGCGCTTGACCACAACACACCTGATTTTTAGTGATATTGCGCGCTTGCCTAAAAGAAACCGTTTCACTCTCGGCTTGAAGACAGAACGGGATTCCGGTAAGAAGTTCTACAGTTTTTTAAAGGTTTAGTTTTGGCTAAATTTTATAGTAGTCATGTGTTTATTTTTAATATAATTGGAAGGCGTTGAAAACCAGATGGAAGAAGTGCATAGAATTAAGCGGAGATTACGTGGAATAGTAAAATTACTTTTGCTTTTATATTTTATATTGTTTTTTTGCTGAGGCCGCGAACTTTTCAATCCACCTCGTGAATAAAATATCAACTTTTAATTATAACTATTTGTATTATTGTGTAGTTTTTTTTAATGTAATTTTTAAATTTAGTGTACTTAATTACCAATTTAATTTAGTTTTATCATGAGTATAATAACATTGTTGCTAATAAAGATATTTTGAATAGTAAAGGAATTGAAGCAGAAAAAAATCATTGGATTTTTTTGCAAATACTCTAATGATATAATGGCTTATTGATATAGCTCTTATTAAAAGTCCATCTTAATTTTTAATTACTTTATATTTCACGTTCAATTAGACCATTATTTAGGGTGACCACCGTTTGAATGCTTTTAATAAAATAAATGACTAGTCAAATTATTCTATCAGCATTATGATCGTCGTGTCAGAGTGACGGCTCATTATGTCATTATATAATTATGTGACGAATCCTCGTGACGCGGCGAATTTAATGGTAATTAATGTTGTGGGGCTACCATGGGGCTTTACCATCATGGGGTTAGTACTACTTCTTGGATGAGATATATTAAAGTTTATTTATTGTCTTAAAGTCAATGTCAAGTCGTTCGTATCATACATATGTTTAAACTTATTTTTGGCTTGTATTTTGAATTGATTGTATAGTTTTGTATTGGTATTGTATTTATTGTAGGTATAGTATTGAGTTAGTATTTAGTCTAGTTTATAAGTATAATCATTCTGTTTGTAAAATTGAGGCAGTACTGGCTTCTGTAACACAGTGCATACTAGCACAGAAGCCAGGGCTACTTTTCAAAATGTTACTGTAAATTTGTTTGCTTCAATAAATATATGTTTATTTGTTTTGTTTTGTTTGAAGTCAAAGTATGTATTAGATACAAGCTGCGCCCCGCAGTCTTACCCGTGTCAATCCGGGATAAAAAGTAGCCCGTCTTAATCCAGGGCCTAAGCTAACTTCACGGCAAATTTCATCAAATTCAGTTCAACCGTTTGAGCGTGAAGAAGTAACAAACATACACACTTACACATAAACTTTTGCATTTATAATATTAGTAGGATTGAGTAATGGTTTTCAATTTAACATAAATAATCTAAACGTAAATCAGAACTAAAAAAAAACTCGAGAGTGGTTAAGGGACACCCGGATGGAACGAAGTTCTTTTCGATTAATTAGTGAAGGATTTTTTAAAAGTTTTACTTTATAATATTTTTTTATTATAAACAAATATAATGTAATATAAATTTAATCAGTAGGCTCAATCGCAACTCCACCTGAAACGAATGGCGCTGTTGTCAATTAGTGAATACTTTCATTGATAGCCGTATTTGCCTTCCGAACAAATTTTGGAGATGCGACGTTGCCATACCGTGCGCAAAAAGTGTCGTGAAAACTTTTCGTAAGATTTTTAGGCCCTTTCCATAACGCGCGATATGGAACTTCGTTTCAATAAAAATGATAACTAATATTGTTAAATACATAATACTCTTATAAATGTTGTAAATAGCCCAAGAACGTACACTACAAAAGTATACGTAGCATTTGTTGTAAAAAATTACCAAATATTTTTGTGTGTGACATTAACGTAAACACCGTAGTTTAAGTCGATGTTAATACCACGATGGATATGAAATATAATGATAACCCGTGGTAGCCCCCGCGTCACTCACAATAAACTGACTTGATACATATTTATGGAAGTCATCTTGTACTTAATAATAAAGTTTTACATTTACTGTTACTTTCATTCAAACAATATGGTTTATTACTAATTTATGTATGTACAAATGTATTTATGCAAATTTATCTAAATGTATGTATGATGCTTGCAATAAAAAGCGAGTGTGGCTCGGTGGAAATAACGTCTACTTTTCAAACAGACGGCCCCTGTTTCGATCCTAGCCCTACATCAATGACTTGTTTTTCAAGTTATGCGTGGATTTGCACTCGCTTACTTTAGTTTTAGCGAAATAGATTCACGGTGTTGCAACATTAGTTCTATTGCTTGTGATAGCTAATCGCAATCCTATACATATGTGATGTAGTAATAAGTATGATTAATATTATATATTAATATTAATATCATATACTATTATTGCAATGATATTATATTACTAGAATATAATTGAAAATTGACATTGATACATATGATTTGACTTGTAACTTTGGTGTTATCAATTAATGATTTGTATTTGTATTTTGTATGTACTTCAGTTTTGTTCAGAGTCTGTCTCTGTGGGGCTTGTCCATGCCTCGACCATGATCTTTTTCGTACATAACGCTTACGGTACAAATAAAACGAAATGCATGATAATTCATAATTTAATTTAATTTTATCTATTGATAAAAATTTAATTAAATGACGTGTAACTTTTGATGTTACCAACAAATAGATTGTATTTGTACAATAGCCACCCATTTTTCATCACCCGTTATCAACGGTCTGAGATACCGTGCGTCGGATGACACGTTTACTGTAGGTCCTGGCTATGAGTCTTTTTACAATCAGTCGTTAAACCAAGTCGGCGCGCTAAGTTAGCGCCTTAAATGGTTAACCGGTAGTCACACGCAGCCCAGTGTAATGTTATGATAGTAGACAATGGTCGGTTGACTGTCGGGTTACTATTCACTTAGAGCAGGTGTCAGGTGTTACTATTACATCATATTTTTTTAATTATAATAATAATATTAGGACACATTCACACACGGCTGGTTAGCCCCATACTGAACCATTTTTATCTCGTATTATGGTTGCTAACACAGCTGATATACTACATATACATACATATTATATATAAATATATATTTAACACCCAGACCCACAGCCAACTAATTTTGTTAAGCACAAAGATGTTGACCGGGCCGGGAATCGCACCCAGATCCTTCTGATTAGCAGACCGGCATGATAACCTTTACGCCAACGAGGTCGTCAAATAAAAAAAAAAACGAATATTCAAATATAATCGGTCGTCAAATATTTATCTTTTAATTTACATTATACATATATCATAATGTATATTCTTTGTACAATATATTACATGAATATACATAAAACATGTTGCGCTCAAATACCACGGTATAAAAGAGAGCATCATCAAAGGACACAAAATAAGTATGTATCTAATCTAATCTTCTTTCTAATATATAAAATTTCCATGTCACAATGTTAGTTACCGTACTCCTCCGAAACGGCTTGACCGATTTTTTCCATTTTTATATGCGTATTCAGTAAGTCTGAGAATCGGCTACTATATATTTTCCATACTCCTAAGTGATAAGCATTTTTGATCCTTCAAATTTATTTTTAATTTTTCGACGATATTTTTTGTATTTTTTTTATAATATGGTATAAAATACAAACAATCCTAAAATTTTGCTTATCACCAACCCCCATTATAGTGTTTTAACTGTACTTAAGGCAAAATAACGTTTGACGGGTCAGCTAGTTAAATAATAAATATTAGGACACATTTCATACACGGCTGGTTAGCCCCACACTGAACCATGTCTAGTTTGTATTATGGTTGCTTACACAACTGATATACTACATATACATTTACACATATTTTATATAGATACTTACTATAAGTATATTCCGAAGAACTTTCGATTTTGGGAGACAGTTGAACATGATCAGCTAAATATTAACCGTATATTTTACAAGCTTACACTTTATGAGGAAAACATAATAATAAAGTAATAAGCTTTCTCCGTTTACTGGAACGACATAAATATTGAATAACAGAGAAACATCAAATAAGGATTTATTCAAAGAATAAAAAAAATGCGAAGGCGTCTGTGTGTGGGCAAAAATCAGGAAAAAAGCGCAAAATCGCGCTAAAATATATATAATTTCATTTTAAAAATACATTAAAAAGCGAGTCGATTCAATAAATAACTGTATTATTAGAGTGCTAAAGACTATTTTCCTTTGATGGCTTCGTGACGTCTCATTTCCAAAACACATTTAAACATTACAACTTTATTTAAAGGCCGATAAAGTTTAACTTTGTTTGTCAAGTTTTTCTTTAGAATTTTTAGCTGAGATTATTTCGTGATAAAGCCGAGCGAAATTAGCTCGAATGTTCAAAGAAATACGGTCCAAAATCGCGCGACGCTGTGTGGGCGCAAAAAAGGTCCATATTAGCACACGTAATTTACAAATTTATGTAAATTCCACAAAAAGAGTCGCCTTACGAGGTTTTAGAATGCAGGGAACGGATTTGAGCTCTTGTTGGTACTTTTTTGGTATTATTCATAAACTCGCGCATTTCCGAGTAGAGAATTAGTTTTTTTTTTGGTTGGGATATGCGAGACTTGATAGGATGTCGCTTTGTTTAAACCAAACACAGCTACATATCCACAGCAATATTATTTTTTACACGCTTTTTATTAACTTCGCCTGTATGTTTGTTTGTAACCGACTTCTTTGGGCGCGATTTTGACCCACTTCAAACGGCCAGATTTCGTTCAAACTTTGTAGTTTTTGAGGACCGATGACAATACACAATTTTTTTAGTTTTTGTTCGGTTTTCTATGGCCATTTTAGTAATTTAATAATTTTTCACCCCGCTCGATAACTGATCAATTATGGTGATTATAACTGTACTTAAGGCAAAATAACGTTTGCCGCGTCAGCTAGTATTTTATAAATATCAAATTAAAACAAATCGTTTTTTTTCAACCTTACGGCATCGCACTGGGCAAGTCAATTTACAATTATTTAGTACTAAAATTTAATTAATATACACATACATTCATGACAAATATTATATAACTTAAAATATGTCATGACATAATATATATATAAGATACACACATATGATAATACTAATAATAACGCTATTTAGCTATTTATATCATCCATTTTCCTTTTTTACAATATGTGCGTGTAAGCCAAAATATTTATTTACTGTAAATTAGAGTTAATACTAGTATTAAAATAAGGTACAAACCATTCAAAAGGTATAGTTTTTAGGTTTAAACTTTATATTTTTAATTAAGTTTAGAGATAAGTTTTCATTTAAATGTTTATATTGTTTTGTGTATTAGGTATGGTAGATAGTTATAAAATATGTTGATAAATAAGCTAGGTTCACTATTAAGGATTTATATAAAATGGAAATAGTTTAAGGTTTGTTATAATGTTGTGTCTAAAAATGTATAAATCTGTTTGCGAACTAAATAAAAAAAAAATATATTGGAATCGTTCAAAATCAATATACAATGCCTAGCATTATATTTGTGATAACAATAAGGTTGTGTGCACACAGAGTTTTAAGTACCCGAGAGGTTTTGTTTAAAAATATCTTTATTTACATAAATTAAACTAGTATAAAACATTAGTGTACATTTTTATCCTAATATTTTATAACCATGTATATTACACGTTTTACAGTATTTAGAAGCCTTTTAAAACATTTATCTGCAGAATGAATTACATAACTGATCTTTCTTTACAATTGGTATACAATAAAATATATTTATTTTTAATTACTGTACGCTTAGTATGACACTACAATTTATTACGTAAAAATTAAGCGAGCTATATTAATAGAGGTACCCGAGAAGTACCCGAGAGGCGAGAGACAGATGCGGTGCACACCTGGTCGCCGCGTGCGACTAGCATGGCAATACATTCATACTCTCACTGACACTGATTTGTGATGCGACTTAGCAAATGTACAGATATCAAACGCACACCGCGCTGGTGTCACTTTAACTAACAGATAATACAAAATAGAAGGTGTAAAGGTCAAAGGTACCCTTAAAAGGTGTACAAAACCCTTGGGAGTATGAAAAATAGATAGTAGCCGATTCTCAGACCTACTGAATACGCATATACAATTCGGTAAAAATAGTCAAGCCGTTTCGGAGGAGTACGGTAACTAACATTGCGACATGGAAATTTTTGTATATAGAATAGAAAGAAATACACCTTTTAAATGTGGAAAATACTTGCAAAGAACGGTTTCTAATCTAGTATAATATAATACAAAAACCAAAGTGACAATACTCGTAATACTTTTACTGTCATAAGATTTTTTTAATGTTAAATAGGCTTACGTTTGACCGCAGCTTGCCTTGATGTTCAGCTTGACTGTGGTCTAAGATGTATCACGCTTGCCTAGAAGAAACCTATCTACAAAAGGAAAGGAGACTCAGGAAGAAGATCTTAAGTGGTCGGAGACATGCGTTATTTAGCGCTCCCTTGGCTAGGACGGAGGCTGGGTGGCTTGCTCCCTTGCCAAGAGCTTTGTTCAATGTGTTAATTAAATAACTTATTGACTCAGGGTTAATTAAACAGAACCAGAATCTTGATCTTTTTAATTGTAATGAGGCAGAGCTTGTACAAGTAATCAGAGATGTTTATAGTAGTATACATTTAAAACCAATTAGTTAAGTAGTTTAATGAACTTTAGCAAGTGAATTGGATTTAATCTGTAAGGCTTATTATGAATGTATGAAATATATAAATCATAAATAAGTTTTATTAACCAAAAAATTAGTGTTATTAATTAATTACTATGTATACGAGGGTGAATCAAAAAATTCTTGGAATCAATATTAAAAAATGCAAAGATTTAAATAATAATATTTTATTTTTCTACACAATCTCCTTCCAATGCAATGCATTTAGAATAACGCGCTTCTAACTTCCTTATTCCTTGTGAAAAAAAAATATTTTCTTGACTCTCGAAAAAGTCCTCTACGGCAGCTATAACCGCGTCATTATCATGAAATTTTGTTTCACGAATTTCCTCTTTTAATTGTGGATTGTGTTGAGCGCAACTTCCGATCGATGAGCAGGAGCGTTATCTTGAAGGAACAACACGCCCAACGACAGTTTTCCACGACGTTTTTCTTTAATCGCTTCACGCACTTTCGGGATCAAATTTGCATAATAGGGTTCAGTAATCGTCTGGCCTTTTGGCATGTAATCAATAAAAAGGATTCCTTCACTATCCCAGAACACAGAGGCCATAACTTTGCCAGCGGTAGGAGCAACTCGAAATTTCTTAATGGATGGAGAGGATGGTCGTTTCCAAGACATGCTTTGTCTTTTAGTTTCAGGATCAAAATGGTGGACCCACGTTTCATTCATAGTGACAAGACGACGGCAAAAATTATCCGAATCACGCTGGAACATTTCGAGATTACGCTTGGAACTTTCCAAACGTCGCTTTTTGTTTTCGTCTGTTAACATTCGTGGCACCCATCTTGCAGACACTTTTTTGAACCCCAGTGAATCAATTAAAATGGATTGAACGCTACCAAAAGATATCTTTAGGATCTCAGCTATATGTCTTATAGTCATTCTTCTGTCTTCCAAAACCAGATTCTCAACCTTTTTGACATTTTCTTCTGTAACGGAGGTTGAAGGTTGCCCAGAACGCGGGTCATCTTTACAGCTTGATCTACCTCTTTTAAATTCAGCCACCCAGTACGCAACCGTAGAATAGGGTACAGCATCATCCCCTAATGTCTGCTGAATGTCCAATTTCTTTCGTAGACATTTTTTTCAAACTGAGATATTTTATCACCGCACGTAACTCACTTTTATCCATAATTTTAGCTTTTTAGCAACTCGTTGCACAAAAAAAAATATTACATGCGAACGAACTGACAAAAACAAGTGACAGTCTGCATAAATATAGTGTGATAGACACTCTTTAATTTGAATATCGAACTAGATCCAAAAAGGTTTCATATATATGCACTTCTAAGAACTTTTTGATTCACCCTCGTATGTACCTAATGACGAGCAGTTTTTTTTATGATTAATGTTATTTAAAAAAAAACAATCAGTAAGGGAATGATTATTTCTGGGACATAAAAAAACAGGAAATTTAAACGGAATAAAAATGTATTTTTAAAATGATTTTAGAACAAAGGAATGTTAAAACAAAGGATATTCAAATGAACATCAATTATGTATGTAACTAAAAATTTAATTTGATATTAATCTATTATTATTTAACTAAACTTTCTACTTATATTGACTTCCATTTCTGCAATTAAAATAATTATGATCAAATTTTGCATTGCAATTAGTACAAATACAAAATTCCTCTTTTGTGTCATGAGTAAAAGTAAACAAATATATTAGAGTCTAAAAGCTTTAAATCTACTGTTATTCTAAATATTTCTTTGTTATAACTTAAGTAAATAAATGAAATATTAGAAAGTTCATGTCTTCTTGCTTGCATATCTAAATAAGTTAAGCAGGAGGAACCAAATATTCAAACGTTTTTGAGCTACTGCTCAATCTAGTATCTGCCATTCTGTATTATCTATCGCGGCTTCAATCGTATAACCGCTCAGCTCTGTATTCTCTGGTCCGTGTTAACAATAGTCACATGTATTGAATACCCACGTCCTTTGTTTGCTAGTTTGGAGAATGATGGATGGTTTCCATCCAGCATACTAACTGTTGCTTATACTGTGACATCACAAACGGGGTTATAATCTTAGCACATAGATAGATAGATAGGTAAGAAAACAAAATTGGACAAAAACATGAACATTTTAAAATAAAAAAGAAAGAGACATAAGCTTTTTTTTAGGGTTTCGTACCGAAAAGGTAAAAACGTGACCCTATTACTAAGTCTCCGCTGTACGTCTGTCTGTTTTCAGGCTGTAAGATCAAAATATGACAGACCTACCTTTTCACACATTAAAAAATTTAAAAAAATTCTTTGTGGAAACCCTTATTATGTCTAAAATGAATATATGAGGTTGCCTCCTTCAGAATCTTTATTTAAGTATGATGGACTGTTAAGTGACATGATTTATGTGTAAATGTGTTGTTATTTTCTATTTTATTATTATGACATTGTATGATTGACTAATTAATTAATTAATTGTTGATGAATATATGTTTGAATATGTAAATTAGACGTGCCTTGTATAACGCAATGTTATAAGTAGAAGACAAAATTAAATTTTTAGTTTACTTCCGTTGTGACCCGAAATCCAAATTAAGACAAAAGGAAAAATTAACTAAGATTATTTAAGATTAACGTTACCTATCACAATTCGGAAATTCTTAACTCTACACGTGTTTCGCCTAACCACAAGGCATCATCAGGAGATGCTGACTCTTCGAACGACAAGTCGAGAGTTGTCGTTCGAAGAGTCAGCATCTCCTATTTCGGATCACAGCGGAAGTACACTAAATATTTAATTTTGTCTTCTATTTACAATGGATTTCCGCAAAGTAACGCCTGATCCAATAAGTTATCAATGTTATAAGGTTAATAAAGTTCTATGATATAACTTTAGATCCGTGTCGCTAACTCGCTACGCGTCAAATGCAACAAAATAGTAGTCAAAAACTGGATAAAAGGTTTAATTTAATTTGAATAAATGCAGAGTAGCTCTGTTTGTTTCGCGCACTCGTTCGAAACTCATAACATGAGTCGTCATTACGCGGAGTGTCGGCGAATGTCAAACTGATTGACGTGCCGCCACTCTGACAGCTGACACTGACACGCGGCTGCAGGGTAATATAAGTACAGTGTAAACTCCATGTAACGTTTATCGATTTAACGAAAAATTGCCTAAAGTGTCGAAATCAATTGGCTTTAGTTGGTTTAGCTTGTATTTCATACAATGATACATTCTTTCCATTCAACGACCACACTCCATAACGCCATAAAATGCACAGTCCCTTCAGTGTCGTTATATAGAGTTGAAACTCTATATAACTCACTGAAAAAAATGATTTGAATTTATAAATTTACTTATATTTTCTGGCATAATAATGTTACTAGCTGACCCGGCAAACGTTGTTTTGCCTCACTTAGGGGTATGAATGAAAATAGATAGTGTAGCTTATATGACAAGTTCGTAGAAGTACCATAGCAGCGCCATCTATTGATTACTTACTCAACCCACTCGAAAGGTATCGACATCTGTTAGAATCCTTTGGGAGTTAACAGATACTTGTGACTGTCAAATAATAACAGACAATAATTAGCAATAAATTAAAATTGCGACTATAATTTGAGATTTAAACTATCCTATCTCTCAAGTTGGATCGAACTGCACATGGTGTGCGAATTTTATTATAATCGGTTAAGTGGTTTAGGAGTTCATTGAGGACAAACATTGTGACACGAGATTTATGTATATTTAGATTATGTCGTCATATGAAGGATACAGTAAGTACCCTTACTGCAGGAATGTTGTCTAGATGATTAGGGCGCGCTATCGATTCTGGCAGCCGCCGCTATATGTCGCTACGAGATCTGCTCGCGTTCATACACACATACATACAGACTTGTCTTCTTATGAGCTTTACTATATATACAGTGTTAAACATAAAACATAAAAATAACTTTATTCAAGAAAAGAATTTACAATATTACATTGTTACAAGTAACTAAAGCAAAACCTTTTTAGGTATTATTAAATAAATAATCTGCCCTGCTTAGCGCAAAGGCGGTATCTCAATGAACGCTAGTTTCGAGATAACTGAAGTTATGTAAAATTAGATTTTTTATATATTGTTATACTTACCGCTAATCGGCTTAGAAAAAATTGTGTTCTTTTTTTAAGAGATTTGGCGGTATTCAAATATACGGCTGGTTGCCTACAGAATATTGGTATACCTCTTATACCCTAAATAAGTTTAGGTAAAACTGAGATAGAGAAATCTTTCTTTAGGGTCTTTTCACATGTTTTAAACAAGATACCGCTAAAAGGCTTAGTTCATTAGATGCGTATTTTCTTAAGCTATCCAATGGCATAAAAATCAAATTTTCGTTTTTTTTTTTGAGATACTGCTTTTGCGCTAAGCAGGGCAGTAATAGTAGCACCTGTAGCTCGGCTAGCTAATGTGATCTGACGCGTTCATTGAAGCTAAGCAACGGCCGATGCGGATGGTATTGGGATGGGTGACATTGACAGTGCATTTCATTTTCACCTGGGCGCTACCGTGAGTCGGATGACACGTTAAATTGTAGGTCCCGGCTGTAAGTCCTAGTACAAGCAGCTGTTTAGCCGAGTCAGAATCCATCGGGCGGCTTGAAAACTCTCGACACCATTGCTTGGCCATTTAGCTCATACGAAGAAGAAGAAGCATAAGCAGCCCAGTATACGTTCCCACTGCTGGCACTCGGGGCCTTCTTTCACAGGGAAGAATTTTTTTATTTACCTCTAATAAGTTTGCGTTTGACTACAGCTTGCTTGATGTAAAGCTACGCTACGCTAGACTACAGTCTACGATGAGGCACGCTTAGGGACTTGACTTTGACTTTAAATGTTTTCAATAGTGTGAAAACACTGATGTTTTTTTTTCCTTCTGTTTTTTTGTTCTACTTTTTTTTCTTTAAATTAATGACATGATAAAACAGTTTATTAAACGCACGTAGATCTTAGATAGCGATGCGCGACTGTGAATGATTCCAGTCGAATTATTCGACTTTATTAATCATTCGACTCATTCGAATGATCTCCGAAAATTAGTAACTTTCGATACCCACTCAAAATTAACCGGACTGAATGAATACTACATTAGTTACTACTTG
Source organism: Mellilla xanthometata (assembly GCA_035578125.1). Classification (NCBI taxonomy): domain Eukaryota; kingdom Metazoa; phylum Arthropoda; class Insecta; order Lepidoptera; family Geometridae; genus Mellilla; species Mellilla xanthometata. The sequence goes on from JAPUBQ010000027.1 coordinate 8,448,153, forward strand.
AGCCGACTCCACTCCAACGATTCATTCATATTTCATTCATTTGAAACTAACAAGTGCCCTTGACAAGATTCGCTACAAATCGAGTCAAAACGCCATTAGTAACTAATTAGTAGTCATCGTTTGATTATTAACATGAGTATATTACTAATATTCAAGTCGAACGTGTATATTAGTAGTTGTAGATAATTGGTCATATTATTCGCAGTCGCGCATCTCTACTCGAGCTGTATGTGTCTCCAAACAGCAGTGGAATTCCAAATGGCAATAGTTGTGCGCTCGATGCTCGGAGACGAGCAGTGGGCGGACCGGAGAGAAAGGCAGCTCTCACTGCCTAAACCTGCGGCTAACATTTATACAGGCTTCTTTTTAGAGCGAGTGACTTATCAATCAACAAAAATTTTTTGGAGATAATGGGTCTCCCTGCTTTACGCCTCTCTGTATAGGAAAAGCTGGACCGATTGACTCTAGTTTGACTCTAGCTGTGCTGTTATCATATATTTCTTTCATTATGTATATGTAGTCCATATTGATTCCTTGCTGTATTAGCGCTCTCCATATAGAGTCATGTGCCAAACAATCAAAAGCCTTTGAATAATCGATAAAAGCGATATAAAGTGGTTTATCGTACTCTATGTATTTCTCCATGACTTGCTTCAGTGTATGTATGTGGTCTACAGTAGAGTAGTTTTTTTTTATTTTTTTTATTTTTTTTATTTTTATAACTTATCAATCAGACGGCCCCTGGTTCGATCCCGGCCCTACACCAAGCACTTGTTTTTTCAAGTTATGTGTGGATTAGCACTCGCATTACGGTGAAGGAAAACATCGTGAGGAAATCGGCATGTTCGAGAACCACAATAAAAGAAAGACGTGGGTCATCAACATAAAAAATTCAAACATTGAGGGCACGCAACATAAATACAAAATAAATACAAATACAGATGTGAAACGTACTATAACTAATTAAATACTAAAGTATAGCTTAGCCTTAGTGTACGTTTTGCCATATCCACTGAGCCCCGCGCTAAGTATCATATGATCCTGTTATGATCCTGTTAATTCTAATTTGAAGTGGGGGTGATGAGACCTGTACTGACATCCTGCTACGGGCGTATTGTGCATTCCTCCCTTACCAGCCTACCCAAGCCAACCGAGCTCCTTGAAGTAACGGAGCACAGCCCTGCCTCGCTGGCATACCTGTTCCATCCCTGTTGCGTCAGATGGTCTGTTTGTCTGAGGATTAGCAATGGAAGGCGAACTTTCATCTCGAGCTGCTATCATCAGGCCGTAACTCCTTCTGGTTTGTTTGGTGGCCTCACAGTGCAGTAGCACATGTTCTACCGTTTCATTTTCCTCCAGACAGCCCCGACATAGAGGGCTGTCCGTCGCCCCTATTTTATGTTGGTGGTAGTTGAGATCACAGTGGCCGGTAATGATGCCGACCATCATACGTAGATCCCCTCTTGTGAGTTTTAGTAAATTATTTGTTACTGTTACGATCCTGTTACATACATACTCCATTTTGGCAGGGTGTCGCTAACATGTGTATGAAGGTACACGCTCTTTCCTGGTCAAATGCCTATCTGTAAGGAGTAATAAAAAAAAAAAAAATGGTTGCCTGTAAAGTCGGTTTTACGGGCGAAGATTTTACGTGACAACGTCTGCCGCGTGCTGCGCGCGCGGCAGACCGATCATAGTTGAGTGGGAGAGAGACGCAAGGCATTCGGCGGGCCTCTCTCTCGTACGGTGACTCATCGTAACGTTACCGGGCGTTACACTTTTTCATAAGTGACTCCCAGCCGCAACCTAATTTAAGACGTTGTCACGTCAAAACTCCTAAATCAATGTTATGTCATGGTGTCCATCTTATTAGACTAACAGATCGTTCAGGCTTCGCACGAGATATAAAATAATTAAAGTTGCAAAAAGAAACAAAATATAGACTATATTACTGCGGGATAATGTAGCTTCCCAACGGTGAAATAATTTTTCAGATCCGTCCAGTAGTTTCGGAGCCTATTCGCGTCAAACAAATTGTTAGCGATTTTAAAAATGAATTGTTACGTAATGTAATATTTAAACGTAAATGACAGGGGTTGTGGTTATTGACCAAGTTTTTTATTTACAACACAAATTTTGAATTCTGAAAATCATACGACACACCGTTTGCGCGAGCAAATTTTTTTAGTGGCGCCATCTAGTATGAAACTTAAGAACTACCTATTGAACCTTAATGCACCGAACACAAACAAACAAAAAATCAAACTTTTCCTCCTTATAAATTGGTATAGATTTGAAATGTATCATAGTGTTAGATTTCTACTCGCCAAGCTCTTTTGATACCCATATTAGGGAAGTTGCGAAAAGTAAGTGATCCGCCATTTTGTCGCGACGGCCATCTTTGTCTAATTTCCTTCAAACATAGCTAAGAACACTCGCTTTATACATCTTTCATATCAAAATCGGTTCATCTGTCACACACTATAATCTAGCGATTTTCAAGGCGAGAGTGAACCGGTTCCTTCTAGGTAAGCGCGATCCACCGTAGACCTCAATGTCACTTACCATCAGGTGAATTTGTGGTCAAGCGCTGACCTATTTAGAGTGAAAAAAAAAACAGAAACGTTAAACTTATAACACCCCTTGGTTTTTGCGTCGGGCTAAAAAAAACTATGTTTTTATCTCATTTCTCGTAATGTATGTACATTTGTGTAAGTAACTCAATACTACAGAAGGCATGTCAGTTTGTCTGTTTCCTTTGTGGAGATATTTTTGTCTCGGCACATGTGTTGTAATGATTCATAGCTTTATTTCTACTTGTTATGAACTAGCTGGCCCGCCGGGTTCGCCCGTCTAACACACTAATGGATAATTCTAATATTATAAAGCGATTGCAGCTCTGTCGGGCGTGCAGCCTCCTCACGCCCCGAAGGTTGGGGGTTCGGACCTCGCCAATGAACTTGAGTTTTATATTTATAGTAAAACTAGCTGATTCAGCAAACGTTTTTTTGCTAAATATAAATTACTTATATTTTATGAATTAAAAAAAATTAAGAGTGAACAAACCTTATCACTTAGGGGTATGAAAAATAGATAGTAGCCGCCTATAAAAATTTGGTAAAAATTTGTCAAGCCGTTTCGGAGAAGTACCTACGGTAACTAACATTGTGACATGGAAATTTTATATAAAGTTAAGATAAGAAGATAATATGGTGGTGGGGCATTTTCTAGAGCTCGCCAAAACCAATCAAATTGAGAAATCTGTCTTCAAGCACCTAAACAACAACACTACAACCTTGCTGTCTTCAAGGATAGAGTGTACCGGTTTCTTCTAGGCAAGCGCGCTTCATCTTAGACTACAATATCACTTAACATCAGGTGAGTTGTGGTCAAGTGCAAGCCTATTAAGCGTAAATAAAATAGTATGTTCCGGCAGCTTCCTTGAGTTATTCCGTACTAGGCACGCTCCACGTTAGGACCGTGTTGCTAACTCATACTGCTGGTTAATTTATTCTAATTGTTTTTTCTGCAATTCGCAATACTTGATAAGTACTCCTTTATGCAAAAGTGTTTTATACAGAATACAGATCTTTATTGGTATAAGAATAATAATATACATGTCAAATGTTAATAGTTAATTAACTAAACAATTAAAATGTTACCTTCGGTGGTAAATTTGAGTTAAAAATATTTTTATGTTGGTGTTAAGAAAGAAACCCTGTGCTACTTAGAGTATAAAAAAAATTAAATATGCTTATGAAAGTTATGAAGAGTTTTTTTAATGTAAATGATTCTATACTGAATTGTTAGGACTCGTAATGTAAATTTTGTAACTGCTAATTTTATATTCAGTATGTTTAATGTGAAATACCACTACTTGCAGTGTTTCAAGCGCTTTGCTCAAAATATATGAGGCGCGGCTGAACTTAGTAGAACATCGCCTAAAACAGTGACAGACAGATTTACTTTTACATGAATAATGTTAGTAACGACACTAGCGCCCCGCCCCGGGTATACATGTGTTTTGGAATATTAATATCCTAAAAACATGTTCTGAATCCTTTTATCTAAGGATGAAAGAGAATGTGATAGAATGTTCCGGTGATTTAAGTATTGATTTATAATGCGAGAAATATTTATACGACTCTATTACTGTTGATGAATAGAATATAATATAATATTTTTATTATTATCCTATTACAAATACAATTATTTAGTAAATACACGAATAAATAACTTGAATAAAAACACGAAAACGTCAAAAGAAGATGGCGAACTGTCAAGAGAAATACTCCCCACCAGTCACTCAGCGGAGACTTCCAGCCGTCTCCCCGCGTCCACCCCGGATGAGAATGCCTTGAGGGACTCTTGTTCTATTCCTGCACGCAACTCAGAGGACGCTAAATATGACATGCCTGGATTCTCAACAACAACAAACTGATCGTAAAACTAGGTCAGTAGGCGTTCAAACTGATATTAACATGAACTCTGTACGCGATTTAAGTGAGATGCAATCTCCCACAAGTTCTATTAAACGCTTTATTCTATCCTCGATGAGATCTTCATATAATTATGTTTCCAGCCAGAAAAAAATTACACTGATTTCTAACATTGACATTTCGGAGGAAACTTTCGGCCTTGAAGTAGACAGGGAAGTACAGAATCAAACAGAGACGAATGAAGCACAGGATCAAAGTGTGACAAGTCCAATCCTTATGAGGAAAACTAGACAGTCTAAGACTCGAGATAAAACGAGACGTAACCGAGGAATTAAACAATTTTCGAATAAAATTAGTTCAGAATACGAAACTACGATTCAGAGTCAAAGAAAAACCAGCTCGGCTTCCGATCAAATTATTTCATCGGAACAAGATGAAATAACACCTGGCATTATTGAACAAAATTCTCAAGAAGTAAGGAATGGTCATAAACAACATCCTATCATTTCTGAAGCCACACCTTGAGAACAGAGCGTAGAAGAAAACAGTGACTCTACCTCACCTATACTTAGTTATATATTGAAAGCCGAGGTACACGGGGGCCCACTTCACCCAGAAATCTGATAAGCAGACAGAGGAACAATCAGAGGAGTCTGCTGGAATAATCCACGAAAGAGGCGAAGCTGCTTCGCCCGAAATTATTCGCGCTGAGGAAACGAGAGTTAGAACTGGTTCTTTCGGACGCTTGGCTCGCTCCATTCTCGGGAGTTCTCGCGCGACGGACAAGTTTGTATCACCAGAGTACAGCACTCCAATACGCTCGCTACCTGAGCCGGCGTCGGAACACTATGAATCCTGTTTGGAAGTCAGCGGTCCAAGTACAGAGGAGGGTGGCCCAAGTGGGCTAAATTTGGATGAAAATGATCCAAATATAGAAGAGAAGCAATCTAATATTAAAAGTGGCCCAAATGACGAACAGGTTGGCCCAAATACATAAGAAATGCATTCGGTAACATTAGACCATGCACATCGACAGCGTGAAAGTCCAAAAAATAACCGCTTGAAAAAAAGACGGACCAAATCCACGCATACTGAAAGACTTGGTCAAGAATATACACCAAGTAAAAGACCGAGGAATGCTCAAAGACCAGTGTCACGTCGAAACGTTGGAACTCAAACAGATGGACTTCCGGGTACTAAGATCTAGTGCCCCACCCGACAGATGGCGAAGAACCCACCAACGCATTCCCAAGGAGGGTTGACGTCAGGCAGGCGGCTGGTCACAAAAATTAGCCAAAACACTAACAGTATGGACGCAAGAATAAATGATACGAGTGATAATGTTAGGGCGTACCCTGTAGGCGACGCGCAGGTGCAGCACCCGGCACCTGTGGACAAGGGTTGTCACACCAGGGACGGGTGCGACATAAGAGGCTAGTCCAGAAGGTGGGGATGAGGATAGGAAGTTGGAATGTAGGTACCATGACAGGTAGAGCGAGAGATTTGGCAGACGAATGAATGTGTATGCAAAGCTAGAGAAATTGGGGAAGACTACAAGTTTGACTAAAATATCCAAGATGGCTGCCGCTACAAAATGGCGGATGATATATTTTCTCACAACGGCCTCAATATGGGTATCAAATGAAAAAGCTACTTTAATTGATACGTTTGTAATCCAAAATGGACGGCATCGTTAAAAGTTGTCCGGGGCTTTTATTTTTGACGTGACAACGTCTTAAATTAGGTTGCGGCTGGGAGTCACTTATGAAAAAGTGTAACGCCCGGTAACTTTACGATGAGTCACCGAACGAGAGAGAGGCCCGCCGAATGCCTTGCGTCTCTCTCCCACTCAACTATGATCGGTCTGCCGCGCGCGCAGCACGCGGCAGACGTTGTCACGTAAAATCTACGCCCGTAAAACCGACTTTACAGGCAACCATTTTTTTTTAATAATAAATATAGGCTTGCCTGATGTTAAGCTTAACTGTGGTCTAAGATGAAACACGCTTGCCTAGAAGGAACCTGTTTACTCTCTACACTTATTTCAGAATACTACCCACCTAGATTAACCTAATTGTATTTTAAACAAACTAACTACGTCGGTAAAACAAAATGAAATAATTAAACAAAAATAATAAAGTAGACGCTAACAAGTTGCAAACTAAAATGAGCTTTAATATTACAGAGTTTCGGTCGAGTTCAGCTTGATTGCCTCTCCACTATGTATGCCATACATACGGAACGTCTAGGACAATAGAATACTGGATGTGTCCTACTTTAGTACTGGAATATGGACACCGCCTACATTCGGTAAACTAGAGCCTGTGTGGATTAGTTTAGTTCGGTACATTTTCAATAGATGGCGTTCAATGTATAATATTTTTGAAGCAATGACTGCGTGGGCACATTTTACTTCCCGAAGAACGTGCGTTCGATCCCCGCCAATAAGTTCGAGCTTTCGGTAAAGGAAAACATTGTGAGGAAACTATAGCATGGTGGAAAGAGAGATAACGTTCTACGGAGCCAACGTTAGCCGATTCTCTCTTTCCTGAGGTCGATGTGCAATATTTTTGGCCGTGTACTGTACACACATCAAAGTACTTACAGACAGATTAAAACAAAATTGTTGTAATTCACCAGTTAGTCAGTGGTCCCACCAACGGAGTGTAAATGGTCAACTATCGACTATTTTCCCGCTCAAGAAACGTTCAATAGATATAACATTTCATGTAAATAAAAGAGATGCACATACAAATAGTTGATCGCTGACTGTTTACACTGCCGGCGACGACTCGCTTTACTAGTTTTATCGCTTAAGCGACGAGCTTTCAAAAATAAACTCGCTCAGCAATACTCGCCCGCTTCATCATTTGTATACAGTGCGGCATTGAATGGCGCACGAGGCGAGTGGCGCGAGTAATCGCTCGTCGCACTTACACACTCGCTTATAGCCCGGCGACAAAACTATCGAAACTACACTCGCTTCCCGCTGATCGCCAACTCGTTTATAGTTTCTAGTTCTACTCGTTTCTCGTTCATCGTCGCCGGTGGGTCGCCTTAGAGCAGAAACTTGGCTCGCTCACACGATACATTTTGATACTTGAAATATCTTAAAATTAAGCGCAACCAACCAAAACCCTGTTTTTAAAGGTTTTGCTTTTAGTTGTAACGCCTGTAGCTCGCCTTACTAAAGTAATCTGACGCGATCATCGAGGTTAAGCAACGATCGATGCGGACACTCTTTGGATGGATGACGTGCACAAAACTGTCCTCTAAAAAATACCAATTTCATTAAGGCGCTACTGTATGAAGCAACGTGCTGTTTGTGAAATATGCTATTGTGGATAATAATTATGTCGCGGCATCAGCTGCAAATCGAGAAGGCGTCATGCCGAATCAGTAATGGCGAAAGCCGACACGGAATTTGGATCCTGCCTTTCATTTGCAACTTAGACCTCACACACGCTTAGTAGAAGACCATCCTACAACTTATTACAAGCAATTGAGGCATATAAAATCAAACCTGACAATCTCCACTTTGCATATTTTTTGGAGAAGTAGAACTTAGGGGTTATAACTGTATACGAGCAGTTATTTATGCTGCTCCCTTTTATTTACATATATAATTATATACAAGAAGTGGTACTATCGTGAGAATATTATCATCATTTTGATGTCGTTAATTAGAAACAACAAGAGAAATTTACAAAAAATGTTTGAAGATTGCAGACTTTGATATGACAATCATAAACATCATGGCCATACTAAAATGGCTAAAATGGAGTCCTCATGCAGTGCTGTGATTGGCTGTCGTGGACATTGCCAAGTTTTGGTTGGCACACTTATTTTTGGGAGCTTATATCTATTGGATATTGTCGACTTTGATACAACAATTTTTTTTGTGAGTAATAGGAAGCTATAGATAAAAAATCTTGCATTCATAGTCCAATTTTGATAGTTAGTGGAGATTGCCAGGTTTGATTTTATATGCCCCAATTGTTAAGCCAAGTCAGAGGGTTGAGGGTGGGTTGAAATTTCTCGACACCAGAGCTTGGTCACTTAGCTAGTATTATACAAAGAAGAAGACCTTTAGTTGCGCTTTAAAAACCAAACAAAACCTTTCTCCTGAGGGAGAGAACTTGCACAAAGTGTAACGGAAGAGGGTACAATGAAAACCTAATTTAATTTCGAATGTAACGTTATACAATGTGTTCCGTCCCCGGTTGAATAAACCGGCAATAACCCGCGCTCCACCCCGCCCCCGACCCCGCCACCGACCCCGCCGCGCCCTCTCGCGGGGAAACATATGTTTATGTTAAATCTTATCCTGGAAAAAATCGCTTTTAGCGATAAGGTCACCAGTTAAGGTGCTTTTAAGTACGAGTACATACTTTAAGTGTTTTCTGTAATTTATTTTATTTTTAATTTTAAATATTCATCGTAAGGACTGGACAACGTCTGTTGGGTCAGCTAATTTAAAAATAAAATATGGTTTGGTCAAGCACCATGTCGCACCAAAATTTGGACAAATAGCTCTTTCTAAGAAAAAGATTTAGCTCCAAAAGATTAAGCATATAGATACGTACATGTAATTTTTCATATTATTATATAAACTTAAAGATATTATTTAATTGCCTAAATAATACATATTATTATTATTCAAGCACGAAATGCTGCCGTCAAATTTTGTGAAGGCACATTCCCCACATATGTAGGGAACATTAAAATCTACATAAATTGTAAAGCCACAAACTCCTTTGAGAACTCCGACATTCTTCCACCACATATATACGAAGCCTGTTTTGTTTTAATTGTGCTATTATACTTAAAGAAACTCCGCCCCGCGGATTCACTCGGGATACGAAATATTTTTTTTTACACTTTTCACACACGGCTGGTTAACCCCATACTGAACCATTTCTAGTTTGTGTTATGGTAGCTAACACAACTAACTGATATACTACGTGAACGTACATACATATTTTAAATAGATACGAGTACATATTTGACACCCAGACCCACAGCCAACAAACTTAGTTAAGCACAAAGATGTTGGCCCGGGAATCGAACCCGGAATATTATGCTTTAAATATGTTTTATACCATACAATTGTGGATACAACAAGTGACATTTCTATGCAGATACTTGTATAATATTATTCCATATTCCACTCTTACAACACCCCCCACCCCCCTCCCTTTAAAAGTCATAATCAGAGTAAACGCATCATCTCTGAGTAATTATCCCCCGAGTACCAGGCTGTCAGGACTGGGAAGAGGTGGCTACTTCACGAGCGGAGCGACTAGCGGGCTCAGCATAGCATTATACATCGGCTTTTTTTTATTATAACTTATAGGTTTGCGTTTGACCACAGCTTGCCTGGTGTTAAACAATACTATGGTCTACGATGTTACACGCTTACCTAGAAATACCTATTAACTCTAGATTTGAAGACCCCCAGGTGGTACTTCTCAGGAAACAGAGACTCAGGAAGAGAATTTCAAAGTTCTGCTCCTTACAAGGAAGATAGAAGCGAATCGGCTTGTGCGAAACTTAGGGATTTCGACTGTATACCTTTGTCTCTTCGCTGAGTTTCTGCTCGTTCTGTAATGGAACGGAGACTTACTAAGATGGGTTTTTAGATAGGTGACTCTGCACAAAAGTGGCATTTTCGTCTTTGCGATACCGTAGTTTAGGTAAGGTTAGGTTATGCACAAAAGTGGCATTTTTATTAGGTTAGTAAGGGAGAAACCCTTATCTATGGTCTCTTTCTCTTCAACGGGATAGAGAGCGACCTATAGACAGACCACCAGCCCGATGGGTCAACGACATCCGATCCATTGAGGGCACGCTCTGGGGCCGTGGAGCACAAGATCGCAGATACTGGCATAAAAGGGAGGAGGCCTATACCCAGCAGTGGGTAGATATAGGCTGATGATGATGATGATGATGGTCTCTTTGAAACATTACATATGTATGTATATGCCAACGTTTGGAATAATTTTGTTCTAGTTCAACGCATCATTTAACGCAACTAGGGTTTCAAAACGTGAAACGCGCTTGTTATAATACATCTGTTGTATTATATTATCTATGGTAAAAGCAGTCGTTGCCAAGTCATAGGACTACGGGCAGCTTGAAAACTCTTGACACTAGAGCTTAAATGTGACGCTCGCTCGCTCACGAGAGCGCAGCCTTAGTCTCTTAAAATAATCGTGAAACAAAACATTATTGTTCTACAAAACCCTCTTTACATATAAAGACGGCACATCAACATGGCATTGCGAACCTTATAGTAACGACATAGAGGCGACAGTTGTTTGTCGACCGACGTGTTTATATTGACGCCGACGGATGGATGGGTTACTACAAAGCTTCGGCTTTTGAAGGCTTTCAAATTTTATTTCTCCAAAGAAAACACGGGGTTTGGAAAAATTATTACAATGTAAAGGTTTAAAAGGGTTTGTTGCTTCAGTTTCTATTATTTTAAAAGTAGGATTAAAAACCTTGATCTCGTAAATTGTGATAACAATAGTATAACGTGTGTCAATATAGAAAACGTTTAAAAGTGAATGTCCTCTCGCTTCCGCACATCCTAATACTAATCATTTTTACTTTTATCACCAACTCCTATTTTTTAATGGCCATTTTAGTAATTCAATCATTTTCATCCCGCTCGATAACTGATCTATTATAGTGGTTTTAACTGTACTTAAGGCAAAACAACGTTTGCCGGGTCTTTTCTAATCTAACATATAAAATTTCCATGGCACAATGTTAGTTACCGTACTCCTCCGAAACGGCTCGACCGATTTTTACCAAATTTTATATACGTACTCATTAGGTCTGAGAATCGGCTACTATCTATTTTTCATACCCCTAAGTGAGGCAAAGCAACGTTTGCCGGGTCAGCTAGAATTAGTATATAATTGTCAAGAATACTTTTAATGATTAATAAAGTTCCCGTGTGTAATTTCTCGTATAAAAACATGTGTTAACGTTCATGTTTAATTATGCTATGTCAATGCCTGCCTTTTTGTATGGTAGATAGGCAAGCGCTTGATCGCAACTCATCTAATGTTAAGTGATGTTGCGATCTAGGGTGGAGCGCGCTTACCTAGAAGAAACCGATTCAGTCTCGCTTTGAAGGCAGGTTATAGTTCAGAGGAAACAGGGTTCCAAAGATTAATGGTCCGCACAATATATGTGGAAGCGAATTGCTTTTTATTACCTAAATGTAATACACGTCTGGGCGCTTCCGTGGGTGGATCTGGTGACACGTTACATTGTAGGTTCTGGTTGTTAGCGTGAGTACAAACAGTCGTTAAGCATGCGGGCGGCTCAAATACTCTCAACACCAGAGCTTGGTCACTTGGATTCGTAGAAAAGAAGATGTTATTACGCGTGTGTACCACATTCATAATTTGCATAGTCTCAGGTTTTATTATCTAAATAAAAATGAAGCAGAATTATTAATTAATAAGTGAGTAGGAATAACCCCGCTATGTACCCTACCAACTATACTCAGTCTGAGTGTCCACTCTACACCGAACAAAACCTCTCTCAAACATATCAAATGTTTTTAAACCCCCAAAGCAAAATCAACATTACCGCTTTAAAAATAAAACAAGTAATCCATCGCGTGCTCGCAAGCCTAGGGTTGTCGTCTCGAGGGAAATAGGCGGGTAATGGTCAGCAAACATCGGGAACCAAACGCGGCTTCGATATTTGTTCCTGGTAAGTTTAGGGGGATTTTAGGCAAGGCGCTCCTTAATGGGCTTATATGGGGCTCTGGGGCCGCGTGGAGGTCTTACTGGTATTTATAAAAGTGGTTTTATTGCCGGACCGTGTTGTTACAATAAGTGCAAAGGTTGCCACACGTTGGGCGCCATTTTTTTTTTCTTCTAATTTTGCGGTGATATATTTTTTTACACAGGTACGCTAGACATTTTACATGCAGCGCGCGTAACCACACGTAGTGGCCTAAGATATAGCATGCCTAGTCTGAAATGACTGTTGTCAATGAGACTGCCGGAACATACGGTAAGATGCTTGGCGACAGATTTTTCAACCACAGGGTGGTTGCTAGACAGGCGAGTACTAGACAATTACCTAACACCATGCATAATAATGCCAAAGTTATTTGAAATAAGGTTTTATGAACGCTTTTTATTAGCTTTGACAAAATTTGAAATCTCTAGTCCTGATAGTATCGGCTGTGCAATGATAGCTAGTCTTTTTTATATAGAATAACAATAGAAAAACAAATGGAATAGAATAAACAGATTCCTTGCAAGCATTTTCCACTTTTAAAAGTTGTTAATAAAACAATGTCATCACAAAAATAAAATTTTCTTGACACTTCTTTAAACTTTTGTTTGACGAGAGCTCTAATATATTTTAGTCAATTTACAAAGGGTTAAAACTGACCCTGAACAGCCGTAAAATGCCCTAAGTTTAACGCGCTTTCGACGCGTCTACAAAGTTTTGAATACATTTTTAAGCTTGGCTGTCTTACTGGGATACAATTACAAGTTTTAGGATTTGATGATATTGATATTAATATTTAAAAACCAATATTATTTTCTTACAAGAAAAACTATGACTTATTACTGTTTATTATTAATGTAATTAAACTAATTGAAATCTTTAAGATCCTTACCCAAAATATTATCATTCTGTAAGTTTAAATTAATTGCTTCATAAATCTGTTAAGATTTCTTCGATCCAGCAAAAGTATAAAGTAAAAACTTAGTCATTTATTATAACACTAACAGATCCCGGCTTGGCACAGGCTATAAAATAATCCAAGCTGCAAAACGAAATAAAATATAGCCTATGTTACTCAGGGATAATATAAGTTCCCAACGATGTGAGAATTTTTCAAATCGGTCCAGTAGTTTCGAAGCCTATTCGCGTCAAACAAACAAAAAATCTAACTTTTCCACTTTCTAATATTAGTATAGAAAAACTACACATAAATAAACAACATTATCAAAAATCAAAATCAAAAAATTATATAGTATAATGTATTAAAACAACCCAAAAAATTAAACCATTCGTGTTTTCAACACGTTGGGCGCCATTTTAGAAACTCCAGTATTGGTTTAGAATTTAGCACCTTATTGTAAGACTCAAAAGATACATATTACATTGATGTGGGTTCAGGTTAAAATTCATGTTATTCGTATTAGACGTGTTCTCAAGTCTGTAAATGTAATGTAAATGAATTCAAACAGAATTAAATCAACCGTGACACCTGGGGAAAGGTCAAAGGTGTGTCACCTTTGTCATTTGATGTGGAGGCAAATTTATTTCAGGCTTTAGGGCAAATGTATTTCACTAGTTAAGGTTACATTTGTATATTTATTAGTTTTGCCCCGTGGTGTTGCTCGCGTTAATCTGGGATAAAAAAGCAGAAATACAAAACTTTATAGTCCATAAATAGCACACGTTAAAATCAAGTCACACTGCAAGCTTTACTTAAATACTGTAGCGCCTGTATCTCGGCTAGCTAAAGTGATCTGACGCGATCATCGAAGCTAAGCAACGGTCGATGCGGACGGTGTTTGGAGGGATGACCATGCACGAGACTGTCGTTTTTCAAGTGGCATTTTCATCTGGGTGCTACCGTGGGTTAGATAACACGTTAAAATCCCGGCTGCTAGTTTTAGTACAAGTAGTCGTTATGCCAAGACAAAGGCCTTCAGGCGACTTGAAAAATCTCGACATCAGAGATTGGTCACTTAGCTCATACGAAGAAGAAAATCGATTAGTCTCGGCTGTTAGTCCAAGCACAAAAAATTCCCTTTAGAACCTTTTAGTAGTGGTGAAACTAGACTTTCTTCATTCTAGGCTAGAATGTCGCCATTTATCTTGTATTTGAACTTTATCATTATGTATGTATTCTACTAGTCAATATTTTCATTTGATTCCCATATTGGGGTAGTTGCGAATAAGTATGTCGTCCGCTACTTTTATAGCGGCGGCCATATTGGACCGATTTACATCAAACATAGCTAAGAATACACTCGCTTAATGGACGTATAAAAAAATGAAAATCAATCCATCCGCTTGGAAGTACTATGACACACACACAAACACACACACACGTCAAACTTATAACACCCCGTCGTTTTTGCGTCAGGGGATAAAATAGTTGAGAGTGAATATCCCCCCCCCCTGTGTTCCACGTGTGAGATATAAAGTCACAGAGTACGAGTCCCGCGGGAGGAGATGTGCAGATACACAGTTTTCACTAACTGCGCGCGTGCCCGGGGGAAACTATGTATATACAGAGTTACTGCTAACAAACACACACACATTTTGTGCACAAACAAACCTGGAAATTCTTGTTGGTACATATTTTTTTAGTTTGCGCTTAATAAATCATTTATCTTTTTTTTTTCTTTCTTTTTCAAATACAAAACCTTTAAGGTGCTTGGAGACACATTTTTCAACTTGAGACGGTTGCTAGACAGACGACTTCTAGACAACTATTGTTCACGTAGTAAGATAGGTAAAGTTCTACCAGCAAATAGACTAGCTGAAGTACAGAAACAGGGATGTTATACAAACATATTAATGTACAACAAGTTGCCAGAGAACATATACATACTAATCTTAATAGTAGTATGTTTAAATAGAAAATAAAGAGTTTTTGTAAAAGTAATCCCTTTTATAATTTAAGTGAATATATGAATATGGAACTTGCAGAATCGTTATTCATGTGTAAAAAGTAGTATTTTAAATTTAAGAAATGGAAAACAAGTGCTATTGTGTATAGTATTTAATGGGGGGTAGAATATATGACGACCTCGTTGGCGTAATGGTTCCCATGCCGGACTGCCAATCAGAAGGTTCCGGGTTCCATTCCCGGCACGGCCAACATCTTTGTGTTGAACTAAATTTGTTGGCTATCGGTCTGGGTGTTAAATATAAAATATGTATGTATGTATATGTAGTATATCAGTTGAGTTAGCAATGATGATACGGACTAGAAATGTTTCAGTATGGGGTTAACCAGCCGTGTGTGAAATGTGTCCATAAATATAAAAAAAATAATTGTAAGTTTATTTAATTTAATCTAACTAATATTTTTAAGTATTAAAGTAATGATAGTAGTATAACTTCTTGCCTTTAACGTATGTTATTTATTGTTAATAAAGTTCTGTATTTCAACTATCACTATGCTATGGTTTCCTCACGCTGTGCCTAAAAAGTCTGTCGCCAAGCACCTCACTTCTCTTTCAAAGACAGTACTACCAGACTAGACTGCTTCACCTTCGGCCAGTGTCTCTGACTCAAAAAATCTTGAGTAATATAACCTTGAATTTTGCACAGTAGATACCGTGTATATGTGTCCACTACAACCCCCCGAGCAGTCCGGCAGAGGGCGTGCGAATAGCCTTTACAGCTAACAGGCAGGTGTCCCCGGGGACCGCGCTCCCCGACACACGGCGCCAGCGACCAGTATATAGCCTGCAAATTGATGTCTTGGCCAAACTAACGCGCTAAGTACGCGATTGCGGTTGCGTATACGGGGTCCGACCTATCAGACGAATCATAGATGTCCGTTTTCTCTGATTGTTGATTTGGCCTTAGAAAAAAATAATAGAAAAAAAACATGCCATTGCGGCTAACATTAATTATAAAATATAAAATAAAAATTAAACAAAAGAAAAAGAATAGAGATAGCATTGTTTGCTGCAACAAAGTCTCAATTGAGTAATACAGAGTCTAAGGCAGTAAAAACATGATATTTGGCTGTGTCTGGTTGGCACAACTGATGTACAAAATCCATAACGCTGCGTTACGCCTATTTCCACTTTTATCCTATATTATCAATACCAATATTATAAAGAGGAAAAGTTTTATTGTTTGTTTGTTTGACGCGAATAGGCTCCGAAACTACTGGACCGATTTGAAAAATTCGTGCACCGTTGGGAAGCTACATTATCCCTGAGTAACTATTAAAAAAAGCCTGTTGTGTCCCAGGCTTTTTTTTTAATAGTTACTCAGGGATAATGTAGCTTCCCAAGTCAATCCCTGAGTAACATAGTCTATATTTTGTTTCTCTTTACAACGTGAATTATTTTATAGCCCGTGCAAAGCCGGGAAACTAGCTGCTAGTCCTTCTATATTTTTTTGGCTAATATCTTTGTGGTGAACGAAATTTGTTGGCTGTCGGCCTGGGTGTTAAATATGTGTCAGTATAAAGTATTAATGTATGTATATGAAGTGTATCTGTTGTGTTTGCAAACATAATACAAACTAGAAATGGTTTAGTATGGGGCTAGCCAGCTGTGTGTGAAATGTGTACAATTGATTTTTATATATCTAAGGTATTAAGATCCGTCAACGTGTTATCTTCTCACACGACATCTAGTTTTGACCATTAGAACTAGGTAAATAAATAAATTCTATACACACAATCTAAAATTAAACACATTTCCGAGTATTATTATACTTTGACTTATAAACTACACACATACACACAAATATGGCTACATACTGATTCTACAGGAAAGTAGCAAGTATAGTATAATAATCCACACGGTTGACCGTCACCGCGTCCGCGATCCGAACGCTTTGGTTTGACCGAAACTTTATTCGGGGGCTTAAGACGACTGTGCTCAAAATGGTGACTAGGAATTGTTGTGTTAATATTGTTGTTACAGAGGTGGTTGCTGACAACTTGTTTCTTTATATTCTTGAATCATAGAGTTCATAAAACATATTTTATTTATATCCGAAGGGTTGAAGTGGCAGGTATATTTCACATTATATAAAATGGTTTAAAAGTTACGATCATATATTGCTTATTCGCAAAACTAAGTGTTTTGCAAAGCGTTGTCAAAACTTTGTAGCGTCAAAATTGGTTAAAGATTTTTCCTTAAGTTGAAAAGTCAGTTGAAAATTTGCTTCAAGCAATGCTTCAAAACTGTCAAACACAGTTGACTGCGATTAACATAAATGTATTTATTTAAATAAATTAATATTGTAAATGCAAAAGTTTGAGTGTGTACATAAACTACAAACAAACTCACACACACTCACAATGTGTCTGTATGTGTTGTCCCGGCGTGTGAATCAATGTGATACATAATAGAAGACGCGGCGGAACACATAAAGATGCAATTTGCCGCGCGGACAATGCTTTGTGGTTACCGGATATATCCATCCGATTACTCTTTATAGATTCCACATCACTACTAGAATAATTACTGTTTATAGCAGCATAAACAGCCCATTGTACGTTCTCACTGCTGGGAATCACGGCCTTCTCTCGCGAGGTAAAAGATAAAGGCTATAATCCGCCACGCTTGCGAAGGACTTTTTTACTTAAACGTAACTTAGCAAAATAAAATATTTTGAAGAACCACATAAAATCCTGCGTAAGTAAGTAAGGATTTCGATTTTAGCAGTTTTATTATCTTTAGTTCAGTGTTAAAAAAGTTCCAAAACACTATCGCTTGATAGTCTTATTTAAAAACACTCATTTTAAAATTGAAAATTGGTGTGCTTTTGATTGTTATAAGGAAATTTAAAAAAATCTTACATTTTTGGTAATGTTTAATATCTAGAATCTTTGGGCTTATAATTTCAATATTGTTAAATGTATACCGCGAAATACATACGGCCGCGCTTTAAATAAAAAAAAATATTAATCATCATAAGCCGTTATGTTTGCATTTTATCTCTGTTACTCGAGAATAATATCAGGTACCAAAGATTATTTCACCAAAGTATAACCTGTTCATACATGAGTCTGGCTTTTGAAAAGGAAGAAGAATCTGTGAAATAGTAATCATTGTTTGAAAGTACCTCTTATAAGATGAATGGTCCGTGGTTGTCAGACAGAGTTATTGTTTTTCCGCGGTGAAGATATGGTGTTGTTTTGTTGTACATTACTAGGGCAAGTTATTACTAAGGGATGAAATACTTCTCGCCCCGTGTCTTGTTTAAAAACAAATACTTTCACATCTGCAGCGCACTATTTTTACTCTGAATAGGTCAACGCTTGACCACAATTGACCAGATGTTAATTGATATTGCAGTCTAAAACGAAGCGCGCGTGCCTAGAAGAAACCGGTTCACTTGAAACTCGGCTTGAAGACAGTAAGGTTGTAGTTGAGTGGGAACAGGGATTCCGGCAAGGAGTTCCACAGTATGGCCGTTCGTACTATAAATGTGGAAGCGAATCGCTTTGTACGCATTTTTGTCATTTCCACTGTATATCGGTGTCTCCTTCCTCAAGCTCAATGGCGGGGATCGAAGCCATGATCTGCAGGACGTAAGACCAATGCACACTTGACCACAGAATAATAACTTGTACTTCGTACAGAAGCTTCACTTGGCAATGGTTTTCAAAGAAATATGAACTCAATCTGATAAACAATATGATTTAATTTAGCTCGCGGTCCAGTCGAGCTCGTAATCATTTCGTTACCTACCAATTTCTTTTCAAAGGAATATGGGCCTTAATTCACTATGCTACGGTTCATAATACGTTGTACATGGTTATACGTAGTACTAGTTATTATTCTGTGGTATTGAAAGAGCCACGTAGATTGGCCCTTTGCGCAGTGGCCGCTGCCCGTAGGTATGTTTTTAACACCTACACGCGGAGTGACACAGGCCTGACTTGACTGAGCTGAAAAAGGTTACCTTCTTAGCTTTAAATACACTACGTATTGGAAATATTCTCCTACCCCCAATGCACCTAACAAGTGGCCGGCTCCAGTTTCGTATAAATAATAGATGCAGTATGTAGCGTAGTAGCTGGTCTCGGCAGATTGGGTCGCCGCATTCCACTTTATGTGTGTTTTTTATATTCGGACATTTACCTCGTCTCCTCACTGGTCTAAGGAAATAAAACTTTTCCCGACTTTACACTCTAACGACTGCTTGTAGTAAAACTAACAACTGGAACCTACTATTTAACTGGTCATCCGACCGACCCATCTCGTTGCTTAACTTTGGTAATTGCATCAGATCACGTTAATTAGCTGAGCGACTGGTGCTACTTATTCAGTATATAGAGCAACGCACTGATACATCAGTCTATAAGTTACACATATATTTATAAAAATACTACCTGACCCAGCAAACGTTGTTTTGCCTTAGGTATAGTAAAAAACACTATAATTGATCAGTTATCGAGCGGGATGAAACATTATTAAATTACTAAAATGGCCATAAAAATAGGGGTTGGTGATCAAAAAGTAAAAAATTTGGGTTGTATGTAATTTTTAATACCACATTATAAAATAGAAAAACGAAAAATTTCGTCAAAAAAAAAAATAAGGGTGCATCACCCTTATCACTTAGGGGTATAAAAATAGATAGTAGCCGATTCTCAGACATACTGAATACGCATAAAAGATTTGGTAAAAATCGGTCAAGCCGTTTCGGAGGATTACGGTAACTAACATTGTGACATGGAAATTTTATATATTAGAAGATTGGATATATGCCGCATAAAAGTATGTATCACAGGTCTTACTAAAACTTTTTATGCCTCTTATATTTGTATTTTAAAAAGTGACATTTTCATCTGAGCGCTACCATGGGTCGGTAAACAAGTTATACTATAAGTCCTAGGTGTTAGAACAAGCAGTCGTTAAGCCAAGTCGAGTTCTTCGGGTGCCTTGAAAATTCTTGACACCAGAGCTCAGTCACTTAGCTCATACCATGTAGTAGGAGTCTGTATAACGGTTAAGACCCACGTTGGGCGCCATCTTTGCATGTGACAGTTAAATAGAGTCCCTTTGTGTCGGTTTATACATACAGCCTTCTATACGTATGATGGCGGTTACAATACTAACTCAGCGGAGTGGCATACACATCTGTTAATCTCTGTTAATTACTAGATACGACTTGCTTTAGATAGATATCTATCTATCTAAAGATGAATAACAAAATTGCATACATGTTTATTACCTTTTTATTTAACTGATTTGGGGTTTATTATCAGTTTTTCGAGATCCTTATCATGATTTGATTCTACACTACTGCTTTACAAGTTGATAGTCACAGATTAAAAATATCATCATCAGCCCATTTTTGACCTTTTAAGGTTTTTTTTAATTTAAGGTTTTTTACCAATTTTACAAGCCCGACTTTTATTTTTTCCATATTTTTTTAAATCAATGGGTGGCCCATGTTTACCCCTCTTTGAAAACACCCCCCGCGGGCCGCTTGCGGCCCGCGCACAGCCCAACATCTAGTCTATCTATCTAAAGCTGAATTCTTCTAAAGCTGAATCTACCTAAAGATAAATTCTTTATTTCACACATTTATAAATTAAATTATTTACATAACAAACTTAAAATAACAATTGGCCAAGTGCGAGCTGGGCTCGCGCATGAAGGGTTCCGTACCATTATATTACTCTATAGGAGCCCCCCTTCAAATATTTATTTTATTTACATTTTATAATTGTTTTTACTTTTATTGATGAATAGGCTTACGTTTGACCGCAGCTAGCCTGATTTGATAGCTGTTATACATTTATATATTTTTTTGTGAAAATATTCAATGTCTAGACACTACTAGCAGCTACCATTATAGCAAAAAATACAAAAAAAACACGTTTATTGTATGGGGAACCCCCTTAATGTTTTATTTTTTCTTATTTTTACTATTTGTTGTTATATCGGCTCGGTAAATACGATACATACTCGTATCTTGTGGAAGTTTTAGCTTTCTAGCTATCACGGTTTCTGAGATACTGCCTGGAGACAGACAGCAGAGGCTTAGTAATAGGGTCCCGTTTTTACCTTTTAAGTACGGAACCCTAACTTGTGCTGAAAATGGCGGCCTTATCGGTAAAAGCGATCTCTTCCCAATGAATGTAATCTGCGGGGGAGTCTCGTCGCTCAGTAATGTGGTGTATAGCTAAGCAGACTTGCTTTCATCGATATCACCATGTAACGCCCGGGGCATGGCTAAATGAGGTGATCTGTCGCGATCGTCCAAGTTGAACAACTTTATTAATAATCAAGTAAAAGTACAACGAAAATAATTAAAAACAAGAAGTAAAAAACATTGTAAACTGTTCACGTAAGGCATCTTAATATTTTCGCGTAGAAAACGGTCACACTTACTTATTAATAACTAAGTGTGACCGTTTTCTACGCGAAAAAAAAAGACATACATTAACAAAATCTCCCCCTTTTCACATAACAGACTTTATTTTTTTGTTTCAAACTCAAAGGAATAAATTTAAAAATAACATAAATAATTTGGAAACAAATAAACGAATCGCTCGATCGAAGTAATATCGGTCACTCGGCTCACTAGCTCTCAAAAGCTCTGAATCTGCAAAATTAAGAATTTTCCTAACCGTTTTTCTCGTGTGTATTCGCAACTCTTTCGTCATTCGCTTCCATTTTCAAACGCCCGAAAAACTCTTCAAAAATGGAGCACTCCTTGAAAAAACGTTTGTTCGAAATTCGAACGTGAATTTGGATTTGAATTTAGAACGTTTGTGTTTCGGCCGACCTCGCAATCTGTGAACTGTGTGGTCAGTTCCATATGTCAACACTCCAACCTCTCGTTGGAAAATAAACCTTATTTTTGTAACGAAAAAGGTTAATTTTAAAAAGTCATAAAAAGGTGCTAACCTTTTCATCGTTTGTGTAGTGGGTTAGCGATTTCAGTTTTCAAATTCTAAATTGCAGTGTCAAAATAAATCTTGGCTGTCACTAGACTAAATAAATCTGTTTTTTTTTTGTATTAAAAGAAAAACAAGTACTCGATTTTAGTGTTAAAAAAATCGTAATGTGTTTTTAAGGCTTCGTACCTAAAATGTAAAAACGGGACCATATTATTAAATCTCCGATGTCTGTCTGTCTGTGTTACCAGGCTATATCTCAAAAACCGTGATAGCTGCGAGACTGAAATTTTCACAAGCCTGACTTGCACTTGTCCAATTTTTAAACAGCCCACAGTTGAATGTCAATGTTTACACTCCACTGGTGCACAAGTTAGCAAGAGATTGACGTCCGCCATTTTGTTTTGTGGACGAATGGAATTGCTATTGTATTGTTATTTAATTGTCGCGATGCTTTTTGTGTTATTTTATTTTCCTTTATTGCTTCAAGTTTGGCGAGTGCCGTTTGTTGTTAGGAGAAGGCTTTTTAAAATATTTCGTTTGTTGTGACTCGTTATTTAGCTTCGGATCATAAAGCTTGTCAGGTGATGTCAAGTTGAATTTACAGTTTTTTCGGTAACAAATCATAAATAGTAAAATAAATTGATGAATAAATAGCTTAAAGACTGTCTAAAGAACC
This sequence comes from Mellilla xanthometata, assembly GCA_035578125.1. Lineage (NCBI taxonomy): Eukaryota > Metazoa > Arthropoda > Insecta > Lepidoptera > Geometridae > Mellilla > Mellilla xanthometata. The sequence continues at coordinate 8,470,891 of JAPUBQ010000027.1, forward strand.
ACTCTAAGAGTATTTATACCTATTTTGGTACAAACAGACTTGAAAAAAATCTATACTATAAGACTCTTTGTCCTGACTCATTCATTCATCTATAGACAACGCAGAGCCCAAACGGCTGGTCCTAGGGTTGTGAAATTTGGAGGGTGTATCTGTTTTAGTAAGTAGACGCGTACTAAGAACGGATTTTTGGAAATTCCACCCCTAAGGGGGTGAAAAGGGGTAAAACAGTTTGTATGAAACTTCTTTGTTTTTGAACTTCCAGCAATCAAATTTGGAATATGTATAGTTTATGTAAAATTAAAAATAACGGTATCAAGTTTTTTTGCCGGGGGTGAACTAAGGGTTTGTAATGGGGGTGAAAGTTTGTATGGACAATTCTTTATTTATCAAGTCAATGATGTAACGATAATGACGCCTGCGCGCTTACCGCACCGACCGCTGCTTAACTGTGACTATCAGATAAGGTACAGGCGCTTGGAGAGGAAACTCCTGAAATAGTTGTAGTGTCTCGCCGGCAGTTCACAACTATTCTCAAACTCATTAGAGTACAATCTGCGCACTTCTCTTCAAACATTCCTTCCAATTTAACCTATTGACTCAGGCGTTACTTTGCGATAATCCAATGTAAATAGAAAATTAAATTAAATATTTTGTGTATTTCGTTGGCGTAATGGTTACCATGCCGGACTGCCAATCAGAAGGTTCCGGGTTCGATTCCCGGCACGGCCAACATCTTTGTGCTGAACTAAATTTGTTGGCTGTCGGTCTGGGTGTTAAATATGTATCCATTTAAAATATATATATCTATTTATATGTAGTATATCAGTTGTGTTAGCAACCATAATACGAACTAGATATGGTTCAGTATGGGGCTAACCAGCCGTGTGAGAAATGTGTCCTAATATTTATTTCTTCTGTCTTCTATTTCCTTCGAATTGTTACTAGGTTCAACTTTCAAGCTAATCAGATGAAGCGTCTGTAGCTCGGCTAGCTAAGGTGATCTGACGCGATCATCGAAGCTAAGCAACGCTCGATGCGGACGGTGTTTGAATGGGTGATCATGCACAACACTGTCATTTTTCAAGATGAAAACATCTTGGTGTTACCGTCGGTTGGATCATTGGATGACATTAATTAATTGTAGGTCCCGGCTGTTAGTCTTAGTACAAGCAGTCGTCAAGCCACCTCAGAGGCCTTCAGGCGGCTTGAATCGACACCAGAAACTAGAAATACGTTACATTTTGGTTGTGGAATCTCGTTACCTCGAGCTAACTTGCATGGTGGCGCCATCTGTTATTGATGGGCGGAACTAAGTATGGATCTCATCTCACTCTTAAGACAATAACTGAGAACCTTATAGTTTTAATCTTTATTATTAATTTTATACACTAATTATTAATTATCTACCTTAACCTTAATTTCATTTCCCATAATTTAAGCTTACGATTTAGACATATTTAGCTAAAAATACTACGAAACAAGTATCTATATCTCTGCTGTAGACTAGTACAGTATGTCTCTGCTTGTTCTTCTTCTTCACCTTATCCCATTTAGGTGGGGTCGGCACAGCAAATCTCCTTCTTCCACTCTCCTCTATCAGCCGTCATCTCCACACTCAATCCCTTCTCTCTCATGTCTTCATTCACACACTCCATCCATGTCTTCTTCGGTCGGCCTCTTGCCCTTATTCCTTGCACTACCATTTCCATACATCTCCTACTAACATGCATCTCCTCTCTACGCATCACATGTCCATACCACGCTAACCTTCTACTCCTTATTTTCTCCCTCACTGGGGCTACTTTCACACCTCCCCTAATGTACAGTATGTCTCTGCATTTAGATTCAATTCAGGTTTGAAAATAGCGAAGTGAAACATGTTTTTATTATCTTTTTATATTCAAGCGCTCGCCGTTTTTAAGTTATCCCGCAGCAAAAGCTAAAAGAACGCATTAAATTAGCGTATATGTATATCACCGGAACATTGAGTGCCAGTAATTCCAAACTAGGCACACTACTTCGCTCAGTGACTCGTGACCCTTATTACGTGTCATAAAAAGAGGAAATCTTAATAAATAAAGATTTTAATCACACTAGTACTTGTTTAGTTAATTCCGTGACGAATTTAAACAAGTATTTTTTTTAATTTCCATCTGTTGCGATTGTGTCCGCCTTATGGAGTATGTTTGCTGTTTTATTAGTTTGATAAGTAATTAACCGCAGTTTAGTTCTCACCAAGCTTCGCGACTACTTTGTTCTACGGAAACTAACTATTGGTAAGTTAATGTTGATATATTACTACATAATGAAGGAAAGAAACTAAACTTACTTACTACCTAAGATATAAAACATCATTTAAATAAATTTATAATAATAGCTTAAGCTTAACTGTGCTCATAGCATATACTAATTAAAAAAAATTAAGTACTTACCTATTGATATATTATATTTATCATGTTTATTAGATAAGAGAGTAATAAAAAAAATATGTCTATTTTTATTTTATTTTAATGAAAGAAATACATGTGATTGGAGTTTAAAATTCAATAATCATATATTTTATGACAAAAAACGAACAATAGATAATAGTTCGTTACATATTATAAATATAATTGAATATAATAATGTCAGTTCTTTAAATAAAAAAAACTATATACAATATCTATTGTTATAAATAAATTATTTTATCGATGTTTATTCGCAAAAATTGTACTTTTTATTAACTGTATAATTTATTTACGACCCAGTACATAAATACAATTTATTCAAGAATTAATGTTGTACTTGTATGATTAATTCATATAAATATGTTTTTCTTTAACTCCAGCTACGAGTAAATTAAATTACTTTATTAAGCAATTCGTTTCTAAAATAAGTTTTTATTTCGACTACACTTAAATTAAAAATTACATGAAAAAAAGAAAAACCTTACAAATAGTAGATTAAATCTAAGACAAGTAATTATAAATAACGGATTTACATATATAATAAGTAACAAGTTAATGTTTAATTATTTTCCAACCTTTAGAAACAGCAATGAATCTTCGCATCGACGTCTTTATTCTCTCGTGTAAGTAGTATAATAAAAGTATTATTATTTTATACTAATAAATTTAAATATATCAGCAAACTAGAATAAATAGAATAGTAACTCGGCCGATAAAATTGTTGCACCGTCCACGCGTAAAATACCGCGGTGGGCGGGGCAAAACAGCTGCCCGCGTGGCGTCACATGGTGTGGGCGGCACTAATCGCGTGCGAGCTTTGTGTGTGTGTGTCGTTAGGATAGCAGTATAATTGTGTGCGTAGATGGATACAAATTCTAAGCGGCAATTATACGGAGTTACTCCTCCGTTTATTCTAGTTTGCTGAAATATATATATTTAACTGGATAAGTATGAAAAATAATAGCGATGGTTAGTATTTCTACCTCTGCCATACTATAGGGTCATGTTCCACAGACAGTAGGGCGGCAACAAAACCGCGTTAAAAATAAATTATTTGAAAGTTCAGTCCCTCTATCTCTAGCTTTGGCTGAAGAAAAACATCGTGAGTAAACCATAGCATGGTCGTAGGGTGTTTTTTAATGCTCGCCTGACTAGAAACCACCTAGAGTTGTAAAATCTGTCGCCAAGCACCTTACAGTGTGTTGCGGCAGCCTCCTTGAAAGCCAGTTAGTCCAGCCTAGGCATGCTCCACTATGTCACTAAGTCATTTGATGGTGCTAGTGATAGGCTATGAACTTTCAAATATTTTCTTCACTGACTCGAGTTATACATAGATCTCACCAGTAACAAGAAGAATTGTATATTGAACGTAGATAGTGTCTAGTGAAGATGTAGATTGAAGCCAGTATGTATGAGCTTGCTGTCCCCAGTGGTGCTGGTGGTGAGCCTCGCGACGAGCGGAGCGGCGTGGCGCCGGCCGCGCGCGCTGCGCAGCATCCGGGCTCCTGCGCACTATGAGTACATACATACTCTATATTCGCTTTATACCTACTCTAATACTTCCCATATGACTATTCTAATACCGCCCATATGACTATTCGAATACCGCCCATATGACTATTCTAATACCACCCATATGACTATTCGAATACCGCCCATATGACTATTCTTATACCGACCATATGACTACTCGAATACCGTCCATATGACTACTCAAATACAGCCCATATGACTACTCGAATACCGCCCATATGATTATTCTAATACCACCCATATGACTACTCTAATACCGCCCATATGACTACTCTAATACCGCCCATATGACTACTCTAAACTTATCATATAGCTACTCTAACATCGGCAATGCACACGCAACTCGGTAAGTGGGAACTTACATCCTGTGTTGGCGTGGTAAGTAAACAATAAAGTTGAATTATTCACTTCAACTTTTAATTGCTGCTTTAGATTTCTACTAGCACAGTAAGTAGTGCAGTGTACTACTTACCAATGCACCAGCTTAAATACTAAAATTGGTAAATGAAATCTGAAAAACTGAAACTATACGTTAAACTAATTTATGAAAGCTAGGTAATAATGTAAACAAGGCTATTTATTTCACGCGTAATTTTAACTTTAGTTCGCGTGAAATTGGGAAAAAAATTGAGGTTTAAATATATGATTTCAACCGCAATTATTCACGCTCACACAAATGTACCTACGTCGTATATATATATATACTAGCTGACCCGGCAAACGTTGTTTTGCCTTAATAAAAAAAAAACTAAATATGCAGTAGCCGATTCTCAGACCTACTGAATACGCATATAAAATTTGGAAAAAATCGGTCAAGCCGTTTCGGAGGAGTACAGTAACAAACACTATGACACGGAAATTTTATATATAAGATATATCCTCTTATGCGTTATTTTTAAGTATTTAGGTATGTAACTTAAATGTATTACCTAAACTTTATTTTAGTAACTGTTTATGTATTTAATATCCTGACATTTAATTCGCTGCCTATATAAATAGGTAGCGTTATGAATTTTTTTTTGACATGTAAATTAATTACTACTGTCTTCCTACGTAAACAATATGGAATAGCATGTTTTAGCATCTGTTGCTTGCAGATCAGATCAGGACGGCAGAAGGCAAGCGAACCAGCCCAAGATAAACGTTAAGATCCCCCTGTCCGCTATCCAGGCTGCCCAAGGTCAGATACAGCTGTGCGGGATCGGAGCCAGGGGGGGCAACTACAGGAGACAATCTCCGTACGACGTGTGAATACCGAACGATTCAAATGTTGAACGAATAATATTGGAATATTAAAATGTAACACACAATATGAGTTGTTTTATCTATGTCCCTTAAGTTTTGTCACCAAAAATGCTCACTTTGAGGTGATAAGGGCAAAATTTTTAGTAAACAGTTTTTTCGTTATGAACTGTAGCAGCTAGACTCTTAAAATTTTCACAAAATGTATAAATATCATATAATTTATCTATCAAGTTAAATTATAAACTTTCAATAAAATAATATCAAAGGGGGCTCCCATACAACATTGGTACGGAACCCTTCGTGCACGAGCCCAACTCTCATTTGGCCAATTATTATTTTATTTGAATGACAACACCGTACGATTCTTACGTCAAATGAACATCACAGACTATGTATTAGGTTATAAGACCCATAAAAAATAAAAAATAAATAAAATAAATAAATAAAAAATATTAGGACACATTCACACACGGCTGGTTTGCCCCACTACCGTACTGAACCATTTCTAGCTCGTATTATGGTTGCTAACACAACTGATATACTACATATACATAAATACATATTTTATATAGAGACCTATTTAACACCCAGACCGACAGCCAACAAATTTAGTTAAGCACAAAGATGTTGACCGGGCCGGGAATCGAACCCGGAACCTTCTGATTAGCTGACCGGCATGGTAACCTTTACGCCAACGAGGTCGTCAAATCAAAGTGAATCACAGAAGTCGAAGTTTAATTTATGATATTAGGATTAAATCCTACATCACTGTGTCTCGCAATGCCATTTGAGCGCGAAGAAGTAACACACATGCACACATACACACACACACACACACACATACAAATTTTTAAAAATTTTAATATACGAGTAAGTATACTTTTGTTTTGTTTTGTGTAATCCGTGCTCATACTCAAGAAGCAATAAATATCTTTTATTTTATCTTTCGCATTTATAATATTAGTAGGAAGCTTTTACTGTCTTCTTTAAATGTATGTAAGTAATACATTGAAAAAGATTAAAGAAAAATAATATTTTGTAGCAAATTGTACTATCTGTCACTAATGACGTCAGGGCTCAAGTCGCATAGTATTTGAAATGGAATGTACCACGCCGAGGTAAATTACTAGCCGTGTTATATAAATTGAATTAAATTCCATAAATACATTATATTTATTCCGGTATTTATACAGTGTCGATTTATTTTACTTGTAAATAATGTAAACCGTTAAATCTGTAATTTGCTTTTGTAGTATGTTTACAATAGTTTAAATTACGATTATGTATAATATTATTTTAAGTTACATATTATATTAAATTACCATTTTGTGTATAAAAGGGTATTACTCAGTTCCTCAAGCACCACAACTGCGCAAGTCTCCGAAGATAAGGTAAGTTTGTTTCAAACTTTTAGTGTTTTTAGTATTTTATGTGATACGGTCATTTGTAGGTCTTTTAGGGTTCCGTACCTAAAAGGTAAAAACGGGACCCTATTACTAAGCCTCCGCTGTCTGTCTGTCTGTAACAAAATTAAAATACTTAGGGGGGTCCTTGCACAATAAACGTTTTTTTTTTCGTATTTTTTTGCTATATATCAATAACGGTAGCTGCAAGACACTTGAAATTTTCACTACTATAATAAATGTATATTAGCTATCAAATTAAATTATAATTAAAGAAACAATAATATTTAAGGGGGGCTCCCATACAACAATAGTACGTTCATGCGCGAGTCTAACTCGCACTTAGTCAATTATTTACTGCTAGGCTTTGTATCAGCAGAGACAATCTATCCTTAGCTGGAGCATTTCTAGTCTGGCATAACTGGCTCTCAAGAAGTCTGCCGGATCACACTATTGTGTGCTTGGCGACAGATTTTTGACTTGAAAGTGTTAGCTAGCATCGCATGAACGCGATTCTCGTCTTCTTTTGTCGATTTCTTCTCGTCTCGATTTCTTCTCTTGATCGCAACTCATCAGGTGAGTTGCGATCATGAGAAGCCTGTTGTTCAGGGTAAGTGATGTTCTCTTCTCTTTTTCTTCCTAATTTTTCTTTCTATTTTTTCATTCTGTTGTTCTATCTGACCTCAGCATTTGTTACAGACATCAAGATGACTCGTCTAAGCTGTGTTCTATTAGCTTGTGAGTAATTTGTCTTTCACTCTTTTATTTGCAAAATGTTAGCTTATAACATATATTTAGTTCATATTACAAATTTGACTGTTGTGTGTGTGTGTGTGTTTGTATCTGTGTGTGTGTGGCATTGTAGATTCCGAATGGATGAACTGATAATACATATATTTTTGTTTTAATTCTGTTAATTATGAGAATTATTGGTTATGTTTAATGAAAATCGGCCCAAGACAACCGTCGCCACGAAGTAGCGGGATTACTTTTATTTTTACAATTTTCTTAATATAGTAGAATACATACATTATGATCTGTTTCACTTCTATGATACAAAATGGTGTTTTGTATGTTTTTATTTATTCGCGATGCAGCGGTAAATCGACGTGATTTTAGTCGTTTCGTCTATGGTGCAGAACGTGCCGTCTCTTTCTGGTCACCTAAGATGAAAAGAAACGGGGCTTCTTTAAATTTAGTTTAGTCGTGTGTGCCGCTGAATCGCCACCAATGTGTTGTATGTGCCAGTGATGGTGGCGCTGTGCTGCGTGCAGTCTGCGCTGGGGGAGCGGCGCCGGCTGCAGGCCCCCGCCACCCTGGAGGAGCTGGACTCGGGGGAGCAGCTCCGCCTCGACGCGCAGGATTTCCGCCGCTTCCAGTAAACCATACAATAATTATATCTCCACTTGGGGGTCTTCCAATCTAGAGTAAATAGGTTCCTTCTGGGCAAGCGTGATACATCTTAGACCACAGTCAAGCTTTACATCAGGCAAGCTGCGGTCAAACGTAAGCCTATTTATCATTAAAAAAAATGGTTGCCTGTAAAGTCGGTTTTACGGGCGAAGATTTTACGTGACAACGTCTGCCGCGTGCTGCGCGCGCGGCAGACCGATCATAGTTGAGTGGGAGAGAGACGCAAGGCATTCGGCGGGCCTCTCTCTCGTTCGGTGACTCATCGTAACGTTACCGGGCGTTACACTTTTTCATAAGTGACTCCCAGCCGCAACCTAATTTAAGACGTTGTCACGTCAAAAAATGTAATATTTAGTGTACTTCCGCTGTGATTGCCACACAAGAAAAAAATTAATATTTAGTGTACTTCCACTGACATTTCATTTTTTAAAAGGATAACTAATTACTACAAATTCAATATTACTTAATGTAAATCTAATCTTAAATTAATTAAATTAGTATTTCTAATTTAAAAAAAACCAGTGCCAGTGGGAAGAGTACCTAAAATGACGACCGAGTTGACTCTTTGTATAGAAACGCTAATCCGCTATTTTTTTAATTTTTTTTTTATGCTGGGACTTTGTGTATGTGAAAAAACACATAGTCACAGCGGAAATACACTAAATATTTCATATTTTCTTCTATAAAATTGAATTGAATTGATTCGTCTAAGCCCTGTGTGAAATGTATCCTAAGATTTATTTAATTACTAGCTGACCCGGCAAACGTTGTTTTGCCTCACTTTGGAGTATGAAAAATAGATAGTAGCCGATTCTTGGACCTACTGAATATTTGTATTAATACGCATATAAAATTTGATAAAAATCAGTCGAGCCATTTCGGAGGAGTAAATCAAATCAAATCGTTTATTAATCTTACAGCACCGCAGCGTACTGGGCAAGTCAATTTACAATTATTTAATACTAAAATTTAATTTATATACGAGTACCTACACGTACATTCATGAAAAATATATACTTAACTTAAGTTATGACATAATAATTATAAGAGTACGACAACTTTTAATAATAAGTAAGTGTGGCCGTTTTCTACGCGAAAATATTAAGATGCCTTACGTGAACAGTTTACAATGTTATAAGAGTACTGCTCGTAGCATTGTGAAATGGAAATTTTATATATGAAATAAGAAATCCGTTCCATTACAGAACGAGCAGAAACTCAGCGAAGAGACATAGGTATACAGTCGAAATCCCTAAGTTTCGTACAAGCCGTTTCGCTTCTACCTTTCTTGTGAGGAGCAAAACTTTGGAGTTCTCTTCCTGAGTCTCTGTTTCCTGAGAAGTACCACCTGGGGGTCTTCAAATCTAGAGTTAATAGATATTTCTAGGTAAGCGTGTAACATCGTAGACCATAGTATTGTTTAACACCAGGCAAGCTGTGGTCAAACGCAAACCTATAAGTTATAAAAAAAAAAAGAAATCTGGAAATATCTACTGGTGCGGTTCAAACGCTTCGCTCACATGTGTGGCGCGGCGTTCTCGGTATAATGCCGGCTGTACACATGGGGCCAAGGTGTTGGGCCAACGTGTAGAGAGCTACTTGGCGGTATGTTGGCTTAGTTGGTCTAGTTGGCGCCAACATTGGCAGGCCATCCGAATAGTGTCGGTTTTTAGTGCACACATCAAAGGATCTTGGCGCGCTCCGCAAACAGCGTTCACACGTTGGTGTCTTTTTTCTCGATGGTCTCTTTTTCGATGACATTTAACTGTCGCGGGTTTTTTTTTAATGTGACACTGACCTTCTAACTTTTTGCAAAATTATTACCAGCCTGTATATCAATAATAACTAATAACACATATATGTACCTCGTTCTATTCCGATGAATAGTCACCATCCACCACCTTCTTTTGCGCCATTTCTTTTTAGTCACTCTACTTTGGTGCACATGTACGTAATAATTAAACGCACTGTATAAATAAATTGCCGCGGCTGCAAGAACTTCTACGTCTATCTTTGAAGCGCCAATGCAGAATGAGCAGTAAGCCAATGTGTGAACAGGAATCTTGGTTTCCATCATTTTTGCCCAACACATTGGCCCAACACCTTGGCCCATGTGTACAGCCGGCATAACAGCATGCGGTGTGTGTGGTACAGATTACGCCGCGCATTGGATCAGGCGCGGCGCGCGCGCAGCCAGCGGCGGCAGTTCGTGCCGCCCTCCGCCGCCACCCTCGAGACCTACTAGTCGCAGGGGGGCAAGCGAGGAGGGGGGGGGGGAATATAATGAATAAACGCTCCTAACTGATGATTCAATTGTTTTATTCCTTATCTTAAGTTTACCTTCTACCTACCACTGTTTGTGGAGATAATAATAATAATATACGAGAATTAATTTTTAGCTCTCCGTAGCCAACGGTTACTACTAACGGGACCTTACTATGGCGTCGTTTGTCACCAGGTCATATTTCCGTAATAGATAGATAGTTAGATTTTCACAGATGAAGCGTTTCTCTTGCTGCTATAACGCTAAAAGAGAATAAAAAATAAAATAAAAAGTCTTTATTTCAGGCTAGTTGTACGCATATGATTACATAAAGTTAATATTAAATCAATATTTCAAAAGGGTACTTACTACACGTATTTTTTGCCATTATTATAGATAATACAGTAGGACGGAATACGGGAGCCCAACTCACACTTGACCAATTTTTTAAAATATTGGCATAGATTAACTTAACTTAAAATATACTTAGTATTTTAGCATTTGTTAGTCATAAAGTTTCAAAGTAATTGTTACCTGATAAGTTATCAGGTAACAACTATGTTTATAATAAATTATCAGGTGACAACTTCTGTAATAATGAATTATCAGGTGACAATTTCTTTGATAGTAAGTTATCAGGTGACAACTTCTTTGAAAATAAGTTATCAGATAACAACTGGTTTATGAACAGATTTCTATTATTTTATTGCAACAAACATACTTTTCGTGTGGTCTCATTTAAATGTTATCCAATCAGTTCTGTGTATTTTGAATAAAAGCCCATTTTTCCATTTTGAATGAGTGTTTTTTTTGTCTTGTATCTACAAAGCCAATCTGCAATAAACATATACTCGGTTTATCTGATCTAAGGTAGAATTTTTAACTAAATATAATGTACTTTGATAACTTATTTCATAAAAAATCCATAGTAAACCTTAAATCATAGTTACCGTACAAGTGTCGCGTTGCCATGGAAACGTCGCTGATCAAATCTCGCAGCATGCAGGCTCTTAATGACAGTCTGAACGCGCCTTAATGATGCATACATACATACTTTACCTTTGTAACACGATGTAAGGATATGATTGTCAGCGAAAAGAGAAAGATAATTTATTTGTTTGAGTTGTACAGAGGTGGTCTCTTAATAATTTATATTATACTAGAGGTTGCCCGCGGCTCCGCCCGCGTGTAAGTCGCTTTTCGGGTAGCCTGTGAAAAAGTCTATTGTATCCTATTCCCGTGCCAATTGTATATAAACATTACATTGCTACGATATCAAAATGAGCCGCTGTCTTTCCGCATTCGATTCCTGAGATCTAGTTAACCTCTTTTTTTTGGCTACTTTGGTGATGATGCGACAGATTAGATCGTTTACTCCAAGCCATTATTTATTATTTTAATTTAAATAAACTAAGTGAACCACGTACTTAAATTCCAATTCAGAAGCAATATAATTTCAAAAACACTTAACTTTCCCTTTGAACTTCAAACCTCAATGGCCTAAATGCACTCCTGGCAAATAACAACAACTTTCAAGACTTTAACTTAAAATAAAGAAACTTTCACCCCCCCCCCCCCAACCCTTATTTAACCCCTGGCAAAAAAACTTGATACCATTATTTTTAATTTTACATAAGCTATACATATTCCAAATTTCATTGCTAGAAGTTCAACAACATAGAAGTCTCATACAAACTGTTTTACCCCCTTTCACCCCCTTAGGGGTAGAATTTCCAAAAATCTATTCTTAGTACACGTCTACATACTAAAACAAATACACCCTCCAAATTTCACAACCTTAGGACCAGCCGTTTGGGCTCTGCGTTGTCTATAGATGAGTCAGGGCAAAGAGTCTTATAGTATAGACGGAGTTAAAAAATTATGTTTATTATTAGTTTATTTATATTATTGTAGCTCCTGTGGCTTAATCGAACCCGAAACCTTCTGGTTGGCAGTCCGGCATGGTACGAGGTCAAAAAAGTAAATAGAAGGAAAAATAACCATCATAATATTGGTCTCCTTGTTACGAATGACTGGGTGAGATAATTTTCAATTCGCTGCCGCAGATTCTGCCCCGCCATATCCACCGCGTGAGGGGTGAACCCCTGCCCCGGTGAACTAGTGCCCCATAGCGTCTCGATATTCAATAACCATTTATTACATCACACGACTTATTGATGCCCTTTATTTGATTAGATAGATAGATAGATAGATAAATTCTTTATTGGACACATAAATAAAAAAGACACAGTATAAGACAATTAACTTAAAATTAGTGTGCCACAATTGGCGGCCTTATCGCTTAAAGCGATCTTTTCCAGGATTCTTGATTACAATATGGAGCAGCACCATTCCTATTTTCGAATCGATTTTCTTAAAAGTACTGCGCGGATTTCATCTCGAATCTCGAGTTTTTGTCATTTTTTCTAGTAATACGGTTTACGTACGAAAAAATAATGATTTTTGTACTGTTTCTAGCGAGTGTAGCTCGGTGGTAAAACGTCTGCTTTTCAATCTGACGGCCTCTGGTTCGATCCCGGCCCTACACCAATGACTTGTTTTACAAGTTATGTGTGGATTTGCATTCGCTTTACGGTGAAGGAAACTTCGTGAGTGTATTGTTTTTTGAGGTTGACAGACTAGAGTAGTATTCAAATAGTCTAGCTGACCCGGCTAACGTTGTTTGCCTTATAAATTATTTCTAATAATAAAAAAAATATGGTGAACAACCCTTATCACTTAGGGGTGATAAGGGTTGTTCACCGACTGAATATGCATATAAAATTTGGTGAAAATCGGTCAAGCCAATTCGGAGGAGTATGGTAACTAACATTGTGACATGGAAATTTTATATATTAGAAGAATTTTCAAGCAGTACATCCATGGTACGGGATACGGTAGTTCAGGTACGGAAAATAAAGATTTTTCTATTGTTTCTGGTAGTGCCTTAAACTTAGAATTTGAAGAATAATTTAATCTTAAAAATAATAAAATAATAATATGGAATGAACTAAAGTTTAATATGTGACCTGAAGCTTTAGTGTTATCAATAAATTTTGACTAGATCATAGTTTTTAAGCCAAACAGTAAATGTACTTATAAAATTTGTACTATACTGTATTTTTATTTGAAATTACATTATATATTATTTTCTATAAGTACATCCCTTCTGTAATATAGCGGCGGGTGCATATCAAGTGGTACAGTGTGTCAGTAGGGCTGAAACTTATACTGCTATAAGGATAGGTCAAACCGAAGCGATCAACTCGCGGTTGCGGTGGCGGTCAGTTTTTTTTTGGACACATATCACACACGGCTGGTTAACTCCATACTGAACCATTTCTAGTTTGTGTTATGGTAGATAACACAACTGATATACTACATAAAAATACATATTTTATGTAGATACCTACATATTAAACACCCAGACCAACAGCCAACAAATTTAGTTAAGCACAAAGAGGTTGACCGTTCCGGGAATCGAAACCGGAACCTTCCGGTTGCAGTTTGGCATGGTGACCTTTACTTGTGTAACAACTTACAGTTACACTGTCAAGAATTAAATATTACTAATATTAGAATAAATAAAAAATATAATAATAATTATGTTGATACAACTCATTAAATTACTATTTTATAATAAAAAAATGATTAATTTGAAAGGCATTATAATAATTCGTTAGAAATTATTTTATAGTATATGTTCTTAATAGAAGATACCATTTAATATTTGCACTGTATTTTCCTTCTAGCGTGTTTACACATGTCTGTTCTCTGATTGGTCGGCCACCGTGCTCGCTAGCGCAGACGTGATTTTAACGCGCTGATGTGGTCTAAGCTTTACTGCAGCCCTTACTGACGCCAGTACAGTGCACGCGGGGACAAGTGCAGCAGCACTGATTACTCGCACCTAGATAGCGATATAGAATACCTACTCGACCGCCGAACTTCTATTCACTGCAATGGTATAAAGTTTCTTCATTCTTCATGCATGGAAATCTACACCGGAAAAAATAGCATTTTCTCGATTTTAATTATGACAGCCATTACCGTAAAAGACGATGATGATGGTAGAGCATTGTATAGTGCTCGCCTGGCTAGCAACCACTGTGATGTTGAAATATCTGTCGCCAAGCACCTTACAGTGTGTTCCGGCAGCCTCTTTGACAGCATGTTATTCCAGACTAGGCATGCTTCACCTTATGCTAGAGTGTCGCTAACTCGTGTAGCTCGACAAAATACTGTTTTTTTCCACACCGTACATTTATATGTATGGTGTGAAAAAAAAGCGTTTGAACACAGCTTATGTTATGTTATGTTTTATATACGCTATCAAATACAAATCATTTATTGATAACACCAAAGTTGCAAGTTATCTGCGACGTTGCACGCTTGCCTGTAAGATACAGGATTATTTTTCAGGAGACAGAGCCTCAGTTCTATCTTTACAAGATTATTTGCGTATTTCTAAGGTTAAGACGACGGACATGGGCAAAATCTTGAATATACAGTATTATCTTTATATATTATTAAACTTTAAAAAAAGCTACTTCTGATTTAAAAATACTGTAATTGAAATTTTGAATTTTGCCATAAGATTAGAAGGTTAAGTACAGTTCTATACACTATAATAAAAATATTGTGTGATATAGAATCTATTGTTGGTAATCTGTGTATGAGTTGCGTTGTAGGGTGCAAGTGCATAATGCGCCTTCTGTAATGCACTTGTGACGCGCACTGGCGGGGGGAGAGGGGGGGTGATGGTCATGGTCAGGAATGTGGGGTACTATAATATGGGGTCGCAATGTTTATGGGTGTACTTTCAGACCCCTAATATAGATTTTCTGCGCAGAAATACAAAACTTTATTAGTCATAAACAAATTAAGTTAAAGGCAACTCACACTACAAGCCGTACTTAAGTACTTAAAAATACTAGTTAGATAAACTAAACTTATAAATTTCATTGTCTTCAAATTATTGTCGTGCAGAATGAATTAAAAAAAAATGTGTTGTTAAATTTTCAAATCTACTAACCGTCTATTAGATAGATATACTTTAACTTTATTTTTTTAACTCTAACTTTATAACTAAATTAACTGCTGTTTGTTTTATTTACTTAGTTACTTTTTCTGCTTCTGTGGAATTATTTCCATTTCGTCTTTCAATTTTATCCATTTTTCTCGACAAGGAGTTTGAATTTCTGTCGTCTGAATCCAATGTGTGGATAAAATGTTCTGTATTATTGTATAATTAACTGTATTTATTATACTAACGTAGTACTTATGTTTGTTGCAGGTAATAACGTTGGAAGTGGAAAAGTATCTTCAGGAAACAATGGTAACTGCTGTAAAAAAAACTATTAACAAATACAATATACTGCTACAATGTTATATTTTGTATAAAAATTTCTTTAAAAAATCCTTAAAAGCTTGATTATTAGAACACATACACTGTGATAAATTTTAAATCCAAAATGGCCGCCACTAGAAAATATTAAGTTTTTAAATTTTTACTTCAGTGCACGAATTTAACTTGAATTCCGCAACTGGGCCGGCTTATTACAAAGTTATGAAACTTTGTCAGATCCGATTTCATGATAAACCGTGATAAATCTGTTTGTTTGTTTGTTCTTTGATAACTTACTTTTCAACTCTTGTCGCAAACATGAACCCACTTTGTCAATACAGTTACTTGTTTGCGTAAAATCTTTTAAACTTTAATACGGCTAAGCAAACAACTTTTGTTAAAAGACTTTTGAAAAGTCGCAAAAAAATAAAGATTGTTTCATTCAGAATGTTGGTCAACGCGCGACAAAATGTATGGAGAATCTTTTTTAGTAAAACTGATTTCTCCAAGCGGCTGGTGGACAGAACCAATGACCTAAGAGCTGGCGCTTACCTCGGCCAACGGTTAACTTTGGCGATCCAGTGAGGTAATGCCGCCAGCATATTAGGCAACTTAACCGCGGACACAAGCTTAGGTATATTTTATTTATTGCAGCGAAGTTCCTTATCGCGCGTTGTGAAAGGGGGCTAGACGGAAAAAAATCTTACGAAAAGTTGTCACGACACTTTTTGGTATAGTAAGCTATTGAATGCTGTGCGGCGTGCGCATGTTTCTCTCTCTCTCTCTCTCTCTCTCTCTTATAGAAACCAAGCCAGATATTCTCATTTCTTTTTCGCATTGAACAGTGTGGTGTCGCGACAATTAATGTGGTTAGATTATTTATTTGAAGATTAGTGAGGTGAATGAACTTCGTTCCATCCGGGTGTCCCTTGACACTGCTCAAGTTTTTTTAATTTAGATTTTTAATTTTTAACTATTGTGTAGTTTTTAATTAAATTTGGTTTTATTTATCTTGTTATGATATGATATGCATACATTAATTTTATTATTAATTAAATTCAAATACATATAATTCGTCACTATTTTTAAAATGTTTATTATACAGTTTAAAAGATTAAAAAAACTAATAAAAAAAAACACCCATAAAATTAATTTAATAGCTCGTGGCATTGCCGCGTTGTATGGCTATGGATAGCCTTTGCGCTTGTTATGTACAAGTATTTTATATTATTAAAAATCATATTTAATGGGTAAAATTCTAATTTATAGAAAAAGTTGTTTTTGTAGTGGTATTTAAGCCACTATCAAAATATTTTGCGTCAGTTTCTTAAAAACTCTATATTTTGTTTGATTTTTGAGATGTTTTCCCGCGGGTCGGTTCTAGTTTGAGACAGAGTTTAAAAAACATTTTTACCAAAACACGCTACAGCGTAACTTAAGTGAATTATGTTCGATACCGAAACTTACTTTTTCTAAGTTAACTTAAACTTACTTACGAAATAAGTTAAAGGTTGTACAAGTTTAAAATTGTGCTATTCCGCCATTGTTAAAAAAGTGTGTTTCTTAACTCTTGCGTATTAAAAATACAATGTATTATAAATCCTACTAATATAATAAATGCGAAAGTTTGTGGGCGTATGTATGTTAATTCTTCACGCTCCAACGGCTGAAACGACTTTAATCAGATTTACTATGAAGATAATTTAGGCCTTGGATTAATACATAAGCTACTTTATATCCCGGATTAACTTCTTTTGTCCCGGACTAAGGCGGAGGGAAGCTAGTATTAAATACATTTAAGAACACATTTCTCACACGGCTGGTTAGCCTTATACTGAACCATTTCTAGTTTGTGTTATGGTTGCTAACACAACTGATATACTACATATACATACATAATTTATATCCATACATATTGAGCACCCAGACCAACAGCCAAAAATTTATTTCATCACAAAGTTCTTGGCCGTGCCGATAATCGAACCCTCGAATCGAACCAGGAACCCTCTGGTTGGCAGTCCGGCATGATAACCATTGCGCCAACGAGGTCGTTAAATTATTGTCTTTATAGTTTGTGCTAAGCTATGGCTTGGAGAGTTTTCAAGCCGCCCGAAGCCTCTGACTTGGCTAAACGTTTGCTTGTACTTAGTCTAGCAGCCGGAACCTACAATTTAACGTGCCATCCGACCCACGGTAGCATCTAGATGTTTATCACTTTTATAATGACAGCATTTGCATAAGTGTTTGCAACCTTTTAAAGTATAATTTAAAAAAAATACCTTAGTTAATTAACTTTTACCTAATTTCTAAAAATGGATAATCAATAAAGCGTGATGATAATATTTTTTTATTAGTTGTCAAGACGTTTGAGAGACCTTTGCGCAGTTTAAAATATTTCGACACTAGAGGTTAGCCAATAACCACTAAAATAAATGATACCGGAAATTCTCAGCGAAGATATGAGGATAGTAAAGTAGCGGAATGTAATATGAACAAGTCTGCGAAAGGAATCGTGATAGTGATGTCTACATTACTATTATATTCTGTACAGAGGGAATGTTCGGGGCGGGCTGTCTTTACTATCGCCTAGCTGGTGGCAGACACGGGTAGTGGACAGTTTATCCGCTGAGAAAGGAAATAATCTGTTGGTTTTTGGTTACTTTTAATTTTGAATTTTATTTTATATACTTTATTAATGTAAAAGTAAAAATTTTACATATAAGACAAAATTAAATATTTAGTGTACTTCCGCTGTGATCCGAAATCCAAATTAAGACAAGAACGAACTTCGAAGAGTCAGCATCTCCTGATGATGCCTTGTGGTTAGGCGAAACACGTGTAGAGTTAAGAATTTCCGAATTGTGATAGGTAACGTTAATCTTAATTAATCTTAGTTAATTAATCTTAGTTAATTAAGCTTGGTTAATTGATCTAAGTTGATTTTTCCTTTACTTGTCTTAATTTGGATTTCGGATCACAGCGGAAGTACACTAAATATTTAATTTTGTCTTCTATTTACAATGGATTTCCGCAAAGTAACGCCTGAGTCAATAAGTTAAAAATTTTACTTCAAAACGTAGCTTTGAAGTTATATATCTGTAAATTTCTTTAAAATCGATGCAAAACAAATAAAAATTCACATCTATACTATAAGACTCTTTGTCCTGACCTATTCATTCATTCATCTATAGACAACGCAGAGCCCAAACGGCTGGCCCTAGGGTTGTGAAATTTGAAGGGTGTATTTGTTTTGGTATGTAGACGCGTACTAAGAACGGATTTTTGGAAATTCTACCCTTAAGGGGGTGAAAAGGGGTAAAACAGTTTGTATGAAACTTCTTTGTTTTTGAACTTATAGCAATGAAATTTGGAATATGTATAGTTTATGTAAAATTAAAAATAACGGTATCAAGTTTTTTTACCAGGGGTGAACTAAGGGTTTGTTATGGGGGGTGAAAGTTTGTATGGAAAAATCTTTATTTATCAAGTTAAAGTCTTGAAAGTTGTTATGGTAGTAGTTTATTAAATGGTCAAATTAAAATTTTAAAAAGTTTTGCCAGGGGTGCATTAAGGGGGATGCCATTGGGGTTGAAAGTTAAAAATGAAAGTTTTGTGTTTTTGAACTTAAATGTGTAAAATTTGGAGTGTGTATATATTTTAGTACTTAAACGTGTAATCATGTTCGGTGCAATATGGTTCAATAGGTAAATTTTAATTTTCTCACTAGATGGCGCCACTGGAAAGATTAGAACACGCAAACGGTGTGTCGCATGATTTTCATGTATCGAAATTTTGTTTCAAATAAAAAAAGCTACTGACCACAACCCCAGTCTTTTATTCACGTCAGTACGCTTATTTTCCATCTTCGAGCCGGATACAGCTGTCATGGTACAGTTCTATTCGATATTTTTGTGGAGTTTGATCGGCACTCATCAGTGACGACGACGACGACGGCACTTGTCTGTGCTCACGCTGTGTCATCTCCGCCCCTTACACCGGGGGAACCACTGGCATTTCTTACAGCGAGAATAGTTCCGCTATTTGGCACTTGGAGGCGCCACTAGTGGAATATTCTCATCAACTAAGTGCAAAGGAACAAGCAAGTAATAAGTTGCGCTTGGAGGCGCTACTAGTGGAATATTACAACAGCGGAGCACAAAGGAGCATGTGAGCGATCAACTACCAACCATTTCAAATTTGGCGCCAAAGGAGTGTGCCAAGTCAATCTCAAGCTATCGGAATCAAAGGGAAGTGAAATTTGATACATATTATCTATGGAAGTGAACCGTGAGTACTTTTAATATTCTATTTTGCAAGTGATTCGTTCTAAATGAAATCTTTCAAGTGATTCATTCCTATTGTTTACATTCAAGTTGTTCAAGATTTCGTTTACCGTTTCGTAATCGTGTAGTGAAGTTTGAAAGTGACATTTAGATTTAGAATAGTTTATTATCTACCTTGTTTATTTGTAACTTGTTCTCTCATATTGGTTTATTTCATTGTGTTTCGTTGTGTGGGGTAATCTCACAACATGGATGCTTTATTTAAATTGCAAATTAATCTAAAAGGTACAATAGAAAGAGGCATTGTTAACTATAGAAAGTCACCTAAGGAGCGCATCACATGTGCTTATGTTCAAACGCGCTTGGAGCAATTGGATACTCATTGGAATGGATTCATGTCAACTCATAGTAAAATCATTCAAACCATGTCCCCATCTCATGAGGCATCCAATTACTTCACTGATAATGTTTATGAACAAACTGAGGAGTTATATATCGTCCATAAGAGTGATTTGAGAAACATTTTGGATACCCTCACACCTAGATCTAGTGTTCATGTTGAAAATGTCAGTAATCAAACAATTGTAAAAAAGAGTGTTAGTTTACCTAAAATTCACATTAATAAATTTTCAGGCGCCTACGAAGAGTGGCCAACATTCAAAGATTTATTCACATCTTTGATAGATTCCAACGAGTCTCTTGACGATGTTCAGCGCATGCATTACCTTAAAGGTTTGCTGTGCGGCGAGGCTGAACACCTCGTCAGGCACATCCCAGTCACATCAGGCAACTACAAAGAATGTTGGGCGCTGCTCGTAAGCCGATACAACAACAAAAGGTTTTTATCAAACTGTTTATTAAAGCGATTAGTTAATCAAAGTTTTGCTATAGAAACGGCTAACTCAATCAAAGGGTTGTTGGACACTACCATGGAATGTCTCAACGGTCTCAAGAATGTAGGGATAGATGTAAGTACGTGGGATGCTATTGTTATTTTCATTGTTAGTGCGAGGCTAGATTCTGAATCCCGGAAAATGTGGGAAACGCAGTTAAGCTCAAAGGACGAACTTCCCACGCTTGTTCAGTTTGAAGAATTCTTAGAGACACGTTTTAGGGCTCTTGAATTTATAAATGTCAAATCCAACAATCCCAAATTAATGTTAAAGCCTAGAGTACACCACACGATAAATGATGTATCATACTCATGTTCATTTTGTAAGGACAATCATAAGTTAGCATACTGTAAGTCATTTGCTCAGGAAAGTCACGACTCGCGACAAGCCTTCGTGCGCAAGGAAGGTCTCTGTTTTAATTGTTTTGGAAAACATAGCATAAAAAATTGTCGCAATAAAACCACTTGTAAAATATGTAACCACCGACACCATTCATTGTTGCATCCTAAGTCAGTTACCGTCAATCCAGATGCAACAATCACTGAAGTTCAGTCAGCGCCGGTGGAAAATGCAAATAGTTACCACACAACAAGCCACTTTTCTGAGAATGCAGAAACGGAAAGTTTACTCAGCACTGCTGTGGTCAAAGCAATGACACAGCAGAGGCACGCCCAGCTACTGAGAGTCTTGTTAGACCAAGGGTCTCAGTCATCTTTTATTACTGAATCTGCAGTACAACTCCTCGGGCTAAAGAAACAGGCAAGGAGGACAAACTTTGCAGGCGTAGGAGGAGAAGAGACTGTATCATCAAAGTATACAGTCAGTGTCATACTACACTCACGCATTGACCCCAATTACAGCGTCACAGTTACGGCACATGTAGTGAAGAATGTAACTGCATTCTTACCTTCCTGCAAAGTAAATATTCAAAATTGGCCCGAAATTAATGCTCTTACTCTTGCAGATCCACAATATTACATGCCGAGTAAGCTCGACATGTTGCTTGGTGCCAAACCTTATGGAAAGGTACTAAAACAAGGTTTGATTAAAGGCCCGCCACCAGAGCTGCCAATAGCACAGGATACCTACTTCGGCTGGATCCTATCAGGAGAATTATTATCAACTGGTGAGGGAAATGCATGTCATCATGTGGCAATCAGTGCACACAATCAAACTGATGACAATCAACTCCTAAAAAGGTTTTGGGAGATAGAGTCTGTCATTCCTGAAGTTACTGAGAAACGTTTATCTAAAGATGAACAACGCTGCGAAGAAATTTATGCACAAACAACTCGCCGAGATGAGAGCGGCCGGTACATTGTCAAGCTTCCGTTTCGAAACGAAGATCCACAATGCCAATATGGGAATAGCAAAGACGTAGCAATCAAACGATTCCATCTTCTCGAAGGTAAATTTAAGAAGAATAGAGAATTAGCTGAGCGATACAAGGAAGTTTTCAAGGAGTACATCGATCTTGGTCACGTTGAACGCGTACCAGAGGGCGACGCGAAGCACTCACCAGCTGTATATCTGCCCCATCACGCTGTAGTACGCGAGAACAAGACTACGAGCAAGGTTCGAATAGTTTTCGATGCTTCAATGAAAGGATTCAATACTCCATCGCTCAATGATGATTTGTTAGTAGGTCCCATGTTGCAGCAACCATTGCGTCACATCATTATGAGGTGGAGAATGCACCCCATAAGCATCTGTGCGGATATTGTGAAGATGTACAGGCAGGTGAAGGTTGCTCCCGAAGATACTGATTTCCAACGAGTTGTCTGGCGCGATGATCCGGAATCTGAAACAGAAGAATATAAATTAGTAAGAGTTACCTTTGGCACAGCATCCGCTCCTTACCTCGCGGTGAAGACACTCCAGCAGGTCGCAATTGATGAAGGGGCTCGTTATCCTGATGCGGCTGAAAAAGTAAAGAATGATTTTTTCGTAGATGATCTAATGACAGGATGTAAGACAGTAGAAGAGGGAATAAAAATTCACAAGGATATGACAGAGTTACTCAACAAAGGAGGATTTAAACTTCAGAAATGGATAAGTAGTAGCAAGGAGTTGAATAAGGAATTTACGGATGATAAGAAGGGAGAGGATAGGAAAGAGGAAGAAAGTGGCAAGAGTATCAAGGAAGATGAAGTAATGAAAATTTTAGGAATTTGCTGGAACCGCGAGCGAGATGAGTTTCAATATTCAGTCAACCTTCCGCCGCAACAAACACCTGTAACAAAAAGAAGGGTAATATCTGACATCTCAAGATTCTACGACCCACTAAGGTGGGCGGCACCTTGTGTCGTCACATCAAAGATGTTCATTCAAAGGCTTTGGCTTTCGGGTCTAGAATGGGACAAAGAACTATCACCTGAGTTATTAAAGGAATGGAATACTTATCGCGGCAACTTGACAGAGACAAGCAATTTCAGTGTTCCGAGATGGACTCATACTTACGATGATGATGATCCCGTTGAGCTGCGTAGTTTCGCCGATGCATCTGTGTCTGCGTACGCTGCCTTTGTGTACCTGCGAACTAGAACCAAGAATGGAAACATTATTGTGAGTCTTATAACATCTCGTACCAGAGTCGCACCTGTCAAGCAGCAATCGATTCCCAGACTGGAACTGATGGGAGCTGTCCTGGCAGCAGAATTAACAGCAGAAGTTGCACAAGTTCTGAAAATTCCAACTAATAACATTCATCTTTGGACAGACTCATCGGTGGTCTTGGCGTGGTTAAGTAGACACCCCAGTCACTGGAAAACCTTCGTCGGAAACAGGGTCTCCACAATATTATCACTCTTTGAGAATGCTCACTGGGCGCATGTTCAATCATCCTCCAACCCTGCAGATATCGCTTCGCGAGGACTAACACCCAAGGAATTGGCTTCTAATGACTTGTGGGCCCAAGGACCTTCTTGGCTCAAGGATGACACGATCAACTATTCCAGACCTGCATCAATTACAACCAATCTGGAAGAAAGATCTAAAGTTCATCACGTCACCAATGCTGAGCAAGACGATCCCATATGGACCAAATATTCAACTCTAAATAAGTTGGTGAGAGTGATTGCCTACTGTTTAAGAGTACGTCAGTGGAAGAAGCGAGAAAGCGATACGAAACAATCCAATTCTTATCTACAAAGCGAAGAATTGGATTGTTTCGTATCGCTTTCTCGCTTCTTCCACTGACGTACTCTTAAACAGTAGGCAATCACTCTCACCAACTTATTTAGAGTTGAATATTTGGTCCATATGGGATCGTCTTGCTCAGCATTGGTGACGTGATGAACTTTAGATCTTTCTTCCAGATTGGTTGTAATTGATGCAGGTCTGGAATAGTTGATCGTGTCATCCTTGAGCCAAGAAGGTCCTTGGGCCCACAAGTCATTAGAAGCCAATTCCTTGGGTGTTAGTCCTCGCGAAGCGATATCTGCAGGGTTGGAGGATGATTGAACATGCGCCCAGTGAGCATTCTCAAAGAGTGATAATATTGTGGAGACCCTGTTTCCGACGAAGGTTTTCCAGTGACTGGGGTGTCTACTTAACCACGCCAAGACCACCGATGAGTCTGTCCAAAGATGAATGTTATTAGTTGGAATTTTCAGAACTTGTGCAACTTCTGCTGTTAATTCTGCTGCCAGGACAGCTCCCATCAGTTCCAGTCTGGGAATCGATTGCTGCTTGACAGGTGCGACTCTGGTACGAGATGTTATAAGACTCACAATAATGTTTCCATTCTTGGTTCTAGTTCGCAGGTACACAAAGGCAGCGTACGCAGACACAGATGCATCGGCGAAACTACGCAGCTCAACGGGATCATCATCATCGTAAGTATGAGTCCATCTCGGAACACTGAAATTGCTTGTCTCTGTCAAGTTGCCGCGATAAGTATTCCATTCCTTAGAGAATTAGAAGAATCTTTAAGAGTGTGTATCAAACACGCACAATACCAACAATTCAGCAAAGAGTTTCATGACATTCAACGAACTGGACAAGTTAGTACAACAAGCAAATTGAAATCACTTTGTCCAGAGATAGATCACAATGGAGTTTTACGGGCAAATGGACGTTTACAGAGAGCCGATTTAGCGAACAGTATAAATCACCCTATCATTCTTCCACACAAGAATCATTTTACTGACCTTGTCATTGACGATGCCCACAAGAGCACGATGCACGGTGGTCCATCACTAATGCTCAATTATCTTCGGACAAAATATTGGATCATATCAGCCAAAGGACTAGTAAGAAGTCACGTCCATAAGTGTGTGATATGCGTTCGTAATGCCGCTGCGACAAAAAATCAATTAATGGGCCAATTACCAGCAGTTAGAGTGACACCATCGAGGCCGTTCCTGCATAGTGGCGTCGATTTTGCAGGACCCATCAATATACGCGTGTCTAAAGGGCGCGGCAATAAGAGTTATAAAGGTTATATATGCCTTTTTGTTTGCATGGCTACTAAAGCCATTCACCTCGAAGCCATCAGCGACCTCTCTTCCCAAGGCTTCATAGCAGGCTTTAAGAGATTCACATCACGACGAGGTCATGTTAGCGAGATTTGGAGCGACAACGGCACAAATTTCGTTGGAGCAGCCAAGGAGCTACGTTTGTTAGTCTCCGCAGAAGAATCCACAGTTGCCTCAGAAATTCGAGAGTGGTTGAGTACGAAGAGCGTCACGTGGCACTTTATACCACCCCATGCGCCCAATTTTGGTGGCTTATGGGAAGCTGGCGTGAAGTCGACAAAGTTTCATCTGAAACGGGTTATAGGCAACTCAACACTCACCTTCGAAGAAATGGCTACGGCGCTCACACAAATTGAGGCATGTCTTAATTCCAGACCTCTGTCATTGCTGCCAACAGATCACGCTGATCCATCGCCGCTCACACCAGGACACTTTCTGGTTGGAGAACCTCTGGTCATAGTTCCTGACAGAAATTATGAACAAAGCACTATCGGAAGTCTGTCACGATGGCAACTGACACAAAGGATGTTGCAAGATTTCTGGCGTAGGTGGTCTAGTGAGTATCTCGTTCACTGCTTGCAGAGATATAAGTGGTCTAAATTTAACCCAGAACCAAAGATTGGTGATATTGTTCTTGTAAAAGAGGATAACCTTCCTCCCGCACGTTGGCTTTTAGGCAAAGTAGTATCCAAACATCCCGGTATTGATCAAATGACTAGAGTGGTGACTTTAAAATGTAATGGTTCTCTCATCAAAAGGCCCACTTCTAAATTATGTATTTTGCCAGTAACCGAATAAATTGTCAAATGTAATTTAAGCCTTTCTGACCTCAAACTACAGTCTTTCACTCACGTCAGAACTGCTTCACGAAGCTTCTAACCACAACCCCAGATTTTATTCACGTTAGAACTGCTTCACACATTTCAAACCATTAAATTGTTACTTAAGCTAGTTTAAGCTAGTAATAAGTTTCTATTATGTATGTACATTGTATAAAGTGGCGTCATCAATTTGCCTTATATCAACTGTATTTATTGTACTATTGAACAGAATGTTTGTATATTATCAACACCCTAAATGGTGGGCAGTGTCATCTTTGTAATAGGAAGAACGAGCATATCGTTCTTGGTGGGCGGTATGTTCGGTGCAATATGGTTCAATAGGTAAATTTTAATTTTCTCACTAGATGGCGCCACTGGAAAGATTAGAACACGCAAACGGTGTGTCGCATGATTTTCATGTATCGAAATTTTGTTTCAAATAAAAAAAGCTACTGACCACAACCCCAGTCTTTTATTCACGTCAGTACGCTTATTTTCCAAATCAGAATACATTTTTGAAAATTCTACCCTTAAGAGGGTGAAAGGGGTAAAACAGTTCCTATGAAACTTCTTTGTTTTTAAACTTTCAGCAATGAAATTTAGAATATGTATAGTTTATGTAAAATTAAAAATAATGGTATCAAGTTTTTTTGCCAGGGGTGAACTAAGGGGTGTAATGGGGGGTGAAAGTTTGTATGGAAAATTATTTATTTATCAAGTTACAGTCATGAAAGTATGTACAGTTTAAGTAAAATTAAAAATGATGGTATCAAGTTTTATTGCCAGGGGGAGGGGGTGAAAGTTTATTTTTGGAAATTCTTTATTTATCAAGTTAAAGTTTTGAAAGTTGTTTTGGTTGTTATATGGTGGTTAAAATAAATTTGCAAGTGTTGTGTTTTGAAATTAAATACTTCTGAATTGGAAGTTAAGTATGTATGTAACTAAAAACAGAGGTTAACTAGATCACAGAAATTGAATGCGGAAAGACAGATGCGGTTCATTTTGATATCGTAGCAATGTAATTTTTATATAAAATTGGCACGGGAATAGGATACAATACAATTTTTCTACAGTTTATGCGAAAAGCGACCTACGCGGGCGGAGCCGCGGGCAACCTCTAGTCTATACTATAAGACTCTTTGTCCTGACTCATCTATAGACAACGCAGAGCCCAAACGGCTGGTCCTAGGGTTGTGAAATTTGGAGGGTGTATTTGTTTTAGTATGTAAACGCGTACTAAGAACGGATTTTTGGAAATTCCACCCCTAAGGGGGTGAAAGGGGGTAAAACAGTTTGTATGAAACTTCTTTGTTTTTGAACTCATAGCAATGAAATTTGGAATATGTATAGTTTATGTAAAATTAAAAATAATGGTATCAAGTATTTTTGCCAGGGGTGAACTAAGGGTTTTTAATGGGGGGTGAAAGTTTGTATGGAAAATTCTTTATTTATAACATTAAAGTCTTGAAAGTTGTCATGGTAATAGATTATTAAATGATTATATTAAAATTATATTTTTTTTTGCAAGGGGTGCATTAATGGGGATGCCATTGGGGTTGAAAGATAAAAACGAAGGTTTTGTGTTTTTGAACTTAGAGGTGTAAAATTTGGAGTGTGTATAATATACACACTCCAAATTTTACTAAAATATATTATATTTTAGTACTTAAACGTGTACTAAGAATAGATTTTTGGAAATTCCACCCCTAAGGGGGTGAAAAGGGGTAAAACAGTTTGTATGAAACTTCTTTGTTTTTGAACTTCTAGCAATGAAATTTGGAATATATAAAAAATCAAAAATAATGGTATCAAGTTTTTTTGCCAGGGGTGAACTAAGGGTTGGGGGGGGGGGCAGAAGGTTTGTATGGAAAATTATTTATTTATCAAGTTAAAGTCTGGAAAGTTGTTATGGTTGTAGTTTATGGTTTATGGTTAAAATTAATATGTAAAAATATTTGCCAGGAGTGCTTTAAGGTATGCCATTGGGGTTTAAAGTTCAAAAGGAAAGTTTTGTGTTTTTGAAATTAAATACTTCTGAATTGGAATTTAAGTCTGTGGTTCATTTAGTGGTATGGTTCACGTATTCTAAATATTTAAATTAAAATAATGGCTTGGAGAAAACGATCTAATCTGTCGCATCATTACCAAAGAAGCTAAAAAAAAGAGGTCTCAGGAATCGAATGCGGAAAGACAGATGCGGCTCATTTTGATATCGTAGCAATGTAATTTTTATATACAATTGGCACGGGAATAGGATACAATATAATTTTTCCGCAGGTTACGCGAAAAGCGACCTACACGCGGGCGGAGCCGCGGGCAACCTCTAGTCTGTAATATAATATAAAAATAAGTGGGGTTTTCCTTCCTGCCGCTATAACTCCAGATTGAGATTATTGAAATTGAATTGTCTACAGAGTCTCTTAAAATCTTAAAAGTGTATTGTGTTTGCTTATTCTAGTTACTATCCCGTTCCAACCTGGCTCGATCTTGATATTACAATCGAGAGAATCGGGTCGACCCTTTATTACATACTGCAGGAATTACATACATACGTATATAGTATATATAATTGTACATGTCAGTTGAGAACTCTTGGTTTGCAATGGAATACCTACTTCTGAAAAAGACATGGAAGAAAAAGACACACAAGAAGATGATATTGTGTTATGGTCAAACTTTTGTAGGTTATGGAATTAATGGTATAATAAAAAATGGCATACTTACCAGTATAGATAGGGTTATTAAATGATTGTGCAAAAAAAGTTCTTTAGGATTTCAAATATGTACTAGCAATTAGAAATGGTTCAGTATGGGGTTAAGCAGCCGTGTGTGAAATGTGTTCTCATATTTATTTATTTATTATTAATATTATTATTTATTATGTGATTCCTAGAGGCGAAAAATGCAATTTATTTGAAATAAATTTAATTAATTAATCAAATTTAGTAAAGCGTTTAATAATAGCTTACCTATAATTCATAGTAGACAAAATTGTTACCTTGACCTTAAAATAATTGAGAGTTGGGCTCGCTCATGTAGGGTTCCGTACCATTATCTTAAATATGTTTAGTATTTGTTGTTATAGCGGCACGGAAAATACATGACATGTGAAAATTTCAGCTTTCTTACTATAATGGTCTAACGAAGACACAAACTAGTGACAGACAGATAGACAGACAGACGGCCAGACAGACCGCGGAGGCTTGGTAATAGGGTCCCGTTTTACCTACGGTGCATTCAGTCAATATAGATTTGAATTATATAGCAACCCATCTTTCTCTTATTGTCTATTATCACCGAAACCGCTGTTAAAAAAAAATTATCAAATTTTGCGTACAAATAAAAATAATTATATTAATATGTATTCTTATGTTCAAAATATAATAATCATAATTATGAATGTCATTATATGTGAATGTATGTTTTGCCTGAATAAACAATTTATTTATTATTATTTATTGTATTTAATATGGTACCTCACTTCGATATAAGGCGATGCTGCAGATATTTGTTTTTATTAGTTGTTTTCTTATATGTTTTGCAATTTTTTGCTTTAAAAGTTGTTTTTGTTTTTGTGTACCTTTACAGTAAAAACTGCGTGTTTTTGTATTTCAGTCAAATAATTATCTTCAATGGAACTAAGCCAAAACAGTCTTAAATCATTCCGCATTGAACATTTCCCCAAACTAATACTAGCGAGTGAAGGCGCGGAAATAAAGTGTGTATGTGTATAAAAAGCGCGGATATAATTTGTCGGCATGATGGATGGGTGCGCGGTGACGTCGGCAATTTGTTTGTGGACTGGCTTCAGCCGACGCGCCGTGAAGCTCCGACATATCGAGACAGGGTTCACACATGTACGAGCATTCTCGCCGTATTGATTCCATTTTAGATCGCATTTATTATTTTGTCAAAGTCAAAGTCAAACAATTTATTGCAATATTATATTATTACCCACAAGCCATTGCAATTATTTACTGGAGATGAGCAACCCTGTTAATTGATTTGATTTTTTTAATGTTCTGTCATTTAAAAAGTCTTCTATTTTAAACGCTTTGTATTAGCTTCACCTGTATGTTTGTATGTTTGTTTGTAACCGACTTCTTTGGGCGTGATTTTGACCCACTTAAAACGGCAAGATAAGCGTGTTTTTTAGTTTTTTTAAACTACTATAATTATAATATATTTTTGTTATGAGTAAGTTTTTTAAGTTTGTCAGGAAAGTTTTAATATTATCGATACGCTTCAGGTCGTCTGGTAATTTGTTAAATATTTTAATAGCCATAGAATGTGGGCCCGAGCTCTGCATTTGTAATCTACACCTTGGTACTTGCAAATTGTATTTATGTCTTAGTACGTGTTTGCGCGGTATATCTGCTAGATTTTGGAACAGATACGCATATTTTTTTATTGTTATTTGTATTGTACTGTATTTATTATTTCGAGAATTTTTCATAGAGGATTTTTATAAGCTTGAAAGTGACACCTATGCCAGAAAAAGTGAAAAGCGGAAGGTTATCTTGGTATGGGCATGTCATGCGAAGAGAGGAGAAGCATGTGACTAGGAGAAGTATGAATATGATTGTGGAAGGTAGTGGAAGTAGAGGACGACCTAAGAAGATGTGGATGAATTGTGTGAAAGAGGATATGAAAGAGAAAGGAGTGAATGTAGATATGACGGCTGACAGAAGAGTGTGGAAGCAAAAAACAGGCTGTACCGACCCCACATAGTGGGAAAAGGTGAAGGCAAAGAAGAAGAGGATTTTTATAAGAATGGAGATGAGTGTTGATGAGGGAGGGTTTTTTTATTACTGTACATACGATATTTTTGCAACAAAAATACGTGAAAATATACAAAATCTTGGGCAACTTCGTAGCAGATAATCTTATATATAAGACTTGACATCAGGCAACCCTGCATAGTTATATAGGACTAAGACTTTTTTTATTGATTTGGTTTCTGAAGTGGTGACAGCTTGGTATGGCGTGCGGTCGCCTTACGTTTCGCAGGTCATGGGTTCGTTCCCCGAATGAGCTTGATCTTTCGGTGCAGGAAAACATCGTGACGACACCATAGCACGGTAGTAAAGCATTTTCTAATACTTACCTAGCTAACAACACCGCTCAGTTGCTCGCCGCAAGTTGTAAAATCAGTTGCCAATTACCTAACAGTGTGCCTACACTATATCTATCTATCCTATCTTTAAGAGCCAATTTTTCCAGACTAGACTTGCCCCATTCTAGACCAGAGAGTCGCTACCGCACTCTGCTGGTCAAATGTCTAGCTATAATGAGCAAAAACAAAAAATGTGACTGACAATGACAGACCCCAGCAAGTTTAAAAGCCTATTCTCACACAAAGCGGCGTCAGCTGGTCGATGTTACGCTAATATAGCTCGTAAATCTTCATTAGCAAGGGCCAGAGTCGCGTAACGACCGCGGCGCGGGCTCGATTCAATGTACTTTTGCTCAAATTTTTAGAACTTATAGTACTTATGTATAATTAGGGAGCAGCCGGTTGTTGAAGTGTTGGGATAGACAATTTTATTTACGCGAAATAACCATAGATAACAGAAAATAGGTTATTTATGGTGCGTCAGAAAAAAACAGCCTAAGGTTGCGCCAATCTGGCACAACTGGATCAAATCTATTTTTTTAACCCTGAATAGGTCAGTGCTTGACCACAATTCACGTGATGGTAAGTGATTCAATATTACGCTCTACGGTAATTGAAAATCCAAAATGCTCTTGGATTTAGAAATGAATGGGGATTTTAGTATAACTACTGCTTTTGAAAGATTATAATTTAGTACCTACTCAGTTTCACTAAGAATTTTCTTAAGTGGACTTCCTAATAGTATCATTAATCATCATAATCAATCTTACAGTAGTAAACAATGACTGGAGAGAACTTCCTTCTAACAGCTTTCTTCAGAATAATATTGTTATACATTAAGTCTTGAAACATTTCAAACATCAACTTACTTAATTTGTTGCGCCTGTATCTTGGCTGGCTTAGGTGATCTGACGCGATCATCGAGGTTAAGCAACGGTTTATGCGGACAACAGTTTTTGGATGGGTGACCATGCACAAGATTACAATGTGGAACGCTTACCTACTCTACATATTAACTCTACTTTTGGAACCCCCAGATACCTCTCAGGAAACAGAGACTCAGGTAGAGAGTTCCAAAGCTTCGCAGTCCTAACAATAAAGGTTGACGCAAAGCGTTAGCTACCAAAGTTTCGATTTCTTCTAGGCAAGCGCGCTGCAGCCTAGATCACAACATGACTTAGCATCAGGTGAGTTGAGATCAAGCGCTTGCCTATCTATCATAAAAAAAATTGTAACTTCGACTCTGTATCGGTCTCTAGTTAAAAAAAATGGTTGCCTGTAAAGTCGGTTTTACGGGCGAAGATTTTACGTGACAACGTCTGCCGCGTGCTGCGCGCGCGGCAGACCGATCATAGTTGAGTGGGAGAGAGACGCAAGGCATTCGGCGGTCCTCTCTCTCGTTCGGTGACTCATCGTAACGTTACCGGGCGTTACACTTTTTCATAAGTGACTCCCAGCCGCAACCTAATTTAAGACGTTGTCACGTCAAAAAAAAACTATGTGTTGCGGTTTCTTAAGCTTCTAGTTGAATACTTGTACGAAATTGCCTTCTTTTCCCTAACCCTTAGTACATCATATGACGTGTGGAGGCACTGCCCCGCTGCCCTACTGGGCGCAACCCGCGTCGTCATATTACATCGCCGGACAAAATGTCCGCCCGCCCACTTCCGTTCGCAAATGTCACCGGAAATGGCGGGCGAAAATGAACTAGCTTCACACTTTTTTTGTTACTTATAGGCTTGCGTTTGAGCACAGCTTGCCTGGTGTTAAACAATACTATGGCCTCCGATATACACGCTTACCTAGAAAATACCTATTAACTCTAGATCTGAAGACCTCCAGGTGGTACTTCTCAGGAAACAGAGACTCAGGAAGAGAATTCCAAAGTTTTGCTCCTTACAAGAAAGGTAGAAGCGAATCGGCTTGTGCTAATCTTAGGGATTTCTACTGTATACCTGTCTCTACGCTAAGTTTCTGCTCGTTCTGTAATGGAACGGAGATGGTGGTATAATATTATGCAACTCCGTTGCGCACTCCACGAAATGTATTCTTTAAAACACCGACAGACTGGCAACCTTACGCCGGTGCTCCAAACTATGAAGTCTAGATTTGGCGACACACTACAATACATGCTTCCTAGCTCACTACAGAGTGACGTTCAGGCGGGTTCCGAAGGTATCTTTCAGATACGGATCCCTAAAAGTATAATCTGAATTAAAAAAAAAAATTACATAGTAAAAGAAATCCTGTACTGGTACGAGTATACGCACAGACACTTTTCCTTTTACAATTGTTATTGATATGTACGTTTCCCATATATGTAAAGTAAGAGTAAAAACCCCTTTGTTTTTTTTGTTTTTATCTACAACAATATTATAAAAAGAAATAGATTGATTGTCTGTTTGTTTGTTTGACGCGAATAGGCTCCGAAACTACTGGACCGATTTGAAAAATTCTTTCACCGTTGGGTAGCTATATTTTGTTTCTCTTTGCTTCTCAGATTACTTTACAGTCCGTGCGAAGCCGGGACGGGATGCTAGTTTGATATAAGAAAAATTACATTATGTTTATTGAAATGAAATAATTTATTAACGTAGCCACAGGTAATATAAAAACATGGAAAATAATATAAAATGTCCCTTGTAGGCTACCGCATATGCGGTGTGCAAAATGTCAATTAATTAATAGATTTATAAATTTACTAATTAATGCTACACTATGATTTACAGCTAGGCAATAATATTTAAAAGATATGTCAAAGATTATAAGTATACAATATTAAAGCAGGCGTGAAATAACTTAATTTGAATTATAACATAGTTACAAAAAAAATTAAATACTATTTACAAACTTAAAGAAAAATCAAAACACTACAATTTAAATTAGAGTAAGCTCACCATCCAGGCTATCGCTGCGGGGCAGAGTTCCCAAGATGCTGGCAGCATTACCCCGTTGAATAGCTAAACCTAGTCTTTGTAAGAAATAGCTGCCAGCTCAATTTAAAGAACTGAATAAGGAGAATACATACAGTATACAATATCAAATAATTAATATTAGTTTAAAAAATAATATTTGTAACAATGTTTTTTTGGAAATCTGTGCTCTATTGAACCGTCATTGCTTTGAAAGTAATAATTGTCTAAAGGTAAATAAGAATAGCGTATGGGTTTCTAGGAAAGTATTTTAGCGGTCGTACAAATGATCAACATTCCGTGTCATGATATTCACATATTTATTAATAACAACGCTTATTTATGAAAAAAAAAGTTAAAAAAAACTGAATAACACGCTTTTTATAGAAAACCGTAATTTTATCAAATTAATGTATTGTCATCGGTCCTCAATAAACCTACAAAGTTTGAACGAAATCTGGCCGTTTAAAGTGGGTCAAAATCGCGCCCAAAGAAGTCGGTTACAAACAAACAGGTGAAGCTAATATAAAGCGTGTAAAAAGGTCAAAAAATGTCTAGTTTAGTTTCACACGTGTTAGCATGTATTATTACAATGGTTATTCATAAATGGATACGTTATATCTGTGCGGCGGATCAGCCGGCGGCCGGTGAGACGACGCGGCCAATTTCCGCCACTACCGGCCTCGCTTCCGGACACCACGCGGCCCCGCCGGCAGAGGGCGCTTTATACGGTTAGTCGACTAGTGGCCGCCCCGCGGTGGGACTTTTTTTTACGCATAATTGGCTTGCGCTTGACCACGACTCACCTGATAGTGAAACGCGAACCGCGACTGTCAGGGATGCACTTTCCACCGCCAGCTTTAAGACTAGACTCAGGGTATGGCTATTAGATAACACTTTTTATAAATATTACTAGCTGCGCTCCGCGTTAAGCCTGGATAAAATCTAGCGTGTTAATCCAAGGTCTAAACTCTCTCCATACCAAATTGAATCTACATCTGTTCAGCCGTTTGAGCGTGAAGAAATAAAACACACACATACACACACTTGCACATTTAAATACAAACTTTCGCCTTTATGATAACTAGTAGGGTATCTCCACAGTAACCGTGCCATTAAATATGAATTTTAAAGTTGATCTTAGTTAAATATTCTGAGAATTTTGTTTTATTTTTATTTTATTTTGAATTTCGAAAGATATTTAAAAAAAAATACAGAAACAAAATTACATTAAGCAAATGCTTAGATTTTTACCTGTTACCGTAATTGATATATAGCAAAAAATTCGAAAAAAAAACTCGTTTATCTTATGAGGACCTACATAATCTGTGAAAATGTCAGCTTTCTGGCTATTACGGCTTACGAGAAGTCAGACAGCGTAGGCTTAGTAATGGGTTCCCGATTTACCGAGGCTTAGTAATAGACGCCAAAAATGTTACCTTTTAGGTACGGAACTCTAAAAAACCTACCAACTTTGGCGATATTTTTTCAATAACTTCAATCAGCCATGGCACAGAACTCTCAAATGAATATAAAGCATTGATATAAAGGGTGTAATAGCGCTGAGCTATGTTTCCCCTAAGGGTCAGCTCACACCGAGACGCGACGCTGCGCGTAGATTTTATATAGAGCGACTCAAAATATACTTTATTTCCTACACGAAAAGATTCACATATAATTACATTGTGTGTGTTTTTTTTTTAAAGTACTATTTTGTGCCATTGTTTTGTAAAAATTAATCGATAAATGTTAAATGTATTTTATAATTAATATGGGTCCTGGTAACCTGAATAAAATAAAGTTATTATTATGTTATTATATTTCATTGTGAGAATTCAGATACGTCATCGAGACGCCTCGCGGTTTGTTCTAAGAATGAAATGTGAATCTTTTCGTATAGTAAATAAAGTATATTTTGAGTCGCTCTATGTAAAAACTGCGCGCAGCGTCGCGTCGCGTCGCGTCTCGGTGTGAGCTGACCCTAACAAGCAATTACCCGATGTTACCCGTGTTACCCGGGTAAGTAGGGTAAGTCGGGTAACAAAGTTTCCAGGTCCGGGTTTTTGTAACGCAGTTACAGAGCTATACACGTAGGATCTGATTATTATATAATGGAAGGGTTAGGGGTGACTGTACTAACCAGTGTTATTCTAGTTCCAAGCAGTGCTACTAGATGGCGCTGTATGTTAGCCTTAGTTTTCTGAATCGCGATGACGACAGTTCTAAAAGGAACTTATTGACTCAGGCGTTACTTTGCGGAAATCCATTGTAAATAGAAGACGAAATTAAATATTTAGTGTACTTACGCTGTGATCCGAAATCCAAATTAAGATAAGTAAAGGAACAATCAACTAAGATCAATTAACCAAGCTTAATTAACGAGTTCTAAAAGGGATACAGATTTAATTATACTTTATCCCTTAAATGGACGATTTTTGTTTCACGTTTTAAAAAAATATATTTGTGTAATAGACATGTATGTACTGTCTTGGAAAAATGAGTAAAAAAATCTAGACATTTATTTACTGTACTTTTTTGCAATAATAAAATAATATGAGTGTTGTTTATTTTAAACTACATTCAGCAAAATTAAAAAATATACATATGAAGATCAATTTTATGTGTGATTTTTAGTATGTTGTTTAACAATGGACAACATTGTCCATTTAAGGGTTATGGTGTTTTTATATTAATTTAGTATTAAGTCTACTGTAACAAATAATAATTTATTATGTAAGAAATTATTATTTGTTACATTATATGTACGCTAATATTAATTATCACAGTGTTAAAAAAATATTAAATTGTATATTCAAAATAAATTATAAAAAAAAAATACATACAGTCGATATAACCTCCTCCTTTTTTGAAGTCGGTTAAAAATTATAATAGGACCACATAACTAATGTAGAAGACCACTCCAGATAGAACCGTGACGGTATGTTTAAGTGGTAGATTCCAATTTGAAGTTTAGTTTAGTATTATCAGTGAAATTTAATATTTTTGTGACTTATTGGAAAATGACATTCATTCATTCATTATTCATCTTCACTTATTCATTTGATTGCCAACATTGTTCTCACGTTCAACAAAAGTTAACAGAAACGTGCGCGGAATTATTGACTTGATTTACTCATTCAGTTAATTTTGTTATTTAGAAGTTACTCGTAACTCTTCTAAGTTAAGTTTGTTTTGTATTTTACAAACAAACTGAACAAGTTGAGTTTCAACGTGAATTGGTTATATTATGACGCTGGGAAATTGTGTTCGCGTACTTAAACTAAATCGCTTGTAAAGTTTTTTAATAATCAACTTTAAATAAAAACTGAAAGTGGAGTTACAGGGTTAGTTCAAATAACACATTGTAGCGGCGGATATCTTGGAAATTATCGTAGTGTATGTATTCTACTAATCAATCTCTTACAAGAACAAGTAGTAGCCAAGTCAGAGGTCTTCGGGCGGCTTGAAAACTCTCGACACCAGAGCTTGGCCTCTCGTAACCAGAGAATAACTTGGTAATTAGCTCGGTACATGTTTGTTATTTTCCAAATCCCCCGAGCTAATGAGCGATGTTTCTGGAAGATGTCTGGAGATGCTGCGGATATCCGCCGCCAGCATTCAGCTGTCGGCGTACTTGTCCCACATACACCGCATATACAGTATGGTCACTCACTCACTCTATATCTGTATCTGTATCTGTAACTAGCCTATAAATAATATACATATTGGGACACATCTCACACACTGGCTGGTTAGTCCCATATTAAACCATTTTTAGTTTGATTTACGGTCGCTAACACAACCGATATACTACGTATACATACTTTATATCGATACTTATTTAACACCCAGACCGACAGCCAACAAATTTAGTTCAGCACGAGATTTTGGCCGTGCCGGAATCACACAATACTCTTTTATTTGACTCACACTCTTTTATTTAAATCCCATCTGGCAATACGTGGTGTCGAAAGCTGTCAGAGATAACAGTGTATAAATAAATAAAAAAAACAACAGTAATTCTCTGGCATATTTTTGTGGGTTCTCGGGTTTTAATTTACCATTATGTTTATATTGTACTAGCCCTTTCGTTGTATATACTGTCACATTCAAATTGATGGAGTTCTAAAAGGAAATTCGCCATCAAGAATACACCAATTGCCTTCTGTAGCTAAGAACACTTTTGAATAATTCTCCTATTAAACAAAACAACTAAATTAAAATCGGTTCATCCGGTCGAAAGCTACAATGTGGACAAACAAACTTTTTTAAGATTCTCGGCAAGCGCGTTACACCTTCGATAACAATATCGCTAACCATCACATAACTGTTGTCAATCGCAAGCCCCACACTACATAATTTAAAAAAAGTTTTATTACGATAATAACACAGTATGGACAGTTCATATTTCTTTGTATGGGCAGTTCATACTTTCTTAGTGTGAACTGTCCATACTGTATATGTGTGTAGCGTACTTCTCACGAACATTAGCTCAAGTATCGAATTCACTTAGTGTAACCCAATACCGGGAAATGAGAACTAGCTACATTTCCCTGCTTGCCTCGCGCGTTTAACAGAAAATAAAGAGTTTTTGCTAAAGTAATCCTCTTTATTTTATTATAATTTAAGCGAATATATGAATTTGGATGAAGCAGAATAGGTTATTCATGTGTAAATAGTAGTATAGGTATTTTACATGCAATATTTAAGAAAAACAATTACTATTATTAAAAGCCTGTTGTATCCCACTGCTGGGCAAAGGCCTCCCTTCTCTCCTTCCAGTCAGCCCGGTCTTCGGCTTTGGTGGCTCAGTCCTTATCAAATTTACATAGATCGTCACGCCACCGTTTCCTGGGTCTTCCTCGAAATTCGAATTGCTACTGTGTTTAGTATAATTACATTCATAAGTTTAATTTATGTAACTAGCGTTTTTAAGTATTAAAGTAATGCTCGTAGTTTGACTTGCCTTTAACGTATGTATTTTAAAGTTCTGTGTTTCTGTTTCTTGTTTCTACTTAAGTTTTTTAAGGCAGTCTAGTGCTCGCCTGGTAGCAACCATCAAGAAGAATATCTGCCACCGAGTCCCTAACTATGTGTTCTGCCAAATTTTTCATCATCATCCACAGCTGATTATATCCCACTGCTGGGTATAGGCTTCTCTCCTGTCATGCCATATGTCACGGTCCTATGCCATCTAGTCCAGGTTCAACCAGCCATCACGAGTGCCAGTAATTCCAAACTAGGCGTTCATTACCTTCATCCGCCTACCCGCACTTGGCCAGCGTGGTGGATTATGGCCTATATCTCTCTCCTTGTGAGAGAAGGCCCCGAGTCCCAGCAGAGGGAACGTATAGTGGGCTGCTTATGCTATGCTATGCTTATGTTCATTACCTTCGGCTAGAATGTAGATGACTAAAAATCTGTGACCAAAATTGGTGTTCTAGTTTCTATTGTGAGTACAAAGTCCTCGTCCCTAGTGCCCTACATTTCTCATTTTTCAATCACGATATAGGGATGGGATGCGGCGACAACACTTACCGGTTATGATTTTTAGGGTTCCGTATCTAAAAGGTACTAAACGGGTCCCATATTACTAAGTCTCCGCTGTCTGTCTGTCTCCAGGCTGAATCTCAGGAACCGTGATAGCTAGAAAGTTGAAATTATAAATATAAATATAAGGACTAATATCACACACGGCTGGTTAACTCCATACTGAACCATTTTAAGTTCGTGTTACGGTAGCTAACACAACTGATATACTACATATACATACGTATATATATTTTATATAGATAAATATTTAACACCCAGACCCACAACTGACAAATTTAGTTTTAGCACAAAGATGTCGGCCGGGCCGGAAATCGAACCCGGAACCTTCTGATTAGCAGTCCGGCATGGTAACCGATGCGCCAACGAGGTCCTCAAAACATTTTCATATGTTTTATATTTCCCGTGACACTATAACAGCCCGACTTACGCTTGGACAATTACTTGTAATTTGTTATTATGTGTATGTTCGTGTCTTCAGTGAATGAAATAAAAACAACTTATTCTAATTGTAATTTGAAGTGTGTGTGATGAGACCAGCACTGACATCCCGCTAGGGGCGTATTGTGCATTCCCCCCTTACCAGCCTACCCAAGCCAACCGAGCTCCTTGAAGTAACGGAGCACAGCCCTGACTCGCTGGCATACCTGTTCCACCCCTGTTGCGTCAGATAAGTGTGTTCTAAATATTGTTGATACTGAGCGGAAGTCTAATAATTGTTTCTTGTGTATGGACTTAAGTGTCTATATCTGAGTAAGCAAGCTATTTAAAATATCTGTCAAAAGTTTCCGGATAAACTTTCAATCCCATCACTAGAGCTTTCAATTTGTCAGTTTTGTTTCTTTTTCCACCTGCGAAGAGAACGCCTGCAGATTGTTCCTAGCCACTGTATACCCCGTACAAGGTGGAATTAATGACGACACTCCAAAATATATTATTTATATTTAATTATAATTAATTATATTATGACAGCCAACAAATTTAGTTCAGCACAAAGAAGTTGGCGGTGCCGAGAATCGAACCCGAAACCTTCTGATTGGCAGTCCGGCATGGTAACCTTTACGCCAACGAGGTCGTCAAGACCTGGAAGATCATATTTAGACCAAATTAAGGAGAAGGCGAAAGTCATGTCGTATAGGGAGGTCAAGGATTTGGCCGAAGATAGAACTCCACGGACAAGAGCCCAGCTCTTAAATATTGAATGAATGAATGAATGAACGAGATAAACAAAGTGCGAGTGTAGTTTCGGCGCCACGTTGTATAGCTTGGTCCGGTGGCACACTTGCTTTGCCTTTGTCTGCCGCGGTCATTCCGCTCGTCACGTCACTGAGGTGCACCAGTTGCACTTTTCATTTCCCCACTCACTAATATTTTGTAGTGCTTTTTGTTTTTAATATATTTTTTGTTTGTTTCAACTCGTAGCTTGGCTAGCTAAGGCTGATCTTACTCGATCGTCTAAGTAAGGCAACGATTGGCACGTGTGGCGAATTGCCCTTGTCAATTCACACAATATATTATCTTTCTTAATATATATAAATCTCGTGTCACAATGTTTGTCCTCAATGGACTCCTAAACCACTTAACCGATTATTATAAAATTCGCACACCATGTGCAGTTCGATCCAACTTGAGAGATAAGATAGTTTAAATCTCAAATTATAGTCGCAATTTTAATTTATTGCTAATTATTGTCTGTTATTATTTGACAGTCACAATTATCTGTTAACTCCAAATGATTCTAACAGATGTCGATACCTTTCGACTGGGTTGAGTAAGTAATCAATAGATGACGCTGCTTTGGTAAATCTACGAACGTGTCATATAAGCTACACTATTATTTTTCATACCCCTAAGTGAGGTAAAACAACGTTTTCCGGGTCAGCTAGTATTATTATAAAATATCCATGTCATAATGTTAGTTACCGTACTCATCCGAAACGGCTTGACCGATTTTTAACAAATTTTATATGGGTATTCAGTAGGTCTGAGAATCGGCTACTATCTATTTTCTAAAGCAATACATCGTTTGCCGGGTCAGCTAGTATTTATATAATACTAGCAGATCGTCCCGGTTTCGCACGGGCTATAAAATAATATAAGTTGCAAAGTGAAACAAAATATAGCCTATGTTACTCAGGGATAATGTAGCTTCCCAACGAGGAAAGAATTTTTCAAATCGGTCCAGTAGTTTCGGAGCCTATTTGCGTCAAACAAACAATCAAACTTTTCCTCTTTATAATATGGGTATAGATAGCCTATGTGGTATTCTGATGTATAAACAATTGCATTATATATAATGGTGTAGAATGTTTATTGAAATAAATGTATAAGTTTAATATATCTAACTAGTCTTTAGTATTGAAGTTAATGCTTGTAGTGTGACTTGCCTTTAACGTATGTTATTTATGACTAATAAAGTTCTGTGTTTCTATAAACTATATCTCTGAAAACTTTCACTAGAATCAATTCAGTCGTTTTTTGTGTGAAAGAGGAACAGACTTCCCGACAAACTTTCTCGTGTATATTTGTGCGGTACAGCCGGACCGTCCGCGCTCCTACGCAATTTCAACGAGCGGGGAGCGGGGGCGGGGACTTTCGTGTGTGACTGCACCGCAACTCGAGGGGGGATGCGCAGGGTTGTGAAGGGAAACACCAGTCTTCTTAGGCCAGCCAGTCTTTATTCTTCCTTTTTCTTATGGGAGTCTTATTGGAGTCTTCTTGAGGGCTTGAGGTACTGGAACGAACTGTAACTGTTCAGGATCCCAGCCCTCAATTTATACAGATTTCGTCTGAGCTCTGATTGGACTTGCAAATGAACACCAATTAGAATCTATTTAATTCGTCCAATCAGAGCCCTCTATTATGCTATCTCTTTCTAACCTCTCTTTCTAACAGGGTACTGACCTAAACTCTATCTTTACTGTAGGGTGAGCACCTACCTATTTTTCTCAATTTCTATATTATTTCTTTATTAAAACCTACCTAAATTATTATTTATTTACTACATAATTATCAGTCTATCATACAAAATTAATTCTTATACAAAAAGTCTACTTAAAATTATTTCTTCGTTAAATACTATCGGTCGTCCTGTACATCTCTCCCGCCGTGTGGTCTCGCCGCACTCCTCGGTACAGGAACGACGCTGTGGCTCGACGTTGCAGGGCTGCCGTTGTCCCTTGTCACCGGAACCTCGCCGTCGACCGCCGTAAGCTCGCTGTTGTCTTCTATTGGTAGGATGACTAGTTTCCTCGTAGGCCGACGTAGAATGCCATGCTGCGTCTGAATGTCGGCTGT
This sequence comes from Mellilla xanthometata, assembly GCA_035578125.1. Classification (NCBI taxonomy): domain Eukaryota; kingdom Metazoa; phylum Arthropoda; class Insecta; order Lepidoptera; family Geometridae; genus Mellilla; species Mellilla xanthometata. The sequence goes on from JAPUBQ010000027.1 coordinate 8,513,892, forward strand.
CCTCACGATGTCGTCTGGTCCAGGGAATGTGGTGATGACTTTCCCTCGTAGCCATGTGTTTCTGGGCAGGTTCGGGTCGATGATCAGAACTAGGTCACCCGTTTTGAGTTCGGGCCCTTTACCATGGGGCTCCCGCCGTTCTTGAAGTGTCGGGAGGTACTCTTTCATCCATCGGTCCCAGAAATCTTCTGTCAGCTTCTGTGAGGCTCGCCAGCTGGACATCGTGACTGTATCTCTTTCGTTGAATTTCCCAGGCGTTGGTACTCTTCCAGGTCCTCCCAGTAAGAAGTGGTTTGGAGTCAGGGCTTCTGGATCTTGCGCGTCGACTGATACGTGCGTTAGTGGCCTGCTGTTGACGGTGTACTCCACTTCTGCCAGTAGTGTGCTGAGGACTTCTTCTGTCGGGTACTTCTCGTGTAGCGTCGCTGAGAGTGCTGTCTTGACTGACCTGACCATTCGCTCCCATGCTCCTCCCATGAACGGTGCTCCGGGGGGTATGAAGCGCCATGAGATTCTTCTCCTTGATGCTTCCTCCGCTGTTTCCGCTTCCACTGTTTCTCGAAGTTCCCGATCAGCTGCTTTCAAGTTTGTTCCGTTGTCTGACCATATTTCTGTGGGACATCCTCTTCTTGCTATCATTCTCCTGAGTGCCATGATGGCAGAGCTGCTGCTCAATGATCCCGCCACCTCCAGGTGGATTCCTCTCGTTGTCAGACATGTGAAGATTGCGACATACCTTTTCTGATGTGCTCTTCCAACTGTTATTGTCAATGGTCCAAAGTAATCCACTCCAGTGTACGTGAATGGCCTTTGATGGTGAGCTAGACGACATGATGGTAGATCACCTGTTCGTGGATATGACGGAGTTAAGGTCTTCAATCTGCAGTGTAGACATCTTTTCAAAATTGTACGCGTCGTTGGTCGCAACCGAAGTATCCAATAATGTTGACGACACTCGTTGACTGTGGTTTCTACTCCTGCATGATGAAGTCTTCTATGTACATTTTCTATCCAAAGTTTGACTGTCGTGTGACTTCCGTCCAATATCATTGGTGTCTTCACTCTTTCTGAGATCTGTTCTGCTGCTTCTATGCGACTTCTCAATCTGACGATTCCATCTTCTATTTTGACGCTGAGTTGGTTCAATCTGCTATCCTTGCTGACCGTTTTCTGTTTCTTGAAATCCTCAATTTCTTGTTTGAAGGCTTCCTGTTGTGACGATTTCATTAAAAGCTCTTCTGCTTTTATCAAAAGTTCAGCTGGTAGTGTCAAAAATTTCCTTTCTTCTATGTTAGATTGTTGAAGAGGTTTCGTTGTGCCTTTCTTTGTTTTCTTATTTCTCCAATCTGGATCCTTTTCTTTGTTCTTTAATGTCCTTTTGTAGTTAACGTTTTCCTTGGTTGTACGACATAGTTGAATAAACTGTAGAATTCTCGCTGTTGATCTGCAGAGTCTTTCCCATCTGGAGAATCGGGAAACGTCCGGCAGGGCTTCTGATAATGATGATTCTTCATCTTCTGTCACGTGGTTAACTCTTTCTTCCCCTGTCGGTTCTGCTGATGTCCTTATCTCTTTCTCTTTCGGCCAGAAGTCTTCTCCTTGATATAGAAATTCTGGGCCTTTGTACCATCGATGATTCCTGTCGAAGTTGATTGGTACATCTCTCGTGGCGTCGTCCGCGATGTTGAGTTTCGTCGGTACCCATCGCCACTCTTGCACTTTCGTTGTTTCTTCTATTGCAGCAAGTCGATGAGCAACATATGGTTTGTATGACCGTGATCCTGTCTTGATCCATGTTAAAGCTGTCTTGCTGTCTGTCCAGAAAATCTTCGTATCTGGCTTCCTTTCGTGTTCTCGGATAACTGTTTCTGCCAGTCGTGTCCCCATTACTGCGGCTTGAAGTTCCAGTCTCGGAATCGATGTGAGCTTCAATGGTGCAACTTTCGCCTTCGCTATGATGAGTGACACGCTGATGTCTCCATTCGGTGCAGTCGATCTCCAAAACAAGACTGCTGAGTAGGCTGCTTCACTTGCATCGGTGAAAACATGTAGCTGTAGAGATGTGGCGTCGCTGTAGTTCAAATAACATCTTGTTATCGCCACATTTCTCAAATTCTTCAACTCTATTATCCAGTTTCGCCATTGTACTGCTAGATCTTCATCTATCTCGCTGTCCCAAGATGTCCCACGTCGCCAGACTTCTTGTAGAATCTGCTTTGCTCTGATGGTGACTGGTGATGCGAAGCCCAACGGATCGAAGAGTGACATTACTATTTTCAAAGCTTCTCTCTTGGTTGGCTTCTTTCCTTCAATAAGTGTTAGTGGGATTCTTGTCAAGTCGAGGTTGAAGGTGAACTCGTCCTTCTCTGGCTTCCATATGAGTCCAAGTACTCTTTCCATTCTGTCTTCTGACTTGTAGAGTTCTATGCCTTCTCTATTTTCAGTTTCTCCTATGGCTTCTAGAAGTTTCGTAGAATTTGATTTCCATTGTTTGAGTTCGAAGTTGGCTTTCTTCTGTATGTCTCTGACTTCTTCTGTAATCTTAATTGCCTCTTCCAAACTCTTGAAGCTGTCCAAATAATCGTCGACATAATGCTTCTTCACTATCGCTTTCGTTGCATCTGGATATGCCTCTTCATACTTCTTTGCGTTCAGGTTCTTCACGTAGATGGCTGTTGCTGGTGAACATGAAGCGCCGAATATCAATGATGTCATTCTGTATTCTTCTGGTGGCTGATCATCTCTCCTATTGCCTCTCCAGAGGTATCGAAGTGCATCTCTATCTTCCTCTCGTAGTTTCACTCGCATAAACATTTCCTTGATGTCTGCTGTCACCGCTATCTGATGCTGTCGGAACCGCATGACGACTCCCGGCAGCGACTCCAATAAATCTGGACCTTTGTGCAGCATGTCGTTGAGTGAAGTTCCTTTCGTTTTGGCTGCGGCGTCGTGGACAACACGTAGCTTCTCTGGTTTCAATGGATTCACAACTCCAAAATGTGGCAGATACCATGTTCTATTTTCCGTTTTCCTCTCTGGTGCTGGTTCTGCGTATCCTTTCTTCACAAGATCTTCCATTTGTTCTGTGTATTTTTGCTTAAGAACGGGATCTTTGTCGAGTTTCTTCTCTATTCCGTGGAGCCTTTTCAAAGAGTTCTCGTAGTTGTCGGGGAGCACTGCATCCTCTGTCCTCCAAAGTAGAGCAGTTTCGTATCTTGAGTTATCGATGTGGACTGTATGCCTTTCTAGAATACGTAGTGCTTGTTCCTCTGGATCCGATTTCGGTTTCTGTGGGTTGATGCAGAGCGCGTCCATTGTGAAATACTTCTTCATTAGTTCATCCATGTTTTCCTCTATTTGTTCTTCTATAAGATGGTTGACGAAGTCGCTATTTCCTGTCGATCGGGTCTGGCTTCCGTGAAGTACCCATCCCAGCGGAGTGAGTGAAGCCACTGGTTGGTCTCGTGGTCCTCTTCGAAGTCCTTTGGTGACGAGGAGATGCCAGTTGTCTTGCCCGATGAGTATTCCTGGCTTCGCATGTTCGTAGGTGATGAACTTGGTGATGGATCGTAGATGTTTACATTCTCCAATGTGCTCTGATGAAACTTGTTGTGCTGTAACTTGAAGATTCTTCACTGTTCTTGCTTGAATCCTCTGTACGTTGTTGTTGGCTCCTTTCAGGGTGACATCCACTCTTCTTGAGTTAGAATGTGCAGTTTTCAATGCGTTGATTGACTCTATCTTCAGTGGCTCTATGGGTCCCGGCGCTCCGATTTTGTTCGCTATTTTCTCATCGATGAGTGTCACTGTTGAACCGTCGTCGAGGAGCGCGTAAGTTTTCACAGTGTCTATTGGGCCCGTCACTGTCACTGGTACTATCTTCAGATAAGACTGTTTCCTCGAAGTCCACGCTGAGTTGATGACCTCGGGTTGTTCCTTATCTTCACTTTCTTCTTTCTTCTGTGCTTTGTGATGATGCAACATTCTGTTGTGGTAGAACTTGCATCCGTTGATACCGCACGATTGTTGACGACACGAGTGTGTTTTATTTCTAAACCGTAAGCATCGGAAACACAACTTCTTTTGCTTAGCAATGTCCCACCTTTCACTTGTGTCACAGTCTTTAAACTTTGAACACTTTTCAATAGTGTGATCACTTTCACATAATAAACACTTCACTATTGTTCTAGACAGTCCATTTATATCGTTCACACTATACAGTCTCTGAGGTCGTCTCGTTTGTTGCACAGTTTCCACTTTCACTTGTTCCGGTTCAGCGTATGGTCCGCACAATTCTGCTTCTCTCTTGAAGAACTTCTCTATTGTCAGCAGCTTGGGTTCATCCTTAGGGAGAGTGGCGGCAAAATCGAAGAACCGGAAGCGCATTGTCGGTGTCATCTTGTCAATTAAAGCTTGAGAAACTTCCACGTTGTACAGATGATACACACAGTTCAATGTCTTCAATGTTGTCACTGAATTAGCAATCTTGCTATAATAAACACAAATGTCCTTTGGAGACTCGGTGAGGCGCGGCAGCGTTTTCAGCGCGTTGATCACCATCCGTGCTATCACATCGGGTCTTCCAAATCTCCTTTCCAGGTGTTCCAGAACTTCAGCTGGATCCGTGTTGCTGATCAGTTGACTCTCAACAGCTTCTTTGGCTTTTCCTTTCAAATGTTTTCGAAGTCTGTTCAGATTCTCCGCTTTCGAGAACAGCTGCTCCGTTTCTTTGTACGCTGCACTAAAGTTGAGCCACTCCTGGTGTGCTCCATTGAAGAAAGGCAGCTCCATCATTTTCGGTCTCGAAGATCTCACTGCGAGTGTTATCGCTTCAGTAAACTTCGCAAAATCTGGCTGTTCAATCACTTGTTGCTTTGCACTATGTTCTTCCGACGTTTGTGGGCTCCTTTTCACTATTTCACATACACTTGGTTTCAAACTGTCCACAATCACTGGTATATTATTTTCAGCAGTCTTCTGTTGCTGCTGTTCATCACTTTCGGCCAGCGTTGTGGGTCCTTTCTTCTCTCTGAACCAAGCGTCGACACGTTGTGTCGATTCCATTTTCGAAAACTCGGATCCATCGTCGTCCGTGTCGGAGTCCGCTTCAAGTACGGCAAGTCGTGCTGCAGCTAGCTCCAGCTTGAGGCGTGCTACCTCCTCCTTGGCCTTTAGTCTCTTGTATGTCTTCGATGACTTCGATGACGTTGACTTGACTGGCCTGCTATTCTGTTTCTTTTCTGCTCCATGCACCAACGGTTGTGCATTCCCGCCTTCTATAACTATAGGAGCTGGCGGTTCTGGCGGTTCGGGTGACAAGGCTCGTTCCAGCACCTCAGGTTCATTCCTCCTGGATTCCATAATATCTTCGGCTTCGTATGCTTCAATGGCGGCGGCGGTGCCCGTGGTCGTGGTGCCGTAGGTGATGCCGGTGTGTGCCGTACAGATGGACTGGCTTGTGACGGCTGACGTTGTCGTAGCACCCGACGATGACGACTGTTGAAGCTCCGTCGCGATCTTCTTTCCTTTTCCCGTTGAGCGCGTCACTGGCATGTTGACGTCGCTGACTTCACTGATGACTGGCTCGTTGACCGACGACTGACGACTGATGACCCCCAGTATCCGGCGCCCGAAGGACCAAAATGTGCGGTACAGCCGGACCGTCCGCGCTCCTACGCAATTTCAACGAGCGGGGAGCGGGGGCGGGGACTTTCGTGTGTGACTGCACCGCAACTCGAGGGGGGATGCGCAGGGTTGTGAAGGGAAACACCAGTCTTCTTAGGCCAGCCAGTCTTTATTCTTCCTTTTTCTTATGGGAGTCTTATTGGAGTCTTCTTGAGGGCTTGAGGTACTGGAACGAACTGTAACTGTTCAGGATCCCAGCCCTCAATTTATACAGATTTCGTCTGAGCTCTGATTGGACTTGCAAATGAACACCAATTAGAATCTATTTAATTCGTCCAATCAGAGCCCTCTATTATGCTATCTCTTTCTAACCTCTCTTTCTAACAGGGTACTGACCTAAACTCTATCTTTACTGTAGGGTGAGCACCTACCTATTTTTCTCAATTTCTATATTATTTCTTTATTAAAACCTACCTAAATTATTATTTATTTACTACATAATTATCAGTCTATCATACAAAATTAATTCTTATACAAAAAGTCTACTTAAAATTATTTCTTCGTTAAATACTATCGGTCGTCCTGTACAATATTATTAGTAGTATAGGATAGATAACAGCTAGAGCATGATAAGGGTCCCCTCCATGTTAGATTTAATTTGAGATAGCGGTCCGTTTGTCATTCACATCCTGCTATCTGGGTTAACTTGCTAATTTATGTATCGAGGGATAACTTGTGCCTACTCTTCTAGGTAGCTAGAGCTAGGTAGCTAAACTCTGGTGTCGAGAGTTTTCAAGCCGCCCGAAGGCCTCTGACTTGGCTTACTTACTGTTTATACTAAGACTAACAGCCGGGACCGCCAATTTAACGTGTCATCCGACCCACGCTAGCCCAAATGAAAATGCCACTTTTATAACGACAGGCTTGTGCATGGTCACCAATCCATACACCGCGACCGTCCGCGTCGACCGTTGCTTAGCTTTGATGATTACGTTAGATCGCCTTAGTTAGCCGAGCTATTGGCGCTACATGTAGAGTGATCAGAAGATCTCAAAAATGTACTAGATATAAGGTGATGTCTCTAATAACGGCAAGGAAAATAAGACCTAGAGACCTAGAGACTCTACTTTTGAAGGCTTTGAAGGATGATACCCTCAACTCGACGAATCGCGTCTAAGATTTGAATTAAAAAATCAAAATAATGATTCCAATTTCAAATTCTATCTTCCTCTTGCTCACTCATCTTCCGTTTCGTACTTTCTTTTCCATTCGAAAAAAATCTATTAATTCAAAGTCGAACAAGGCTATGACGTCATCACGATGCGCAGAGGCTGTCTACGTCACAATAATAATATATACACATGTGTAGTATGACAGACAGACCGACTCGCGCGGAGGCAATTAGGTCAATGGGTAATCCATCGAGTGGCTCCTGACACACTCGTGTGTTCCCGCGACTCGCCTCCGTCTATCTACATGCTGCACATCATCTTATTTTTATGCTTTAAATGAATATATGAGGTTGCCTCTTTCAGAAAATAAAGAGTTTTTGTGAAAGTAATTCCTTTTATAATTTAAGCGAATATATGAATATGGAGCTTGCAGAATCGTTATTCGTGTGTAAACAGTAGTACTTTAAATTTAATAGACATGACAAAAAAGTGCTAATGTGTGTAGTATTTAATGGGGTAGAATATTTATTTAATGAAATTTATAAGTTTATTTAATTTAATCTAACTAATGTTTTTAAGTAATAAGTAATTATTGTAGTATGACTTGCCTTTAACGTATGTTATTTAGGGCTAATAAAGTTCTGTATATCTGTATTTCAGAATCTCTATTTAAGTATGACGGACTGTAAAGTGACATGAATAATAATTATTTAAATGTGTTGTTATTTTCTATTTTATTATTATGGCATTGTACGAATTATATATATTATTATGACATTGTATGACTAATTATAATATTAAGATATTGACTAATTAATTAATTGATTGTTGACGAATATATGTAATATGTAAATTTGACGTGCCTATTATAACGCAATGTTATAAGGTTAATAAAGTTCTATGATTTCTATGATTTCATCTCATTTTTAGGGTTCCGTACCTAGAAGGAAAAAACGGGACCCTGTTACTAAGCCGCTGTCTGTCTGTCTGTCTGTCTCCAGATTGTATCTCAGAAACCGTGATAGCGAGAAAACTGAATATTTCACAAGATATGTATTTCTTGTGCCGCTATAACAACAAATACTGAAATTAAAATATTAATTGGGGTTTCCATAAATAAGTCTTTATAACATATTTTTTTCACAGAATATATACATGTACATTATATGATTGTAGGATATGATTGTAAAAAGTAGCGGAAGGAGAGATAGACCAAAGAAGACGTGGATGAATTGTGTGAAGGAGGATATGAATGAGAAGGGAGTGAATGTGGAGATGACGGCTGATAGAGTGGCGTGGAAGAGAAAAACAGGCTGTGCCGACCCCACCTAGTGGGAAATGGTAAAGGAGAAGAAGAAGAAGAAAAATATATACATGTACATTATATTACCTTTCGAAATAAATAATAAAATAATTATAAATAGTGCAAGTGCAAGTCAGCCTCGCGCATGAAGGTTTTCGTACCATTATAAAAAAAAAACCTTATTTTTCAGTTAATAAAAAATTAAATAGTCTGTGAATATTTAGAGGAAATGTTTTTATAAAGATCGAGTAAAAAGTTGCTTAAAAATTACGATTCCTGTAAGTTAAGTCAGAGGCATTCAGGCGGCTTGAAAATTCCACACTAGAGCTTAGCACTTACTTAGCTTATACGAAGAAGAATGGTACAAGTGGTGTGTTCATAAAGTATACTCCGCTATCCTACTAATAAATGCGAAAGTTTGTGTGTCAGGAGCGGGTTATTTGACTAGTATTAGTATTAGTTTTAATATGTGACATGCATAAAACCAATATTGACATAAATAAATAACAAAATCATTTATTCGGGCCGAAAATTAGTGAACATAAAACATAAAGAACTGTTTGTCCGTCCTATTAAAATAAAATAAATTCAAGTTTCTCAAACACGAGCTCCGTCTGTGAGCGTCACGACGATTTCGACCGGCGGCAATTAGATTGTATTTGTCCATCCGTCCGTCCGTCTCTCTGTCTGTCTATCTGTCAATCACACGTGTCTCTGACCGTTCTCCTAACGCCACGTGTCTGTTTGCTTACAACAGATAGCAGATGGCAGGTAGCCCGCACACACACACACAAACATACATGTACACATATATACAATCATACATTATGCATGTGTGTGCGTGACGCCAGGTGCTCAGTTTATCTATTGTTGATATTGTCAAGGTTATAAATAGGACCCAGCCTCCCTCAAGTTAGAATAAGAATACATAGTTAGTTGTATAAAATCAACAATTAAAAATATTGAAACTATACTAATCTCTAGATAATATTATCATTATCTACAAAAAAGATTTTTTTTTCTATAATAAAAAAACATTTGTTGTTAGTTTTTTTTTCCTTTAACAAGCACGACATTTTCAAATATTTAAACGAATGAAAAAAAAAAAGTAACGAGTTAATTTTAAATAATCATCTTATATTGGAGCTCTAACGATTCTTAATACTGAATGAAATATAATAAAATTGAAAAACCATAGCTCTTATCACTTACGCTATATTTTATAGGATTTTTTTAAAATATGTCATTTGGCTCCCATGGCTCCTTAACCTCGATGATCGTGTCAGATCGTCTTAGTTAGCCGAGCTACAACAATATGATAACAATGGCGGTATATGCGGGAGTCACCCCGACCTTCTATGGGAAGTAGTTAAGTGTGATTTATGATGTTCAGATTGTATCGATAGATTATATCGATACTGCATCGCCGGACGCACTGGACCATCTCTACTTGGATACGTTACATTGTTCTACAAAAAAAATTGAGAATCGCTCCACAAATGGCTGAGAAATCGGTGAACGTACATAATAAAAATACATACAGTCGAATATATAACCTCCTCCTTTTTTGAAGTCGGTTAAAAAAATGTTGCTCAAGATATTTGTTACCATTTTGCAAATTTGTTACCTTTCAACAGACCAGATTAGGAATATATTCATGAAAGTTCTTAATGTGTATTTTCATGATTTTTGCATAGTCTATACTTGAGCTTTTAAAAATAAAATAAAAAAAATTCCTTACCATTTTGTGAAAAAAAAAGTAGAGCATAATTACGAGTATGTTTCAAAATATATTTTTAGTTCGTATTATGGTTGCTAACACAGCCGATATACTACATATACATACATACATATATATTCTATATAGATACATATTTAACACCCAGATCCACAGCCAACATATTTCGTTCAGCACAAATATGTTGGTCGTGCTAGGAATCGAACCCGGAACCTTCTAATTGGCAGTCCGGCATGGTAACCATTACGCTATCGAGATCGCCAATTTTGCCGCGTGTATTCACAAAAATTCTTTCACGAGAATCAAATTCCCCGAAACGCGATAGCCCTAGCCAATATAGCACATACAAAAGGATTTGATCCTTTATCGCCGAACAAAATACTTTTGCAGTTCCAGGAAAACGTTTTCAACTTTACTGCCTCAGACTTAAGTCTATTATTGAATATCTTGTACGCTTTTACATTTTGTCATATTTTGGAGTCCTTTAAAAGTATTATCACCTTTATTTTGAGCAAAATAGAGTTTGTTTTGGAACGTTTCCTTGTTTCTGTAGTGAATGAGTTAAGTTTGTGGTGTTGCTTTAAGAATCGGCAGTTTATGTGATAAAGTTTAATTAAAAGAGACGTAAAGGGGTTCGGTTTTATTTGTTCGCAAGAAGTGCTTCAGTGGGTAGGATGAGGATAGTGGATGTGGGACAATACATTACTTGTTTCCTTGCTGGATTGTTTAGGTTTAATCTCAGGTATGTTTTTTTCTTTCCTTATTTATGACGGGGTACAGAAAGATTTTTACAGACTTCTTTCATTCTATATCACGCACTTTAGTTGTCAAGAGCAAACTTGCGACAACCTTAGATAATATAGTGATTGCTTTCGATTGAGATCGTTGGGTAATACCCCCTGGTTGGCATTCCTTCAATATTTAAGAGCTGGGCTCTTGTCCGTGGAGTTTTTTCCAGGTAGTTCTGTCTTCGGCCAAATCCTTGACCTCCCTATACGACATGACTTTCGCCTTCTCCTTAATTTGGTCTATATATGATCTTCTAGGTCTTCCGCTTCCTCTCCTGGCTTCTATCTTTCCCTCTACGATATTTTTAATGAAATTGTCATGTCGTATAAGGTGGCCAACCATCTTTCCTCTGCTGTTGTCTATTGTGTTTAATATGGTTCTTGTACTAGGCAGAGTACCTCTTCGTTCGTTTTCTTTTCATTCCAACTTATCCTTTCCATTCTTCTCCAACACCACATTTCAAAAAGATCGGTCGGCGGTACATTTTATTTACTCAGGCAGGTAACCTGCGCTTACCTGCTTCACTCCGCTTTCCTAACCTCATATCTCCATTGGTTCGCAGGGGGCGAGGAGCTGGACCCGGGCATCCGGTTCACGGCGGAGCCCAGCGACCTGGTGGTGTCTCCGGGCGAGGCGGCCTTACTGCCGTGCGCCGCCATCACTCGGCACGCCATGCGGCTGGGCTGGCGGCACAGCGTCGGCGCCATGCCCACTCGGGAGCACGCGCTCTCGCCCGACGACAAGTACAGGCAAGGCAACCTTAAGCTTAAATGACTTGTTTATAGCACAAAAAAATGCATATGTATACTTTTTTTTCGCGTAGAAAACTGTCACACTTATATATATACTAGCTGACCCGGCAAACGTTGTTTTGCCTTAATAATAAAAAAAATATCTAAATATACAGTAGCCGATTCTCAGACCTACTGAATAAGCATATAAAATTTGGAAAAAATCGGTCAAGCCGTTTCGGAGGAGTACGGTAACAAACACTGTGACACGGAAATTTTATATATATATATATACTAGCTGACCCGGCAAACGTTGCTTTGCCTTAATAAAAAAAAATACTAAATATGCAGTAGGCGATTCTCAGACCTACAAAATACGCATATAAAATTTGAAAAAAATCGGTCAAGCCGTTTCGGAGGAGTACGGTAACAAACACTGTGACACGGAAATTTTATATATAAGAAGATTATAATAAGTAAGTATGACCGTTTTCTACGCGAAAATATTAAGATGCCTTACGTGAACAGTTTACAATGTTCGGATGTATACTTAAAAATAAAAGCCCCCGATATCACAAAATCCCAATTTCATAAACAATATTTTGTTAATTTTAAAATACTGACAGTGGCGTGTATTTATATTTATGATTTTCGCTACTTTGTAAAAAAATATCGGTATCTGTTCCATAAACTAGCAGATATACCGCGCAAACACGAACTAAGACATAAATACAATTTGTAAGGACCAAGGTGTAGATTAGAAATGCAGAGCTCGGGCCCACATTCTATGGCTATTACAATATTTAACAAGTTACCAGACGACCCAAAGTTTATCTTCCTTAATGAATAACTTAATAATAGTTTATGCAACTGTCATATAATGAAAGGAAAACACGAGTGTGAGTTTAAGAAAAGAGCGCAGCGAGTTTCATAATAGAAACGAGTGTTTTAATACCCGTGTTATATACAGTTGCATTCACTACTTTATCTTCACTAATGCAATTAATCAAACAACCAGAGTAAAAATTCACGCGTACGTGTATTGTCACAGTGAACTTGCCGCCATTAAAATCTAACCAATGAGAGCGCAGCTGCGCGCGCAGGGCCAATCAGGAGCGAGCGATGTTATAATGAGATTTTACGTTATCGATGTGGATATTATATCATCATGTGAAATTGCATAAATTGAGTGTTTTATTGTCTGCGCTACAATAGTAGTAATTATAAGTTAATTATTGGAAACATAAGTAGAGTGTTACAACATTAGTGTAGATTAAAGTTACTTACTTCCTCTTAGTCCTTCCTGCCGTAAGTTACCCGGAGTGAGTCCAGGCTGAAGGTAACAATGTCCGGGTTGCAGGAAGCAGCTGGCGAACGGGTCGCTGGTGCTCGGCAGCATGTCGCCGGCGCTGGCGGGGCAGTACCAGTGCGTGGCCAGCGTGCACGGCGTCGGCACCATCGTCTCCAGGGTCGCCACCGTCTTCATCGCCGGTACATACATATTTTATTACTTTTGATAGGTTCCGTCTGACCACAGCTTGCCTGATGTAAAGTTAAGCTGTAGTGTACGATGTGGCACACTTACTTAGTAATTACCTACCTTACCTGTGCCAGGCCTGTGTCACTCCGCGTGTAGGTGTTAAAAACCTACCTACGGGCGGCGGCCACTGCGCAAAGGGCCAATCTATGTGGCTCTTTCAATACCACAGAATAATAACTAGTACTACGTATAATCATGTACAACGTATTATGAACCGTAGCATAGTGAATTAAGGCCCATATTCCTTTGAAAAGAAATTGGTAGGTAACGAAATCATCGCGTGATCGACTGGACCGCGAGCTAAATTAAATCGTATTGTTTATCAGATTGAGTTCATATTTCTTTGAAAACCATTGCGAAGTGAAGCTTCTGTACGATGTACAAGTTATTATTCTGTGCCTGTGCTTACCTGTGCTTAACTAAATTTGTTGGCTGTGGGTGTTAAATATGTATTTATATAACATATGTATGTATGTATATGTAGTATATCAGTTGTGTTAGCAACCATAATACGAGCTAGAAATGGTTCAGTATGGGGCTAATCAGCCGTGTGTGAATGTGTCCTAATATTTATTTATTTACCTATTAACCCTACTTTTGAAGACCCCGGATGATACCTATCAGGCTACAGAGACTCAGGTAGAGAGTTCCAAAGCTTCGCTGTCCTCACAATAAAGATTGACGCAAAGCGTTAGCTACCTTCTGTTTACACACTACAGATAGGCATTTGAGCAGGTTGTGTAACCACTCGAGCTAGTGACACTCCGGTCTAAGCTGGAGCATACTTAGTCTAAAATAACTGGCTTTTAAGAAAGCTGCCGTAACACAGGCGACTGATTTTTCAATTTGAGTGTGGTAGCTAGCCAGGCGAGCATTAGACAATGCCTTACTACCATGCTATGGTTTCCTTACGATGTTTTCCTTCAACGAAAGCTGGAGTGTGATCCCCGCCATTATTGGCAGGAATCAAAAACTCACAACCTTCGAAATGTGTGGCGGTCGCACCAAGTTACTTTAAAAATCTGGGAACTAACGACAAGCGAAAGTATGGCAACTTTCAGTGCTGCTATAATGGCTGGGTTTCCCTTGTGGTGGTAAAGACGTATTGACATTAATTTGTATCAAACTCTAATTCTTTGACACTGCGTGTAGTGATTTTGACGACCTCGTTGGCGTTGAGAAGGTTCTGGGTACTAAATTTGTTGGTTGTGGGTCTGGGTGTTAAATATGTATCTATATAAAGTATGTGTGTATGTATACGTAGAATATCAGTTGTGTTAGCTACCATTACACGAACAAGAAATGGTTCAGTATGAGCTTAACCAGCCGTGTGTGAAATATGTTCTAATATCTATTATTTTGTTTGCACGGTCATTATGGCCAAATGTTCAAAACCAAAACACTCGTCATTATCAACAAATTGTGTCTATAAATTGTCATTTGCTCGGCCACTATGGTCAAATATGGAAAAACATAACACTCGTCTCAAACAGAACAACTGTATAATGTTTGTATAACCGGCTATCACTTGCGTTTATTTTGTCGGCATTAGCGGGACATGTTTCAGCACAATCAGTGTGCCATTCTCAAGGACAGGAACACAGCCAACGTTCATCCGCGGTGACGGCTGCGCCCGCACTGAAAACATATCGGGCTAACACCGACAAAATAAACGTAAGTGATAGCCGGTTATACAAACATTATTCTAATATGGCTTAGGAAAGTGTTAATACAGACAGAGTGTATGTGTCGCGTTGCAGAGGTGCCGGAGCTGGTGAGCGGGCCGCGCTCGGTGCTGGGCGCGGCGGGCGGCGTGGCGCTGCTGCCGTGCGGCGTGCGCGCCGCGCCGCGCGTCGCCACGCGCGTGGTGACGCGCGGCGCCGCCGACCGCCGCGTGTACGGCGCCGCGCGCCCCGTGCCCGCGCCGCCCACGCTGCTGCTCAACGTGAGTACACTGCGCTGGCTTACAGTTACAATCTCAGAATACAGAAAGTACCAGAAGCCGCGTTCATCTGTATTTGCGAGCTACACGCTGTGTCCAAAAATCAAAACAATGCCCCCCGCCCGCGTCACTGCCCACCCGCGTAATGTTCTAGCTCAGGCATTATGTGCCCGTTTTTAGGGTAAAATTTGGGAGTCCAGGAGGTGAGATACTAATAGAATAAAAATTGTCCTAATCTTTATTATAATTATGTACCTACCTAATTGTCTCAAGAAATTGATAGATTTATTGAATTTAATAAAACGCTTTAGAAAAAAATAACGCTTTAGAAAAAAATACATTTAATTTCCTTTTTGCTTAGTAAGCTTTTTATAATATTGTCTCTTAGAATTTGAACTTAGTAACAAAAATTTAAATTTAGATAAATGATGAAATCTTATGTCTAGGTATTTTTCATAGATACTAACATACTATTTAATAGGACTATTTGGTTATGTACACACAGGCTGCTCTGATGTTTTATACTTTCTTTTTTCAAGTCGGTTATTTTATATTAAATTAATTATTAATATTCTACAATGAATAAAAGCCCTCAAGAGGTAATAAAAAGAAGGGTAAATCAAAACTCTTATACTGGCAACACGAACAAGATGGATGCCTCATTATCTATGACAATTGAAAACATAGAAATTTATTCAAAGTTGATACCTAAATACGATACTTACACGTGAAATGTGATCCCATCCTGTTTCTTTTATAGACCCGCTGCATTTTATAGGTAGGAACGACATAAGACGGCATAATTTAATTAAATTGGTACAGCGTCGTACGTCCCGACGGTCACAGAGTGACTGATCGGTCGCGCGTCAAACTACTCCATTTTGGAGTAGTTTTAGTAGCCTCAGTTTTAGGCGCGCTCACGGTTTCTGGTTCTTTCTGTATTCTGAGGTTACAATAACACCCGTGACTGCCTTGTTAGTGACCTCGTATCAACAGTGATTCAAGACGAGCCGTCGCTGCGGGAGAGCCGACCTATTTTTAAGTCAGTGTCTTCTGCCAGCGTTACTGGTTTCATCTAACCCTAGCTTTATTGCTGTATGCTTTCATAGACTTTGCGTAGACGACGCTACGACTTGCTATTAAAGTTTCCATTGTCGTGGAAAAAGATAGTTAGTTGACCAAAGTTAGTCGACCGCGCCGAAATCTATTATACCAACGATACACGGTTGCCTTAGAAGGGCCTTCATCCATGAAAGCCATTTGAAGTCTTTCGTAAGATTGTTCTGGTTTCAGGCGGCACTTGAAATCGTTTTTTTTTTTTATTTGAAAGTCCACAAAACTGTTTACAAACTAGATATAACTAACTTAATTAAACTTACAAATGTTTAGAAACTACTAGATGTGGGCCTAACTATACAACTATTAACTTACAATAAAATCCGCTCTAACTTTAATTAAAATTTTGCCTAAAAATATAAATGTACACATCCATTACTACCTACAAAAAATCAATAGCTTACATATTTAATATATATATATATATATATATATATATAATGAACCTTTCACGGTAAATGTTGATCCAGTGTGAAGTTGGAACAATTGTTGATCCACCTATTTTGCGTGTATTTTCGGCTCCTCGCCTTTTAAACCGATATACCCTGATCCAGCCTTGGTATACTCGTGACGTCGGTGGATCTGCACTAGCACGTTTTCCGTATACTCCTCACCAAATACACCGACATCGTTTGATCCAATAACGGTCGAAAAAAACATACTGAATGTGATTTGTAAGATCCGGAGCCAACATTGACGAATAGGTATTCGAAAACAAAGCGATATATATTTTTTAATAATTATGAGTACGAGTACTTTGAAATGTTTAGTTTTTTTTATTTTACCTAGGTTAATTTTTTTTTTAAGGATAGTTTGAGCAGATTATACTAAGAAAAATTGTCTTTAGGGTTGAACTTATAAATCTTGGTTCAACTGATGACTGATTCGTTATAGATATTTGTTCTTTTTTATGTATATTTTTGTGTAATTGTTTTTTATGGATACCTCGATGTCTGTCGATATAAAATTGTCTCATTGGCTTGTTAAAACGAATATTTTATACTTGTTTTGTATTGAACCAGTTAATGAAAGTTTATTATCAAGAGGATTAATTATTTTGTTGCTAGTTACATTTATACCCCGTATCAAACTATTATTATCTTATGAATATCATGTTATTTAGTTAACATACGACTATGTTTTAAATACGCGTATTTAGCCTGTTTAATTCATCGTTGCTAATAATATTTTAGTTTCGTGTTATATCGATTTTCTTTGAAAAATTTAGTTTAATATGAAACTAACAGATTTTTTGAAAATTGTTATGTTAATTGTTTATTTTAAGTTAATTGTTGCTATTTGCTAAAATATTTTTTTCAATATTTTGTTTTCGTGATTTGTAAGAATATTCGCCAACTGGTTTATGAGGATATTGAGTTGATAATCAACGACATTATTTCTTTCTTGAAATAAAAATAAAAATAATTAGCCGAGTGAGAGTAGGACTCGCGCATGAAGGGTTCCGTACCATTGTTGTATGTGAGCCCCCCTTGAATATTATTTTAAGTAAATTATTTACTAAAGTAACTTATGTAGGGCCGAGAATGAGTTTGGCGCCCGTACGAAGTGAGGACGCTAATAGTTCGAGGGACTAAATAAGTCTTTAACCCGAGGGAAACACTGTGTTTTACATTACGAATATACACACACACACACTGACACACACTCACACACACACACGCGCCCGCGGGCTCACACACACTGACACACACACACACACACACACGCCCGCGTGCGCACACACACACACACACTCACGCGCGTGCGCACTCACACACACACACTGACACACACACACACACACCCACTCGCGCTTGCTCACACACACTAAGACACGCAAACACACAAACGCGCGCACGCGCACACACACACACACATACAAACACACACACACGCGTCTGCGTCTCACACACACTGACACACACACACACACACAGTAACACACACACTCACACACACACACACACACACACACTCACGCGCGTGCTCACACACGCGCACACACACACACGCGTGCGCACTCACACACACACACACACACACACACACACACACACACACACACACACCCACGCGCGCTTGCTCACACACACTAAGACACAAACACACATACGCGCGCGCGCGAGCGCACACACACACACATACACCCGCGTACTCACACACACACACGCGTCCGCGTGCTCACACACACACTGACACACGCGTACTGCAACACACACACACACAGAGAGACACACACACACACACACACATACACACACACACAGTGACACACACATACACACTTACTTTAAGTTATTTCAATTTCAGTCAGCTGCAAAGTATTAGTAGTAGTAGTTGTTGTTTTAGGGTTCCGTGCCTAAAAGGTAAAAACGGCGCCCTATTACTATCTAAGCCTCCGCTGTTTGTTTGTCACCAGGCTGTAGCTTATAAACCTTGATAACTAGGGAGTTGATTTTTTTACAGATGATGTATTTTTGTTGCCGCTACAGTAACAAATACTAAAATGAATAAAATAAATAGGTGTTTAAGGGCGGATCCCATAAAACAAACGCTTATTTTTTTCAATCTTTATCAAGACTTTTGATAGACTTTTGGAATAGTATTAGTAATATATCAACTTTTTAAATAGATAATTAAAACAAATTACACAAACAGGCGCGACTTCGTCTTACACTTGACCGATTTTTATAGCTAATCGCACGGAACCCTTTACGCGGAAGCCCAACTCGCCTTTGGCCAATTATTTATGCTAATGCATTTTATGCTAACTCCGCGTAGCGTTAGTTAGCCTCGGCCACTGGAATATTTTATGGCTAATAATGTCTCGTACTAATTAGACTGTCAACTACATCTCTACCAAATTCAATCTATATTGGTCTAGCCGTTTCAGAGTAAAGACGTTAGAAACATACACTCGCACACACGCTCTCTCACAAACTTTTGCCTTTAAAATATTACCAATGGGAAATAGTGACACCGTAAAAAATAATTTTGAGGATCGGTCCACAAATGGCTGAGAAATCGGTAAACACAAAAAAAAAAACAAAAAAAAAATCATACAGTCGAATTTATAACCTCCTCCTTTTGAAGTCGGTTAAAAATAATATGTTGATACTATGAATCTGTTAATAACAAAAAGGTCTTGGCACAGAATAATAAGTAGTAGGTCTTGGCTGTTTTCAGCCAATCCGAGCGCTTGCTGTGCTCTGATTGGCTCATTTGAATCGGATCAACATTTACCGTAACTATCGCAAGGTGGATTTGTATATCGGATCAACATATGCAAGCGCTAGTAAAAGGTCACGTGATTGTAGATGTTGATCCAGTCGGAGCCACATTTGTTCCCAGAAATGCATATTGGATCAACAAAAGGCGGCGGATCAACATATGTTTTTGGATCAACAAATAACTCGCTATAAGTCGCGTCGGATCAACATTTACCGTAAAGGTATCTCTATATATATATATATATATATATAATGAACCTTTCACGGTAAATGTTGATCCAGTGTGAAGTTGGAACAATTGTTGATCCACCTATTTTGCGTGTATTTTCGGCTCCTTGCCTTTAAAACCGATATACCCTGATCCAGCCTTGGTATACTCGTGACGTCGGTGGATCTACACTAGCACGTTTTCCGTATACTCTTCACCAAATACACCGACATCGTTTGATCCAATAACGGTCAAAAAAAACATACTGAATGTGATTTCTTAGATCCGGAGCCAACATTGACGAATAGGTATTCGAAAACAAAGCGATATATATTTTTTAATAATTATGAGTACGAGTACTTTGAAATGCTTAGTTTATTTTATTTTACCTTGGTTAAACTAATTTATAAGGATAGTTTGAGTAGATTATACTAAGAAAAATTGTCTTTAGGGTTGAACTTATAAATCTTGGTTCAACTGATGACTGATTCGTTATAGATATTTGATCTTTTTTATGTATATTACGACTATGTTTTAAATACGAGTATTTAGCCTGTTTAATTCATCGTTGCTAATAATATTTTAGTTTCGTGTTATATCGATTTTCTTTGAAAAATTTAGTTTAATGAAACTAACAGATTGTTTTTTAATTGTTATGTTAATTGTTATTTTAAGTTAATTGTTGCTATTTGCTAAAATATTTTTTTCATTATTTTGTATTCGTGATTTGTAAGAATATTCGCCAACTGGTTTATGAGGATATTGAGTTGATAATCAACGACATTATTTCTTTCTTGAAATAAAAATAAAAATAATTAGCCAAGTGCTAGTAGGACTCGCGCATGAAGGGTTCCGTACCATTGTTGTATGTGAGCCCTCCTTGAATATTATTTTAAATTAAATTATTTACTAAAGTAACTTATTTAGGGCCGAGAATGAGTTTGGCGCCCGTACGAAGTGAGGGCGCTAATAGTTCGAGGGACTAAATAAGTCTTTAACCCGAGGGAAACACTGTGCTTTACATTACGAATATACACACACAAACACACACACTGACACACGCTAACACACAGACACACACGCGCCCCCGCTCTCACACACACACACACACACACTGACACACACACACGCGCCCGCGGGCTCACACACACTGACACACACACACACTGACACACACACACACACACACACACTCGCGCTTGCTCACACACACTAAGACACACAAACGCACAAACGCGCGCACGCGCACTCACACACACACACACATACAAACACACACACGCGTCCACGTGCTCACACACACTGACACACACACACACACACACACTGACACACACACACACACACTTACACACACACACACACACACTTACACACACACACAGTAACACACACACTCACACACACACACACACACACTCACACTCACGCGCGTGCTCACACACGCGCACACACACACACACCCACGCGCGCTTGCTCACACACACTAAGACACAAACACACATACGCGCGCGCGCGCGCGCGCACACACACACACACACACGCCCGCGTACTCACACACACACACACACACTGACACACACGTACTGCAACACACACACAGACACACACACACACACACACACACACATACACACACACACACACACACACACAGTGACACACACATACACTTACTTTAAGTTATTTAAATTTCAGTCAGCTGCAAAGTATTAGTAGTAGTAGTTGTTGTTTTAGGGTTCCGTGCCTAAAAGGTAAAAACGGCGCCCTATTACTATCTAAGCCTCCGCTGTCTGTTTGTCACCAGGCTGTAGCTTATAAACCTTGATAACTAGGGAGTTGTTTTTTTTACAGATGATGTATTTTTGTTGCCGCTACAGTAACAAATACTAAAATGAATAAAATAAATAGGTATTTAAGAGCGGATCCCATAAAACAAACGCATTTTTTTTTCAATCTTTATCAAGACTTTTGATAGACTTTTGGAATAGTATCAGTAATATATCAACTTTGTAAATAAATAATTAAATTAAATTACACAAACAGGCGCGACTTCGTCTTACACTTGACCGATTTTTATAGCTAATCGCACGGAACCCTTTACGCGGAAGCCCAACTCGCCTTTGGCCAATTATTTATACTAATGCATTTTATGCTAACTCCGCGTAGCGCTAGTTAGCCTCGGCCACTGGAATATTTTATGGCTAAAAATGTCTCGTACTAATTAGACTGTCAACTACATCTCTACCAAATTCAATCTATATTGGTCTAGCCGTTTCAGAGTAAAGACGTAAGAAACATACACACACACACGCTCTCTCACAAACTTTTGCCTTTAAAATATTACCAATGGGAAATAGTGACACCGTAAAAAAATAATTTTGAGGATCGGTCCACAAATGGCTGAGAAATCGGTAAACATAGAAATAGAATCATACAGTCGAATTTATAACCTCCTCCTTTTGAAGTCGGTTAAAAATAATATGTTGATACTATGAATCTGTTAATAACAAAAAGGTCTTGGCACAGAATAATAAGTAGTAGGTCTTGGCTGTTTTCAGCCAATCCGAGCGCTTGCTGTGCTCTGATTGGCTCATTTGAATCGGATCAACATTTACCGTAACTATCGCAAGGTGGATTTGTATATCGGATCAACATATGCAAGCGCTAGTAAAAAGTCACGTGATTGTAGATGTTGATCCAGTCGGAGCCACATTTGTTCCCAGAAATGCATATTGGATCAACAAAAGGCGGCGGATCAACATTTACCGTAAAGGTATCTCTATATATATATATATATATAATGAACCTTTCACGGTAAATGTTGATCCAGTGTGAAGTTGGAACAATTGTTGATCCACCTATTTTGCGTGTATTTTCGGCTCCTCGCATTTAAAACCGATATACCCTGATCCAGCCTTGGTATACTCGTGACGTCGGTGGATCTGCACTAGCACGTTTTCCGTATACTCCTCACCAAATACACCGACATCGTTTGATCCACTAACGGTCGAAAAAAACATACTGAATGTGATTTGTTAGATCCGGAGCCAACATTGATGATTAGGTATTCGAAAACAAAGCGATATATATTTTTTAATAATTATGAGTACGAGTGCTTTGAAATGCTTAGTTTATTTTATTTTACCTTGGTTAAACTAATTTTTAAGGATAGTTTGAGTAGATTATACTAAGAAAAATTGTCTTTAGGGTTGAACTTATAAATCTTGGTTCAACTGATAACTGATTCGTTATAGATATTTGATCTTTTTTATGTATACTTTTGTGTAATTGTTTTTTATGGATACCTCGATGTCCGTCGATATAAAATTGTCTCATTGGCTTGTTAAAACGAATATTTTATACTAGTTTTGTATTGAACCAGTTAATGAAAGTTTATTATCAAGGATTAATTATTTTGTTGCTAGTTACATTTATGCCCCGTATCAAACTATTATTATCTTATGAATATCATGTTATTTAAATAACATACGACTATGTTTTAAATACGCGTATTTAGCCTGTTTAATTCATCGTTGCTAATAATATTTTAGTTTCGTGTTATATCGATTTTCTTTGAATAATTTAGTTTAATATGAAACTAACAGATTTTTTTTTAATTGCTATGTTAATTGTAAATTTTCAGTTAATTGTTGCTGTTTGCTAAAATATTTTTTCAATATTTTGTTTTCGTGATTTGTAAGAATATTCGCCAACTGGTTTATGTGAATATTGAGTTGATAATCAACGGCATTATTTCTTTCTTGAAATAAAAATAAAAATAATTAGCCAAGTGCGAGTAGGACTCGAGCATGAAGGGTTCCGTACCATTGTTGTATGTGAGCCCCCCTTGAATACTATTTTTAATTAAATTATTTACTACAGTAACTTATTTAGGGCCGAGAATGAGTTTGGCGCCCGTACGAAGTGAGGGCGCTAATAGTTCGAGGGACTAAATAAGTCTTTAACCCGAGGGAAACACTGTGCTTTACATTACGAATACACACACACACGCTAACACACAGACACACACGCGCCCCCGCTCTCTCTCACACACACACACACACTGACACACACTCACACACACACACACGCGCCCGCGAGCTCACACACACTAACACACACACACACACACACCTACACACTGACACACACACACACACACCTACACACACACACAGTGACACACACACACACACACACGCCCGTGTGCTCACACACACATTCACACACACACTCACGCGCGTGCGCACTCACACACACACACACTGACACACGCACACACACCCACGCGCGCTTGCTCACACACACTAAGACACACAAGCACAAATACGCGCGGGCGCGCGCACACATACACACACACACACACACACACACACACATACAAACACACACACACGCGTCCGCGTGCTCACACATACTGACACACACACACACACCTACACACACACACACCTACACACACACACACACCTACACACACACACACACACACACATACAAACACACACACACGCGTCCGCGTGCTCACACATACTGACACACACACACACACCTACACACACACACACCCACGCGCGCTTGCTCACACACACACTAAGGCACACAAACGCGCGCGCGCACACACACACACACACACACACACACACACACACACACACGCCCGCGTACTCACACACACACACACACACACTGACACATACACACACACACACACACACACACATACAAACACACACACACGCGTCCGCGTGCTCACACATACTGACACACACACACACCTACACACACACACACACCTACACACACAGTGACACACACACACACACACACACTGACACACACACACACACCCACGCGCGCTTGCTCACACACACTAAGGCACACAAACGCGCGCGCACACACACACACACACACACACACACACACACACACACACACTGACACATACACACACACACACACACAAACACTTACACACACGCCCGTGTGCTCACACACACATTCACACACACACTCACGCGCGTGCGCACTCACACACACACACACTGACACACGCACACACACACCCACGCGCGCTTGCTCACACACACTAAGACACACAAACACAAATACGCGCGCGCGCGCGCACACATACACACACACACACACACACACACACACACACATACAAACACACACACACTAAGACACACAAACACAAATACGCGCGGGCGCGCGCACACATACACACACACACACACACACACATACATACACACACACGCGTCCGCGTGCTCACACATACTGACACACACACACACACCTACACACACACACACACACACACACACCTACACACAGACACACACACACACACACACTGACACACACACACACACACACCCACGCGGGCTTGCTCACACACACTAAGACACACAAACGCGCGCGCGCACACACACACACACACACGCCCGCGTACTCACACACACACACACACACACTGACACACACACACACATACTGACACATACACACACACACATACACACACTTACACACACACAGACACACACACTGACACACACCAACAAACACACACACGCGTCCGCGTGCTCACACACACTGACACACACACTGCAACACACAGTGACACACAGACACACACACACACACACTGACACATACACACACACACACACACTGACACACACTCACACACACACTGACACACACTCACACAGACACACACGCGCCCGCGAGCTCACACACACTAACACACACACACAAACACACACACACACCTACACACGCCCGTGTGCTCACACACACACACGCCCGTGTGCTCACACACACATTCACACACACACACTCACGCGCGTGCGCACTCACACACACACACACTGACACACGCACACACACACCCACGCGCGCTTGCTCACACACAATAAGACACACAAACACAAATACGCGCGCGCGCGCGCACACATACACACACACACACACACACACACACACACACACATACACACATACATACACACACACACACGCGTCCGCGTGCTCACACATACTGACACACACACACCTACACACACAGTGACACACACACACACACACACACACACACTGACACACACACACCCACGCGCGCTTGCTCACACACACTAAGACACACAAACGCGCGCGCGCACACACACACACACACGCCCGCGTACTCACACACACACACACACACACACTGACACACACACACACACACTGACACATACACACACACACACACTTACACACACACAGACACACACACTGACACACACCAACAAACGCACACACGCGTCCGCGTGCTCACACACACTGACACACACACTGCAACACACAGTGACACACACACATACACACACACACACACACATACACACACACACACACTTACTTTAAGTTATTTCAATTTCAGTCAGCTGCAAAGTATTAGTATCGTTTTAGGGTTCCGTGCCTAAAAGGTAAAAACGGCGCCCTATTACTATCTAAGCCTCCGCTGTCTGTTTGTCGCCAGGCTGTAGATTATAAACCTTGATAACTAGGGAGTTGATTTTTTTACAGATGATGTATTTTTGTTGCCGCTACAGTAACAAATACTAAAATGAATAAAATAAATAGGTATTTAAGAGCGGATCCCATAAAACAAACGCATATTTTTTTCAATCTCTATCAAGACTTTTGATAGACTTTTTGAATAGTATCAGTAATATATCAACTTTTTAAATAAATAATTAAAATAAATTACACAAACAGGCGCGACTTCGTCTTACACTTGACCTATTGTTATAGCTAATCGCACGGAACCATTTACGCGGAAGCCCAACTCGCCTTTGGCAAATTATTTATAGTAATGCATTTTATGCTAACTCCGCGTAGCGTTAGTTAGCCTCGGCCACTGGAATATTTTATGGCTAAAAATGACTCGTACTAATTAGACTGTCAACTACATCTCTACCAAATTCAATCTATATTGGTCTAGCCGTTTCAGAGTGAAGACGTAAGAAACATACACTCACACACACACTCTCTCACAAACTTTTGCCTTTAAAATATTACCAATGGGAAATAGTGACACCGTAAAAAATAATTTTGAGGATCGGTCCACAAATGGCTGAGAAATCGGTAAACCCAAAAAAAAACAAAAATAAAATCATACAGTCGAATTTATAACCTCCTCCTTTTGAAGTCGGTTAAAAACAATATGTTGATACTATGAATCTGTTAATAACAAAAAGGTCTTGGCACAGAATAATAAGTAGTAGGTCTTGGCTGTTTTCAGCCAATCCGAGCGCTTGCTGTGCTCTGATTGGCTCATTTGAATCGGATCAACATTTACCGTAACTATCGCAAGGTGGATTTGTATATCGGATCAACATATGCAAGCGCTAGTAAAAAGTCACGTGACTGTAAATGTTGATCCAGTCGGAGCCACATTTGTTCCCAGAAATGCATATTGGATCAACAAAAGGCGGCGGATCAACATACGTTTTTGGATCAACAAATAACTCGTGTTAAGTCGCGTCGGATCAACATTTACCGTAAGGGTATCTCTATATATATATATATATATATATAATGAACCTTTCACGGTAAATGTTGATCCAGTGCGAAGTTGGAACAATTGTTGATCCACCTATTTTGCGTGTATTTTCGGCTCCTCGCCTTTAAAACCGATATACCCTGATCCAGCCTTGGTATACTCGTGACGTCGGTGGATCTGCACTAGCACGTTTTCCGTATACTCTTCACCAAATACACCGACATCGTTTGATCCAATAACGGTCAAAAAAAACATACTGAATGTGATTTCTTAGATCCGGAGCCAACATTGACGAATGGGTATTAGAAAACAAAGCGATATATATTTTTTAATAATAATGAGTACGAGTACTTTGAAATGCTTAGTTTATTTTATTTTATCTTGGTTAAACTAATTTGGCCTTGGTATAGTTTCGTGTTATATCGATTTTCTTTGAAAAATTTAGTTTAATATGAAACTAACAGATTGTTTTTTAATTGTTATGTTAATTGTTTATTTAAAATTAATTGTTGCTGTTTGCTAAAATATTTTTTTCAATACTTTGTTTTCGTGATTTGTAAGAATATTCGCCAACTGGTTTATGAGAATATTGAGTTGATAATCAACGACATTATATCTTTCTTGAAATAAAAATAAAAATAATTAGCCAAGTGCGAGTAGGACTCGCGCATGAAGGGTTCCGTACCATTGTTGTATGGGAGCCCCCCATTGTATATTATTTTTAGTTAAATTATTTACTAAAGTAACTTATTTAGGGCCGAGAATGAGTTTGGCGCCCGTACGAAGTGAGGGCGCTAATAGTTCGAGGGACTAAATAAGTCTTTAACCCGAGGGAAACACTGTGCTTTTCATTACGAATATACACACACACACACACACAGACACACACTCACACACACACACGCGCCCGCGGGCTCACACACACTGACACACACACACACACTGACACACACACACAGTGGCACACACACATTGACACACACACACACACACACACACGCCCGCGTGCTCACACACACACACACACTCACGCGCGTGCGCACTCACACACACACACTGACACACACACACACACACAGTCACACACACACTCACACACACACACACACTCACGCGCGTGCTCACACACGCGCACACACACACACAGGCGTGTGCACTCACACACACACACACACACCCACGCGCGCTTGCTCACACACACTAAGACACTCATACGCCCGCGTACTCACACACACACACACACACACACACACACAGTGACACACACACACACATACACAGTGACACACACACACACACACTTACTTTAAGTTATTTCAATTTCAGTCAGCTGCGAAGTATTAGTAGTAGTAGTTGTTGTTTTAGGGTTCCGTGCCTAAAAGGTAAGAACGGCGCCCTATTACTATCAGCCTCCGCTGTCTGTTTGTCACCAGGCTTATAAACCTTGATAACTAGGGAGTTGTTTTTTTATAGATGATGTATTTTTGTTGCTGCTACAGTAACAAATACTAAAATCAATAAAATAAATAGGTATTTAAGAGCGGATCCCATAAAACAAACGCATTTTTTTTTTCAATCTTTTTCAAGACTTTTGATAGACTTTTGGAATAGTATCAGTAATATATCAACTTTGTAAATAAATAATTAAAATAAATTACACAAACTGGCGCGACTTCGTCTTACACTTGACCGATTTTTATAGCTAATCGCACGGAACCCTTTACGTGGAAGCCCAACTCGCCTTTGGCCAATTATTTATACTAATGCATTTTATGCTAACTCCGCGTAGCGTTAGTTAGCCTCGGCCACTGGAATATTTTATGGCTAAAAATGTCTCGTACTAATTAGACTGTCAACTACATCTCTACCAAATTCAATCTATATTGGTCTAGCCGTTTGAGAGTAAAGACGTTAGAAACATACACTCGCACACACGCTCTCTCACAAACTTTTGCCTTTAAAATATTACCAATGGGAAATAGTGACACCGTAAAAAAATAATTTTGAGGATCGGTCCACAAATGGCTGAGAAATCGGTAAACACAAAAAAAAAATCATACAGTCGAATTTATAACCTCCTCCTTTTGAAGTCGGTTAAAAATAATATGTTGATACCATGAATCTGTTAATAACAAAAAGGTCTTGGCACAGAATAATAAGTAGTAGGTCTTGGCTGTTTTCAGCCAATCCGAGCGCTTGCTGTGCTCTGATTGGCTCATTTGAATCGGATCAACATTTACCGTAACTATCGCAAGGTGGATTTGTATATCGGATCAACATATGCAAGCGCTAGTAAAAGGTCACGTGATTGTAGATGTTGATCCAGTCGGAGCCACATTTGTTCCCAGAAATGCATATTGGATCAACAAAAGGCGGCGGATCAACATACGTTTTTGGATCAACAAATAACTCGCTATAAGTCGCGTCGGATCAACATTTACCGTAAAGGTATCTCTATATATATATATATATATATATATATATATATATATATATATATATATATATATATATATATATATATATATATATATATATAACATAATAAGGAACATTACAATAGTACTATAAATTACAAAATATAATTATGGAGTTATATAAATCAACATTACAGACAAATTAACCAAAGAAACTAGAATTTACTATTAACTAAATTACTAACATTCCTTTTGAAGGACAATAAATTCATCTCTTTAAAGATATCAATATCGTCCTTCACTTTATTGTATGTCTCAAACATTCTAACAATTGGTGAATGTTTCAGCATATTACTTCTGCACTTGGGTACCAAAAATGTATTCCGGTTAAGTAGCATACTGCCGGTTCGGGGAACTCTAAGCGACATTTTACTCACTATCTCAGGGCTGTAAATCCACCCATTAATACATTTATAGAGGGTTATAAGATCCGCCATGATACGACGCTTTGAAAGCGACATGAGTCGATAGTGATTCAGACGCGATTCATATGACCGCAACTCTTTGCACTTCTTATCCATAAAGGCTAAATGGTACATGAATCGCTTCTGAACCGACTCGAGACGCACGGAGTGAGCTTCGTAGCTCGGACTCCAAACCACACTACAATATTCTAGAATACTACGCACTAAACTATAATACAATGTTATAGAAAGGTTTGGATCTTTAAATATTTTTGACTGTCTAATAACAAAACCTATCATTTTTGATGCTGTTTTAACTTTATGGTCAATGTGTTCACGAAAGTCCATCTTTTTATCTACAATCACCCCAAGATCTCTAACCATGCGAAGTACATCACCGATATAATACTGCCCTGGACAAGGAGAACGTTTACGTGTAAAACGAATATAAAAACATTTAGTTGCATTAAGTGACATACAATTTTGTTCACACCAACGATTAATTAAATTCACATCACTTTGTAATGCAGCTACATCTTCAGAGCATTTAACACTTCTATATATTTTAAGATCATCGGCGAATAACTTAACATTGGATTTAAGGAGCCCAGGTAGATCATTAATGTAGGCGATAAATAATAATGGACCAAGGTGTGATCCTTGGGGCACTCCGGATGGAACATGAGATACAACTGAACTATAGCCTTTAGCTACGACTAGTTGGGTACGGTTACTTAAGTATGAAGTAAGCCATCTCAGAAGTGATCCATGTATACCAAGCCCCTGTAATTTAGCCAAAAGCAAGTCATGATCTACTAGATCAAAGGCTTTACTAAAATCTGTATAAATTGCATGTTTTACTAAAAATCGTATAAAATCATAGCGCGATAATGTTCCCGGTGCAGATCCATTTTTTACTGAGATACGATAATTAAAGTAGCTTGCAAAAAATGTGGAGGGAAAATTTTAAAATTGGAATGTGCCTATTTTTACTTATAAATAATCATATTTTTAAAATAGGTTAAAACTGGCCAGTCTCTCATTCATAAAAACTTTTTTCGCTAAATTTTGTGAGTGTCCTGGTGTGTGCCAGGTGACGTGGCTGAAGAACGGGTCCCCGCTGCGCGGCGAGAGCGCGCGCGCGGCGCTGACGCCGAGCGGCGCGCTGGAGATCGAGCCGCTGCGCGCGCACGACGCCGCGCTCTACCGCTGCCGGGTCGCGCTGCTGCACGCGCACACGCACTACAAGTGAGAGCTTCTTACATTTTCTGTTATACTGTTCACTCAAAGTCATTTTTGTTCCACCGTTCACTCAAAGCCAAAATCAAACAATTCATTGTGATTTCAGAGTGTTGTAACTATTTAAGTACCTAGTATATTGTTGACCCGCTCTTCAAAACACACACACTACAAGTCAGTACGCACAGCACGCGCTATCTACACAAACACGACGATTGATTAAATTACACTTTAGTGACTAAACAATAAAATTGAAATTTACGTTAAATTCATTTCTATCATACAAAGCTAGTTCTGGAAGAATAGTCTGAAATATTCAATTTACTTTTCATATTACACGACGAACAAACAGCTATGATAAATGAACAGACTTAGCCTAAAAGAACGTCACTATTATTAGTCTCATCTGCTTAACTTTATATAACATATGTAGCTGTTTGTTCGTCCTGTAAAATGAACTAAAATAAAGAATAATGTGTCCAGGCTGGGCGAGGAGATTGAGCTGCGCGTGAGCTCGGAGGTGGGCGGCGTGGAGTCTCCGCCGCGCTTCATCGCCACACCGCAGCCGCTCACCATCATGGAAGGTAACGCTCGTCCTTACAATCACAGCTAAGTTGGGCGTGCAGACGCCTTACTATCTACACTCTCATATCTTCTGCTCGTGGCTTCGATCCGCGCCAATCAAATTGTTCTTGTGAGGAAACCGACAAGCCGTAGACGTGTATCATCTACCAAACCGCACTGGGCCATCATTGTAGATTGCCTGTATCTCTCTCCTAATGAGAGAAGGCCTCAAGCGATCGGCTCCAGCGGAAGACCAGCTCTGATTGCTTGCAGTCTGCACACGAGCTGGGGCCGGTTTCGTGCCACGTCCATGTTTCTTTTATGTTTCTTGTGTATTGATTTTCTTTGTTATTCGTGTCACAAAATAAATGTTTCTTTCTTTCAAGTTCCAGCAGTGGGAATTACAGCTTATGTAGGCGGTATATTATTATGCTAAACCTAATCGTTGTAATGTTCCAGGGGCGTCAGTGACATTCGACTGCGCGGCGACTGGTAACCCTAAGCCGGAGATCACGTGGCTCAACAACGGTGTTGCCATCGACCTCAGGTATGGCAACACTCACCGCGTCAGATTACTTGCTCACATTTGGTGACATCTGTTTACTTAAATAACATTGATACGATGGTGTCGAATGCTTTTGCCAGGTCTTAGTGTTTCACATTTGATAAATATTAAGTAAACAAATAAATAAAAGGACACATTAATTTTCATTTCACACACGGCTGGTTAGCCCCATACTAAACCATTTCTAGTTTTCATTATGATAGGTAACACAACTGATATAATACATAATTTAAATAAAAACATATTTATAGTGAAGCTATATAAATGGAAGTAACCTTACTCTAGATTCTATTTGAAATTAAAAACAAATTAAGCCGAGCGTTCTCGGGGCTATTAGCCTAGGTCATAAACTAAAGTTACCACTTAGGTCAATAGGATATTCATCAAAACATAGTATAGTGGCAAATGTCTTATACTAATTATTGTGTTCATTAACAAATAAAGATGCTAAGGATCTCCGATGTGACAATCCGTTCTATGGAAATACCGGAGTACATGGGGTGGTATGGTCATTCACAAAAGTCGAAGTTATGTCGTACCATTCTGATGGTTTCTCTAAACGTTAATTAAATGTGCCATAATACTAATGCCATAAATACCGACAGTTCGGGTGCAGGTCCGTTTGTCACGCCGCAGGCGCAACGTGGCGATTCCTCGATCCGAACGCGAACCGGGTAGGTAGGTGCCAGCGGGTTTTCCGCGTGGAAACGAAATGTAGGATTGGGGTTCTTCGCGTATGGCGGAGCAACGCCAAGGCGCGCAATTAGATCATCAGCGGAGGCAGCAAACGTCGTCGGGGCTCAGATTTCACGGGCATTATCAAAGCCGGTAGTAAGAGGCCCGCTTTCTTCTCTTTAATTTGCGCGGAAAGAGTAAAATCCTTCCCAGAAAGCGAGCCTCGTATCGAAATGCCATTTTTATTTTACGCCATTGACAATAACTCTTTTTTTCTTTTCTAATCTACATACGTTGTCATTGTACGACCCTTAATTATAATTTTATCGATTTCTCCGCCGAGAATCGATCGTTTTACAAAGCAATATGAACCTACGCACGTCATCTCTTCATTTTATCTGTCAGTGTCAGAATTTCATTGACACTGTCAAATCTCAGAAAAAATCAAAACAATGAAAACGTTACTTGTTATATTTGTTTATTCTAACAAATTAACAATATTCTTAGCAAAATACGATAGTGGAAATAGTGTTCTAATCAGAATATGATAGTTGAATGATTCAGTTTATAGAGACGAAACTCCCACGCATCAATAACATGCAGTGTCCAAAACTCCAGTCGAAAATGTCGGACACAAATTACGATGTATTTACTATTTCCAGCGGAATAATAAGGGATGCAGTTGGTAAGTAACTTACCACGTTACAATATCGATACATGTTGAATACCCAGACCAACAGCCAAAACATTTAGTTCATCACAAAGATCCGTGTTTTGTAAAAATAATTCTGTTTTGTATTTTCACTTTGACTCACTAAACATGCATATTTAGTTCTTCACAAAGATGTTGGCCGGGAATCAAAACCAGGATCTGGGGGACAATAAACTTGAAAAATCTATTACTTTATAAATGGTATTATGATGTACAAGAATATATTAAAGATAATAATTTGAATGATGTAAACTTAGAATAAATAATGTATATAAAATAAATCAAGAGAGTCACAAAGACTAAAGCTCCTTTAAACTTGACATTTTGCACACCCCATATGTGTTAGCCTACAAGGGACATTTTATTATATTTCCTATGTTTTTATATTACCTGTGGCTACGCAAATAAATTATTTCATTTCAACAGTTTATATAGTAATAGTGTTGTGAGCGACGTGGGGCGACGGACAGCCCCCTATGTAGGAGCTGTCTAGAAGAATGTGAAACGGTGGAACACGTGCTACTGCACTGTGAGGCAACTAAACAAACCAGAAAGAATTACGGCCTGATGATAGCAGCTCAAGATGAAAGTTCGCTTTCCATTGTTAATCCTCAGACAAACAGACCATCTGACGTAACAGGGGTGGAACAGGTATGCCAGCGAGCCAGGGCTGTGCTCCGTTATTTCAAGGAGCTCGGTTGGCTTGGGTAGGCTGGTAAGGGGGGAATGCACAATACGCCCCTAGCGGGATGTCAGTGCTGGTCTCATCACCCCCACTTCAAATTAGAATTAGTGTTGTGACGGTGTATGAGTAGTACATGTAGCGGCTCGTGTGTTACAGCGACCTGGACTCGCGGTTCTACCTGGTGGGGTCGGGGTCGCTGCGCGTGCAGTCTGCGCGCGCGCTGGACGCCGGCGCCTACACGTGCCGCGCGCACTCGCGACTAGACTCCGCCGACCACACCACGCACCTCCACGTGCAGGTGGGTGTTACAGCGACCTGGACTCGCGGTTCTACCTGGTGGGGTCGGGGTCTGACAGACAGTGCAGTAGTGCAGGGAGTACTGCCGGCAGATAGTAGAGAACACACAATGTAGAGGCAGCGCCTCTATATTGTTTGTTTAAGTCCGACGATTAATTCAATTTCAAATAATCTTTTTGTAACTTAATAATATCTTGTGGTTGTGCTGCGTGTTCCAGACGGCGCCGCGCGTGTCGGTGGGGGGCGAGGGGAGCGGGGGGGTGGTGTCGGCGCCGGCGCGGGGGGACGTCACGCTCAAGTGTGAGGTAAGCCATCCCTTCTACTCCTGCGTGCGAGCTACGTGGCAAGCCCCTGGTGTGGAGAGCTTTCAAGCCGCGCGAGGGCCTCTGACATTTAATTAATATATTTTGATGTTGGTTGGTTACCATTTATTAACATTAAAATATTCGTCTTACATTAATTTATGTTATTTTTACAATATAAATTGTCTTTAAATACGAAGGTTGCGTATTTTCTGGTTTCAATGATCACCGTGCCTTAAAGACTGCTTGCACTAACACTAACAGCCAGGACCTACAATACAACACGCCACCCGAATGCCCGGTAATATCGGTGTTGCAGGTGAAGGGCCGGCCGGCGCCCAGCGTCATGTGGCTGAAGGATGGCGACCTGCTCACACCCAACAACCACGAGGTGGCCATCGTGGACGGGTGAGTGCCCCACGCCGGGTTGGTGCGTCACACACCTACCCCTACTTTCACTCTAACACGCACTATCAACTTGTCTGTCCTTAGTTCAAGTATGACACTTTACTTTCGCTTCTAACGGTAGTAGTTGTTTATTCAAAAGAATACTTCAAAAACTAAGCTACATTTAAGTATATCTTAGCGAGAATACAAGTTGTCCCCAACACGAGTCTACAAGTTATCCCCCCACGCGCGTATATAAGATGTCCCCTCACGCAAGTTTACAAGTTGTCCCTCAAGTGCGTATATAATTTATCCCCTCACGCGCGTATATAAGTTGTCCCCTCACTTACGTATACAAGTTGTCCCCTCACGCACGTTTACAAGTTGTCCCTCACCCGAGTATACAAATTGTCCCTCACGCGAGTATACAAGTTGTCCCCTCGCGCGCGTATACAAGGTCCCCCCCACGCGGGAGTATACAAAGTGTGCGTGTTGTCAGATGGTCGCTGCGCATCCAAGGCGTGCTGGGAGTGGACGCGGGCATGTTCCAGTGCTGCGCCACCTCGCCCGCCGGCGCCGCCGCCGCTGCGCTGCGCCTGCGCGTCACGCCGCCACCACAAGGTAACCCTACCTACAGTACTCACGGGCCACGGGGTCGTCAACAAAAGGCTGGCAGATATTGCGAGAGGGACGGATGTGTGACTGTGGTATGGCTGAGAAGGACAGACCTAGATCTGTGGGAATGTTCTCTGTTCGAGGAAATTCTGAATGATGGATGCGGCAAGACATGCCGCAAAGTTCATGTTTCGGTCCTAACAACTGTTTGTGGACTGTTTATTGTGTTTATTTATGTACCATGTAATGTAATGACTGAATTTAAATTAGAATAGTTTTGGTAATATATAATTTTTTGCATGCCTTAATAGGCTAAAACATGGTGAGACTTATCATCATAACATTATTTTGCATTATTATGTATAACCCGTGTTTTGCAAAATAAATTATTTGAATTTGAACTACTCTGTTTGTGGATTTTCATAATAGATAATAAATAAATAAATACACTACTAGTGTGCTCCCCTCCTCGTTACTGAGGGTCGTGACTCCCCCGCACAATTCATTCATTGGGGAGTTCTCTCGGGCTAGTACGTCGTGGTCTGCCCAGCTTCTTCCAAGAAGTCCTTGGATTCTGTGCTCCTCAAACATGTCGGTTTCCTCAAGATGTTTTCCTTCACCGTAAAGCGAGTGCAAATACACACGTAGATTTAAAAACGTGTACGAGTAACAGGAGGTACGGCCGGAATAGAACAAGGGGCCATCAGATTGAAAAACACACGTTTTCTCACTGAACTCGCTTGATACCACACTAGTGTGCTACAGGTGTACAAATATAACTCAAACAATACAAAATAAAAGCGTTTAGTCGCCGTGATATTCAATCATTCTGAATTAGCAAAATGTTTGTACATTCTGTACATATAAATAAATAAAATATTATTACATTATTAAATTTTGCAGATATTTCTTAAACTATGTTTACTAACACAAATCGTACAAAACTCACTGCATTGCCTCCTCGTTGATTGACTTTTTTACCTTTTGATTATTCTTTTATTATTTTAATTTTATCTTATTTCAATTACCCAAATATAATTCATTTTTATGTTTAGTTTTATTATTTTTATAATTTAATTTACTTTTTTTTATCCCCCCTTCCTCTCCCTGCAGCCCCCCCACCGAGCCCCCTCAACTCGTCCCACTCGATCCTGACGTCCCTGGTCACGGTGGAGTCGACCGTAGACTCGTCCCCGGACGAGTCAGGTTTCCTGGGGGAGACGTCGTCTGCGTTCACTCCAGCCCCCTCCATGGAGTATGACAACTATGATGAGTTTCACGCGGCACAAGGAGTGGAGTCGGCGCCGGTGAACGCGAGTATAGTCTCTATGCCGCGCGAGCTACGGGCGGTTATCGTGAAGCACCGGTTCGTCACGCTGAGCTGGGAGCCGCCGGAGACGGGCGCGGATGACGTCACTGGGTACGCCGTGCTATATCGAGTCAAAGGGAGCGAGAGGTGAGACTTTCTTACTTTAATTAAAGTCTCAATAATATATTAATAAAAATACAATTACAAGTCACACATTAGTGTGACATTGATTTAACAAATTCCATTGTAAATATAATGTTAGCTTAACTTCACATAAAATAAGTAGTATTAAGTTCTGTTAAACCCTTTGACAAAAAAAAATAATTGATAATACAATATCTTCTTTTAGTGATACTTTTGAAGAAATATCATCGCAGAAGTGTGTAAACCCCATATATTATTACATGTATCTACCCCGTCTTTCCATATTATCCACGATATAATCGTACCCCCCATGTTTTGCCCTGACCCCCCCCCACGTGTTGACCTGACTCCTCGTGATTCGCCTTGATCCCCCCATGTATTGACTTGACCCCCCCAGTAACGCCTTGTGTGTGCAGGGAGCGCGTGGCGCTGGGTCAGGGCCGGCGTCACGAGATGAACGTGGCCTCGCTGCACCCCAACACCACCTACCAGTTCTCCGTGCAGGCCACCACGCCGCAAGGCTCCTCGCAACACACGCCGGTCAGTATACATGAGTAACCTTGACCCTACATATACTTAAGCAGCCTATTATATGTTCCCACTGCTGGGACACAGGGCTTCAGAAGAAGAAAGATTTTAGCCTATAATCCACTACACTGGCCTAGTGCGTATTGGTGAACGACGATTAATTTTCAGGATTCCGTACCTAAAAGGAAAAACGGGACCCTATTACTAAGCCTCCGCTGTCTGTCTGTCTCCAGGCTGTATCTCAGAAACCGTAATAGCTAGAAAGCTGAAACTTTCTCAAGATATGTATTTCCCGTGCCACTATAACAACAAATACTAAAAATAAAAAAAATATATTAAGGGGAGTCCCCATACAATAAACGAGTTTTTTTTCGTATTTTTTTGCTATATATCAAAAACAGTAGATAGGCTCCTTTTTAACCCGAGTTAACGCCGCAACTAGTAAAACTAAAACTAACTATATTGGTTCGATGAGCCGAACTGAATCTTGGCCTCTTATAGCAAGAAACACCTCGGACTCGTATGGTCTCCAGCCAACGGCTGGCCTGGAGTAAGACTCTTCCTTTTTTAAAAATAATTGTGTATTATTATCCAGGTGATCGAGGTGACGACCCCCGCGGAGGAGAGCTCCCACGGCCCCCCGGTGGGCTTGGTGGGGGAGACGTTGGGGCCGCACAGCGTGAGGCTCACGTGGGGGCCCCCCGCCAACTCCCCTCCGGATCAGAGACCCACCCAGTACACCGTGCAATACACTGAGGTACCTTTATACTATTATTAATTACATATTCATTTATTTCTAGCTCGTCCAGCGGCAAGGTGGTCGCGGATACATCCTGGACTAGATTGGTATAGGACCGAGACAGAGGACATGACAGGAGAGAGGCATATACCCAGCACTGGGATAGAATCAGCCGTGGATGATGATGATGATGAAAGCTTTTTTACTTTTACTTTTTTTTTTCAATTTTATTTATTTACATTGCATCAAGAAAATAATATGTAACATAAAAATTCGCCATATAAATTAAAATAAATTTAAATAAGGCGAATGATTTTCGCAGGCTTGTAACGTAAAGAAAAAAAATATAATAATTAGTTTAATGAGCGTGCAGATCGTCACTGTCACTGTCGAACCAGTTTGTGATCGCTCGCCGCCCCTCCCTCCGCGACACCCCCCGCGCTCGCCTGCTGCTCCTGACGTACAGGATATGAGTGTCGTGTTGTCGTCAGGTGGAGTCCGGGCGCGAGCAGTTCCAGCTGGTGGAGGCGGGGGAGGCGGGGCAAGGCGAGGGGGCCCGCGTGTCGCACACGCTGGGCGGGCTGCGCGCGGCCGCCGCCTACAGCGTGGCGGTGTGCGCGGGGGGCGCGGGGGGCCCGCCCGCCGCGCTCAGCGTGCGCACGGCCAGCGCGCCGCCCGCCGCGCCGCCCGGGAACGTCACCGCGCTCTCCGCCGGACCCACGGTCAGCGCCACACTCACACACGCACACACACACGCTGAGCGCGGGGGGCCCGCCCGCCGCGCTCAGCGTGCGCACGGTACAGCACATGATATTTCATAATAATACTCATAATACTTCTTTATTGGTATACATAGATGATATACACGTCATTGCCATACATTATTGCAACATATATATACTTAATGCAATAATGTTTTTGTCAATTCTAATCTGTATAAAAAATATTATTTAAAAATACTTAAAGTACTTTTCTAGTTTAAGCAACAACACATGATGATTGACGCTGTCAAACGCTTTCGACAAGTCTAGTATAACTGCTACACGTTGCTTGTTTTCTAAACACTCCATTATTTTCTCAACACACTCTAAGGTCGCTGTAGTAGTGGAACGCCCATCGTTTACATTTAAATGCTCTGATAGGTTCGTTCGTTTAGACATGATTGGCACGATTGTAATTGGTCTGTAGTTCTGTACGTCTTGCTTGTCACCTTTACCCTTGTAAAGTGGGGTAAGGCGCGTCAGTTTTAGCAATTATCTGGATAATGAGATGATTGTAAGATGTTGTTAATTAAAAATAAAAGATGGCTGTTTATATAGGGCATCATTTCGTAAAGCAATTTTCCAGAAATATCAAATATATCTTTCATACTAGAGCCATTTATCTTTTTCTTAGCTGTCTTCACGAGATCTTTCATATTTAGATATTTGAGTTGTAGTTCTGGTACTGTATTAATGGTTTTGTTTACAAATTCTATAGCATCATTTTCTTTCGGCTGTACTTTCGGATGTAGTAGTTTCCTATTTGTATGAAGTGGCTATTTATGAAATTCGGTATATCTTCTGTATGTATTTTCCTTTTAGGTCTCTATCTCTCAGATCCCAGTGCCATTCTGTATAATTGTTATTGTTCTCTTCTTTTATTATTTTCCAAACTTCTTTCTTTTGATTTGTTGAGTGTCTTATTCTGTTATCTTTATATTCTTTCTTTTTTATTAATGTTTACTCATCTTTTAGTTTTATTTTATGTAGAATAGTTTCCTTTTCAATTGAATGTGGATATTGCCTCTTTAAAATGTGTAGATTATGAATATCTTGCTGTAATGAAATTAGATCCGAGGATATTCATGGTGGAGTTCTTGTCGACTTTAGTTTAGTTTCAACTTTAGGGAAAAATATATCCATATTATATAGAAATTTAAGCATATTTTTTTTAAACGTTTCTTCGTTATACTGCTGATATATTTCGTCCTAATAATACGACAAAAGGGCGTTACAAAAGTCTACTATTCGTTTTTCATCAATAAGTCTTTTAATGAGCGTCCCATGTTTCAGTTGTTGGATGATCTCATCTTTCAGGTAAATTAATTGACCATCATGATCTGATAGATCAGTGGGTATATTTCGTCGCTTTGGTAGTGAATAGAGTTAAGCCACACATACAAACTTCATGTAATTCAAAATTAATGTATGGATATTTTGATAACACCTTTTCACCACTTTATGATTTTTATAGAGAAACAATTAGCCGGTTAGTTCTATTCACCACCGTAAAAACTGATTCATTACGATTCATATTCTATCAATAACTCAATTTTGAAAAAAATGTGGCTTGACTCACTTCACCACCAAAACGACGATTTATTTATTCATATTTAAATATAAACATAAACCTACAGCATTCCGGCCAAACCGCCTATGTTTATTATATTATTAACTTAAAAACGAGTAAATGCACTTATAACAATTAACAAAACAG
Source organism: Mellilla xanthometata (assembly GCA_035578125.1). Classification (NCBI taxonomy): domain Eukaryota; kingdom Metazoa; phylum Arthropoda; class Insecta; order Lepidoptera; family Geometridae; genus Mellilla; species Mellilla xanthometata. Next base: position 8,554,967 of record JAPUBQ010000027.1, read on the forward strand.
TAAAAAAAATTATTAAATGAAAAATCAAGACAATAGTAAAAAAAAATATATATTATATAAATCCCATTCATCCCTCGTTCACTCATTCATCACCTTTCAACCACGTACAGGCTGTTATTTTTTCTACATACTTTAGGGTAATTCTTTCTATCTTCTTCCAGTCGTCAGCAAAGAGGTCTATTTCAGGATATTGCACGGACAGTTTATTAAGATGTTGGTGGGCACGGTAGATAGGCGAGTGGCGGCGCGCCGGGCCGTGGCGAGCCGGCTCCGGCGCGACCAGCGGTATGCTCCCGCACCGGACCCGGGCGCGGTGCTCCGGCACGCTCAGCCGCGTCACCTCACCTACCAGATATGGACTATCGATACTACCTCGTAATAGCCGCATAGCTGTTAGCACCTGTTCGTTCAGTCGCCTCGTCTCTAGGGAGTTGAAACTTAGCGTGCCTTGTAGATACCGTGTGGGGTACATGAAAGGGTAGTATCCGTGTATTTTATGATACAGAAAGTGAAGAAACCTTTTTTGCACTCTTTCGAGAATCATGGTATACGTAGATTCATATGGGTTCCAAACACAAGCGCTAGCATCCAGCTTAGATCTAATTAAGGCTGTGTATAAGAGTTTCATAGCTTTAGTGTTCGAAAACTCTCTACAGTTGCGGGTAACAAATCCAAGTTTACGAAAACAGTCAGCTGTAAGTGCTAGTATATGATCGTGGAAAGTAAGTTTTGCATCAAAAATAACTCCAAGGTCTTTAACTGATTGCTGGCGACAAATTGGAGCACAATTTATATGGTAATTCGCGATGAAAGGGCTATTTGATCGTGTAAAACTCATTATTTGGCATTTAGAAAAGTTTAGATTTAGCTTATTTTCACTACACCATCCTAATACATTATTTATATCATGTTGAAGGTCTTCGGAATCTTGTTGTGATTTAATTTCCTTAAAAAGTTTCAGGTCATCTGCATAAAGTAGGCAATTAGTTCAAGAAAGGCATTGGGGTAAATCATTTATCATTATGTAGAACAGTAGTGGACCTAACGATGATCCCTGATTTACTCCTGATCGTGTGTGATATGAAGCTGATTCATAACATCCTAACCGGACTATTTGTGACCTGTCACGTAAAAAATTGGCAAACAATTTTAAAAGGTTTGGTGCACACCCTATTGAAGCTAACTTGGTGATAAGTATATCGTTATCAATTTGGTCGAATGCTTTCCTAAAATCGAGGTACACTACATCTACTTGCGTTCGTTCGTCTAGCTTCTTTGACATAAAATCTACTAATGTAAGCAAGTTTGTGTTCACAGAGCGACGTTTTCTAAATATATTAGTATATGTTTAATGCTTAAATTTTTAGTTTATGTAAAGGATGCTATAAAATCAATAGACGTTTTAGTGCCATCTTCGATTCGAGTAGGAAAATCTACAAAATTCTTGAATTGATTTGTACTCGTTATATCCATAAGAGTTTTCTTATTTTTTGTTTCCAATAAAAAATCTACATTCCAATCTCCTGTTACGATCACATTACTATCTGTGCAGGTTAGTAGATGGTTAAAAAGTTTGGTTACGGTTTGGGTGAACACACATGAAATACATAGCTTTTGAAATTTTCATCTTTATAGCTATCACGGTTGCTGATTTTCCCTTTTTTTGCAAAAAAAAATAGGAAAAAAAACACGTTTATTACTTGTTCACCCTTAGTGTTTTTATTTTTTATATTTTTTAGTATTTGTAGTTATAGTGACACAGGAAATACATATCTTGTGAAAGTTTCAGCTTTCTAGCTATTACGGTTTCTGATGCAGCCTATATGATACAGCCTGGAGACAGACAGACAGCGGAGGATTAGTAATTTTTACCATATTTGGGTAAGAAACCCTAAAAAGAGAAAATGAACATTAATAAACCGACGACTTGAAGGTTAACTGACACTGGATTACATAAAATTGCATTTTTGTGACATAAGACCACAGACATATTATTTTTTATATTGGCTCTAACAGTCTTTATTGATTTTTGTCGTTAGCTAAAGTGAAAACCTTGAGAACTATATCTTTGTATGTTTATTTGCTAGCTACAGTTTATGACGTTCCCCATACTAACGGTAAGGTGTGTGTGCAGTCGATCGTGGTGCGGTGGGAGGCGCCGGGCTGGCGGTCGCACGGCGGCGCGCTCACCGGGTACAAGGTGCGGTACCGCGCGGCGGGCGGGGCGGGCGGGGCGGGCGGCGGCGGGGCGGGCGGCGCGCGCCGCAAGGCGGACTCGCTCACCACGCCGGCCGACGCGCGCCGCGCCGAGCTGCGGGACCTCGACACCGCCACCACCTACCAGGTCCACTGCACTCCTACTCTACCTAGACTCAATCTATTATACTAAAACTACCTGGTTGACCGGTATTTTTTTTTATATGACTTTTCTAAAAAGATTCCTAGCTAGATCAATTTATCGCCCCCGAAACCCCCTATATACCAAATTTCATGAAAATCGTTGGAGCCTTGAAGAATTGCTCATTTAAAGATATACGATAAGTGGGGTTTTCCTTCCTGCCGCTATAACTCCAGAACGCACGAACTGATTTCCACGGTACAGCATTTTTTGTAAAGGTCTCGGGCTCCGTGAGGTTTGTAGCTAACAACATTCAGGGAAAATTTCTGCAGAAATCGGGGAAAATGATTTTTTACATACAGCGCCATCTCTGTTTCATAGCATGTATTACAAAGCAATGTGGTTTTGCATGGTGGTGGAGAAGACGCGAAAAGCGAACTACACGCAGTCGGAGCCGCGGGCAACTGCTAGTAAATAAATATAAAAAACTTAACTAGTGTACATATTTAATATTGATTATCTTTAAAGTTTGTTTTCTTCATGATGTAACGTTAATTTATCTTTATAATCCTAGTAGCGAGAAACTATAATAAATAATTGTTAAATAAAACTTAAGTCAGGATTATTTTACAAGGAAAGATGCGGTGATATATTAGTTATTGATGAGTGGTTGTTACATGTAAACTTTAGTTATGATTTACATTTTTGTCCATTAATGATTTAAAAGAAATAGCATTTACGATTTTTAACCAGTAAGCAGACGATACGTGCAATGAGACAACCGTCACCGAGATCCAATTTTCCTGGTGGCGCCATCTAGTATGGCCAACACAAACTACTTCCAGTTAGCTATAACACGTTGTCCTGGTGGCGCCACCTAGTATTGAGCCGAGGTAACAGACCGGCTGGGGTTGCAGGTGCGCGTGTGCGCGATGAACGCGGAGGGGCTGGGCCCGTTCAGCGAGTGGGTGTCGGTGGCGACGCGCGCGCAGCAGCTGGACGAGACGCGCGTGCCGGGCGCGCCGGGCGCGCTGCGCACGCGCGCCGGCCGCGACTGGCTGTCGGTGTGGTGGGCGGAGGAGGGCGGCGGCGTGCTGGTGCGCGGCTACCTGCTGGGCTGGGGGCTCGGCGTGCCCGACGACAAGTCGCGCCAGCTCTCGCACAACACGCACTCCTACGTCATCAAGAACCTCGGTCAGTACCCGTTTCTATTTTTTGACGTGACAACGTCTTAAATTAGGTTGCGGCTGGGAGTCACTTATGAAAAAGTGTAACGCCCGGTAACGTTACGATGTGTCACCGAACGAGAGAGAGGCCCGCCGAATGCCTTGCGTCTCTCTCCCACTCAACTATGATCGGTCTGCCGCGCGCGCAGCACGCGGCAGACGTTGTCACGTAAAATCTTCGCCCGTAAAACCGACTTTACAGGCAACCATTTTTTTTTTCACTCTAAATAGGCCAGCGCTTGACCACAAATTCACCTTTTTTTTATTTTATTTTTATCCGTGATACGTAAGCGTTTGACTACAGCTAGCCTGATGTTAAGCTGCACTGCAGTCTACGGTGTGGCACGCTTACCTAGAAGATACCTATTAACTCTACTTTTGAAGGCCACCTGATGATAAGTGACATTGAGGTCTACGGTGAAGCGCGCTTACCTAGAAGGAACCGGTTCACTCTCGCCTTGAAAATCGCTAGATTATAGTCATTGGGGAACAGGGAATTCGGCAAGGAATTCCAAAGTTTGGCGGTTTGGACAACAAAGGTGAAGGCAAAACGCTTAGTGCGTGCCTTGGGCACCTCAACCGTAAACCGATGCCGCCTTGGCGTTTCCCTGCTCGTCCGATAAAGGAATACAATGAAACCACTTGTATGGCGTTCAGTGAGAGTTTAATTAATAGTAAATAAGTAAAATAAAAAAATGTTACTTCTAACGCCATCTAGTTTGTAATTTGGAACTAATAATTTGTGTTATAAATATAATGATTCGCTGCTACATAATGTAAAATGCTTAATTATGTCATCGAACAATAATGAAGTAGGGCAGTGTACGTGCTCGTACAACTGTTAGTTTTCAAGTAAAATGACAAAAAATATAAATATACTAGCTGACCCGGTAAACGTTGTTTTGCCTCAATTAGGGGTATGAAAAATAGATAGTGTAGCTTATATGACACGATCGTAGATTTACCATAGCAGCAACATCTATTGATTACTTACTACACCCAGTCGAAAGGTATCGACATCTGTTACAATCATTTGGAGTTAACAGATAATTGTGACTGTCAAATAATAACCGACAATAATTAGCAATGAATTAAAATTGCGACTATCATTTGAGATTTAAACTATCCTATCTCTCAAGTTGGATCGAACTGCACATGGTGTGCGAATTTTATAATCGGTTAAGTGGTTTAGGAGTCCATTGAGGACAAACATTGTGACACGAGATTTATATATGTCGCGGATTCAATTAGATTATAATCAGCGTGGTCGTCGTCGTCGTCCGCCATTATAATTAAATTGTTTGTCAGTGCGCACAAGTGGCGCAGGCGCTGTATCGTGGCAGACTGAAGCACACTCAAGTCTCCTCGAATACGCACTACTGACGCGTCCTCGAATGAACGCACTACCGACCAATAGGAAACAACTTCATTCGTACATTCACTCAATTGTTCCTTCAATCAGCACAGATAACAAACTCTTGCGTTCACAGTGCTGCCATTCGATAGGATGGAACTACTAATCGAATAAATTAAAATAAAACATTCCTCTAACATATATATTAAGATAAGATGATGTACTGTGTAGAGCCGAACTCAGAGTACGTGATATCTCTCCGAGCGAGCAACGCGGCGGGGCTCGGGCCGGCGGTGTACGCCACCGTGCGCACGCGGCCTGACGCCGGCGCCGCGGGGGACGGGGACCTCGACGACACGGGGGAGCCGGGGGACGAGGGGGACCCCGACGGGGACGGAGACGAAGACGAAGAGGAGGGACCCGCGCCTCTCATACCGCCGGTTGGACTCAAGGTCTACATTATTTCATTGTTTTAATGCTTTTATTATCTATAGATTACTGCTTTTTTTGACGTGACAACGTCTTAAATTAGGTTGCGGCTGGGAGCCACTTATGAAAAAGTGTAACGCCCGGTAACGTTACGATGAGTCACCGAACGAGAGAGAGGCCCGCCGAATGCCTTGCGTCTCTCTCCCACTCAACTATGATCGGTCTGCCGCGCGCGCAGCACGCGGCAGACGTTGTCACGTAAAATCTTCGCCCGTAAAACCGACTTTACAGGCAACCATTTTTTTTATCCTAGATAGATTTGCGTTTAACTACCGCTAGCCTGCTTGCTTGTTTGTTCACTTTTAATATGCGATCGACTACTGCTTGCTTGTTTGCTAGGATACCTCTGCTAGCATCTGTGTGAGAGCTAGCTTTATATTTACGAAGTGTTCACCAATAATCTATACTCTAAAAGAGCAACTAATACTGCAAATGAGTGAATATTAGTAGCTTATGCAACTCAGCTTAACATCAGGCTAGCTGCGGTCAAACGTAAGCCTATTCAACAATAAAAAAAAACTGTCATATAATAAAGGGTATTAAAACACGAGTGTGAATTCATAATAGTAACGAGTGTTTTAATACCCGTGTTATATGCAGTTGCATACACTACTTTATCTTCACTAATGCAATTAATCAAACAACAAGAGTAAAAATTCACGCGTAAGTTTATTGTCACAGTGAAATTGCCGCCATTAAAATCTAACCAATGAGAGCGCAGCTGCGCGCGCAGGGCCAATCAGGAGCGAGCGCGCGCTGTTCGTTGATGTTATAATGAGATTTGACAATATCCACATATTATACCATCATGAGAAATTGCTTAAATAGAGTGTTTTGTCGTCTGCGCTATAATAGTAGTCATTATGAGCAGGGTGTCCACGGACCTGGAAAGTCAGGGAAAGTCAGGGAAATGACTTCTCTACCTGGAAAAGTCAGGGAAAACCAGGACTTTTTGATGATCGATCTTTAAAATTAATTCAAAATTCTAAAAAAGTATAGAATAAATAAAAATAATATTATCTTATCAGTCATCAGTACTTCTTATATACTTACATATTTATATTCCAACAGCTAATTAGAGAGAGGAAAATGACAGTTCTTTTATCATAGACTAGAGGTTGCCCGCGGCTCCGCCCGCGTGTAGGTCGCTTTTCGCGTACCCTGTGGAAAATTTTTATTGTATCCTATTCCCGTGCCAATTTTATAAACATTACATTGCTACGATATCAAAATGAGCAGCATCTGTCTTTCTGCATTCAATTCCTGAGATCTAGTTAACCTCTCTTTTTAGCTACTTTGGTGATGCGACATATTAGATCGTTTTCTCCAAGCCATTATTTTAATATAAATAACGTGAACCATACCACTAAGTGAACCACATACTTAAATTCCAATTCAGAAATATTTAATTTCAAAAACACAAAACTTTCCCTTTGAACTTTAAACCCCAATGGAATCCTCCTTAATGTACCCCTGGCAAAAAATATATAATTTTAATTTAACCATTTAATAATCTACTACCATTACAACTTTCAAGACTTTAACTTGATGAATAAAGAATTTTCCATACAAACTTTCACCCCCCATTACAAACCCTTAGTTCAACCCTGACAAAAAAACTTGATACCATTATTTTTAATTTCAGATAAACTATATATATTTCAAATTTCATTGCTGGAAGTTCAAAAACAAAGAATTTTCCATACAAACTTTCACCCCCCATTACAAACCCTTAGTTCACCCCTGGCAAAAAAACTTGATACCGTTACTTTTAATTTCAGATAAACTATACATATTTCAAATTTCATTGCTGAAAGTTCAAAAACAAAGAATTTTCCATACAAACTTTCACCCCCCATTACAAACCCTTAGTTCACCCCTGGCAAAAAAACTTGATACCGTTATTTTTAATTTCACATAAACTATACATATTCTAAATTTCATTGCTAGGAATTTAAAAACAAAGAAGTTTCATACAAACTGTTTTACCCCCTTTCACCCCCTTAAGGGTGGAATTTCCAAAAATCCGTTCTTGCGTACGCGTGTACATACTAAAACAAATACACTCTCCAAATTTCATAACCCTAGGACCAGCCGTTTGGGCTCTGCGTTGTCTATAGATGAATGAGTCAGGACAAAGAGTCTTATAGTATAGATTATGTAAAAAAAATACAAAAAAAAAAACTTTTTTTACCTAAATAATCTATGATCAAACTGCTGTCATTTTCCTCTCTCTAATTAGCTGTTGGAGCAATTTATCTGTGTTGAAAATGTTCACCTTGATAGTTGGACACCTTGGGAAGCCAATAACATAATTCTCTAAGAGTGTTTATGAAGACATATTTTTTTGTCTCTTACAATCATTCGGAGGAGAAACATTTTTACTTCGAATAATTACAGCTACAAAGGTCAGGGAAAATTTTAGAAGTGGTCAGGGAAAGTCAGGGAAATGTTTTGACGATTTAGAGTGGACACCCTGATGAGTCAAGTATTGGAAACATAAGTAGAATGTTACACCATGAATGTAGATAAAAATTACATACATTGTGATAAATTTCAAATCCAAGATGGCCGCCACCAAAATGTGTTGTCAGAAATTTAGCAGTTGTCAAATATTTAGTGTTGTTTGTGAGTAATGTATTGTGGCGGTTGCAGGTGATCATGCTGAGCGGGAGCACCGCCGTGGTGTACTGGACCGACCCCACACTGCCTAAAGGACAGGTACATATACTAATATTGTTTTGTTCTTCATGCGTCTCATTCAGGTTATTATTATTATGAGCCTGTTTTGTCCCACTGAAGAGCAAACCCTCTTGCCATTTATAATTTAATACCCTCTTGCCATTTATAATTTAATACTCTCTTGCCATTTATAATTTAATACCCTCTTGCCATTTATAATTTAATACCCTCTTGCCATTTATAATTTAATACTCTCTTGCCATTTATAATTTAATACCCTCTTGCCATTTATAATTTAATACCCTCTTGCCATTTATAATTTAATACTCTCTTGCCATTTATAATTTAATACCCTCTTGCCATTTATAATTTAATACCCTCTTGCCATTTATAATTTAATACCCTCTTGCCATTTATAATTTAATACTCTCTTGCCATTTATAATTTAATACCCTCTTGCCATTTATAATTTAATACCCTCTTGCCATTTATAATTTAATACCCTCTTGCCATTTATAATTTAATAATAATATCTTTATTGGCATAAAACATACAAGATACATATTCAATTTGAACCATTAGTGCTGAACTAGTATCAAACTGTGATTCAGCACCGGTGGCCTCTCCCACAGAATATGAACAAGTCTGTTTGACACAATTATGGTACAATATGATACACGTAGTAGGATTTTCAACAAGGTTGACGTTCTATTATATTATTAATCCATGCTAGAAGTAAGGCGCCGTGTGTATACCTGTGTGCGTTATTCCGTGCGTGATACATCGTAGACCACAGTAAAGCTTAACATCAAGCTAGCTGCGGTCAGACGTAAGCCTACATCAATAAGTAATTTGTAAGGGGCTATTGAAGTAATTGCATTTGTTTACTTTTATTTTAATTTATAATTACATTGTGTGTGTGTGTTTTTAAATTACTATTTTGTGCCATTGTTTTGTAAAAATTAATCGATAAATGTTAAATGTATTTTATAATTAATATGGGTCCTGGTAACTTGAATTAAATAAAGTTATTATTATTATTAATAAAAAAAAACCGGCAGCCGGCGACGGACGGGCGGCGCTACGTGGTGCGGTGGTCGCAGAGCGGCGCGGGCGCGGGCGGGGGTGCGGGGGCGGGCGCGGCGGGCAAGGTGCGATACTTCAACGCCACCGACCTCAACTGCATGCTCGACGAGCTCAAGCCGCACACGCAGTACGAGTTCAGCGTCAAACTTATCAAAGGTGAGTGTGTACGTGGTCACAGGTAAGCGTAAAGAATATGAGCACATGTAAGCGTAAATAATATGATCACAGGTAAGCGTAAACATGATCACAGGTAAGCGTAAATATGATCACAGGTAGGCTTAAAGAATATGATCATAGGTAAGCGTAAACATGATCATAGGTAAGCGTAAAGAATATGATCCCTGGTAAGCGTAAAAAATATGATCACTGGTAAGCGTAACGAATATGATCACTGGTAAGCGTAAAAAATATGATCACTGGTAAGCGTAAATAATATGATCACTGGTAAGCGTAAATAATATGAGCACATGTAAACGTTAAGAATATAATCACTTTTTATTTCAAATCCCACTTACAACCATATTCGCATAACTATTTTTATTATCTACTTAATTTCACTTGCCATAGCAGTTTGTTTGTCTAGTGAAATAAGATTTTTTTTTTCAAAACATTACGTTAATAAATGAGAAATCGTAAAACCGTGATAGTGTTGCAGTATGCATCAGGTCGCTGTGTGTGCAGGCGGGCGTGAGTCGGCGTGGTCGATTATGGCTTATAACTCTCTCCTCGTGAGGGAAGGCCCCGAGTCCCAGCAGTGGGAATGTATAGGTGGCTGGTATTGTATGGTATGTCGGTATTGCAGGCGGGCGCGAGTCGGCGTGGTCGATGCTGGTGTCGAACACGACGCTGGAGGTGGCGCCGGGCAGCGCGCCGCGCGACCTGCGCGCCGCCCCCGCGCCGCCCGCCTCGCGCGCCGTCGACCTCAGCTGGCTGCCGCCCGCCAAGCCCAACGGACTCATCACCGGTATCTGTTCCACCTGACTAGTCTAGCTAATATTAGGTCCTTACATATGAAATTGGCGTTTTGTATGGGAGGAACAAAAAGTCGAATATTTTTTAATATTATATATAGGTAATATATAAAAGGGTCAAGTACGCTTCCTTGGAGCTGCTTTACGATTTCGCACCTTTGGCCGTGGAGACTCTGGGTAGTTGGAGCAGTGAGGCGAAGAAATTTGTCCACGAGCTGGGTCTTAGATTAAATAACATCACCGGTGATTCCCGCTTTGATTAGTATTAGTTTTAGTTTTTAGTGTGTGACATTTATATTGGACGTTTTTTTATTATTGAATTTTATATAATTTTATTGAATAAATGATTTGTTTATTTACTCATTAAAATAACTAATTTAAGTTAAACCAATAAATCATAAATATATAATATATTTAATTAATCAAAGTATGAACCATTATTTTCTATGCACTTTTGCCATCTCATAGTTCATTGATCCCTTTACTAAAAAAACCAGTCGGACGGGAATCAATAGATACTTTGAAGGCGATTTGGACTACCCCATCGGAGTTGATTTTTTTCCCTTGCAAGAAGTTATCCAAATACCGAAAAAAATGGTAAAAAAACGGCGGAACTCGTACTCGTAAATAATGCGATATTTTAAGTTTTCCATTTTGTAAAATGAGTGACGCAAACAGAAAAAAAACAGAAAAAGAAAAAAACAAATGAATGACGATCATCGATGCACAAATACATGAGCCTATAGCTGTACAAATTTGAATTTGATATTCCTTACCAAAGAGGAGAAATTTGTGATTAAAGTGGTCAGTACGAAAAACGCCAATTTCATATGTAAGGACCTAATATATGGTCAAACATTACTTTTTTATAAAAAAAAATAAAAATAAAGTGCACAAAAAAATTTTGGGGTAAACATTGCAATTTACAGTTTAAAAAACAATATCCCATATCAATCATATTAATTCATTCACTATAACTCTAATCCGAGGTTTTACGGTTTTGAATGCTTCCAGGCACTCCACTATATTGGAAAAAATACGAGAAAAACACGTATATTGTACCCCCCTTAGTATTTTTTTCAGCTAACCAGCCGTGTTTGTAAAAAAAGTACTCTAATGAATATGAGTTTTGTAAATGTTGGTTGTGGTGGGGTTGCAGGCTACGTGGTAATGTTCGCGGTGGCGGGCACGGAGGAGTGGACGGCGGTGGCGGTGGGCGGCGCGGGGGCCGGGGCGGGCGGCGGGGCGGGCGGCCGCGCGCGCCTCGACCGCCTGCGCGCGCGCACCGCCTACCTGTTCCGCGTGCAGGCGCGCAACGCGCGCGGCCTCGGCCCCTTCTGCGCGCCCGTGCACTACACCACCGCTAGAGGTGAGACACGCCGCCCGGAACCAGCCGCAGCTGCTCCATACTAAACGGGTGGACTGTATGAAGCTCTGACTCTCACGAGGAAACAGGCGAAACTTAGATGAGGGCCACGTGAGGAACAGCTCTCTTCTCTTGACGCACCCTTCCTGCGTTACAACAAATAAGACGTTCACATACATAAAATCTGTAAAATATGTCTCTATATAATACAAAAATACAAAATACAAAAATCTTTTTTTGACAAGGTAAATAAATAAAAATCAACAAAATTTTATGGAATCCAAAGGCTTCCAAACTAGTTGTAAAAACTGTATATTGGAAGCCAATGTCTTCTTTAAAATATGTATTTATGTATATGTAGTACATATATCAGTTGTGTTAGCAACCATAATACGAACTAGAAATGGTTCAGTATGGGGCTAACCAGCCGTGTGTGAAATGTGTCTTAATATTTATTTATTAATTCTTTTTTTTTCTTTGACACTTTTCGCACCCTTATAAAATTGCCTAGATTGTTATTCGATCACGTATTGCACCCTTCTGGGATAAGATACGTAGGTCGAATTAAAGCTTACTGCAGTGTCTGTCTGAAGATAATGTATAAAGTACAGTCATATCTATCGGTCCTAGTCTCCGTTTACCGGAACGCAAAGGCAATAGCATAGTTTGTTACTTATTTTTTTTTGTAACAATATATTTAATTAGCTACCAATTCAAAAGCTTAAATCTATAACCAAATATGTCCAAATTTATACATATGTATTTAATTTTATATGTGATATTGTTATTATGGGGTTTTGTTTGTCTGCAATAAAGAAATGTTATGTTTTATTTTTTATTATCTTTTATTTATTAACATTATTATTATTTTATTACATTAACGACTCTAAACTAATGGTGTGATCTCTGCCGACCAACCACAGAAGGACAAAGCCCTTAAGAAATTATAGAGGTGTACAGTAAAGATGGTTAGCGCATTACACTCTCGTCATAATACACTGGAACTAATTATATCATATACATTAACTCATATAGTGGACACATATAGTGAACATGTAATTCATTTCAAAAACGAAGTTGTTAAAATTTAAGTGGTCCTTAGTCGAGTTTGGTCCGGCTCGAAGGACCACATTGAGTTACAGACCAAGTTGTTAGTTCCAAGTCACAACTAGTAAATTGAGATATTTTATGCGTGAAAAGTTTTGGCCGGTCCAAATTTGGTAAAACAACTACTGTCAGTGTTAAAGAAAAATCCCTGTGAATTATTTGAATGAACAATGTAAATACAATATTTATTTTACTAAAGTATAAGCCAACTTTTAATCAAATTCATATCAGCTTAGTACATAGGACGCCCAGAAGTAACTCGATTCAACGAAAATTATGTAATTGATATGTCGCTTCTTTTTGCTTTATTGGCGATAAATAACATACGTTAAAGGCAAGTCACACTACAAACATTACTTAAATACTTAAAAAGGACTAGTTAGATTAATTAAACATATACATTTAATTAAATATTCTATACCATTGAACTATTTTTGCGTAGAAAACGGTCACACTTACTTATAATTAAAAGTTGGAATGAGTCCAACAGTTTCGATGCGCGCGCGGATCTCGTCAGCGGCGGTCCGTGTAACACTCGCCCCTGAAGATGGTGCTCGGAAAGCACCGAAACTGTTCCACTCATTCACACTTTTAATAATAAGTAAGTGTGACCGTTTTCTACGCGGAAATATTAAGATGCCTTGCGTGAACATTTTACAATGGTTACCATTGAACTAGTTATACAAGAAAGAGGACAACAATCACTGTATTAAAACTTTCGTAAGGCATATTTGAATAATGTTTGTATAACCGGCTATCACTTACGTTTATTGTGTCGGTATTGGCGGGACATGTTCAGCACAATCAGTGTGCCATTCTCAAGGGCAGGAACACAGCTAACGTACGTCCGCGGTGACGGCTGGGCCTGCACTGGCTACTCCACCGACTCCAAATGGCACACTGATTGTGCTGAAACATGTCGGGCTGATACCGACAAAATAAACGTAAGTGATAGCCGGTTATACAAACATTATTCAAGAGGACATCAACTTGAAATGTTTTCTCTACTAACTGGTGTGAGAGCGCGCGCCGTGGCTGCGCTGTGCGCGGTGCGGGCGCGGGTGTGTAGAGTGCGCGTGTCCGGCAGAAGCAGGCGAGGGCGGCGGGCTGGCGAGCGCCACCTCGGCGTGGCTGTGGGCGTCGGCGGGCGGCGCCTGCGCCGTGCTCGCGCTCGCCGCCGCGCTCGCGCTCTCCCTCTGCTGCCGCCGCACCGACCCGCCGCACACCAGGTACCCACCCCCCCCTTCAGGTACCACTCCCGGACAAGCCCCCCTCACGTACCCGCTGCTGAGACTTGGGGCTTTATTAATGAAGAGCTTGTTGACGGATGTCACATGTCGGTTTCCTCACGATGTTTTCCCTTCACCATAAAGCGAGTGAAAATCCACAAATAACTTGAAAAAAACAAGAAATACAGAACTTTATTAACCATAAATAACATACGTTAAAGGCAAGTCATGCTACAATAATTACTTAATACTTAAAAATATTAGTTAGATTAAATTAAATAAACTTACAAATTTAATTAAATCAATAAACAAGTCAATGGTGTAGGGCCGCCATGGAACTAAGGCCGCCTGATTGAAAAACTAGCCACCAAGGTATCATATATATCAGGTACCACACCTGTAAGAATATTAAATTGACGTGGCATGATGCCCACAACAACCGATTTATCCCATAAAAACACTGAATCAAATTACGGAATAACTTAGTTCCTTGAACTCTTCATGAAGAGGCATAGAACCCATGTGATAGGCGTGTTGACACTCACTCCCCGTGCCCGGCGTGACGCGTGTCCGTGTTGCAGCACGTACCAGAAGTCGTCGGCGAGCGCGGCGCTGAAGCCCCCCGACCTGTGGATACACCACGACCAGATGGAGCTCAAACACCTCGACAAGGGCATTCACGCCTCCGCTAGCAAGAGTAAGACAACACTATCTCTCTCTCTCTCGTTCTCTCTCACTCGCTATCATCATTTAATTTAATTTACTATTCTATTTTATATTTCTAGTTTACTATTCTATTTCCTACTGCCTGGAATAAAACTATATAATAGATTTAGGACGAGACGCCTATGAGGTGCGTATTAGTTGTAATGAATTTCAATTTCAAAATGTCTTTATTAATACAAATACAAATAATTTATTGATAACTGTAAAGTTACAAGTCAAAATCAAGTAATTAAATACTTATTAACTTAAACAACAATGCCAGTGTATATGATAGTTAGTTGTGATCGTATGCATCGATGCACATGGTTTCAATAATTCTTAGTTACTACTCTGTCACTCGCAAACCCGAGCTACCCTGCCCCCTCCCCCTTTCAATGTTGTGCCCTCTATATCTCCTAGTACGACCTTGTGCGTGTAAGAAATAATGGTTAATTATTATTAGTAAACCAAGTCAGTTTAATGAATCCCCTCCCCCATATCTCACCCTCTCCCCCTCAATGTGACCGAGCCCCCCCGTCAGTTTCAGCGGGCAGCGTGGAGGGCTCGGGGCTGGTGTCGTCGACGCTGACGCTGGGGCGCGCCCCCCCCGCGCCGGCGGAGTACGAGCCGGCGCGGCACGTGCCCCCGCCCCCCGCCTCGCTCGACCGGCGGCACTACGTGCCCACATATGTCGGTGAGTGGAACTTCAATACTCTACTACTATACATACTCTTGTCTATACAGGCTTATACTGATCACCTGCACTGAGCCGCAACGGGTCAGGTCAATTGGATCAGTATTGACAAAAAAAGGTTAAAAATTAATAAACCGAATTCATAAAATATAGAGCCAATTGGGGAAAAAAAAATCGTATGTATGTAAACAGAAAGTATCTATTCGAATAGAAATAAAATGATTTACTTATGAGGTAACAAACAGAAAAGGGTTATATTCGAATTAAAAATTTAATACAGTTAGGGCTCTGGTGTAAGTACTTTTCTAGCTTTTTAACTGAATAACTGAATTCAATTAAATCGGAACTGAATAAATATATAATGAATTGAAACCACCTTCTTTATGAAATCTGCTATTTCTTTTTGCTCTTCGAAGGGATTGGTTACATACTCATAGTAAGTTCGAACCCCGCTGCCATTTAGTGCAGATGATCAGAATAGCCCTGTATACTAACGAAGTCACATCGAGAGGATCTATGTCACCGTCAGACACTTTAAATATCTCTGTGGGCTTAAACTTTAGTTCTAAGGAGACAGAAGTAAATTTTTAGTAACAAAAACGTGCACATGTATTTGATTTAATTAGCGCTTTGTTTAATCAATATATTTGTAGAAATATATATATTTTTGTATGAGCCTATAATTTATTTTGACAACAAGAATCACTCCATGTCAATCATCTACCGTTCCCGCTTGCTATTGTCGCCATAAGAGAGAGAGAGAGAGCCAACGGCTGCCAGACTTTCATCATTTTATAAAAGCTGTAAGTTCTTATATGTAGACGGCTCTCACAGAAAGATTCAAATATCGCGCCAAATTTGGTACAGTGGAGGTTGTCAAAGAACACAGGGAACTGTCTGGTGGCGGCTGGCTCTGTCCCTTGCGCACACACCAGCCCCCTCCCCCCTCATGTGACCCCGCATCGTGTCCCCCCCGTAGAGTCCCGACGCTCGCCGTCGGCGGGGGGCAGCGGGTCGGACGACACGGCGCTGCTGCGCGCCTCGCCCGCCTCCGTGCCATCTTGCTCGCGCTGTGACTACATCTTCTACAAACGTAAGGTTTTCCTTTTTTTCGCGTTCTTCGTGTATAATACAAAAATGTTTTATTATTTGCTGTTTTTTATTATTTTATTAGTGCATGGCTTTTACCGCACTAAAATTTTCATTGTCGAAGATATATTGAGGTTAGTTCCGTTTTGGCGTTCATAAGTATGATATGACTTAAGTGACAATACTCTCTCGGAGGGAGGTTTTATTTCTCCCTCAATTTCACGTGCGCACGTCGCGTGACGTCACTGTAACTTACAGATGACATTTTACAATGCAATAAATTTTTAATAACAAATTTAGTCAAATGACACCGAAAAAATTATCTGTCATGTGCGCGTGGTATGTCCGCAGCGATGACGGGTATGGGCGCAGGCTGCGCGTCCACGTGTGACCGGCGACACCGCGCGCCGCATCCTGACCAGGTACATATACCGAAATAAACATTCGTCTCAATAACACATACACTCAATCTTACTAACGACCTCCTTCTTCAATCTTAATTAGATTGAAGAAGGAGGTCGTTCTTTTTTCACGACCCTCTTTTTAACCTGACCACCACCTCCCCCTGAATCTTACCATTACTTCCTCTGTCCTCAATCTTACAAACTTAACAAAGTGGTCATTACAGTAAATACAAATTCATCTTAATCTGACAAATGTGTGATTGATATGTTATAATGAATGTACAGAGCACCCCCCTGCTGGCGGGGGTGGGGCCGCTAGGCTCGCCGCAGCCCTCACTGGCCTCGCTGCACGCGCCGCCCGCACCGCCCGCGCCCTGTGAGTACTTTGTGTGTATAATCTTATCGGATTCGCCGATAAGTACAATTTAACTACAATATAATTAACTATCAGCAGACAGAATTGCAGACAAACCTTAACCATCAATACAACAGACAGGGCTATGACAATCATCCATACTAAGCCGCGACGAAGAATGTATTACAAACAGATTGTACAATGAGTCCAACTTTGAAATCGGGAATAAGAATCAGAATTTTCTGCTTGATAAATTTTACCCCGAGTCAACGGAATTTTCCTATAAATAACTTTGCATTCTTGCGAAACACCTTTTGGATACCGGTCACGAGCTACTAGACAACCACACATACAAAATCAAGCACATCTGTGAAAAAGGCTTTCGGTTATGTGTCTTAGAACAACTAGAGATACTCAAACATCAAAATCAAGTATTTACATTGCTGAATGATCAAACAAACCTAGTGACGTCACCGCTTTTGCGAGTCATTAGTCGACAAGCCGGTAGCACGAGAGCTGAGTCATAATGGTTTAACGGTCGTGTGGTGGGGGTAGATGCGCCCCTTTATAAGCAGTTGCGGTGAGCGCGGCGCCTCACTCTCGACTTGTCGTTCGAAGAGTCAGCGTCTCCTGATGATGCCTTGTGATTAGGCGAAACACGTGTAGAGTTAAGAACTTCCTAATTGTGATAGGTAACGTTAATCTTAATTAATCTTAGTTAATTGATCTTAGTTAATTAGTCTTAGTTAATTAAGCTTGGTTAATTGATCTTAGTTGATTTTTCCTTTACTTGTCTTAATTTGGATTTCGGATCACAGCGGAAGTACACTAAATATTTAATTTTGTCATCTATTTACAATGGATTTCCGCAAAGTAACGCCTGAGTCAATAAGTTATTAACTTTGCATTCTTCTGTTTTTTTTTTTCTTCACAATTTTTGCTAAGCTCATATACCTACCCTGTGTTTGCTTGATACAGTTAATAGGAATAATGCTGTAAAATTTTCTATAGTAATGTGTACTTTTGTTCATATGTACGTTTGTGCAGGTGGTTCAGGCACGTGTCCGCTGGGCGCGGCGTGTGGTGCGGCCGGGGGGCCCGGCATCGCGGGGGGGCCCGCCGGGGTCTCGGTTGGGGGGGACATCTACGCCTGTGCGGCGCGCGAGCGGGGGCATTACGTCGCTTATGAGCCGTTGGGACATTATACACAGTGAGTATACCACAATTACTAAAATTCAAATTAGAATATTTAAAAACCTTACTGTATTGAAATAGGCGTTAACTCGCCCATTATTTAATGTCCACGATAATATTTTTCCATCAAAGTTACACTTGCAGAGTTGTAGAAATTCGTGAAATAAATATAGCTGTTCCATACATTACTTTGCGAATAAAATTTTGTAAAGTATATGTTAGAGGAATGTTTTATTTTAATTTATTCGATTAGTAGTTCCATCCTATCGAATGGCAGCACTGTGAACGCAAGAGTTTGTTATCTGTGCTGATTGAAGGAACGAATGTGAATGTACGAATGAAGTTGTTCCTATTTGTCAGTAGTGCGTTCACTCGCGGTTTGACTTGAATGTGCTTCAGTCTGCCACGATACAGCGCCTGCGCCACTTGTGCGCACTGACAAACAATTCAATTATAATGGCGGACGACGACGACGACCACGCTGTTTATAATCTAATTGAATCCGCGACAGCAGCGGTGGGATCGATACAACGCGTCTCCAGCGTACTCTACCGACCTACGGCTACCACCTGCGAGGCATATTTCAACGATCCAACGTCTGATCCGGCACAAGAAAATTTTCGATCTAATCGAGAATCTGATTGATTCGAAATCGATCGCGAAGAACAAACCACGCACCACGGTAACGAAAATAACATGCCTCCTATGGAAAGCAACCTACCCAATCTTCCTACGGCTGTGGGGGCATCGTTTTTTCGTGGCATGTTGGAAAGTTTTCGTGTTAATGAAACCAGAAGTACGACACCGAAGGTGGTTATGAACAAAATGAAACCTTTTGATCCTGATAATTATGAATTCACGGTATCTCAGTTGTGTGAAGAAATTGATCACGATAAAACGCAAAACGAGTGGACCGACTATGAAACGCGGAACGCCGCGCTTACGCATCTACACAGGCGTGCTCGCAAATGGACATCGAAGTCTTATCCTCTGTGTGTGGGAACTATGTGTGTAACTATGTGTGTAACTCTGTGTGTACGAAGCTAAGGAAAGACTCTCGCGTTAGTTTGCTGCTAGGAAGAGATTCTACAATCTGTTCCGGGATACGGTGCAGTACACGAGTGACAAGGCGGTGACTTACGTGGAGTATTCCACGAACAAACTGGTGATGATCGACCGGCTGGAATCGGGCTAGAGTGTGGCGAATAAGATAGAGGTTGTCATCTCAGGTATCGTCGATGACCAGGTACGTTTCGATTTGTTATAAGAAAAGATACGCCTACGGATTTTATGGCTTTGGACAGACACCTTGGTACTTTATGTAACGTAAAAATCTTAAACTGTGCAAGCACTTTGCATTAAGTGAACAGAAAAGGCGTAGAGTAGATTCTACCGATCGTAGTAACATTTTGTGTCATAATTGTGGTAAAGTCTGACATTACATGCGTAATTGTAAATCTAAGGCCCAGGCGCATACCTCTGCTAGCGAAGATGCTTCCTGGTCAGTGACTATAGAGAAAAATGTTCAATGTAGCTATTATTATAAAATAGGCCATACAGAGCAAGTCTGTTTCACCAAACCATGAGACGTTTAAAACAAACAAGCGACAAAGTCTGTTAATGGTGACAATTCGCACTAAACTAAAATTGCTCGCACTTAATTTTGTGGTTTGGTGCAAAACTAGTCAAAGGCTATTTATTCGGTGTTTTCTTCGAACTAAATTTGAATTGATTTTGGTCGTGAGATATATTGAGCCAAATTAAGTGGAGCCTACGCCGTCTAGTGCTGAGTAGCAATGTTAGATCAAGGTGTCGCCAATAGATGGCGCAAAATATTATTCTTTTTGTCTTATTTTATCTATGACCTCTCATAACTAATTGCCGTGTTGATAAAGGGGTAACAGTTGTGTTTTTATTTTTCGATGTTTGGTTTTATGACGTGCATTTGAAATAGTGTCGTTATCCCCCAAAGGGAAACAAACGAGCGAAACGAATATTTAGGTTTCAGACTTGGCTTGAACTCACTTGTGTGTGAGATGGCGTCTATGTGTGTTTTATGTGTGTACACAGAATGCGCAATTTATGCGTAGTATAATGCAAAATAGGGCTACTATTGTAACTTTGGGTGAAATAGTTTGGCAACACTAATTATTTCGAACAATCCATCAAAATTCAATGGTTTTATTTTGCTTTGATAAAACTTTTATTTGAAAAATGAAAAAAAAAAGCGGAGAAATTATAAAAAGCGAGCTTTACATGTTTTGGGATACCTTCTTGAGATGTGCTTCCTACATTGGGAACTTCCGTTAACTGTTGAGCTCCTGACTTTGGAACTTGAAACAGCTTTTTGAACTTTTGCTCTTTTATCTGAAATGGATCTGGTGCCTTCCTGGTGTTTCTTAAACGGAGTCTCTTTGATGATGTCTAAAATTAAAAAAAAAAAAAAGGATTCGGATTTTACCGCTGCATTGGGGGCTGAACCACGCATGCAGGCCCAAACTTGTTTTGTGGAGAAGAAACGGAATTTTGATTCTTCACATACCCTTCCAATGAATCGACGGCTGCTACAACAAATTATTTCATATTTCTTGATTATTTACGAAAATCGATGATATAATCCATTACAAAATCATGTAAACTTCTTGAACTAATTTTAATCGCGATGTTTTGGTGACGACTAATTTGACAGTTGGATTTTGGACAGAAAACACTCTAAAATGTGGGCCGCTGAATGCGCTTTAACCGGATTGAATAAATAAAATCGATTTAGTTGACTCGACTTAAAAATTAGTTTTATCGTGTATCCACCCGAATACTAAAGCCTAGTTTGACAGGACTAAACTTATTTTAGTGAAAACTAAACTAAAATGTGTGTCGCCGAGCCACCACCAATGTGTGCTCACAATGCGAAGCCCCGCTTATTTAAATAAACTTTGACGAGTTCAAGTTACAAGCTCTTTTGCCAGCGGCACTGATTGTTCTTTAATTTTCAAGCATGTTGCTGATGAGATTAATAGCGCAGCACTCTGAGTTTACGTGTCTTGTGGGTATCGGCTCGGCCCCGCTTATTTTTTCGCGGCCAATACGAGTCAAAGACTTGCACATAAAAACCACCTTAGTTATAGTAGATTCTCACGTTTTGCTTTATGACGCCCTCATAGGACGTGACGTTTAAAAGTTTATGCTTTATTAAGTACCGTAAGTTTTGCTACGAGTATATCGTAGCAAAACTCTATACTGAGCTGACAGGCCGTAATGACGTTACTCGATTGCGGTCCATTATTGAAAGCTACGGAGATAAATTTGCTAAAGGAAATTCTTAATCGGTGTTCAAGACTGACGAAGTGGAAATAAAACTTAAAAGTTCTAACAAAATCTAATACGGTTTTAACCGTATAATACGGTTAGTGACAATTATCCTTTGCGGTTGATATCAGAACAGTTAGATACGCTAGGACAGCCCACTGTTTTTACTACACTAGATATGGCGTCCGGGTTTTATTTATTCCTTATATCTGAGAAATCAGAATCGATAAAAAGAAACTGCATTTTCTACACCGGATGGTGCATATGGTTCGTAAAAATGCCATTTGGGCTTTGTGGTGAGGCTGCAGCGGTTTATCTAAGGGCCAATAAGCAGGTTGAAAGGTTTATATCAGTTCTCACGAATTGTTTAACGTTCGCAGAAAACCACGAGCGTAAATCGTGTAAGTCTGTCCTGGGTGGGAACTAATTGGCTGTTAATTGTACAGTATCGCAAAGAACTGGAAAGTGTCCGTCATAGCAGTTAATGGGTTGTAATAAAATCCCACACCGTATGTTTTCACGAGTACGAGAAACTTGATCTCCTTGATGTTAGAGCGCAGGCTAAGGTCAGGATGGACGAGCGAGCTCGACATGACAAAATTCGATATGACTAGGGCAAGGCAAAAATGCGTCCGTTCGTTGTCGGTGAAATTGTATTGGTTGAAAAGAACCCGAGAGTAAACACTAAATCAGGCGAAAAGTTCTCGAATCCGTGTAAGATTGTCGAGGTTTGTGACAATGAAAGGTATAATGTGGGGTCTATATCCGGAGGACGTGTTCAGTATGTTCGTCACGAAAAATTACGTAGATACCTTTCAGGTTTACTAGATTTATCTTCTGAATTAGACAAAAGTCCTGGTGACGGAACTGAAGATGCAGAGTTCTGCCATCAGACCTTGCCTTGAATTGTAATTAGCGTCTTTAATTAACGCGCTTCGTGTAACACTATTGTAGTACACCAGAAGCTACACGCTTCGTATACCACTGTTGTAGTAGACTGTAATCTATGCGCTTCGTGTAACGCTATTATAGTGCATTGGAGGCTAAGTGCTTCATACATTTCAGTTGTAGTGCGTTAGAAGTTTCGCGCTTCATGTGGCTCCGTTGCCGTAAATTGGAACTCCGTGTTTCGTATAATTCGTATTGATTGTGTTTCTAACGTAACGCCATGCGCTTCGTGTACATTTGTCGTTGAAAGCTGTCACGCTTTACGAGTTTTTACGATTGCTGTAAGCTATTACGCTTAGCTGGAGTTTCGGATTGAAAGCTTTGTCGCTTTGTCCGCAAGTCTCGTTGAAAGCTACCACGTTTTACGAGTTTGAACGATTGCTGTAAGCTGTTACGCTTAGCTGGAGTTTTGGATTGAAAGCTTTGTTCGCTTTGTCCGCAAGTGTCGTTGAAAGCTACCACGCTTTACGAGTTTGAACGGTTGCTGTAAGCTGTTACGCTTAGCTGGAGTTTCGGATGGAAAGCTTTGTTGCTTTGTCCAAAAGTACGGATTGAAAGCTTTGTCGCTTTCTGTAAAAAGTACGGATTGAAAGCTTTGTCACTTTGTCCAAAAGTACGGATTGAAAGCTTTGTCGCGTTGTCCAAGGGTATCGTTGAAAACTACCACGCTTTATGAGTTTATACGGTTGCTCGTACTGAATTCTTGTTGCCGAAAGTTCACGATGCATTGCGCCAAGTTGAGTGGAAGACTCGTGTGTTACGTTGAAAGCTCTACGCTTTGCGTTTGTCATTTAAATAACAAAACCTCTTTGAAATTAGTTGCGGCTGAAAGCTTCGGACGGAGTTAACGCTTTGCCGGTGTTGTTGATTGCTTCCTGTTAAGTTGCTTATAATTGTAAAACAACGCGAGAACGCGTTGAGTGGCAGAATGGCCGTGTTAGAGGAATGTTTTATTTTAATTTATTCGATTAGTAGTTCCATCCTATCGAATGGCAGCACTGTGAACGCAAGAGTTTGTTATCTGTGCTGATTGAAGGAACGAATGTGAATGTACGAATGAAGTTGTTCCTATTTGTCAGTAGTGCGTTCACTCGCGGTTTGACTTGAATGTGCTTCAGTCTGCCACGATACAGCGCCTGCGCCACTTGTGCGCACTGACAAACAATTCAATTATAATGGCGGACGACGACGACGACCACGCTGTTTATAATCTAATTGAATCCGCGACATATATATAAACGTATATTTCCTCAGCACCAACCGGAGCCTGAGAGAATTGGACCACCAGTGAGTGCCATCTATATATAATAAACTGTCTGTGTGTTTGTCTGTGCTATCTGTTTCTTTACTCTTTGTATTTGTGAATCACTTTCCTTTTAGCTACACATATAATATTTGTAATCATAATTTTTTTTTGTTCTATGCGAAGAAGGAACAAAATCACACCCCCTTTTTTATTTTTTCTGTGAAATAACCGACACATTAATAACGCTGCTAAAAACGGTATAAAATCAATATTTTGATAAATGAGTACATATTTTAAAAAAATTGTACGACAGTAGAATGATATATTTTTTGAAAATAATTGCGGCCTGCGTTTTTTCTCCGGATTAAAATGTAATCTAAGCGTTAATCCATGATATTTGTTAATTACTAGTGCTGCTATTCATTTTGACAAATCAATTATTAATACATATTAACAAATTATATATAAATGTAATAATTTTACTTTTATTTAAAATAAATCAATGAATTATTATTATTAATTTTATATTCTACATGTGTATTGGTCGATGGCGTGAGTGTAGTCACGTGACATGTTCCCCTTACAGCCGGGACTCTGTGAGCAGCGAGGCGGGGGCGGGCGCGGGCGCGGGGGCGGGGGGCTCGCTGCGCCGCCCGCCCTGCGCCGCGCCGCTGCACAGCTTCGCGCTCGCTGACAACCTCTCCGACCGCTCCACGCCAGACCACTCGCTCTCCCGGGGTGAGTCTCATCAACCAACCGCAGGGGGCTTTGTGAGATATAACCCTCCTATAGTAGCCACACTGTAAGAGATGATCCCTCCAATAACATTTGATAAGTATGTAACCTAGAACGAAACAATGTATAAATGTTTAGTAATTTAAGGTTTTATTCTGTTTTGTGTACCTTATTAAATAAATAAATATAGTAGCCACACCGTAAGATGACCCCCCTATAGTGACCACTTTGTGAGATGACCCCCCCATAGTGACCACTTTGTGATATGACCCCCTATAGTGACCACTTTGTGAGATGACCCCCCTATAGTGACCACTTTGTGAGATGACCCCCCTATAGTGACCACTTTGTGATATGACCCCCTATAGTGACCACTTTGTGAGATGACCCCCCCCCCTTTTTTGTCAGTCCAATAGACGTAGTAATAGAATGACTTATATCTGTCATCGTGTATAAATTACTAACCTCGTGTATGTTGTCACGCAGGCAGCGCGCGGGAGACCTCCCCCTACAAGAAGAGCGCCAGCTCGTCTCCCGGACATCTTCCCAACCGGCTGCAGCTCGGTGAGGCTTCTTCTTCTTCTTGTTATGAGCTAAGTGGCCAGGCTCTGGTGTGTACAGTTTTTAAGCTGACCGAGGACCTCTGGCTTGGCTGAATTACTGCTTCTGCTAATAAATGTCGGCTGGGAGCTATAATTTAAAAGCTGCCATCTGAAATTCAGGTCAACTCAAAAAGCACTAGAACCGTAAGGTAGAAAATATCCTATTCTGAATGTATGCAGAAAAGGGTTCTTTTCTAAAGTTTTAATATTGCTATCGCGGCTGTTACTAATATGTACTATTTGTACCAGTCAGACTAGACATGGTCCACCTTCAGAGTGGTTAACTTGTGTGAGTACTAGTATATAGCACAGTGTTGTATGTATAAGCGGAGCGGGAGTTTCTGATGCCCTGCGGCACAGACCTCGTAAGAGTTCTACAGCAGGGCACAGCGCTCCTACAATGCGCGACCACAACAATGTCATTAATTTATAAGCAGATTTGTCTGTGCGCAAGTGATCATGATAATTGCAAATACGAGGGTGAATCAAAAAAATCTTGGAATCAATATTAAAAAATGCAAAGATTTTAATAATAATATTTTATTTTTCTACATAATATCCCTCCGATGCAATGCATTTAGAATAACGCGTTTCTAACTTCCTTATTCCTTGTGAAAAAAAATATTTTCTTGACTCTCGAAAAAGTCCTCTTCGGCAGCTATAACCGCGTCATTATCGTGAAAGTTTGTTCCACGAATTTCCTCTTTTAATTTTGGAAATAAGTGAAAATCACTTGGGGCTAAGTCCGGAGAATATGGTGGGTGGTCAAGGAGATTGAAGCCACTTTTTAGCAACTCGTTGCTCAAAAAAAATTATTACATGCGAACGAACTGACAAAAACAAGTGACAGTCTGCATAAATATAGTGTGATAGACACTCTTTAATTTGAATATTGAACTTGATCCAAAAAGGTTTCATATATATGCACTTCTAAGAACTTTTTGATTCACCCTCGTAAATATATTATTATTATAGTACGCGCCTTGCAGGTCAAGCACCTATCTGTAGTGTGTGTAAGCCGAGCAGTATGTAATGGTGTGTGTGTGTGTGTTTGGCAGGCGCAGTGGGCGCGCACTGCGCGGAGGAGCTGGAGCCGCTGACGCCGTCGCGCTCCACGGAGCGGCTCCAGCGCGAGATGCAGAACCTGGAGGGGCTCATGAAGGACCTCTCCGCCATCACGCAGCACCAGTTCCACTGCTGAGGGGGCGCCGGCCTTACCTAATATATCACTCGTTTGTTTCTTTAACTCAGCTGTATCCTCAAGTCGTTTGTATCCTCAAGTCAGTTGTATCCTCAAGTCAGTTGTATCCTCAAGTCAGTTGTATCCTCAAGTCAGTTGTATCCTTAAGTCAGTTGTATCCTCAAGTCAGTTGTATTCTCAAGTCAGTTGTATCCTCAAGTCAGTTGTATCCTCAAGTCAGTTGTATCCTCAAGTCAGTTGTATCCTTAAGTCAGTTGTATCCTCAAGTCAGTTGTATCCTCAAGTCAGTTGTATCCTATACTCAGTTTTAAACTAAACTAAGTAATAGCCTAAACCCAGTTGAAAACTTGCACTCTGTTGTATCTTAGACATTCAATTGTATGTATTGAATTTAATAAGACCCTGATGTCTATTATATAAATATATTCTACAGTTGTTACATGCGAACTAAACGAGATCATATGTTTTAAGACTGAATTTACTTTTTTTTTGTTAGTTCAACAAAAAAAGTAAATTCAGCTTCTGTATCCTAAAAGAAACGATACTAATTTTGAACGACTCTGTATTTCAATAGGGTATGATTATGCATTGTGGTTCAGAACTCAGTTATACTTAATTCAGTTGTCCTAGATAATTTCCGATAGTTCCTTATCCTTTACACCGATGCAATTTAGGTGCTAGTATTTGCTGAGACAAAATGTCTTCCCACTGAATTATGTTTTACAAAATCCGCGCAGAATTGAGCTCTCATGATAAATAACAATATTAATTTCGTAAGCTCTTGCTTTATACTCCCATGCTCTGGATGCTGGCTGAAGCCTGACTTGGCGTAACGACTGTTTGTACCAACTGAGAGCTACAATGTAACGATATTTCAGAGGCAAAGCTGTATGGAGTTATTAAATAAATGAGTTTTGATATGAAGTGATGTACTGGCTCCGGACTGAAACCATGATCTCCAACTCACAAACTACCACTCATTATGTTTTACACAAATATTCATTTAAATTGTAACAATGAATTAACTTTATCAAATTATAAGAATGTGAATTTTAGGGATTTGTTTTTTAAACCGGTTTTCTGTTAGGTTAAATAATTGTATGTTGATTAAAAATGTGACAATTTTTGATAAAATGATTGTTGTTGAAAATTGTTGTGTTTTTGTCGACGACTGCCTGAAGAGATGCCTCTATCTCAGCTGTAGGTATATAGTATGTAGGTATGTATGTGATCCCTATACACAGATACACGTGTAGTATATAATGTAAATATACACCTCCTAGCTTACTAACGTACATTTCGTATATTTAGCTAAATAATAACAAACACTTTTTCGAATTCTCCTTTTTGTATTTTATTACTAATTTATTCTAGAAAAGGTTACGAAAAAGACAAAAAATATAGTTTGTCTCATTCACGTGCTCAAATAATGAAATGATTCCTGAGAAATGGCCTATGAATTAGCTCAAACTGCATCGTAAATGATCTAGTTGTCAAGCTCAAATGTTTTGAAAGTTTTTTGTCATTTTGTGTATATATATAAATATACATATAGGCAGCAGGCTGTGTACACTCAACTACATCTGTACGGAATTACAAAAGACGCAGATTTTATTGGAACTAAACATGTTTCATAAAAAACATGAATTTTCTAAATAGTACCACACAAATCTATTTTCCGCGTCGACTTTAATTTCGGACAGAAGTACACCAACATTTTAGATAAAAATATTAGAACAAATTATGACACATTTTTTTTTCAATCGAATAATAAAAGTTTCACAGATTTATTAAAATAATAATGATAATATGTCACAATAGTTCATGTATTTATTGATATTAAGGAATTGTAAAAAATTTGATACGATATTTAGCTACTTTGTGTATTTTGTAAAATAATAACTTTTTTATATGTAAGTATTAAAATAAGCGTTTTTTTATTAAACTCCTGTAATATCTTGTTCAGTGAAAGGAACTGAGGTTAGTAAACATTTTGTAAATTACATGTAAAGCTCGAGTCACACTTGGGGTGTATAACTCAACACTGTAGGTGTGGTTTCTCCTTTATTTTATTCGAATAATGCATTGAATGAAGAGCTCGTCATAGTTTGTAAATAGTCCGGAATGCAAGGCGATGTTAAATTGTATTAAAATGTAAATAAAAACAACAATCAGAAATCACAAATTTTAACAATTTTATATCGCATTGTGTTCAACCGTTTATTCATGACTTAATCTTAGTGCGCTGTAAGGATGACACCAGTATGAAATAATTGCTCCACATTAACAAATAAGAATAATCATAACCTAATTTGCAAGAAAAGTATTATAAAAAACTTGTTTTGTAGAGTATACAAGATGTATGGAGTAGTTTTCCTTTTAGCCACCTGGGGCGCTACTTTCCTAACGTTTTGTGTACTTTTATCCAGCAGGATTGTACGTATACTATTTTATCTACAAAAGAATATGATTTTTTTACAGTGCTTACAATTATTTTATCTATTTAGTTGTGTCAACTTATCTGTAAAGACATAGAGGGAGCAACAGAAAAAAAAAATGTTTTTTTTTTATTTGTTCTCTATGACTATTGGGCGTCACACTCGTCATATTTATATTACAATATATAATTTCAACAAAAGAATAAACTCTTCTCACGATTTATCCGAAAAGTTGATGCAACTCTATAGCTAATAATGAAATGGTTGCAGTGTGACCACACCACTACATAGATATCAGTCGCAAGTGGTCAATTTTTTTGATTGGAATACGAACCTTATTGTGAGGGTGTTAAAGCCTGGATTGGAATAAAACGAACGTTTTCGAACTGATTTTAATTAGACTTTTTGTATTTTAAGGAAATTTTAGACTGATTTATTTAATTTAAAACTTTTTATACGAAATTTTGTATGTGGGATTGACAAGCGCGATGACATTGCAAACAGTTCACAGTGAGAGAAAATGTACCTCTGAACATTGTTGTATTAATTAGTTAATTTAGAAAACTTCAGTATTGAGAATGGTAATGGATAAAGTTGTGAACTCATTTGCAATGTTTAATAAACATTGTGTTGCGGATGGCGCGGGTGTTTTGACTCGTTGTTATCATGTCTCGGTGCTTTATGTATTTTTACATATATTTGCATCTAATTTGTAATAAGATTATTATAAACTAAACGTGACCGCAGTTACTTTTGCCTTATTATGTTTAGTATTTTGCATTATTCCCGCTTTTATCCGGGACAAAAAGTAGCTTATGTTTAATACAAAATATAAACTACTTCCAAGCTAAATTTTATTCAGATCGGTTCTGTAGTTTTAACGTGAAGAAGTTTAAGTCAATATCAGATATTTATTGCATTGTTAAATGTAACAATATCTATATTTAAATAGCACTTAACATACCCAGGGTGTAGCAATGTCGGTTTGGAGTTATAAAAACACAGTGACAAATTTCGAATTTTACATTTTTGTGGGATTTATATTTTATCGAACTAGGTACATCCGTATCTAGAGCCCCCTGCACCGATCACTACGCCGCGACTGTAACAAGGCAATGTTTAAAAGCGCTACAAGACATGCTCCCGCCACGAGAGACTGGTTTATATTGTAACTCGACATTAGTATCGCAAGTGTTCATTATTATTATTATCATTATTTGTATGAATGTTGTACTCGTTCCGTTGGGAGTTTAGTTTATACTCAGCTGACATTTACTAAGTGTATATTTTATTTACAATTTACGAAAACAATGGGAAAATTTTCGATAAGAATGAAATTGTCAAGCAATGTTTGGATTTGATGAATGAATAATAAACAGACAAAAGTTTATTGAATTTTTAATGAATATAATCTACAACTCGACGCGTATGTACAGGGTGACTGGCATCAAGCGAGCGTCTCGCGGAGGTCCCACACGCGGAGTGCGTACATTTAGACTCACTACTTAACTTGATAGAGGAATATCGGCTGTATGTTATACTTCCGCTGTTATCTATTATCAGATAACAGCGGAAGTATTATATTATAATATATATTTTTAGTTTACACTAGTAAATTGTTATCAGATAATGGCGCAAGTACAATGTTTCGGATATTCTTCAATCTACAATAGATGTTCGCAAAGCAACGTCTGAATAAACTAAGACTATAATAATAATGCAGTTTGTTGTAACATACTTGTTGTATAGAACAGATGTTATTATTTGCGAGCGTCCATATAGAAATCTAAATTCATTTGTTTTACAATACGTCACAAAGTGAAGGCGGCGAGTGTTGTGTGAGTCACCCTGTATGGTGGAGAGTTGTCGCACTGTACAGTAACGCAAACAATATACTCTACTATTTATTGATATACGGACTTTTATTTACACCATCTACCCTTTAGAAAGAAAGAAAATAGTTTAAATATTAATTTACAAAAATTTTGAAAGACAGAAATTAGTTATTAATAATCATTAATTACAAGGACAAACCAAAAATATAACAATTATACAGATCCTGTCACAAAAGGTGCAGGTTATGCAATTATGTTTATTGCATTAGTAGCTGGTAACGCTCTATAAGATTTATTCTTCATATTTTTATTCAATACTGTTTCGAGATAAGATAATTAAAAAGTGTACCTTACTAATTGAAAGGATCCAAAGGTAAATTGCATATTATACGAGTATATATAAACGGAATTATGCCGCTTTCCTGACAGTGTGTAACTGCTAGCAGTGCTAACGCGCAGCTGGCCGCCACGCCCCGCTGATCACTCTACAACTTTTCACACTCGACACAACGCTCGCCCACGCGCTACCGTACACTGGATATTTTTTTTGTGTAGGTTTTAAATTAGACAGATCTCCGCAATAATTATCCTACTAATTATGTCATTATATGCAAAAGTTTGTATGTATGTTTGTTACTTCTACGCACCAAAACAGCTGAATCTATTTGGATTAGATTTTGTGTGAAGGTAGTTTATACCTTGGATTAAACAGAGTACTTATATCCCGGATTAAGACAGGCAGGCAGGCGCAGCTAAATACTGTCTGTCAGCGTAAAAATTGTCGGCAGTCATTCTGCCGACAATCTTGGTCAATCAGGCAGAGGTTTCGGACGCCTACAGCAATACAAACAGTAACATTACTCGTACAAAGTGTTGGGGAGAAGAACTGTGGGGTTTACTGAATGACAAGGAGATTATGAAGTTTTCATTGGATTAAAGTATTTTCAATTTATATGTGTTTGGCCTGAAATAAATTATTACTAGTAGATGCAACACCATGGATCACATTAATATACAAATACTAGCTGACCCGGCAAACATTGTTTTGCCTACTTAGGAGTATGAAAATAGATAGCCGATTCTCAGACCTACTGAATACGCATATAAAATTTAGTAAAAATCGTTAAAAGTTTCGGAGGAGTACCGTAACATTGTGACACGGAAATTTTATAAATACGCTAAGAAGATAAAAGTTTAGTTTAGGTTTAACAAAAAGGTTACACAGGTACAGGTTACATTCCGTTGAGTAAAACCTGTCTTGTGTTTTTCAGATATTCGTTAATAATATTTAGGAGGAAAATAACTTCAACCCGAAAACTTAGTATAACAAAATGCGCGTGTCAAAAAGCTACTTTGCGTAAAAGTGATAAAATAAATTTAGATATTGCTGATAACTTCTAGCCTGATCTACACGATGACACATACACTACTAAATGGAATAATTATTAATTAAAACAGTTTAATATATCTAGTTATCTAACGTGACTTATAAATATGATATTACGAGTGAACCTATTTAATATGTTTAGTTTTAGTTATTGTGAAATTATAATAATTGTACAGATCTTTGTAAAAGTAATATGTGCAATTAAACACGTTTTTTTTTTCTCTGAAAAGTTTATTTATAACCAACATAACAATCACATAACACACTAAACTAAAACTTAACCTACAAAAGTCCAGCGGTAGAGGAAAAGGTGCCCAAAATGCTGGCAGCATTGCCACGTAGGATGGCAATGCTTAGTTTCTGACCGAAATAAAAGCCAGCATTCTGGACGCGGGAAACCTCTACCAGCCGCTTGGCAAGTTCTCCGTAGAACTGCAGGGCGGCCGGCCCCCACGGTCCCATCGTCTCTACCGCAAACGGCACAAACATGTACACACGATTTATTATATTTATTGTATAATTATTATATTTATTGTATAACTAGCTGACCCGGCAAACGTTGTTTTGCCTTAATAAAAAAAAAAAAAACTAAATATACAGTAGCCGATTCTCAGACCTACTGAATACGCATATACAATTTGGAAAAAATCGGTCAAGCCGTTTCGGAGGAGTACGGTAACTAACACTGTGACACGGAAATTTTATATATAAGAAGATAAGCGCGTTTAGTCCATACTGTGACAGCGGGCGCGGGCAGGCGCGTTGCGTCCTCGCGCGGCGCCGCCCCACGATATAAGGCGGGCACTCTCCCACGCCGCTTCACTCCACGCGCGCGGTCCCCGGGGACACCTCCTGCACACTACTACTACTACTACTCTCACTAATATACTATTCATATAACAGTTTTCATCGCTAGCCGGAGAGGACGGCTCGCACTACCTACATAGGTAAGTTGATTAATATACATATTGTCTGTTTTTTATTAAACTTTATTATTACTCCTATTCAAATAATTCTTGAAAACAAAACATTTAAAACGACTAAATCGAATTATATTATTTCTTTATTCGCAGTTTCAGATACATTATTTTCATTCATTTGTTAGAAATTTAAACGATTGAAAATAGAGCAATATTATACTTAGCATGCATTTTTTTATTCAACTTGTCAATCTGGTTAGCTTAGAAACCTGGAATTCCACAAATGATGGACACAGTCTGCGTGTTTCAATTACAAAAATATATGAAATATTGTAAAGAGCTTTTTTTGCACTATTTTAATAACTGAATCAGATGACGCTTAAATTTTTACAGAATATTTAGTTGTATATTATTTATCAAAATAAATTATAAAATCAATATAGAGTGGATATTAAAGGAGGGGCTCCCATACAACAAACGTTCTATAAGCATTTTTTAATTTTCAAAAAATTTGAGGACCTCACTACCCGAGAATACATTCTGCAAAGGAGTCACGACCCTTGGTAATGAGGAATACGGAGGATAAGAGGAGGAGCCATAGTAAGGAGCTATATGCCTGTGCCTCTCATAAGGCTACTTCCATACAGCCGTGTGTGAGCGCGTTGATGTCTTTTATACTCGGAGCGTGGCTCCGGCCGCGGCACGCGGGCACTGCCTGCACTACTAATATATTACTATGTTTACAATATTATGCTAAAAGTATTACGAAAATGTGTTTGGTGAAAGTTTGAAAATGTGTGTTTGCTACATCTGTAATTTTCTTAGTTCTTTATTATGTTCTTATAAACCAATCCAAATAGCGTTTTGCCATCACATAGCATCTTCTTGTCTTGGGTTGGATTGAAGGGAATCATTACGATTTTGCTACGGAGACTAACTTCCTAATTTAACACAAGTTTATTCATACACACAGAAACACATAACTTTATTGGCCTTAAATAACATACGTTAAATATAAGTCACACTACAAGCATTACCTAAATACTTAAAAAGTCTAGTTAGATTAACTTTTACATTTCATTAGATATTCTACGCCATATAAATACTACACACAATAGCACTTGTTTTTCGTATATATTAAATTTAAAATACTACTTTTTACTCATGAATAACGACTCTGCAAGCTCCATATTCATATATTCGCTTCAATTATAAAAGGGTTTACTTTCCCAAAAACTCTTTATTTTCTGTTTAAACATACTACTTTTAAAATTTGTTATGTTCTCTGGCAACTTGTTATACATTAATATTTTTGTATAACATCCCTGTTTCTGTACTTTAGCTAGTCTATTTGCTGGTAGAACTTTACCTATCTTCCTACGTAAACAATAAGGAATAGTATCTTTTTTATTTCGTAACATTTTATTTTCATAAACTTCTAGCTGGTTTATATATATGTACATTGAAAATATCCTATCTTTTTCAAAACATTTCCGAGCTGAGCTACTCTGCTCGGCGTTATAGTCGTAGTTCGTGTGTATGAATGTTAATGCTGCTACAGTTTCTTTAAACCATTTATTATTTTGATTGAAATCTTTTGACATTTCAACACTTTGAATATATCGGTTGAATTTCCCCATACAGTAATTGCATACCTAATAATTGAATGTATATAATCATAATAAACAGATACAAGCGATTTTTTATCTAATAAAGGTTTAAGTTTAAACAATGTATAATTGGTACTAGCTAATTTCTTACAAAGCTTTTTTATACTAAAAAGAATCTAGTAACGTAATAAACTAACTAACTAACGTATTATTATTATTATTTTATTAACTTCATTTACTTTTTCATCTAACTTATCCTTACATTTATCTTTTAGTCTCCGACACAATATCGAAAGAGTTAGGGTAAATATATATAACAGTCGATGCAACAATTTTGCTCCCTCAGTCTAGTTCTAAAAACTTTAATCTAGTACCAATTTATATGAAAAGAATAAAATCTAAATGAATTGAAACAGAAATGTCTATAAATAAATAAATAAAAGTGTTCGGTAACCGTAATGAATAGTCGTCTGAATAGAACAATAACTCGGAACGGCGCAGTAAACCCTCCTCAGCGGCGTCGGTCAACTTACAACTGACATCAAACTCGTATT
The DNA here is from genome assembly GCA_035578125.1 of Mellilla xanthometata. Taxonomy (NCBI): domain Eukaryota; kingdom Metazoa; phylum Arthropoda; class Insecta; order Lepidoptera; family Geometridae; genus Mellilla; species Mellilla xanthometata. The sequence goes on from JAPUBQ010000027.1 coordinate 8,590,038, forward strand.
GATTGCACATTCACTGAATAACGACGCGGTTCAAGATAATTTATTGTATTTTTACGTGTTTTAGCTATCGAGTGTTGCCACTCCACAGCCGCTTGAAATACTTACCAGTTATATACCTAATAGACATACAACATTTGGAAAAAATATAATTTTGATTATTACTAATAATATTATTTTATGATTACTTGAAAATGTTATGACGTGTAACTTCTGTTATCAATATGTAACTAACTGTTTGTATATAAACTAGCAACCGGTACCTACAATTTAACGTGTCATCCGACCCACGGTAGCGCCTATATGAAAATGCCACTTGGAAAACGAGATTCTTGTGCATGGTCACCTATCCAATCACCGTCCGCATCGACCGTTGCTTAGCTTCGATGATCGCGTCAGATCACCTTAGCTTGCCGAGCTACCGGCGCTACTATTTTTTACTATATTGTTAGGACATTGTTCGGCTAGTTAATTAATTATTTATGAATATAATATGTAAATTTGACGTGCCTAGTATAACGCAATGTTATAAGGTTTACAAAGTTCTGTGAATTCTAAAAGCCCGACATTATATTGTTGTGAATGAGAAACTTATCATAATGGATTATTTATTTATTTTTATTTTACAGGACGAACAAACAGATATGATAAATATACTTAAGTAGATGATAGAATAATATACTAAGCCGTCACTAAAACACATATACAAAGTTCGTCACTTTTGGTTACACATACATTGTTTAAACACATACGAGTACTTACAATGCATTAATGTATATAATGAAATTAACAAACAACTTTACAACGCCTAATCAACTGTTAAATTTTAAATAGAAACCACCGTCAAAGCCATACAGATAAGAGGAGGCCAATATATCTACCACTTACCTTCAATGCTTCTAATGCCGTTCCAAGACAGGGTCCTAACGCCCTGTCGTGCTCCAGTAGGGCTGCCTCCTGCGCGCGGCGAGCAGGTGACAGCCCTGCGAGAAACCTTTAAAGTATAATGAAGTTCCCTCCACCTCGCCGGCTAGCTGAGTGTATGCAGAGCACGAGCCGTCCTCACACACACACACACACACTCACACCCACACACACACACTAATAAAGACTGTTCTCTAGATAACTCACTTACTCCACATCTCAAAAAGGATACAAACATTTGTTTATTGAGTCAAAGTGAGAATACAATACAGGATTATTATTACAATACATGGGCCTTTGTGCTAAACTAAGTTTGTTGGCTGTCGGTCTGGGTGTTCAATATGTATCTATATAAAGTATATATGTATGTATATGTAGTATATCAGTTGTGTTAGCTACCTTAACACAAACTAGAACGAACTACATTTATTGCTTCGTTATTAGCTTTGCGCTAATAACGAAGCAATAAATGTATTTGACTTTGACTTTAGAAATGGTTCAGACAAAATGTTAACAATTAATTAAATAACCCGCTGCTTGTCCCCACGCTGACTAGCTGTGGCCAACTTCTGCGCTTATTCATTTATTGGGAACCAACGGTTTTAAACTAAACCTTTAGAGACGCGACGGGTTTGGTACATTAACAAGTAAATTTTGGAAATTCAAATGAAAAAATCACAAACAGATTTAGTTTTAGGTAAAGTTATATACAATTAATTTGTATAGTCTTATTACTATATAATTTGATGTATTCGTTCTTTTCTTATCATCTTATATAGATATAATCTTAAACGTAGTTTTGCAACAGTGTTTTTATTTTTACAATGAAATTACACTATTTAAAAAAAAAGAGTGGTGAGTTAATATACTATTATTGATTAATAAATACCTTTTTGGCAAAAATAATTACTTATAATAAAAAAATGTAAAGCAATGAAAGTTGAAACAACTATTGTTCTGAACATTGTAAACTGTTCACGTTAAGCATCTTAATATTTTCGCGTAGAAAACGGTCACACTTACTTATTATATAAATAAAAAACTATTGTTCTGTTTATATTAGAAAACGATACCGCTGGAGGCAACGCGTCGTCTGCCTTATTACCGAGCTACAATAATATCTGTGTTTTCCTCTTTCCTTATATTCGCCCCCTGTAACGGATGGAGAAAGGCTTACCCGACATTGTCAAGGGAAATTTTGATTCAATTTACACTCAAAATATTCCACGTCTTTTGGAACTCCAAACAATTGGTCAAGTGCGAATATGCTCGCGCGCGATGGGTTTCGTCCTGTTATGTATAAACATCGGCATAATATGTAATATTAGTGGGTCCGTCGCGATATTTCGGTAAATCATATGTTCGATGAACGTAAGATCGACTGAGCGTTAGTTCGAATTTACTTTTGTGCGAATTAACTTTACATCGAAAAACGCTGCTGCGAATTAAAGGGCGAATAAGCTTATCTTGTAAATAATAGTTGGCGCTACCATTAACCTGTTCTATAGAACTGGATTTTTGTATGAAAACAAGTCAAAACTAATTTGTTTGAATAATATACATCTGAAACTGAAACGAATAGTCATGTCATCATTATCGCCTATTTACGGTTCCGTACATAAATGTTAAATACGGGTCCCTATTACTATATTTAGATTATGTTGCGGAACCCTATATGCTGGTAGTGTAGATAGTTGTATGGGAGTCCTCCTTTAGTATTTTTATTTTATTTAGAACTTGGTGATCTATCTGTTAACTGTGAACACCTGCTAAGGTTAAATTCCAGGTTAAATCTATTTATCCTGAAATCTTTTACATGTAATCTGTATATGTCACTAGGTTAGTCCGGGTAGTCCTGTACGCGCGGGCGGCGCGGGGAGCGAGGTATCGCCGCAAATGAGTCTTGTTCCCTCGGACGTGTGTCTTTGTACAATCAACACTCTCCCTCACCCTCCCCCCGGCGACTCCCACGTGTTGTGAGGTGTCCTCTCACGTACTGTTCTTCAGCGCGGAGGCGGCGGATATCCTGTGCTAATAATAATCATTTCGTATCAACTAAGTGGCTTAGCTCTAGTGAGAAAATTTTCAATCCGCCCCCGAGGCTCTGACTTGACCGACTGTTTGCACTAAAACTAAGAAAGTTGCAGTCGGGACCTACAACGTAACGTGTTACCCAATTCTCGGCAGCGCCCAGATCAAAATGATACTTTTTATTTGCCTTTATCCTAAACGTGACTGCTTCGACCGTTTAACCTCAATTCAAATTAAAATTATTTATTACGAGTAACACAGACTCACAACTTAAAAAAATAAAATATTATAAACAATGGAATTAGTAAATTAAGTCAAAAATTAAATTTAAATGTCAATGGAAATTAAATTTAAATACAATTAACAATAAAAAAAAATAGATAATAATAATAAAAATAATCCACATAAATAACTAACTATTACAATAATCTACTACTATTAGAAACAGAAATCGGACAATGTCTAAGGCATCCATTATTTATATATACGCAATCCAGTCTATCCGCAATCAATCATAGGCAGGACGGCTTTGGAGCTAGCTCGCACCCGGCGCACCAGGGATGCCCGCGACCGCGGACAGACCGCGTCAGATCACATGTGAGCCGAGCTACGGAGCTACTAAATGTGATGTGATTTGAAATCTTCCAACATCACAGCTAGGAGAGCTCGACTGCTCTATGTATAAGACACAAGCTGGCTGTAGCAGCCCCCGGGCGGCGCCGGCCGGTGCCGGGCGGTAATAGCGCCGCCGGCCGCGGCCGCCGGACGTCCGGGCGGAAGGCGATCAGTCCTTACTGTTTGTGGATAAATACTAATGGCGATGTTTGTGCCGAGCACACAGCTCGACATTTTATCTGGGCCTGGACGATATTATATATACACAGATATATATATCCATCATATACCTTCCGGTTGTCAAGTATACAGTTACACTTGAACCCATTCATATTCCACTAAGTAGGTTAAGGCGTTATGGGAGCAAAATAGCATATTTAAAATTTAAAAAATGAAGATTAGATTAGATTTAGAATGTCATAATCTTACTTTTTTGTAGCTAATGATATTATTTATTCAGGTTTTATATTATTTAGAATCGTTAGAGCTTATAATATCAATACTATTAACTTTTGATTTAGTATGAATAAATTTTGTGAAATTTCCACTGCCGCGGAATTGTAGCGGCTGAAGGCTTGCGGCCAGCTACCACACTCAAGTTGTAAAATCTGTCGTCAAGCACCTAACAGTGTGTTCCGACATCTTCCTTGACAACCAGTTAATAAATAAAAGCTTGTTGTGGTAAGGCGACTTTCCGGTTGTTACTGTACAAAATATTGAAAATAAATGGAGAATTTTAAAATACTTAGGCATTACAAAATACTTATTATTATAAAATCAAGTTTATTTTAAGTTGACCTTTCCCGGCGTATACATAATGTGGGATAATGAGTGTTTGTTATCTGTAAGTTGCGGCTGCCGGCACAGTGTTTGTGTAATCCGGCCCCGAACAACTTTTTACAAAATTAATGTTTTTACAATTGTGTTATTCTTCTGCTAATTTGTTGGGTCGTGGCCCGAGGCGCGCTCTTCCTCGCTACTATATATATATATATATATATAATAAATAGCTGAGTGTGTGTCAGTACGTGTGAGGAACACACGCACTCGCCGCCGGCAGTCGGGAGCACACTATATTATCTGTGGCGGGTTTCATAAACACTCGCTCGCGACTCTCAGACAAATGATGTATTCACATAATACAGCATCCATATCAAGATGTCAGGCATATTATCTTTATTTTTTTGACATATTAATTTATTGACATTTAACATATAGATTTATTTATTTTTTTGACATGTAACTAATGGTGCAATTAATAAAAAAAAATTATATATATTTATTTTTATTCTAATATTGAACACTAATGAAATCAATTTATTTATTGATCATAAGCTTAAATGTATTAACATTTTGACACCAAATTTACATTTATTGTACAGTAATAAAAAACCGTTTAAAAGATTAAAAACTAATAAAAATTAAAAAAAAACACTCATAAAATTAATTTAATAGACCACTCCGGATAGAACCTGACGGAAAGGTACCCATAACGCTCGTGGCATTGCCGCGTTGTATGGCTATGGAATGAACACTAATTATTATTAAGTACTATACAACTGTCAAGGGGAGAAAAGTTGGTTATCTCGGTCATGTCTTGCGGCACGGGAGGTATGAGCTTCCAACTCATAATGATGGGCAAAATCGCAGGAAAAAGGCGCGTTGGACGTAGAAAGAAGTCGTGACAAATTCAAACAAATAGACAATAGTTATTTGTAAACAAATATCTTGAATAAAAAGCATAGAGTTTTAATAATAATAATAAATATTAATATTTATAATTTAATTTGTAACAAATAGACTATTTTGGGATTTAAAAAAAAATATTATTTTATGGCATAGGTGAAATGATGATTTAAAAAAAAAATCTTAAATTTAAACTCTTATACCGTAATTTATAAAAACAGAGATTGGAAAAAAATTAGGTTTTTCTATAAAAAAATAATAATTAATAATGGTGTAACTTTTTGAAAAATCGACAAAAAAAAAATTTCACCGAGGTTTTTTTCGTTCAAGTGTCTAGATTACACTATAATTTAATCAAATTTTTAAATTGTTATTAAATATTAAAAAAGAAAAATATTTTAGGTGATATACCGGCTTTTTAGGCGGCGCGCCTATGCCGTAACGCCCTCGCGGAGCTTTATTATTTTCAACGTTAAAAAAATATAAATAATATAGATAGAGTTTCGGGAGTTACAACTTTTCTATTGGAAATTTATCTCCTCTTTCAGGTTCTTTTTTCAAAGTTCCTTAAATATAATTATTTTAAAAGTTATTAATGAAAAACTAAATACCTTTGTTTTTTTCTTATTTTGTTAAGAACAATCGCAATTTTTTATGTGCTTGGGGAATTAAAAATGAACCCTTAAAAAACATTTTTTTAGACGTCATTCCGAATCGAATGAGCTATGGCACATATTTTTAGGAGCTTTATGTCTATTTAACACGTTTTTGAACTTGTTGACTAGACTATAAGCACGGTTGTCGATACATAATTCCGTAAACAAATATTTATTTATCTTATTACTCTATAGTAAATAAACATTACTCTGTAGTAAATAAATATCAGAAAATATCATTTTCTAATAAATATAGGTATGGTATGCGAGATAGTTGTATGGTTAGGACAGAGGTCACGGCGAGGGATAACGCGGTTACCTGCAGGCGCCGCGCCCGCACTCCACCCCGCCATGGGTTTGCCTGACGGATTATTCAATTCATGCTAAGGGAGGTATTTATTACCTATTTTAAATTGACATTTAGGAAAGCCACCAACAAGTTTAGAGGTCCGTTCCCAAAAGGGCAACGAGACGTTATTACTACGTCTCTAGGCTGTATCTCGCGGTCGTGATAACTGGAAGAATACATGTATAAATTTAAAACTGTTGTCTAACTAAAGTCTTGTTTACGGTCTGAAAGAGATTTTGAAGTTGTAGAAGCAAATCTCTGATGCCAAGAGATGTGTTCTAGTTTATTTAAATTTCAATTGGACTTAAGTATGTAATACAATTACTATTTAAATTAATGTTTACATTGCTATGTTAACGGTATCAAATGCTTTCACTATGTCAATAAGGCGACACACCTGTCTGTAGCGTCTAGTCCTTCAGGTCCTAAAGCTATATGTTATTAGGGTTCATCTTCAGCTTGCGCGGTGCTCTATTTTCCTAAAACTAAACTGTGTATTTATTTTACCCATCTGACTATAAATCAGATACGAATGAAGCGATCGCATATCACCCTACGCACCCTGTATGTACGCACTCGTTTTACTTCTTATTAAGTGTAGGGTTGATTACAGTAGATTATTCCTTTAACTCACATGTATTTACTTGTAGATTATTTCTTTTGTTTTGCAGCTTCGTACCTAAACTAAGTAGGTTTGTTGCGAACATTTGTGAGCGTCCCCCGTACTAGCGGGATGTGCGCGCGCGGAGCGGGCGGCGTGCAGCGGCGCGCACTGCGCGTCGTGCTCGCTGTACTCGCGCTCGTCGCGCTGGCGCAGGCGGAGCACGCGCGACCACGCCGCGCCGACAGTGAGTTCACCACACATAAAATTGTACATTTAAACTTATTCACCATCCCTCAAACTGGACGCATTCGCGCTCGTACCTTGGAGGCTAGTGCCTTTCTGCGACTTAAATAGTTTATGTACATACATAGTTTATAAATTAATTTATAAGGATATATAAGACCTATATAGAATTTTAGATTAAATTAAATTACAATAAAATAGCTACTATAAATTATTTAAGGACCTAAGGTTTTAGTTAAGTAATACATATAATTTCTGAACAAAAGCAATAAAGCTAAAATAAAATATAAAACATGGAACATATTTTAAAAGACTATACTCCAGTTATCAATAAGCATATTAAAAATATTATATATACCATGAAGAAATCTTTATACATCTACACACTTGACCTCTTCGGATACACAAAACAAATTTATCTGATCGAATAAAGTTATACAAAAGCACATATTATATTATGTGCAAATACCATATGTAATGTGTTGTTCCAGTGTCGCCTGTACCGTTCGTGATGGGATCCAGGTACGGGCGCTCGCCCGAGCGCGCCATGGCGCCACGGAACGACAGGTACGACATACAGTAATCTAGAACTCCCTGGAGCTAACGACTTTCACGTATGTGATATTTAAAATAAAATAGCAAATTTAATAGCACATAATATTTACTTATGCTTTCATTGTGAAATACTCATCTAAAATCACTATTTGACAGTCATTCGTTACATATTTGAGACAAAAATAACATTGTTATATTAGGCGTCCCTCAGGGAGCTATCCTTGGGCCCGTACTTTTCACGATGTATGTTATTGACGCGTTTGTGTAGATTCTTCATGGGCAGTCGATACGGCAAGCGGTCGGGCGCGGCAGGCGGCGGGCGCGGGGTGTGGGAGGGGTGCGAGGGGGTGTGGTGCCGGCTGCTGTGCCGCCACGCGCCGCGCTTCTACCGGTGCCTCGCGTCCACTGACAACCTGCACTACAAAAGGTGAACCTTTCCTAGTGTATTTTCATGTCATCTTGTTCGTCAAATGTCTTTAATCTATCGCTTTCATACAAACAGGACACGATGGCGATGAAGATGACAAAAACAAGTAAAGCGCCAGAAGCAGCACAAACTGTGTTCTCTGCTTTTTGTTATATTTCTGTCATTACACAAACATCATATGTCTTGTTTGAATGTTTAGAGAAATAGCCTCTCCTATTAAATTACTTTTTATTACTTTTTCGTTTGGCGGAGATTATAATGTTAACTAGCGCGTTGTGTATTCCCGGCAGAAGGCGGGCAGCTGGCGGCGCGCACTGACCTCGCACCGCCATGAGAACACGGAACACACAACTCACGTATATATCTATAAATCTATTCAACAACAAGTCTAGCCTTTATATTCACTTACTATTATTTCCAAATTCTTTCATATAAAGCGTTTCAGTAAAGTCCATCTTATTTAGATATTATACTTGTAATCTTAAAATCAATTATACTTCTTTGTTATTGTTATATTGCCTGGTATGGATGACATTAGAGTCTGTTTTAAATATTAATGTATTGATGTTGTTATGTCAGTCCGGAAGGACGCGAGCTCTGGCTGGGAGCTGTTCGCGCTCTTTTCGTACTAAACTTGTGTTTTCTTACTGTCTTACCGACTTCTTTCTTCTTCTTTCTTATATTATTAAATTAAGTTTCTGTTAACTCCGTCTTTTGGAAATTCTTGGTTGTTAATGAATGATTCTCCCTTCTCACGTCAATTTAGTTGTTAGGGTTATCCTCTCGTAGCGTCAGTATTGTTGTATTACTGTTAGGTATCTGATAGTGTAATGTTTGTACGGATATCGATGTTGCCGCTCACTCTACTAATTGGAGTAAGGTCTAATATTATTAAAGTGAACTGAATTCCCAAACTTGCTTTTCATTTATTTATCCAATATAAGTAAGTAATACTTGACGCGATGTTATGTTATGCCTATTCATTGAAATCTAAAAAATCCTTCATTCTACGATTTTAGGAGAAGGGTGCTCGTCAATAATCTACTATACTATAAGAATCTTTGTCCTGATTCATTTATTCTTTCATCAATAGGCATCGCAGAGCCCAATGGCTGGTCTGGGTTGTGAAATTTGGAGGGTGTCTTTGTTTTAGTATATAGACGCGTACTAAGAGCGGATTTTTGGAAATTCTAAGTGGGTGAATAGGGGTAAAACAGTTTGTATTAAACTACTTTGTTTTTGAAGTGCTAGCAATGAAATTCGGAATATGTATATTTTATAAACTTTAAATTAATGTTTTTTTTGACAGGGGTGAACTAAGGTCAAGTAATGGGGGTGAAAGTTTGTATGAAAAGTTCTTAATACATAAAGTGATAGTCTTGAAAGTTACTATGGTAGTAACTTTAACTCAAGACTATCGTTTATATAAAATTATGAATAAAATTGCCTGGGGTGTGCATTAAAGGAGATGCCATTTACCCATACTAATTGTTATAGCAGTTTAAATTACATTTCTATTACCCCTTTAAATAGAAGTGTCATTATCGCATAGTTAGCTGTTAGCTAGAAGCTACCGAGCTGCGATGAACATTGACTTCTATTTTTCATCATCATCATCATCATATACAGTATGTGTACGGCGACATGTCTCGCCGAGATACTCTTAGTTTCGCTTCAGCGGCTATAGAGTGTGACATGTAAAAAGTAAAGTAAAGTAAAAAAGCCTTTTATTCAACTACAACATATTTACATGCACCCATTTTAAACTCTTGTCAATTATCAAAATTAATTTCATTCTACTCATTAAATTGATTATTAAAATTAAATGTCACATTTTCGATTTATTTGTCAATAGCTATAATAATTGTTGTATCATATTAATAGTGCGATTTCTCTTGTCAGTTAAACTATCGGTTTATGTAGCTGTCGCCTCCTTGGCGTAGGCCTCCCCCAGTTTATGCCATAATTTCCTATTTCTCGCCATTCTAGTCCACTGTGACATATAGCGGTAATAATATAATTAGTGTTGATATATAGCGGGGCGCGCCGCGCCGACATTCATTATATAGTATGTGTGTTGTCCGCGCCGGGTGATCACTCGTCTGCGGTAATCTCGTTACCGCACGATCAGGTACATCACTACCGACTAGTGATGTACCTGCTCATCGACAATATGTTGTCTACGAATACATTCACTTGTCATACGAAGATGCGTTATGAAGACACGACTCTACCTCGAGGTAACCTTGTAGGTTCTATATGAAATATCCCAAATATATTTAAGAATTTTAACTGTAGTTTGAGCGGTTTTTTATTGCAAATTAATAATAGTGGCCCACTGGATGTCGACCTAACTATAGTTAGGCCCACATCCAGTAGTTTATATATATATTTTTTACTTTAATTAAGTTAGGCCAATCTAGCGTACGAGTATGTAGAAGTGTAAAACAGCTAACAGTTCTGTAAACAGTTTTGTGGACTTTAAAAATAAGAAAATAAAAAATAACTATCTGCGGCCCGCGGTGTTAATCCGGGTTAAAAATAGCCTATGTATCAATCCAGGGTCTTACCTATCTCCATACCGATTTCATCGAAATCGGCTCAGCCGTAATTAATAATTTCCCGCCAATTGAAAAACAATTGACAAATTTTGTCAATTGTTTTTTATCCCACGTTCACAAAGTTCTACGTACGTAACGAAAATAGAAATAAGTCGAAAAGATTTTATACCGGTGATTTTTTTTACGTTTAAAAGTTATCTTTCTCCGCAAGACTGTGCCGCTCGCCTTTAAACCACTTTAGGAGAAAATCACGTTGTTCGAGCACCGCGAGGCGATGGTTTGCTGAGTTTGAGAGAGGTCTAGTTTACCTACATATAGCTGAGGAGTTGTGTATATTGCGCCCGTAGCGACTCCGGGAACATTTTAAACGCTATTTTAAAACAACCCGCGAACCTTTGTTATTTAAAGTTAAACGAATTCTGTCTCGCGGCGCGTGGGATATACTACCTAGGTGAGGGTTTCTAGGAAAGGGTGGTTATTACGGGGGAAAACTTTCATAAGCGGAAAGCCGCGAGCGCTCGTTATACACTACGAACTCGTTGGCGTAAAGGTTATCATGCAGGACTGCCAATCAGAAGGTTCCGGGATCGATTCCCGGCCCGGCCAACAACTTTGTGCCTTACTAAATTTGTTGGCTGTGGGTCTGGGTGTTAAATATGTATCTATATTAAATATATATGTATGAATGTAGCATGTAGGTATATCAGTTGTGTTAGCTACCATAACACAAACTTGGAATGATTCAGTATGGGGTTAGCCAGCCGTGTGTGAAATGTGTCCTCATATTTATATTTATAGTGTGTTTGTTTCTCACACATATACACACACTCAGGTACACGCACATTATTATAGTACCTACATCATAGGTACTATATTGTAAACCATTCTGATGAAGTTCATTTTTCGAACGATGACAACTCAAACGGACGTGCGGCTGCTTCATGTACCGAAGGTCGTAGATTCGATCACCGACAATGATCTTGAACTGGTGGAGAGCATTTTACATTGCTCCCCCGGCTACCAACGAAGAAAGAAGAAGAATATCTATTGCTAAGAATCTAACGGTGCGTGTCGGCAGCCTCAGATGTTCCATACTAGGCATACTCCACCTTAGGCCATAATTCGGTGTACGCTCGCTGGTGGGCAAATCACCGCCACGCATTTTACAAATACAAAAATGTATTTATTATACAAAGTACTCGATACAAATATATAAACAAAAGAATCCAAAAGCATTCAAAGTAGTTGAGAACTGTATGAGAGCAGCCGATGTCTTCGTGTACTTCAAAAAAATATTTCTAAAAACAATATTTTACGACCCTGATTTTCAAAGCATTAGCATTTACATTTTTTTTATAATTTCCATAGCACGTATTTTATTATTATTTTATTTTCCTAATTAGAGACGTTAAGCCATTTATACGACATTAAAACTTATTAGTTTAGTTTCTTAAACATAATATTTAGTTTCTTTGTACCTTTTACCACCATAATCTTTGATTTAACGGATAAGCCTCATTTTTTCGCGGTCGTAAAGGACATTCAGGTCTATTTTTGTGGGTCGTAAAGAACACTAATTTTCGTTATTCATAAAGTTAGGTTCATTTTGTTTATTTCAATGAATTACGACGACCTCGTTGGCGTAAAGGTTACCATGCCGGTCTGCTAATCAGAAGGTTCCGGGTTCGATTCCCGGCCCGGTCAACATCTTTGTGCTTAACCAAATTTGTTGGCTGTGGGTCTGGGTGTTAAATATGTATCTATATAAAATATGTATATGTAGTAAGTATATCAGTTGTGTTAGCAACCATAATACGAACTAGAAATGATTCAGTATGGGGTTAACCAGCCGTGTGTGAAATGTGTCCTAATATTTATATTTATAGTGTTTGTTTCACACACACATACACCCACTCAGGTACACACACATTATTATAGTACCTACATCATAGGTACTATATTGTAAACCATTCTGATGAAGTTCATTTTTCGAACGATGACAACTCAAACGGACGTGCGGCTGCTTCATGTACCGAAGGTCGTAGATACGATCACCGACAATGATCTTGAACTGGTGGAGAGCATTTTACATTGCTCCCCCGGCTACCAACGAAGAAAGAAAAAGAAGATTATCTATCAGCAAGAACCTAACGCTGCGTGTCGGCAGCTTTCTTGAGAGCCAGATGTTCCAGACTAGCCATACTCCACATTAGGTCAGAAGGTCGGTGTACACTCGCTGCTGGGCAAATCACCGCCACGCATTTTACAAATACAAAAATGTATTTATGAGACACAGTACTCGATACAAATATATAAACAAAAGAATCCAAAAGCTTTCAAAGTAGTTGAGAACTGTATGAGAGCAGCCGATGTCTTTGTGTACTTCAAAAAATATTTCTAAAAACAATATTTTACGGCCCTGATTTTCAAAGCATTAGCATATACATTTTTTTTATAATTTCCATAGCACGTATTTTATTATGATTTATTTTCCTAATTAGAGACGTTAAGTCATTTATACGACATTAAAAATTATTAGTTTAGTTTAGTTTCTTAAACATAATATTTAGTTTCTTTGTACCTTTTACCACCATAATCTTTGCTTTAACAGATAAGTCTCATTTTTTCGCGGTCGTATAGGACATTCAGGTCTATTTTTGTGGGTCGTAACGAACACTCATTTTCGTTATTTACAAAGTTAGGTTCATTTTGTTTATTTAAATGAATAAAACGCTATAAATTAGTTAGGGTGCCCTTTGACACCAGTAATATATTGCTTTGTTTAAAAAAGTTATGAGCCAAAAACATTTTGTTTTTGTTTTTTTGGCTCTCCTGAAAAGTCGTGTTTTGTCCTTTACGACAATTGAAATTTCCGGTATCGGAATGATTCCAATACAAATAGAGCACGGTATTGTAGAATGAAGCAAGCAGACTGACGTGCTTTGATAGTATCATGATGAGATAGAAGATGCTCCGAGGTAAACTCGTTTGTCGCATTACCATATAGAACACCTTGTACGTACAAGCTGGCTCCACAATCACATGCTAACTGATACATTCTTTAAACTCAACTCGCCTCGGCTTTTACCTATCAAAAGACTATATTGTAGTGAATGTATATGTACCTATATTCTTCATCATACAGTTCATCTTGTTCTCACACATTTGGTTTTGCATGAGACCGGAGTTTCAACGAAGCATCAACTATCAAATATTTTCCTAATTAACTCGAGTGATACTGACCGCGTCGTGATCTCCGGCGGCAGGCATCAAACCCGCGTCCGAAGCAAGCATCAATAACAACACAATGTTGGTATCAAAATGTTTATTACATTTAAAATTTTCCCAAACTTCGGAGAATACAAGTGCGGATATCGCCTGATAAATAAATTAACAAGATAAAACAATTAAATATATATTCGTATATGTATATTTAATTTTGTAGCAACAACTTTCACTAACTACTTAATCGGTCAAATTTCAGAATATTTCTCTTTACATGCGGAATAAATAGTCTCTCCCCGGATTAGGCCCACATCCAGTAGTTTATAAACATTTGTAAGTTTAATTAAGTTTGGTTAAGTTAGTTATATCTAGTTTGGAAACAGTTTTGTGGACTTTCAAATAAAAAAATCGGAAAGATAAAGTAGATTGACTGTGGCGACACGCGCACTTACCTCCTACAAAGTATTTATTATAACAATATCTTCTTCCTGAAGTATAATCTACGTTTGACATCCCCACGACTACCGTTACGGCTATAACATATTAACTAGTAAATATGTCAATATTAATAGATGTTACTAACTTAAGACTACTTTTTATAAAATGTCATTTTTCCTAATTTATAATAACAATATTTTTTTATACAATGTACGGATAACATTCGAAATTAATATTATTGAATTGAATTATTTTTTCAACCACTCTCAAGTTATATTAATTTTAATCATTATTTGAGAATCAAAACTTACTTCAAAACTTACCCCCAGCTGAACATTCATATAACGAATCTTTGGCCAGAACCTAACGCTGCGTGCCGGCTGCCTCCTTGAGAGCCGGATATTCCAGACTAGGCATGCTTCTCCTCAGGCTAGAGAGTCACGAGTGTATACACCTGTCGGCTCGCTCTGCCCGAGCTGGACACCCTCCCCTTGCTCCAGCTTCCTTCGTTGTCCCTCCTCAACCACAAAGTCTTCGTTAATGATTAGTTTTCCTTCCAGCGGCTCCTCTTCCTCCATAGCGTCTCCCTCCTCCTTCACGACACCGAGTGTCTTCTCTCCTCTCTGCTCCTCTTGTTCCGGTTCTCCCTGCTCCGCCAGAGCCTGGTACTCCTGCAAGATGGCTTTCTCGTCCTCGATGTCCTCGTCAGCCGTGAAGGCCTCGTATATGATGTCAACTTCTTCACGTTTGACACTCCACGCGGGCTCGCCAGCTTCATCTGGCTCCTTCTCCTCGACGTGCTCTGAACGTTTCTTCTCGTTCCTTCTTCTCCCTTTCCCCTTTGTAGTTCCGGCGTCGCTTTCGCTGTAGTCAGAGTCGGAGTCGGCGTCGTGTCCGGTCAGCTCGGACCAGTCGACCGTCTGCCTCGTCTCCCTCTCCCCTTCCGTCTCCCCCTGCTCGCCGTCACTCCCCTCCTGCAGGTGGGAGAGATTTTACTAATATTTTTTATTTTCGACAGTGGGAGAGTTTTGGTTAATATTTCTTATTTTGAAAGAATGAACATAACAAGCACACCAAAGTTCAAGATTCTAGCATTCCCTTCCAACGCGAAGATTAGGGCAAAAACTTTGTTTTAAAGTTGTTTACCACTAATCGTATGCGGTACAAATATCGAAAATAGTTTAAAAGCCTCCAAAAAAACCACTCTAAGAATATTTATACTTATTTTAGTACCAATACTATTTATTTTCTAACTAAACAATATCTAGTTAACATAACATGACACAAATTCAATATTACTTAATGTAAATACATTATTTTGGTACCAATTAGACTTAACAATATGAAATAATACTGGTACAAAAAACTCAATTTTATTTGTAATTCCTAAGTCTGATTGGTACCAAAATAAGTGTAAATATTCTTAGGATGGTTCTTTAGACAGCTTTTAAGCTATTTTTCAATCTTTTTTTTCAACCTTGAATAAACACATAGGCTACTTATTATCCCGGATTAAC
The DNA here is from genome assembly GCA_035578125.1 of Mellilla xanthometata. Taxonomy (NCBI): domain Eukaryota; kingdom Metazoa; phylum Arthropoda; class Insecta; order Lepidoptera; family Geometridae; genus Mellilla; species Mellilla xanthometata. The sequence goes on from JAPUBQ010000027.1 coordinate 8,605,866, forward strand.
CTTTTTTGTCCAGGATTAACGCGGGTAACAAAGCGGGGCGCAGCTAGTATTTAGTAAGTTGTACTAAAAATAGAACAAGAGGTCGAGGAAGACCAAATAGAAGATGGAAAGATGATTTACTCAAAGATACGGACAGGAATGGCCGAGGTTGGCAAGAGATAGGAGAATATGGAGTAAACTGGGGGATGCCTACGCCAACAAGGCGACAACTACAGCAACCTAAAACTGATAAGAGAAATCGCTAATTCACAAATCATTTATTATATTTTTGACATTCTGAAATTTAAATTCACTATTATTTTACTTTTTTATTATTATTTCAAGAAAAATTGACAACTAAAAATTAAACAATAGTTTTTTTAATAATTATATTTCAATTTAAATAGTGACTTTGTGGATTACTGAATACTGAACTGTACCTTATATTGATTGTAATTGAATAAATGGCTTTTTTACTTTTTTCTTTTTACTTTACTAGTAATAGAGTTTACTTTAAATTACTTTAAATATACATATATTGTGTTTAGTACGTAGGTATGTATGCCGTTAGATAACGCATCGGGTCCCAAACTCGGCTGGCGCCTGTGACTTGGGAAGGAAGGAAGGAAGGAATTCTTTAAAGGAATTTAGCGCTGTTGCAAAGTGAGTACACCATTAGAAACATTTGACATTTGAATAAATAAATATAAAAATTAATAACTTAAGTGATTTATAATGGTACGTATCCTATCCTAATAATATAATATATCTTTATATATGCAATTTATAACAACTTTATATAGTATAATTTATTTCTTTATGTTTGCTTGTGAGACTGAAATTTGAAAGGAACTGTTGTATTTCTGTATACGAGCACGTACCTGTAGTGTAGTACTACTAGGAGCAGTGGGCGTGAGGAGGTGCGCCAGCTTAGCGCGCGCGGAGGTTGCCGCGCGGCGCGCCGGCCGCCGCCGCGACTCCTCCTCCTCCTCCGCTCGCTCGGGCGCGGGGGGAGCGGCTCCCACTAGTTGCGGGGAGAGGGCGGGGGAGCGCAGCACGGCGCGCAGGGCGGGCGGCGCGCGCAGCGCCCCCTTGCCGCCCGCCAGGTTCACGTCGCGGGTTATGTCCTGCACAACACGTACGTATACTTACAGCGGATCTTGATTGCATGCTCATAATAATTATATCATGTTAATCTTATCTTATATCTTTAAATGAGCAATTATATCTTTAAATGAGCAATTCTTGTATTGTATATAAAATGGAATCTCGGAATCGGCTCCAACGATATTCATGAAATTTAGTATATAGGTGGTTTCGGGGGCGATAAATCGATCTAGCTAGGAATCAATTTTAGAAAATGTCATATAAAAAAAATACCGGTCAACCAGGTACTGAATATAATGAAACGAGCTACTAAGTGCTACTAAGCGGTTTGCCTACATCTTCATTGTGCGTACCACCAAGGTGTAGAATTCTTTGCCAAGCTCCCTGTTCCTCGATAACTATAATCTAGCGGGTTTTAAGACAAGAGTGAACCGGTTTCTTCTGGGCAAGTGCGCTCCACCTAAGATCGCAATTTCGCTTACCATCAGGTGAATTGCGGTCGAACGCAAGCCCATTATGTGTAAAAAAACAGCACCTCGGCCCACATTAGACGCTATAATCTTATATATAAAATTTCCGTGTCACAGTGTTTGTTACCGTACTCCTCCGAAACGGCTTGACCGATTTTTTCCAAATTTTATATGCGTATTCAGTAGGTCTGAGAATCGGCTACTGCATATTTAGATTTTTTTTTTATTAAGGCAAAACAACGTTTGCCGGGTCAGCTAGTAATATATATGGTGTGACCTGTGCGGCCTGCAGGAACTTGCAGCGCAGCGCGAGCGCGGAGGGTCGCGGCGCGCGCACGCGCACCAGCTCGTGCGCCGCGCCCGTGCGCGTGCACACCACCTGCAGCCGCGCGCCCGCGACCACCTCCCGCGCCACCTGCGCGCGCACCACGGTTACACTCACATCTACTATTTCTTTCATTTTAAGGCGATATAGCTAAATCATTTTAAGACGATCAACCAAAGTTATATAGAGTTTACACTGTAAATGAATAAATTTAATGTTTTGCGTATTAGTATAATATAGCTTATAAGTTTCAAAGTAGGTATAGTTTGAATGTATTAGATTTAACTTCTTCATATTTAGAATTTAATGTTATAGCATAGTTTTGTAGTGCACGTAAAGCGTGTGTTTTTTTTTGTAAGTTAGGTTCACGATAGGGGTAGTATTGTACTTAAGATAAATATTTATAAGTTTGAAATTTAGATATAGTATTCTATGAATTACTCTGTTTGTGGATTTTTCATAATAAATAATAATAATAATTAAACACCTCTGCGGCGGAGCGGCACAGCCAGTGCGCGCGCAGCAGATGCCCGCCGACGTGTAGCAGCGCGTGGTCCTCGCGCACGTGCAGCGCGGGCTGCGCGCGCAGGCGCAGACGGCGCACGCGGCGCGCGGCGTGCGGCGTCCACAGCGCGGCGCGCGCCACGCGCAGCGCGCGCGCCGTGCGCACCACGTACTGCCCGCGCACGCAGTACGGCGCCGCCTCGCGGTCCGACACCACCACCAGCGCCGGCGCCGCCACACGCAACACCGACTCCGCGTCCGACGACAGCTCTGCGCGGGGACACACAGTAACATCTTCATCTCATTTGAAGGGACATTACATTTTTATGAATTGTGAAAAATCGTTTTACAAAAGATATATATATTTTAATTAAAGTTTGAGCGGATTTTATTATAAGTTAATAATAATATAGTCAGGCCCATATCCAGTAGTTTATAAACATTTGTAAGATTAATTAAGTTAGGTTAAGTTATTTTAGTTACTTATAGTTTGTAAGCAGTTTTGTGGACCTTCAAATAAAATAAAAAAAAAAACGTATAGTTGAATAATTATCAATAAATGGTTTATCTTGATATTGGATTACATTATACATGTTAATTATACCCCGGCGGTAATACCCGACGCTTTACTAGCAAGTTATTGTAAACGCAATATCATTTGCAAACATTAAAAAGAACAGTGACCATAGGAACTAACCCTGAGGGACGCCAATATATTTTTTCATTGTGAACTTTTATTTCACACACGTCTGGTGAGCCCCATACTAAACCATTCTAGTTTATATTACAGTTGCTAACACAACTGATATACTACTTATACATACATACTTATCGATACAAATTTAACACTTAATTTAAATTTGTTGGCTGTGGGTCTGGCCAACAAATTTAGTTTAGTACAAGGATGTTGGCCGTGCCGGGAATCCAACCCGGAACCTTCTGATTGACAGTCCTGCATGGTAAGCATTACGTCAACGCTTGCTTGTATACACACTGACCTGACAGGTTGTAGACGGCGCGTAGAGGCTGCACGACCGCGCCGCCCTGCAGCCGGATGGAGTCCGTGGGGGGAGCGGCGGCGGGGGGCCCCTCCCCCTCCAGCTCGAACACGCAGTGCGCGGCCAGCTGCTCCGGCGACATGTGGGGCCCGGCCACCCTGCACACATCGTCATATGTCAAGCATTACCCGTGCGGGCGGGCGCGCGGGGTAAAGGTTTGGGTGTATCACTAAAACGTCGGTTTCGTGGATAACTAGCATTTATTATCTATGGAATCCCCACGCTGATACCCATGAATTAATCTGGCACATTATTGTTAAATAATATTAAAACTGGAAAAGGACTCTGGTCTCGTAACACGGTCTGATAACTAGTACGAGACCAGAGGCGTCATGTAAATATTTATGCACCAATAAATAATTTTGTATTTGTATAAGCACATGTGCTAGTTCCGAAATGTACGGATAGATGGCGCTACCACGTGAGAATAAAGTTTCTGAATCGCGGTGACGCGTGTTTTCTCGCGTGCATGGGTATTTTGTGTGCGCGTTAATAAAGTGGATTTTAATCCAGCAGAAGTAGTTTTATTTATTAAAACATCCTGCATAGTGATCCAGTAGCTGGTGTGGTGACTACCTGCCTACTGTTCCTGCCTTGGCAAGAAGGCAGAGAAGGAGTCCAGATTTGTACAGTATTTGAACATACGAGATATACGCGTGTATACAAATATAGCCCATTAAAGTTATTAATACGTGTCAGGTCTTCCAACTCGTATGCAGTCGCAGTCCTTATTCCTCGCCGGAGTCGTACACACTAATCGCTCTTTCCGCTCGGGGTATCGCTCGGAGTTAACTCTCCGACAACTCGCAGTTAATTGTCCTCGCTAGTCCGGTCCGCTCCCTTATGTTCGGAAAACAAGTTTCTAGAAAGTTAGGTAAGTACCGAGTACAATCTAGCATGTTCGAATTACTGTGTGAGTGAGATAGCACATATGTGAGAGAGCGAGACCGAAGGTGTTCGTGTGTGTTCTAGAACCATCTACTCTGGAAGCTTCGCGACAATAGATATTTCCTATACAAGAGTGCAACATAGCTCTTTAGTCGCGTTAAAGAAAGATTCCAAACAGCACATAGCGAATTTTTTTTGCACTCCATTGCAACAAGAAACTCTTCATCCCATCTCAATATATACATACTTGTTGCGTGATTTATGTTTATGTTATTAGGACGAGGACAATAATATGTTTTATTTACAGTTTTTCTTTATAAATCATAAACGGTAAAGTTTGGAAAAAACCACTTAGAGACTGACTAAAAACTCGTCTTGTCCTCGTCTTAACAAGTGGCAGAAAACTCATCTTCAACACAATCTGTGAATAATGCTTCTTATAATTAGTGTAATTAACAAACAATTAGTGTAATTAATAAACACACACGCAGCACTCACATATCGTCAGCTATATCTCCCGCAGCCGCAGGCGCCGACTCCGCCGGGCCCCCCAGGGCCCCCCCGGGGGAGGGCGATTTACTGGCGTCAGATGAGGTCCCATCGAGAAACACTCTTTTTACGATGTGGCCCAACGGGGACCCTCCGCTGGACGCTCTTTTCATACCCGAAGGGGACCTTTTAATGACGACGGGGTCCGAAGGAGACCCGCCAGGAGGGGCTTTTTTGATGTGGGAGGGGGGCGCCTGGGCGGAGTCTCGCGGCATCACCACCAGCCGGCGACCGTCTGTAATAGTTATTTCAGTTCAATACAGTGAATACACAGAACAAAATAAAAATAATTAATTAATAGTTTAAAAAAACTAAAAAACACGCTTTTTATAGAAAACCGTTATTTTATCAAATTAGTGTATTGTCATCGGTCCTCAATAAACCTACAAAGTTTGAACGAAATCTGGCCGTTTAAAGTGGGTCGAAATCGCGCCCAAAGAAGTCAGTTACAAACAAACATACAAACATGCAGGTGAAGCTGATATAAAGCGTGTAAAAATTAGGTTTAATATGAACAACAGCAATATTATGATGAAGATTGTGCTACGTACCTGGAGTCCTCAGGTCTCCCGCCTTGCCGGGGGCCTCCGTGACGGGCAGCAGGCGGACAGGGGGGGCCTCCCTGCTGAGGGGGCTCAGCTTCGGTATGAACATGAGTTTGGAGTGGACGTTAGTGACGGTCGGCGCGCGGGGGGGCGCGCGGGGGGGCTCGCGGGGGGGCTCGCTCGCGTCCGCCGGGTACACCAGCCCGTCCGCAGAGATCTTGAACACCTGCCACCACGCGACTCATCATCACGTTGCTCAGCGCGCACTGAACTAATACTACTCACAAAAAATATCTTTTTTTTATTTTTTTATTAGGACACATTCACACACGGTTGGTTAGCCCCATACTGAACCATTTCTAGCTCGTATTATGGTTGCTAACACAACTGATATACTACATATTCATACATACATATTATATATAAATACATATTTAACACCCAGATTCACAGCCAACAAATTTAGTTAAGCACAAAGATGTTGACCGGGCCGGGAATCGAACCCGGAACCTTCTGATTAGCAGTCCGGCATGGTAAGCTTTACACCAACGAGGTCGTAAATTCCCTCTACAAGAGCAATTATAAGAATGAATGCCCTTCCGTTCCTGTTCTCCCAGGAGAAGCGATTGCCATTCTAGAAGCCACTTCATCTATTTATATCCCACAACCTCAGCCATTCTAACATTTTCACAGGCTCTAAAAGTTGCCTACTTTCTAATCCCTTCCGTTCTAAATCCAGGTTTACTTTTATCTCCCAAACCAGATAATTAACTTTGACATGTATTTATGTATGAGAACCTAATTAATTAATTGATAAAATTATTTAATTTGAACTTTTTTATTTATTATATTTTTTGCATGTTAAATATTGTGTGTTCGAAAAGATCAAAACCGTTGATACCAATGAACCTTTGTAAGAATTTGTAACACCATAATCTGTACAGTTAACAATAAAGGAATCTGAATCTGATGACCCTTACTGGATGCCGCAAGCTACGAGGGGGGGTCAAAAAGTTCGCGGAATGGAGGGGATAGCGGGGGGTGGGGAAACTGCCGCTGATAGTTCTTAATAAGGGACTCTTTATGAGTATATATGCCAAGTTTGAACCGAATTGGGTCAATAACCTGTCAGCTACCATCGATCAAACAAGTGAATCCGGAAAAAAACTTGGAACATGGCGAACATCGAGTTTCGTGCCGTCATAAAGTTCCTCACTAAACAAAGAAAACCACCTCAAATTTTTTTACAAGAAATATTATCGGTTTACGGGGACTCTTGCCCTGGGAAAACCATGGTATACAAGTGGAATAGTATTTTCAAGCAAGGTAGTGAGTCTCTTGAAGACGACCCCCGCTCAGGAAGGCCAATTGAGACCACCACTTCAAACATCGTTGAAAATGTGGAGAAACTTATACTGGAGGATACTCAATTGAAGAAGAAACAACTTGCAGAAATGGTTGGAGTATCACCTAAAACAATTTTAAATATCCTACACGACCATCTTGGGATGTAAAAAGTTAGCGCAAGATGAGTGCCAAGAATGCTCAGACCACCACAGCAACAACTGCGCGTCGAGTTCAAAGGAGTTTTTAGACCTCTGCAGAGCCGTCAAGGAACAATTTTTTGCAAAACTTGTTATTGTAGATAAAACTTGGGTTCATCCTTATGAGCCTGAGTTGAAACAAGAGTCTATGCAGTAGAATAAAAAGGGTCAGTCACCCCCTAAGAAATACACGGCAAAATCGGCTGGAAAAATCATGGCAACGGTTTTTTGGAGGTATAGACGGTATTTTATTGATCGATTATAAAAATAAGGGTGTTTCTATAATAAGAGAACACTAAGCTGATCTACTAACACAATTAAAAACAGCCATCAAAGAAAAAAGGCGGAGAAAGTTGACAAAAGGCGTGCTGCTTTTGCATGATAACGCAGCGGTACACAAGAGCCGCGTTGCGATGGCTGCCCTTCATCACTGTGGCTTCGAAATGTTAAATCATCTTCCCTACAGTCTAGAATTAGCCCCCTGTGATTATTATTTACTTCCCAAATTAAAAAAAGAGCTTCGTGGGAAGAAATTTTCCAATGATGAAGAGGTCAAGTCTGCGATTTCGGCCAATTTTGAGGACAAAGACAATATATTTTTTTTCGACGGTATAAGTAAGTTAATAGAGAGATCTGAAAAGTGTATTCGAGTTAGGGTGGAATATATTGAAAAAGAAAAATAACATAGTATTTTATTTCATCCCCCTTCCCATCCATTCCGCGAACTTTTTGACCTCCCCTCGTAGGCATTAGTGTGGAACTCGCCTGGCTCGCGGTCATTCGGGTATTTTAGGAATTAATGTTATATATTTTCCAATAAGTCACAAAGATATTATTTTTCACTCGTAAATTTCAAATTGGAATCGTCAAGGTATCGAACACATCCCTCTCAACATTCTCCTTGCTGCCGCAACCAATCCTCTCTCAATAAGCGAGCAGGGAAAACCACTCATGCACTGCATTCCTGGTCAAACTTAGGATTGGGAATCACTCCATGTGTGCATGCGGTGTAGCCGAGGGAAATGTGGACCATATAGTTTCTAATTGCCTCTCAAAGCAGTACTCATTATATGATATAATCCCCCCCGACACTCCTCCTCCTACTTTCCTTAAATGTAATTCTACTATAGTATTTCGGCTGTATAGCTGCTCGAAGCGACTTCCGCTCTCGACTCAACTTAAATAAACCCACAGTTTGGTCGACACGACGCGTAGCGTGCCACTCTAGGGAAACATTGTTACCTTGACATCTTTGACGGGGCGGTCGTCACATGCGGTCGTGTTGAGCAGCACGGGGCGCGCGGGGGCGGCGGGACGTACGGGGACGGCGAGGCGCGTGGGGGCGGCGGGGCGCGCGCGGGCCGCGGGGCGCGCGGGGACAGCGGGGCGCGCGGGGGCGGAGGGTCGCACGGCGGGCGCGCGCACCACAATATCAGCGGGCAGGCGGCGCAGGATGTCCTGGTGGGGGTCGCGCTCCACGCGCCGGATGCTCAGGCTGCCCCCGCCCAGGCGCTGGTGCACCGCCTGCACGCAGCCCGGCCTCGGCGCGGGGGGCGGCGACTCTTCACACAGGTCCACCACCTCGGCCGGCCGGGGCCGAGCCGGCGCCGGGGCTATAGGCCGCGGTCGCGGCGCTCTCGACAAAGATTGCTTTGTTGTAGCCGCTCGGATCGGGGTCAGGAGAAGTGTGACCGGGGCGGGGGTAGAAGCGGCGGTCGTGGCGGGGGTCGAGGCGGGGACGGCCCCCGCGTCTCCCCCGGCCAGCTTGTACGGCACCGGCACGGTCTCCTCGTGCTGCACGTTGATGATTCTCTTCTTGGTATAGAGCGGCGGGCGGGGGGGCGCGGCGGGGGACGCGGGCGGCGGCCGCGGGGGCTTCTTCAGGTGTAGATCGAAGTACTGCGAGTTGATGTTCCGCTGCCGGATCCACTCCGCCAGCGGGTCCGCGCTGGCCGCGGGCGGGGGGGGTGCGGGTGACGGCGACGAGCACTTTTTCCTCTTCTTCTGCTTGGTGTTCTTGTACTGGCGGGGCGGGGGCGGGGGGCGCGCGGCGGGCGGCGGGCCGGCGGCGCCGAGCGCGGCGCGCATGTCCTCCAGCAGGCGCGCGCGCTGCTCCGCGTGGTCGGGCTCGCCGGCCAGCAGGTGGCGGCAGCAGCAGGCGCAGGGCGGCGCGCAGCGCGCCTGGTGCAGGCGCTCGAGGGCGGGCGGCGCGGCGCGGCCGGCGCGCGCGCGGGCGCGGGCTCGCGCGGCGTTGCGCGCGCGGTGGTAGCGCGCGGCGCAGCAGTAGCGCGCGCGCCACGTCGTGTCCGCGGGCCGCGGCGCCGCCGCCACGCGCGCCAGCACCAGCGACAGCTGCGCCTGCGACAGCACCGCGCCCTCCTCCTCCTCCGCCTCCTCCTCCTCCCCCTCGTCTCCCTCGCCGGGCTCGGCGATGCACAGCGCGTCCTCTGCGCAACACATAGCGTGATTACGAGACAGCTCTCTCGGTGACGGTTCCGGTGTTCAAAACTTTGACTTCTGAATGCAGACAGTCTGAATGCTGTATCTTCCTCATCTCTGACAAGAAAGAAACAACATAATCTGAAGCATAACCAAAACGCCGACACATATGAATGACAGAATCACCACAAAATAGGGTTGTGACAAACTGAGAACACCCAGAGTGTTGACAATATGGATAAACTGCAGAATGAATTGAGTCGGTTCCTATATTGGAAGGAATTCGGCGAGTGGCCGTACTACCGCTGGAGTACCGCACCGTGGGCGCGGCGGGTGCTGCGCGCCGGTACCCGCGGGCGCGAGGCGGTACAGCCGTGCGCCCGCCGAGGCTGCCTCGAGTACACGCTCATTCCCTACTCTTGCAGCCGCGCACAGTACGAGCAACGTATTAAAGTTTGTCCCCCACCGCGTGCGATAGTGCTGCTAAATAAAATAGCTACTGAGGTAGATATGTAACTGTAGCCTGGTAGAATTCATGAGAGCCACACGTTTCATTTGTGAACATTTTAATTATAATAATCTTATATATAAAATTTCCGTGTTTGTTACCGAACTCCTCCGAAACGGCTTGACTGATCTTTACCAAATTTTATACGCGTATTCAGTAGGTATGAGAATCGGTTACTATCTATTTATTATACCCCTAAGTGATAAGGGTTGATCACCCTTAAATATTATTTTCATTTTTCGACGTTTTTTTTTTTATTTTTGTATTAAGTGGTATTAAAAATACATAGAACTCTAATTTTTCACTTTTTTATCATCAACCCCTATTTTTTATGGCCATTTTAATATTTTATTCATTTTTCATCTCGCTTGATCAAATGTAGTGTCTTTAACTGTACTTCGAGTAAAAATCTATTTTTTTTTTGAAGAAAATAACAAACCTGATATACATATGCTTAGTAAATCTTAAATACCTACTTAAAATTTGCCGCGCCTTTACTTTACTGGTGAGTGAAATGCCACACTATGCCATAGACTGAAGTCGGTCTCCTATTTCACTCACAAAATTCTTCTTCAAAGATTTCTCTCACTGTTTACACAAATTTCGACCTTTGTTATTGTTTATGTATCGTATGTAGTAGTATTGTTTACAATTATCATTTTGCTATCTCAATGTAACTCTCTTATTAACTACTAGCTGCTGCCCGCGGCTCCACCCGCGTGTAAGTCGCTATATTGCGTAACCTCTCCTGCACATGACTGTTGTAAAAAAATGTATTTTCATCTGTGCGCTACTGTGGATCGGATTATACGTTACGGCAGGGGCTTGAAAAACTCTCGACACCATTACTTGATCACTTAGTTCTTACGTAGAAGAAGCTATAAAATTTGATGTACTAAAGAACTAGACCCCGAACGTATGAGCAAAAAATGTTCAACAAATATGATGATGACACTACAAATATTATGTAATTTGTTCTGCTTTGGACTTCTTTATGCTCAAACGGCTCAAACAAATATGCTAAAAAATTTCGCACTCGCTTCGCTCGCGCATGGCTCGCTACACTCGCGGTTGGTCCTATGACGTTTTGGGTCATAGCTTATGACACTACAAATATTATGTAATTTGTTCGAACGAAACTCGAACGGAGTCGCTAAAAAATTTTGAATGCCTAAAACTTTGGAAAAATATCATCACAAACCTTAAAAAATTTACAATGAAATTAAATTACACAAATAACAGACTTCAAATACATACCTATATTTATAAATTCTAACTGTATCTAAAAACTGAAAAATAATTTCATGCCTACATAGGTACAATCGATGATTTTATTTGATTAACTTATAAAAATTCTATTTTCAATTTTAATTTATCCTGTATTCTTGGCGTCGGTGCCATCTAAGAAGAACAAATTAATGTTTGTTAAAATAAATACTTTTAAATAGATATGGTTTTGGAGTCGGTTATTTGTTTTTAAAACAATTTTATTGCGTCTAGCATTCCAGTATAAGCTCAATATTGAATATAATGCTCATTTAAAAGAGGTAATTGGTGCTATGGATAAGGTTCAAGCTATAGCATTAAAAGATTGATGTTGTTTGTTATTGTTCCTGTCATAATTAATATGTGATATGTAATTTTAGGTAATAAACTATAAAAACTTGAACATAATATTTTTTGGCGTTTGTTATTTTTATATTTCCTTAACGTTTGTTCATAGCGCTCCATACCTATTTCACGCATATACCATACACACTTATAATAAGTAAGTAACATTTTAATTATACTAGAATTTGTCTTGAAACTAGAATAAAAATAATTAATAAGGCAAAACAACGTTTGCCGGGTCAGCTAGTATTATATAAAATAGTTTTCGCATTGTTTTTTTATACTGTCATGTTTCTATTCATTGCTGATAAATAAATAAAAATTTACTACAGTATGACATCCAGTGAGCCGGCCTCGCTGCCAGCAGCGCTTACGATGCTCCTTCCTAGCAGTAGTCAACACAAGTCCCCACCGTCTGTCCGGCCCTTGGGGCGTTTCTCGGGGTTCGCGCTTAAGACTAGTGATTTTTAATAATATTTATTTTCCCGTGCCTGTATAATTTGTCATAAATCCAACAAAAAACAGAATAAATAATATCATATTCTGGCAATGCGTGCGCCGCACTCACCATCAGACGAGCTGGAGGCGGTGTGGGCGGCGAGCGGCGCCACCTGCGCCGTCAGCATGCGGCCGTGCGCACGGCGCACCTCCGCGATGTCCGGCAGCCGCACCTTCTTGTGGGACCACTCCTCCTGCTTCACTCCCACTCCCGCCGTCTCCCCCGCCTCACGAGCGCTCTCCTCCTCTTCCTCTTCCGGCTCAAACTTTATTTCGACCTTTACCAGGTTGCAGAGAGGCGGCGGGGCGCGCGGCGGCGGCTCGGCGCGCCAGCGCGGGTCGTCCACTCGCACCAGCCGCACGCTCGTCGTCATCAGCAGCTTCGGGTCTGGAACATTACTCGTCGGTGTGACGTCACGCTGGCGGGTGCGGGTACCGGCAGGCGGTGTGCGTGCTGACCTATGCGCGGCGCGTCGTGCTCGGCGGGCGGCGGCTCGCCGAGCTCGCGCAGCTGGCGGTCCAGCTCGTCCTGCAGGCGGCGCGCCATGGCGGTGCGGCGCCGCTCCAGCGCCGCGCGCGCCTCGCCGCGCTCGCCCTCTTCTAGCAGGTCCACCGTCTCTATCTCCTGCTCCACCAGGATCAGCTCGTCCTCCGCGTCGGGCTCGCCCGCCTCGCCCGCCGCGCCCGCCTCGCCCGCCTCCCCCGCCGCGGCCGCCGGCTCGGGCTGGTCCCCGGGCAGGTCGCAGTGCTCGTGCACCAGGCCGGCGGCCAGCAGCGAGCGCCAGGCGGGCAGCGGCGCCGTGAGCGCGTGCGGGAAGCGGCGCGCCACGGCCGCCAGCAGCGGGGGCACGTCGGGCGCGCGCGCCGGCTCGCGCGCCGCGCCCGCCAGCGCGCGCCGCGCCAGCGCCTTCAGCTCGTGCCAGCGCCGCTGCAGCAGCACGGCGCTGGCGTGGCGGCCGCGCGCGCGGTACGCCGCGGTGGCCGCGCGCCACTCCTCCGCGCCGCAGCCCTCCTCCAGCCGGAACAGCTGCACCAGGTGGTAGCACGCCACCAGCGCGCGCAGCGGCTCCACGCGCCGCGCGTGCTCCGGGCGCACCACGCGGCGCGCCGAGTGCAGCACCAGCGCGTCCATCAGCCGCCACTCGGCCGGCGCAGGCGGCGCGCCCGCGTCCCCGGCCGCCACGAGCGCGTCGAGGCGGGCGCGCGCGGCCCGCACGGCGCGCAGCCACAGCGGGCGCAGGCGCGCGGGCGGCACGCGCGCGCGGCGGCACACGCGCGCGGCGTCCAGCGTGCGCAGCGCGCGCGCGCGCTCCGTGAGCTCGGCTAGCAGGCGCGCGCCGGGGTCGGGCGGCGGGCGCGGCGCGAGGCGGCGCCGGTGGTGGCGCAGCGCGGCGCGCACGCGGGCGGGCGGCAGGCGCAGGCGGAGCGCGAGCTCGGCGTGCGCGCGCCGCGCCGCCCGCTCGCCCAGCTCGCCGCGCAGCAGGGCGGGCGGCGCGGCGCTCGCCACGCGCTGCAGGACCTCGTCCCACGGCAGCGCCCGCTCCTGCGACCACACCGCCTCATTACACTGTCTGCTCACTCTCCGAACACACATTTCTAAAAAATTTTTAACAATACTGTGGTTTCTGTATTAGCATAGCATAACTAAAAAGGAGGTAACCCGGTAAAATAAAATTAAATTTCAACTCATTGTGATTTGGGCACATCAGCATAATGCTGCTCGCCTATAAATAAAATAAAAAAAAAATTTAAACTTAGTCATTTTTATAGTAATACTAGCTGACCCAGCAAACATTGTTTTGCCTAGACAAAGGTAACCTTAAAAAAAATATGATGAAACCCATTAGAATAGGAGGGGAATATTATAATATGAAAGGAAAAATAATTTACGGGTAAAAAACAGATTTTCTCAATTTTTCACATAAATTTTGAGGTTATCAGCTTTTTTCAAAAAGTTGGTATGTTTCCTGTTCCTTGAAATCTCAACTTTCCGATGGTGAAAAAAATATATGTTACTTTAGTAAATCTTCTCAGAAAAAGCAAAATATCGAAAAATACACAAATTAGTTTTTTTTTTCATTATTATAAAAAAAAATTGTGCTATTCATTAAAATTAACACTTTAATTACTCGAAATGGTAACCTTTATGCCAATGAGGTCGACAACAAGGTAAGCTTATCATAATATTATTATTGAAACATAGAGACTACTATCTTTAAGCTTCTAAAAATTTGAAAAAAAAAATGCGTTTAGATATGCTAGAGACATAACAATATAGTTAGACTACTGGTTTAGTATTGGCACACGCACCTCAGAACGGGAGTCCTCCGGGTGGAGTGTGGGCTGGGGGGCGTCCCCGGCACTGCTCATGGTGCTCCCGCCTGTCTGCCCGCTCCTGCAAACAACACTCATGATCTGAGTGAAATTCTAACCTAGTGGCGAGGCGGAGTTCCTCGGGATTGCTAGTCAAATAATAGTTACAAATAGTTAAATAAGTTGCTTGTTGGATTTTAGTTATATAAAGTTAACATACATGTTGCCTTGTCTTGTTCAGAGGATAACTTTGATTGGTAACTGGAGAAGGTTGCTTTAATACAGGCTAACCGTCTAGTGAAGCAACCGCTAGAGTTAATACTAATTTGTGTTTTGGTTAATAAATATTTTCATTATCATCCGCGGCAGGCCGCCCGCGGGCTTGTGTTGACACAGCGCTCGCAGTCCGGCCCGCAGCTACCACGCACCGCTCTGATATGAACTCCGGAGCTGACAATGTGAAGAACAGCGCACCTCCTGTTCCAGCTTATCACAGCGTGCTGGCCGGCGTCGGGGGAGGCGGGACGCGGCCTCTCGCAGCGCGCGGACACACACCGGTACTGCCTGTTCGCTTTGCTATCACGATTATAACATTATATTTCCATTATCTGCCCTTTTCTTAAATTGTAAATAAACAAAATACACAATAAAACGGACGCTGGAGGGTCAGCCATTTGTCATAGGAACTTCTAGTTGTCAATGTTATTTGTCTTATTTTGACTTTTACACATTTAGGTTTTTTTTTACTCACTGAATAAGCTAAAACTATTAAAGCCATAATAATTAATATACATATTTATTTACTACATCATCTTAATACATTATTTATATCATGTTGAAAGTCTTTGGAATCTGGTTGTGATTTCATTTCCTTAAAAAGTTAATTTCCTATTACTACAGGGCACGTGTAACATAGCTTTATGTCATACAAGTGTTGCAAGCTAATAAATAAACTAAACTATTTTTCGTAGATGTGGCAGTTAACTATGATTCCTTGTTCTGAATGACATGACAGAGTTTAAGACAGATGGTTTATGAAAACAAAACACTTCTGCAACAAACACAAACAAAGAAAGTTACGACAAAGTTAATGCCGGTTTAATGAGTGGAACTTAACAACGTCAATTAGTGTACTGTTTAATTTGATGAGTTTAATATAAGTTTGTGAAGTGTTCTCAAGGCATCTTTATATGAACTTGTAAAGTAATGCACTAGTTGATAGTGTTGTACCGGGCGGCATGTGCGAGCCGGGCGCGCTGTGGGTGCGGCGCGCGCGGCCGGCGGACGAGGCGGCGCGTGCCGCGCTCATCCGGGACTCCGTGCACGAGCACTTCGCCGCCGCATTCACCATGTTCTTCTTCCACGAGGTGAGCTCGCGACACGCGCCGCACGGAGCGCGGAGCCCGCGCGGACTGGGCCCATTATGACATACCTACATTTAAAATGTGTAACACCATAATGATGCCATAATATTAATCATAATCATATTTATTGGTAAAAAACAATATTTTACAGGTTTCATACATAATTAATAAAACATTAAAACAAAAAAAATATATGAATATACATGTGTACATTTCAAAGTTAAAATAAAATATGTCATCTGTATTAATCAAAAATAAAACAATATCAACAGAGTAACTATCTTATGCATGGTGGAACAAAAAAATGCCAGAAATTGGTTTTACACCGTGGGCTCACAGATTTTTGTTTTATATAATGTAATTCATCTGCATTACTTGTAATAAATTAATGTTATCGCTACTGCCAATAGCACACACAAGTAGCACACTTCCCTACGCCTCTCAGGAAGTCGTTGACACTCGGGATACAGAGTAGTGTTGACCTAGTGCCAACAAACTGTATAATCCATGCGTTATTATTATATCATCGTTGGAGTTGTGTGTTGATGTGGAGTAATGTGTTGCAGCTGACGCTGCAGGGCGTGGTGCTGTGCGGCGCGGTGCTGTTCATCTTCTGCAACGCGTCGGTGGCGGCGTGCGCGCTGCTGGTGCCGGGCGCGGGCGCGCTGGTGGCGGCCGCCGTGTGGCTGCAGCACGCGGCGGCGGCGGCGCGCGCCCCCGCCGCGCTGCGCGCCGAGCTGGCGGGCTGGGTGGCGGAGCGCGGCGCGCGCCTCGTGGCCACGCTCGGCCTGGAGGAGTGGCGCGGCGAGTGCGCGCGCGGCGCGCTGCGCGGGCTGGCCGTGGCGCGCGCGGAGCGGCGGCGCGGGGCGGCGCGCGCGCTGCTGGCGGCCGCGCGCGCCGGCGCCGCGCAGGCCGGCCTGCACTCGGTGGAGGCGGTGCTGAGCGCGCCGCAGGGCGCCGCGCGCGCCGCGCTGCACGCGGCCGGCTTCTCGCTGCGCGGCACGTACGAGCGGCCGCTGCTGGCCGGCGCGCTGGCGCTGCCCATGCTGCAGCTCGGCCTCGACCTGCCCGCGCCCTGACGCCCTACAGCTCTCTACTCCTAATGTTATAAAGATATTAAACTAAGTTTGTAACGCCCGTGTTGTATTCCTACATTGATATTTATACCCGACTAAACAGTGTCGCTGGAGGTGTCGCACTAGCGGCTACAGTGCGACTCCCCCGTCAAGACACATTTCAAGGAATTAAGAATACTCTCATCGCCTGGTGTCCTGATCCATCAGGGCGCATTGTATGTTAAAAAGTAATTTAGAGCTGTACTGGACGCGCGGCGAGCCTGGAGTTTATACTTGTCAGGTCTGTAGGCTCCGGCGACACCCTACCGGCTGGCTTGACCGAGCAAATTAATTCACAATTTAGGCTCTGATGTGTTCAAACGCTTACCAGACACTCTCAAAAGTGCCCCTAGCGTAGACAGTTACTTCAAGTAAAAAAATGGTTGCCTGTAAAGTCGGTTTTACGGGCGAAGATTTTACGTGACAACGTAAAATCTTCGGCAGACCGATCATAGTTGAGTGGGAGAGAGACGCAAGGCATTCGGCGGGCCTCTCTCTCGTTCGGTGACTCATCGTAACGTTACCGGGCGTTACACTTTTTCATAATACTCCCAGCCGCAACCTAATTTAAGACGTTGTCACGTCAAAAAACATTACTTTTAAGTAAACTTATTTTTATATTATATAAAATATATATTTCAGGTATTGACAAGTAAATTTTAATTTTATGAATAAAGAACTTTGACTTTACCTGCAAATTCAAAGACATAATATTTATTTATTTTCATGTGACATGTTTTAATTAATTAATATTATATTTTATACTAGTTATATGGCTACATGTATATCATTGTGGTCAATAAAAATTATAACGTAGTTATTTCCATACTTGTACATTTAGTTCACAATGAGTGTAGCTCGCCAAGCTAATGTGTCCTACACACTATATCTGCTACATGTGACGCAGAAGATTTAAAATGTAATAAAATACAATAAAGTATATTTTTAGTTAATAGTGTTGTTTATTGTATTTTTTTTTATATTATAGTGGGTACCACAACACCAAAACACCAAATTTCTTAAAAAATAGGTTATCCCTTTGAGCGCGAAGGAGTAACACACAAACTACACCGAAACATGAAAATTTTAAGGCCCAAGCCTCCAACTTACAAACGAGGTAATACCTACATACCTATGAGTTGGCACACATTACTCAGACTGCCATACACTCGTATATACATACCGGAAATGAATGATCGATTCGGGCAGCGAACGATCATTCCCCAACCCCGATAAAGCGTACCAGTATCTAGATTTTGTACAATATGAACCTTCCAAGTCGTGAGCACTCGCCTCCAGCCACCGATCAAGTCGTACACATACCACTACCACCTTCCTTCAGAAGCCCAGAGCAGTACTAATGTTAGCTGTATACAGTTGAGCCACATTATGACACCCGATTCGAGATCGTCAATAATGGGACTTGGGCTATGAAAAAGAGTTGGAACAACGAACAGAAGCCTGAGTAAAGCTCCTGTTAACCACCACACAGGCGATGCTATACTAGTCTACAGAGAGCTTGGTACTGGCATCTGAATGCCAAGCGCCCTGGTTAGTAACTTATTGACTCAGGCGTTACTTTGCGGAAATCCATTGTAAATAGATGACAAAATGACTCTCTACTTGTCGTTCGAAGAGTCAGCATCTCCTGATGATGCCTTGTGGTTAGGCGAAACACGTGTAGAGTTAAGAACTTCCGAATTGTGATAGGTAACGTTTATCTTAATTAATCTTAGTTAATTGATCTTAGTTAATTAATCTTAGTTAATTAAGCTTGGTTAATTGATCTTAGTTGATTTTTCCTTTACTTGTCTTAATTTGGATTTCGGATCACAGCGGAAGTACACTAAATATTTAATTTTGTCATCTATTCGCCCTGGTTAGCTAAAACAATGGCTATGCTATACAACGAACGAAACAACGATTATGCCAGTAAGATAACCATTACATGTGACAAAACATGAAGAACTCGACTGTAATTACATACCATATAGACAGGCCCCCAGGCACAAGAAATTAACAAGTTGTTGTTGTTAGGTTTTTTTCTTTCATGCCACCTCGACAAGTTAGTGTCAGGGGCCTGATCGACTTCTTTTCTTTCATTCCAGTTCTATCATTCATGCTTCTCGTACTTTCGTGCTTCCTACTTGATATTTCTGTCATCCATTATATGTGGCAGCGTGGCCTTCTACACAAGCTGCTATTAATCGAGTGCCTCTCCCGATAACCAAATTAATCCAATCATACCTATCTGACCGTGTATTTCAAGTTCAAATTAAAGAACATCCTTCTAAACTTGTCACTGCTGGAGTCCCGCAGGGCTCGATTCTTGGACCTTATCTTTTTTTCTGTATATCAATGATATACCAATACACCATTGATATACAAACAAGAACCAGCATAGCTTATTTCGCGGACGACACAGCTTGCTTCTTCACTTCCTCTCCTGACATAGACCTAATTATTAGTCGCCTTCAAATTTCGATTGCATTAATTCGTGATTATTTTAGCTACAGATGGCAATGGAAAACAGTAAGTGTAAGGGAATGTTTTTATTTATTGAAGGTTAGTGGCGAGCCGGCGCCAGCGGGCTGAAGGCGGCGCTCCGGAGCTGCGCGGCGCTGCGGGCCGCCCGGTACCCCCAGCGCGCCATGGCCTCCGCGCACTGCGCCTGCACACACACACACACGCTACACGCCCGCCGCGACACCATCACAATACTTCATATGGCGCTGTTCCCTCACCTGGATCTCTTTCACCGATTCGAAATCCATCTGATGCGTCCACTGGAACGGCACGAGGCTCGTGTTCCTGTACGTGGAGTAAGGGTGATGATTCCCCGCGGGGGAGGCGGTGTGCGCGCGCAGGAAGCTCCGCACGGCCGGGGACAGCTCCAGCCGCAGGAAGCGGAACAGCGAGGCCACTGTGGCGTCCAGCTCGAGCGCCAGCTCCTCGAACCGGAGCGCCCTGCCGAGTGACGTGGGAATGTAGGCGAGAGGCGCGGGGGGTGCGGGGGGCGGGCGGCGCCTCACATGACGCGGCCGGGGTGGCGGCGCGCCAGCGCGCGCGCGGCGGCGTGGTCGGCGGACAGGTCCCGGCAGAGCGCGGCGGGCTCCGCGCAGTCCGCCTGCCCGCCGCAGAAGTCGCGGATGTTCCGGCGCGAGCTCATGACGGCGCGCGGGTCGCGCACCAGCACCACCAGCCGCACCCCCAGCCTGCAACATCGCACTCCTCACTACACGCCTCACATTGGACTTGTCAAAAGCGTTTGATTTGGTATCCTATGAAGTGCTCTGACGCAAGACAAATAGACAGAACTTTCATTAATAAAAGGCCTTGAACCAGTGTGCTATGGCAATACTGTTGCTATGATCCTAACGTGGAGCAGCAACCGGGCCTAGATGAAAAGCAAACTACTGACGCCAATCAACCCGTCGATTTGGAAGACAAATACCGTGAGGCCATTGAAGGACACGACTCAAATCGTACATGGCGTTAGAAACAGCCCCCGCGACACTTACTAAATCACCAAACTATGGAACAGCAGCAGGGAACCAGAGAGCTAGTACTGCCATGTCGTCGCGCCCACGTACTGGCATCACCACCACCACTCAGAGTAACGCCTCATCACCAAGGCCAACAGCCAGGCGTCACTACTACTGCCGCTAGCCCCCAGTCGTGCCAAGAGTACTAACTCACCATTTATTGTGGAGGTGTTCCTGGAGGAGACTTCTATTTCCACGTACTGCTTTCGATTTTCTAAATACGATTTAAACCGATTATATTATGGTATCCCGCGGATTCCTATGTTATATAATTTGTCCAGTCTACTCCTCCATCCTGGGGCGCCAGTCCCGGAGAGGACAAACGTGCAGCGAACTTGGAATGAAGTGGGTGTCAAGCGGATCCAGGACCCATTTGTTAGAGGGTTCTTCAGGAGCTGATTTGGCCAGACTGCGGGCAGTGTCTCTTCCTGAATCCGGGGCGTGGTTACACGCGTTGCCCTCGCCTCACCTGGGCGCCTTGCTTGATGATGACTCTTTGCGTGTGGCGGTAGCTTTCCGCCTGGACTGTAAGGTGTTTGAACCCCACATATGCACCTGATGAGATGCCTGTGTGAAGAAGAGGCTTAAGTATGCCGCCCTGGAGCTGCTTTATCACTTTGTGTCTATTGCCGTGGAGACCCTAAGCTGTTGGGGCAAGGATGCTAGACAAATCAACCGGTGACTCCCGCTCCGGGTCCTTCCGCTATCCTATGATAGCGATTGCCATTCGGCGCGGGAACGCTGCTAGTCTGATGGGCACCTTTGCACCGGGAACTATTAGGGGCGGGTTATTTAGTTAATATTAAGTAATTTATGATAAATTTAATTTAATTTTGGCAAAAAAAAGTCCAGTTAAATATTAAATTTAATTTTGTCATAATGCTTTCGTCATGTCAATTAGGATTTCAATGGCGTAATCTTTTCTATCTAATATATCTAGAATCTCTTGAACGTATATATACAGCTAAGACAGTTGAGCGATTCTTTCTAAAGCCGTTTTAAGAATCATCAAATTTTGAGTTTGAATTAAAGATCCGTGCTACTTCACTCGGTTCCGATATTAATTTATTAATTTTTTTTTTGACGTGACAACGTCTTAAATTAGGTTGCGGCTGGGAGTCACTTATGAAAAAGTGTAACGCCCGGTAACGTTACGATGAGTCACCGAACGAGAGAGAGGCCCGCCGAATGCCTTGCGTCTCTCTCCCACTCAACTATGATCGGTATGCCGCGCGCGCAGCACGCGGCAGACGTTGTCACGTAAAATCTTCGCCCGTAAAACCGACTTTACAGGCAACCATTTTTTTATCTTATGTTACTTTTAGGATTCTTACAAGTTTTATTTGTTAGCTGTTTAATGATTGTCCACATACATCTAGTATTATTATCGGCGATACAGGCAACCATATCACGACACTCGGTCATCTGACTACGTGTAAGCCTCCGCCACAATAATATGCCTTCGAAGCTTTCTAGATAAGTAAAAGAGACAATAGATATGAATTACTTTTAATTCTGAACCTAGTTTTATTCGCACTTCACTCAGCTAAGTTAACAAAACAGAATAATAATTGCAAAGCCAATGATAACGAATGAGTGATACTAACTAAACAATAAAATTCAAATCGTGCCCTTCGGTTTATTTATGACCTGCTAGTATAATTATCTATATGTATAGTTTGAAAACGTATGCTTATTTTATCGATTGGATGTACCTATGATTCTTGCTTTGTTGAATTATTGACATTTGCTTTTTAATTTATTAATTTTTCGAACTAACTTGAATGCAATCAGTCTTTTTCATCCCGCAAAAATATCCAATTTTATTATTGTTTTGTCGATAGATCTTCCACCGAGCACCTTTTGGTATAACAAGTCTGCGGCTATTAGGTTTCTTCTTAACAATATTATTTCTGATGAGATAATCTTCCTTCTGTGGATGGTTGCTGATTATATCACGAATTCACAATATTTTTCCGCAATTTTTGTGTGACTAGGTTCTCTTCACCGAGGGCTTCAAGATTATGGTTAGTTTAATAACTATCGTACACTTTTTCGCGATGTATTTAATTTTGATTTAGAGATGCGTGGACTGTGTGTCTCCCTGCGGGCGCGGGGCGTTCCCTCCCTCTCATCTCCACTCATGTTGCCAGTAACACGAGGAACTAAACATGTGTTTGCTTTGCCAAGTTTTGTGAGAATCATAATCCATTGAAATGTGCCCAAGTAACTTGTGACACATATACACGTAGGGTTTCTGGCCCACATTTTTTAAAGTCGACGTCCAGTATACTCTTCGGATCCAAATTAAGGGTTAAGTCGGAAGCGATCTTCCATTTAAAATGTATCACAGTGTTTTTCAAGTGATTATAGTAATCGGGAACGGGCGTCTAGCGAGGAATTCCACGCCAAGGACGAGTATTACACCTGAACCGTTCGTTATCTCGTGTCGGATTTATGAACGCGGATGATACCGCGGCAGGAAGTTAATATGGATTGTGAATGTGTGAAGGCACCCCTGGGGGACGGACACTCACCGGCGGTCCGCCAGCAGCGGCTCGGCCAGCGCGGCGCGCAGGCGCACCACCTTGACCGCCTGGCGCGGGAACAGCGCGCACAGCTCCCGCAGCAGGCGCGCGTCGCGCAGCGAGCCGGCGCGCTCGCCCAGCCGCCCGTACGCGCGCCCGAACGCGTTCTCGTTCATGTGGTCCTTGCTCCAGCTGTAATACTCGTCGTCGATGCGCGAGACGTTACACCGCATGATGTCCGCGAGCAGCGCCACGGCGCGCAGCGAGCCCGGCGGCGCGCGGAGCTGCGAGGAGGCGCCGAGCGCCTTGAGCGGCTCGTAGGCGTACAGCGAGGCGGGCGCCGCCGCCACCAGCGCGCCCACGAACGAGGAGCCGGCGCGCCACGTCGACACGATCAGGCTGCGGGCCGGCGCCGGCGGGCTCGAGCCCCGCGCCTCGCGCCGGAGCGACGCCCGCGCCTGCTCCAGCACCGCGCCCGCGTAGCCTCGCGGCTCCCTCGCCACGCTCTGCTGCGGGTCCTTCAGCACACTCTGCTGCGGATCCCTCGCCACACTCTGCTGCGGATCCCTCGCCATACTCTGCTGCGGGTCCCTCGCCTCGCTCTGCTGCGGATCCCTCGTTTTGCTCTGCTGCGGCTCCCTCGCTACACTTTGCTGCGGCTCCCTCGCCACAATCTGCTGCGTCTCCCTCATTACGCTCTGCTGCGGGTCCCACACTACGCTCTGCTGCGGGTCCCACACTACGCTCTGCTGCGGGTCCAGCCGGAGATAACGACCGACCGACACTGAACCTTTCGACCAGATGTTCGCCGCCAGAAAAATAACGCAACCGTTTACTAAAATTATTATCGACAATTTTTTTACGTACGCCATGTTCTTCGTTGTCTGTACAATATCAGACGGCGCGCGAGATGTTCGCCGATATAGCTCGGATACAAGGAAGATCTAACGACATGCACTGCAGCAGGCGTACATACACCAAACACTGGAGTTACAGATTTGACCAATAAATAATATTTATGTCACTTCATTTTTTATTAATTAAACAAATGTTTAATTATTTATGAGGTTTAAACTTTTTCCCATGATTAATTAATTTGATTGTTTATTGTGGTTTTATCGTACACAACTTCTCTGAAAAACAAACCAACCTCTTTCATTTATGCTACAAAATGTAATTTACTAAAACACCAAACTGGAACATAATTAAAAAGTCTGCAGCTATCCAAATTTCAAACACAATAATATGTCAACTGTGTTTAATTAGTTAAGTACTTTATGTAGTAGAAAATAATAAAATTAAATGTTAAATTAGGTATTGAATAATGTGAAGGATACAAGCGGACTCACGAGTCGTGTCCAACAGCTATAAGACACCAGCGAATGAAGTGTGGCAGGTAGCGCGGCGCGAGGTAGCGAGTGATGGCGATACTGCTATCTACAGCACGAGCACGCCGCGGGCCGCCATCATTAGGATAACAACACGTCGGAAGCGGCGCAACATTTTACACATTACATTATGTAATAGGTACCAATAATAATCTTCTATACTATAAGACTCTTTGTCCTGACTCATTCATTCATTCATCCATAGACAACGCAGAGCCCAAACGGCTGGTCCTAGGGTTGTGAAATTTGGAGGGTGTATTTGTTTTGGTATGTAGACGCGTACTAAGAACAGATTTTTGGGGGGGGGGGGGGGTGAAAGTTAGTTAAGTATGGAAAATTCTTTATTTATCAACTTAAAGTCTTGAAAGTTGTTATAGTTGTAGTTTATATAATGGAATTTGATTGAAATTAAATACTTCTGAATTAGAATTTAAGTATGTGGTTCACTAAGTGGTATGGTTCACGTATTTAAATTAAAATAATGGCTTGGATAAAATAGATTTTTTACACAGGTTACGCGGAAAGCGACCTACACGCGGGCGGAGCCGCGGGCAACCTCTAGTTATAAATAAATTAATAATCCTTTAGTTTAATGAAGTCGTTAATTTCGTAAAATAATATGTCGAGCAACCACATTTTAACCTTTTTTATAAAGCGCGCGATGGAAGCTGCATCTCAGACGGTAGCGGGTATGCGGTTGTACACCGCGGGCCCTACAGTATACACCGACCTCTCCGACTTGGCGAGACGATGCGACGGTCTCACTATCTGCTCTTTTTTAACGTTACTGCGCAAATCGTATGAGGAGTGGACCCCTCTGCGTTTAAATAACTCCTAAGTGGGTATGCGTGAATAGGGCTATTTGGTATTAGCTCAGATGGCAGCGGAAGTATTTCGAGCTCGCGGACCAGCTCTACGCACGATACATCGTCCTGAACTCTATAAATCGCACGGACAGCTCGTTTTTGCATAGCGATGACCATGTTTCGATCTGCAGCTCCAACCCGTACGTTACGAGGCTGTGGACGGTTGCGGAGTAGCAGGAGCGCACGACGCTGCGGGTGGCGGTGCTCGCGAGCCGCCGGAGCGCGAAGCACGAGCTGGAGAGCCTCCCGCATAGCTCGCGTATGTGCGACTCCCGCGACAACGCGCTGTCGATGTGGAAACCCAGAAGTTTTGTGCTCGGAACTAGTTGGAGTGTTATCTACAGCTACTGAGTGAGCCCGCGTCTCGTGACCGTTAAGGCTGAAAGCGAGGAAATACGTTTTCTCCTTATTCAGCGCCAATCCGTTGGATCTGAACCAACCGACGCCCTGTTCGCCACGAGGCTTATATTTGTCTCTAGGTGGTTGTGCGTCGAGCGGTAATGACGGCAGCGACGTCATCAGCGTATCACGAGATAATGAACTAAGGTTGTGAACATAGAGTACACAAATAACAGCTACAGTATATGAACTTAAATATGAATGAATAGAGTAATATCTCCATTTCTCTAACAACATACAACCGATCCGCGAGAGAAACGAGCGAGTGTGACTGCGAGAAACATAACAGTTAAACATTAAGTTACTTGCTATTCGCGCTTCGCCTGCGATAAATATGTAGATGCCTATGATGTGTAGTGTTTACTTCCGTTAGGGTCGGTTAAGTAAGGTATTTGAGGGAAAGATATCGTTCTCACGCACAGTCAATTATATAAATCAATTTAAGAAAGAAATTTGACAAAAAAAGTAGTTACGAATAGCTGACAAATCACGCTGATCAGGCGAAGAAGAAAACCTAAGCAGCATGCGTCAACATTTATCAGCGAAGTCACGGTTCATGTTCGGTATGCAGTGACGCTCTGCAGCAGTCTCTTCCTCGACATGGATCACTGTGTAATGATTCTATAAAAGGTAGTTTTTATATGAGGTATTTTTATTTTTAAATGGCAATTGTAATGATTTTATAAAAAGTAGTTTTATACTTTCTTAAATGGCAACACCACTCGACTTCGGAAAAGAGTGGTGGGGTTAAGACAGCGAAGCTTATATATATGTTTGTGTCAGGAGCTCGGGCAGAATTTTGTTAGCCATCGAGGTGATAAGTTGTCTAGTGGAATTTATGATAGTCAACCGAAAAATTGTGAACAGAGAAATAAACGTAATTAATGTACTGAGAATTGGAGTTTTTCTGATACTTCAGAAGCGGGATATAAAAATCCAGGTATGTACGCCCTCAGTATTTTAAATATTTAAATAAAGGAGGAAACTCGAGTTAAGATCACATTAAAATACACAGTAACTATAACGCTGGTTAAAAGTTATTTCTGCACAAATACTCACCACAGTTTTATATAATACTGCATTTGATCGGGGCTACTCTCCGGTAATGCTTCATGACATTTTTATACTGCATTTGATCGGGGCTACCCTCCGGTAATGCTTCATGACACTTTCATACTGCATTTGATCGGGGCTACCCTCCGGTAATGTTTCACGACACTTTTATACTGCATTTGATCGGGGCTACCCTCCGGTAATGTTTCACGACACTTTTATACTGCATTTGATCGGGGCTACCCTCCGGTAATGCTTCACGACACTTTTATACTGCATTTGATCGGGGCTACCCTCCGGTAATGCTTCACGACACTTTTATACTGCATTTGATCGGGGCTACCCTCCGGTAATGCTTCATGACACTTTTATACTGCATTTGATCGGGGCTACCCTCCGGTAATGCTTCATGACACTTTTATACTGCATTTGATCGGGGCTACCCTCCGGTAATGCTTCATGACACTTTTATACTGCATTTGATCGGGGCTACCCTCCGGTAATGTTTCACGACACTTTTATACTGCATTTGATCGGGGCTACCCTCCGGTAATGCTTCACGACACTTTTATACTGCATTTGATCGGGGCTACCCTCCGGTAATGCTTCATGACACTTTTATACTGCATTTGATCGGGGCTACCCTCCGGTAATGCTTCACGACACTTTTATACTGCATTTGATCGGGGCTACCCTCCGGTAATGCTTCATGACACTTTTATACTGCATTTGATCGGGGCTACCCTCCGGTAATGCTTCATGACACTTTTATACTGCATTTGATCGGGGCTACCCTCCGGTAATGCTTCATGACACTTTTATACTGCATTTGATCGGGGCTACCCTCCGGTAATGCTTCATGACACTTTTATACTGCATTTGATCGGGGCTACCCTCCGGTAATGCTTCACGACACTTTTATACTGCATTTGATCGGGGCTACCCTCCGGTAGTACTCAATTATGACACTTTTACTGAGTTGGTGATCTATTTCTAAAGTAGTAAATGTGATTTTAACTCGTATTTTCAATTTAATTTATGAATATATTTATACTGCCTATTTTTGAAATTCTCTAGATTTTTTTTTTAACGCCTTGCACGATATTTGGCGACTGAATATGGGTACTGATTTCATTATACAAGCGAGAATTCTAGAGATATAAAAATATTAAAGGTTTCTATTTCATTATTTTTTATGAGACTTTAATTGTTGTGCGAATCAATGACTTAATTCTTAATTTTTATATGAATGAAAGTTGGAATTTATTACACTTTGAACGAATATAGTAAAGAACTAACATGTTTATGGGATAATGACTTGAGTGAACAATGATGTTCGCTGGATAATGACTTGAGTGAACAATGATGTTCGCTGGATAATGACTTGAGTGAACAATGATGTTCGCTGGATAATGACTTGAGTGAACAATGATGTTCGCTGGATAATGACTTGAGTGAACAATGATGTTCGCTGGATAATGACTTGAGTGAACAATGATGTTCGCTGGATAATGACTTGAGTGAACAATGATGTTCGCTGGATAATGACTTGAGTGAACAATGATGTTCGCTGGATAATGACTTGAGTGAACAATGATGTTCGCTGGATAATGACTTGAGTGAACAATGATGTTCGCTGGATAATGACTTGAGTGAACAATGATGTTCGCTGGATAATGACTTGAGTGAACAGTGATGTTCGCTGGATAATGACTTGAGTGAACAGTGATGTTCGCTGGATAATGACTTGAGTGAACAGTGATGTTCGCTGGATAATGACTTAGAGTGAACAATGATGTTCGCTGGATAATGACTTGAGTGAACAGTGATGTTCGCTGGATAATGACTTGAGTGAACAGTGATGTTCGCTGGATAATGACTTGAGTGAACAGTGATGTTCGCTGGATAATGACTTGAGTGAACAGTGATGTTCGCTGGATAATGACTTGAGTGAACAGTGATGTTCGCTGGATAATGACGGGCGAACAGTGATGTTCGCTGGATAATGACGGGCGAACAGTGATGTTCGCCGGATAATGACGGGCGAACAGTGATGTTCGCCGGATAATGACGGGCGAACAGTGATGTTCGCCGGATAATGACGGGCGAACAGTGATGTTCGCCGGATAATGACGGGCGAACAGTGATGTTCGCCGGATAATGACGGGCGAACAGTGATGTTCGCCGGATAATGACGGGCGAACAATGATGTTCGCTGGATAATGACGAGCGAACAATGATGTCCGCTGGATAATGATTGAGTGAGCAGTGATGCTCGCTAGACTGTCAGATACGAGAACTATGAACTTTGATGTGTTGAGATTCAGATATAACTATAGGGATTTGATATATTTACGTAAATGAAGAACTTAAATAGTAAAATTTTCTTAAATTAAACCTTTTGTATTTTTTATATATATTAGAATTGAATGAATGGAAAGCTAGTCAAAGGAATTTGCAAATTTTCAGGAATGAAGTCCGATGATGACCAAGTCGGAGGTACGCCACCTACGACTCCACCGAGGAGGCCTAAGCACGCGAAACGGAGGAAGTTAAGGAAGAAAAAAAAGAGCTCCAACGACGTCTTCTACTTCAACGTCGTCAAGTGAGGATACTCCTCCGCCACGGAAGATGCGTAAAACATCGAAGCAATTGACTACAGATGACGTTTTGAAACTGCTAGCGGTCTTCAAAGGAGAGACAGGCAAACATTCATTTAATAACAATAACCTAAATAATGTTGTACCGGAATTTGACCCTGCAAGCAAGTCTCAAACCATTGAATCTTGGCTGAAAAAGGTCAACGAATGTGGCGCCATTTATGGGTGGGATGAGAAACAAATTGTCCATTTTTCATTACAAAAACTCACTGGTTTGGCTAAGAAATGGTTTGAGGCTCTGCCTACAGTGGTTTTCTCATGGAGCGAATGGCAAGAAAAACTCTTAAAGGCTTTTCCAAGTGAGGAAAATTACGGGCGCCTTCTGGAGGAAATGTTAAGCAGGACTTCACGAAGTGACGAAAGCCTTCGTGAATATTTTTATGATAAGCTATGTCTATTAAGTAGGTGCGAAATAACTGGCAAAAAGGCTGTCGATTGCATAATTCATGGTATTAGTAACGTGTCTATCAAAAATGGTGCACAGACCCTTCGATGTACAGAACCTGAGGGGTTATTAAGCTTTTTAAGTACTCACCGCGTACAGCTCCCTCCTCCCACTCAAAATAGTAACCGGGAACGCCATAACAAAAGATTCGTTAGTCGCGATAACCCTAATATAGTTCCAAATGATACTTCCGCGATTACGTGTTTTAACTGCAACCAGAAAGGACATTCATTTCACAAATGCCCTAGCCCGATAGTAAAATGCAAACGTTGTCAGCGGGTTGGACATGATAATGACGACTGTAATCTACGTCCTTATGTACCACGATCAGTAGTAGCAACAACTTCTGTATTAACGCGTGCTGAACCCGCAGAAAAGAACTCTGAAAATAGACGTTTCGAATAAACCTAATGAAAAATTTTATAAGGATATCATTGTTAATGACAGTCGGTTTAAAGCATACATAGACTTTGGAAGTGAATGCAGCCTTATCAAACAAAGTGATGCGGCTTCCTTAAAATTGTCTAAGGTCCTTGATGACTTGCCCGTAGTAAGAGGTTTTGGGAAATCGGCAATTCATCCATTATACAAGGTTGGTGATTTAGTTAAAATTAAAAAAAAAAAAAAAAAAAAAAAAATTACATTAATGATGGAAAAAGTACTAAACTTCTATTTAAATTTGTCGGCCCCTTTAAAATTTCTCAAGCGTTAGGAAGTGATCGTTAACAAGTAAAGAACATTCCAGGGTTTTCAAAAAAAAAAAAAAAACGGTTTTTATAGAATTGCTCTAGAAGTGCATAATAGTGAAACAAGTGGTTCGTCTTTTTGTAATAATAAAGATGAGTGTAAATATTGCTAGACAGAAATTTTGCCAATTATTACGAATTGATATGCTATTATATTGAGTACTATACATAGAAAATGTAAGTAGGCAAACATATTATATGTATTAATAGAGGTATAAGATACAATGTAATGCTAAATCAAAATAGTATGATTGAATTACATATTGAAAGGTTTGTTGAAAACTGATTTTGCACAAATAATATACACTATTGTTCAATCTTAAAACATTGTAATTATTTGAAATAAAAATAATTAAGTTTGTGTTATTCCATATATACTTATTTATTATGTTCTTAACTCATTTATTTACAAATACTATGTATGCATACCTAAATTGTATTAAAAATTACTGTATATTTTAACAGTCAAGTGCAATCTTTTAAAATGTATAGAAGCACTTAGGGTATTTATTTAAATTTAGACTAAATAGGTAGTTTTATGAGATTATGTATGTTTAAATCAAAATTAAACTAAGATGGTATTCTATTGGCTTCAAAATAATAGTAACTAATGTTTTTAGTGTGCCAGGAGGCTACACTGTTCGTAGGATGGCCGAATGTAATGATTCTATAAAAGGTAGTTTTTATATGAGGTATTTTTATTTTTAAATGGCAATTGTAATGATTTTATAAAAAGTAGTTTTATACTTTCTTAAATGGCAACACCACTCGACTTCGGAAAAGAGTGGTGGGGTTAAGACAGCGAAGCTTATATATATGTTTGCGTCACATCGCCCTGCCGCCGCCACCGCCCGAGAACACCTAGGTCAGTCCGTTATATTGTCGTTGCACTATCTATATATTCGTCATGTCCCTAACATCGATCCAAATTAAGACCCTCAAACACTTCGGCATCACCCTAGCTTCTTTCGAGGCTAGGTTGATCCACGAAAAAGATGCCCTCCTCCGCGCACAGGCTCGTGCGAACAATCAAGTTCGCGTTTCGTCTCGCCCGCGATCCCGCTCGCGCTCCCACTCGCGATCCCGCTCGCCCTCCCGCTCGCTCTCCCGCTCCCGCTCGCGCTCCCGCTCGTGCCCCCGCTCGCGATCTCGCTCGTGCCCCCGCTCACGATCCCGCTCGTGTCCCCGCTCGCGCTCCCCGAAGCGCTCTGCCCCTGCGCCCCCCGCCAACGAGGATATCGCGTCACGTTATCCTCACCAGCATGTCTTGGACATGTCCGATTCTCCCTCCTCTCCCGAGGACGGATTCACTTTAGTTACAAAAGGGAAAAAGCGCCCTAGTTCAGACCCCATTGCCCCCCCGCCCAAGTCCGCCTGCCCTAGCAGCCAACCCGCTGCTAAGTCCACCAAGCCGCCTCCGCCTATTTTCATCCAAGATAAGGCAAAATGGGAACGAGTTACCCGACTCGCGAAGGAAAAGGGAGTGGTCATAACCACTGCCAAATCCGGCGCAGCGGGCATCAAATTATCGTTGGCCTCGTCCGGTGACCACCGAATTATCACCAAGTGCCTGCGTGAGGACCACATCGGGTTCCACACGTATGCACTTGAGGATCAGCAAGTGCTGCGAGTCATTATTAGAGGCCTGCCCAAAGAGATTCCCGTGGAGCTTATCCGCGAGGATCTCATCAAGCAGGGCTTCCCGGTGCTCGAACTACACCGTCTTGTCCGAAGGGACCGCACTCCCTTCGATCTCATCCTCGTGGTTCTCACGAAGTCTCAGGAGGCCAAGGACATCTTCAATTTAAAGTCAGTGTGCAACCTCTCGGGGATTTCGGTTGAAACCCCCCACCGCAAAGGTGCTCCGTCCCAGTGCCATCGTTGCCAGTTTTATGGTCATGCGGCCCGTTTTTGCTTCGCCAAACCCCGTTGCGTCAAATGTGCCGGTGAGCACAATACCTCGGAATGCTCCCGCAAAAAGGACGACCCGACCCCTCCTTCTTGCGTGCTCTGCGGGACCGTGGGACACACCGCCAACTACCGTGGCTGTCCCAAGGCCCCAAAGACTCGCAGGTCCGCGCTCGCTAAGCCCACCACTGGCTCTCGCAAACCGAAAGCCTCCCAAAAGGGTGTAACCTTCACCCCATCTACCTCGGCCCCGCCCGCACCCAAGTTTGTCCCGGCCCCGCCGCCCGCCGTCAACGCATGGCATGCACGTGCCGCTTCAGTCCAACCAGCTAGCTCGGCCCCCAGCCAAACCAAATCTCTGTTGCCTCAAGCGATGCCTTCGGCAAAGCCCAAGGCGATGCCTTTGGCAAAGCCCAAAGCGATGCCTCCGGCAAAGCCTGCCTCTCTCGGCCCTTCCCAGAGCGGCCTTAACCTCGTCTTCCACCTAGCAAACATCGTGGACATCGATCGAGTTAATGAGATTGCGCTCAAGATCGAGGAGGTGTCTCACGACCAACTCGCGGTGCTCCGTCTAATGGCTGAATACCCTGACGTCTTCCGCGCCATAAGAAGTATCCAATCCACTCCCCTTTAGGCACTACTATGGATAGTACATCTAAACGAACTAGACCCCACGCGTTCACGTTAGCGTTTTTCAACGCGAACTGTCTCAATTCTGACTCCCGAGGCGATCAGCGTCCTGCTATCGCTAACTTTCTATCAGCTCATCAAGTTGATATTTTTCTCATTCAGGAGACTTTCCTAAAGCCGGGTAAGCGCGATCCTAATATCGCTAACTACCGGCTAGTGCGCAATGATAGGACCTCTTCTAATGGAGGCGGCACTCTCATCTATTACAGAAACTCCCTGCATTGCGTCCCAATAGACACCCCGCCTCTCGAACAACTCGAAGCGTCGTGTTGCCGCCTAGCTCTCACTGGCCATCCGCCAATCACCATTGCTTCTTGCTACCTCTCTGGTAATAGGAAATTATTAGACTCGGATTTTGAGGCTCTTTTCTCGCTAGACAACTCGGTCATCTTGGCAGGAGATTTCAATAGCAAACATGTTCTTTGGGGTTGTAATGACACCAAAGTACATGGCCACCGTCTCTATTCTCTCTCGGAATCACTAGGCTTCGAGGTCATCCCTCCCAGTGCTCCCACACATTTTCCAACATTCTTGGAACACAGACCCGACGTACTTGACATGGCACTTTTAAGAAACGTAACCTTACAGTTGCGTTCCATAGAAGTGTTCCACGAATTGTCATCCGATCATAGACCTGTAGTTATGCGCTTAGGGCCCGAGCCTTCACAACGCATCACGCAGACAAGACAAGTAGTGGATTGGCGGACACTAGAGGAGACTCTAAAGTCCATAAACACTCCACAACTTGACAGTCTACCCGATGACATTATAACTGTTGACGATGTTAATCGTTCGATCGACGCTCTCACTAGCCACCTCACAAACGCCATAGGCAAATCCTCTAAGAGAATCCCAGCGGAGGATCTCCAACGCTGGGCCCTCCCAGAGGACGCGAGAGAGCTACTGAGAGCCAAGAACGCGGCCATGAGGGCTTTCGATTGGAATCGCACCGAAGATAACAGAGCCACTCTGCGGTACTACGAGCGTGCCGTAAAACGCCGTATGAGTGAACTCCGTAATCAGAAGTGGGAGGACCTTCTCTCGACAATTGATCCAACCCACCAAGCCTTTTGGAAGTTAGCACGTTCCCTAAAATCAGATGGCACGGTCACTTCGTTACCACCGCTTAACCGTCCCAACCGCCAGCCCGCTTTCACGGACGAGGAAAAGGCAGAGTGTCTCGCCGACAGCCTCGAATCACAATGTTCTCCTTCGTTTGGACTTATTGATCCAAAACACCTCGAAAAGGTTGATAGGCAGATTGAACTCAAATCTTGCACTCCCCCTTCTGACCCTCCCCTGAAGCCTATCTCCACCTCTGAAGTGGTCTTAGTCATTAAAAAGCTCCGTGCTCGTAAAGCGCCGGGCGCTGATGGCATAAATAACACAGTGCTCAAGCACTTCTCTCCTCCCTTAATACATCTCTTAGTTAGTATTTTCAATGCAGCCCTGAAAAACTGCATGTTCCCTGACGCTTGGAAATGCGCCAATGTCATCGGAATCCACAAGCCAGGCAAGAAGGCGTCCGAGCCCTCTAGCTATCGACCTATCAGTCTCCTCAGCACTCTCGGTAAAGTCTACGAACGTCTCCTCCTGAGTCGCATATGGTCCCACGTACACGCCAACAATCTCCTCCCTAACGAACAGTTTGGTTTCCGAGCTAGGCACTCCTGCCCTCAACAAGTACACCGCATCACGGAGTACATACTCGAAGGCTTCAACAATAAGCCCCTCCGGAGCTCCCAGGCGACCTACGCGGTCTTCCTAGACGTCGCAAAAGCTTTTGATAAAGTCTGGCACAACGGACTGTTATACAAATTGTATCAACTCCGCTTCCCAGACCGTCTCGTATTAATAATCTCTGACTATCTCAGGGCTCGCAGTTTTCGCTACAAGGTAGAAGGTGACCTCTCTTCTCCTAGGAGAATACAAGCCGGCGTCCCCCAGGGCTCGGTGCTCGCTCCCGTTCTCTTCACTTTGTTCACTAGTGACATCCCTCGCTCTCCACATGTAGAGATCGCCCTTTTTGCTGACGATACCGCCCTCTACTCTAGAGGCTGGAAACGTAACCTCACCATCCCGCGGCTTCAAAAGGCTCTCAACCAGCTAGGCGACTGGTTCAAGTTGTGGGGAATAACGGTGAATCCGGAAAAAAGCGCAGCCATGCGCTTTTCTACGATTGCCCACCGTTTTGAGCCACCAACTTCAATCCGCCTAAACGGTACGACCGTCCCTTGGGTCAAAACGACCAAGTATCTAGGTGTCACTCTTGATAGTCAACTGTCATTTTCGAAACATATCTCGATAGTCCGCAACAGAGCGGCTTTCTTCCTGGGTCGTTTGTATCCAATGATTTGCGCTAGGAGTAAATTGTCCCTTAGAAATAAGGTGACAATCTACAAAACTTGCATCCGCCCTGTCCTCACGTACTCCTCTGTTGTATTCGCCCACAGGCCTAGCTATGTTCTAGAGCCTCTTCAAAAACTCCAAAATCGTTTCATTCGTCAAGCAACAGGCGCAGAGTGGTTCATGCGCAACGCTGACCTACATTGCGACCTACAACTTCCCTCCATCCCACAGTGGATGAAACACGCCTCTCGTCGTTACTTTGACGCCGCCCCCCATCACCCAAACCCTCTCGTAGTCCAAGCCTCCGACTATTCCACGGACCCAACTCCGGGCCGTGAGCTCCTTCGTAGACGCCCAAAGCACGCTTTGGTCGATCCGGACGACCCAATAGCAGCCGTTATCTCGGCTGCTCTAGGCTCCTCCCCTTCTCACAACAATTCCGGCGGTAACACGCACCCCGTCTTCGGCATTGGTCCCGGGTACCAACGCCAGCTTAGTAGTGCAACGACACGTCCCCGATTCCGCCCCCGCCGGCGTGGTGGCCGACCCCTCAGGTCAAATCGATTCTCTCCAAATAATCAATCAGTTTAACAAACATTAGGGCCTTAGTTTGCTCCCCTTCTGGGACTAACAGGGCAACCCGGTCTCCCCCTACTCTGGTGACGGTCCAAGCCGAGGTTCGTACCTCTAGAGGTGCCCTTGGAGCAAGTCACCCATAACAACAAACTCTGGCCCGGCGCCATCAGCGCCCAGCCACTTGTCCGGTGTCGCTGTAGAGGCCCCTCAGGCCAACAGCATAGTCATTATCAAAAAAAAAAAAAAAAAAAAAAAAGCTCGGGCAGAATTTTGTTAGCCATCGAGGTGATAAGTTGTCTAGTGGAATTTATGATAGTCAACCGAAAAATTGTGAACAGAGAAATAAACGTAATTAATGTACTGAGAATTGGAGTTTTTCTGATACTTGTCATTATTAAGTTATTCATAATAATTTAAAAATAGTAAAATTACTCTAACAGAGTTGGAATATTCAAGAGTAAGGCAGTGCTCCCACCGGCGACAATGAACGAGAAACGAGTAGAACTAGAAACTATAAACGAGTAGGCGTTCAGCGGGAAGTGAGTGTAGTTTCGATAGTTTTGTCGCCGGGCTATAAGCGAGTGTGTAAGTGCGACGAGCGATTACTCGCGCCACTCGCCTCGTGCGCCATTCAATGCCGCACTGTATACAAATGATGAAGCGGGCGAGTATCGCTGAACGAGTATTGCTGAGCGAGTTTATTTTTGAAAGCTCGTCGCTTAAGCGATAAAACTAGTAAAGCGAGTCGTCGCCGTCACACAGTCAGCGATCAACTATTTGTATGTGCATCTCTTTTATTTACATGGAATGAATGGATGAGGGGTCCGTCACTGTTATTTAATTTCCATTAAGTCACAAATTATAATAATACTAAACTTCAAATTGGAATGTTATATCTATTGAACGTTTCTTAAGCGAGAAAATAGTCGCTAGTTACCCGTTGACTCGCCGTTGGTGGGACCACAGTTTTATAAAGTAAGTAATTGCGATCCATCGTAAGCCAATGCCTCGAACAATAACTGACCAAGTGCGAGTCAGGCTCGCTCATGGAGAGTGACACCGGCCGGCGCTGGCGCCTGAACAAATAATGATCTATTAGACACTGCACTTGCTAGCTGCTTCTTGGTGCGATAGTGCCGAGGTTATAAAAATATGACTTGCAGACGGACGCTTGTAGGATTAAGAAACTCCTGGCATTCAACGAACTGTTAGTCTCGGCGCCTGACGGATTAGGAAACTCCTGGCATTCGACGCGCTATTAGTCTCGGCGCCTGACGGATTAGGAAACTCCTGGCATTCGACGCGCTATTAGTCTCGGCGCCTGACGGAAAAGGAAACTCCTGGCATTCGACGCGCTATTAGGCTCGGCGCCTGACGGATTAGGAAACTCTTGGCATTCGACGCGCTATTAGTCTCGGCGCCTGACGGATAAGGAAACTTCTGGCATTCGACGCGCTATTAGTCTCGGCACCTGACGGATTAGGAAACTCCTGGCATTCGACGCGCTATTAGTCTCGGCGCCTGACGGATAAGGAAACTTCTGGCATTCGACGCGCTATTAGTCTCGGCGCCTGACGGATTAGGAAACTCCTGGCATTCGACGCGCTATTAGTCTCGGCGCCTGACGGATAAGGAAACTCCTGGCATTCGACGCGCTATTAGTCTCGGCGCCTGACGGATAAGGAAACTTCTGGCATTCGACGCGCTATTAGTCTCGGCGCCTGACGGATTAGGAAACTCCTGGCATTCGACGCGCTATTAGTCTCGGCGCCTGACGGATAAGGAAACTTCTGGCATTCGACGCGCTATTAGTCTCGGCGCCTGACGGATAAGGAAACTTCTGGCATTCGACGCGCTATTAGTCTCGGCGCCTGACGGATAAGGAAACTCCTGGCATTCGACGCGCTATTAGTCTCGGCGCCTGACGGATAAGGAAACTTTTGGCATTCGACGCGCTATTAGTCTCGGCGCCTGACGGATAAGGAAACTTCTGGCATTCGACGCGCTATTAGTCTCGGCGCCTGTCAGATTATGAAATTCATAGCATACGACGCGCAGTAAGAGTCGGCACTTGACGGATTTGAATTTGTGAGGCGCTCTATCTAAAACAAAAAAAAAAATATGACGCACCGTAGTCAAATGAGAAAGTACGAAATTAAAATAAAGAATCTTCAAAAAGCTGTAGAGCGCGGGTACCCGCGCTGGAACAGAAGTCGTGTGTGCTCTCGAATGTGTCTGACTATCAATTGTGTCTGTACCATGAAATCAATGCCAGCTGAATTTGCGCGAGTTTTCTTGACACAGTCGTGCCATATTGCTGATTATACCTATATAAAACTCCACACAGTGGAGCGCAGGTGCATGACATGCACCAATCAGTATCGAAACAGAAGTCGTGTGTGCTATCGAATTGTGTCTGCCTATAAATTGTGTCTGAAGTATGAAATCTATGCGTTAACAAGTTAAAATTACGCAAATTAGCTAGACAGAGTCATGCCATGTTGCTGATGTTAATATTACCTTGACAATGATAACGAAACGAAACGAAACGAAACGAAACGACCACGCCACGGTTAGGTTAGGTTTTTTTTTTTTTTTTTTTTTTTACCGTCCTCCTCCACCAAATACCCCAGACATGAAGATCCGGGACTTTGTATATTTTGTTATTTTTTACTATTTTAATTATTTGAATTGAATATACTTAACTTTTTGTAAGTCATCATGTAACATATTGTTTTCTTATAATTTAGATCTTTATTATTTACTAATTTTTATGCTATAATATACATGTTAATGTATATTAGGCATTTCTTTTAATCTTATTTTACTTATAACCAAATTTTATTTAAGTTGTCCCTATACTCCAAATTGTTAATATTTTCTCTACAAATTGATTGCCAACATAATTATATTGTCTTATTTATCTAAGTATCCTACTAATTTTCGACTCTTGTTTCAGAAGCCTCGTGTTCTGCCCGGTGTGGTGACTCGCGTTACAACAATGGTGTATAGCCACTACGCGGATTTGAAGGTAAGCATCTAATTGTTCTTGCGCCCAACTTTGATCCTCGAACTTAGACATTCTGCATCAACTGAATAAAATATACAATTTTGAAGAATTTTATAAAGTAATTTTGGTGCGTCCAGACTCATCAATAATGGTAAATTTCCCATGAAATTTTTCCTGATTGAATCTTGTCTGAACATTGTAAACCAAAAAAGAAAAGTGAAACTAAAAGTCAATTTTGTAGCTGCAATTGGGTTGATTTCACCATGAAACCTGCCCCGATTGTGCTTTAAGTTATATGAAAGATCTTTGAATTTTGCAGAATGTCTAAGCTTGAGTATCTCAGTTTCGGGACAAGAAAGGCTCACCTTCTGTCTACGTGTGTAGGCTTCCATTGCGCAATGAGTAGTGGCAGGTGTTAGAGCCATGACATCTTTAGCAGTATGCTACAGATGCCCTAGCCAAGGCGTCCCATTTGGCTCTGATTGGACACTTGTCACTGAAGGAGTTGTGCCTGGTGTCACGCTCATTTGCCAGGACGCAGTTTACGCACATCGCATATTCGTGCAGGTTCGGGCAGTCCGCCTTGAGATGGGGCTCCGAACAGTGGCTGCAGCACAAGTTGTCTGCCTTGCAGAAGCGCTTTCCATGACCGAATCCGAGACAGTGGGAGCATTGGACAAGTGGAGACTGGTCCTCCACTTTCACCCTTTGCATGTCTATATGCACTGCCCCGGCTCCGGTCATGGCCTGCTACAACTTCGGCGAAACCCGCATCACCAAGTGGCTTGTGTGCTCGTTCCTTGCACGTTTCTTATATGCGATTTCGAGGCGGTCTTCGTCCTTGGTCAGACTGCCGAAGAGCGATTTGTTCTGGCATCGAAGAGCCTTCAGGATTTGGTCGTCGCTGTTATAGTTCAGAACGTTCCGAACTATAACGAGCGGATCCTTGTTCTGGACATCTTCGACGCTGAGCTCATCGTCCCTCGACAGTCTGTCCTTGACCCTCCGCCTCTCATCCTGCGTCCGGCACGTGACAATAACTTTTGCGTCCTTGACCTTTCTAAACTTGTCAATGCGAATACCCTCTTCTTTGGCGTTTACGGCTTTCCTGATCTTGTTCAGAACTAGATCGCCCGTGTCCTGGTCATCCTTGGAGCTGACAATAACAGAGTGCTTTGCACTCTGTTGGGGGCGAGCTAGTTCTGGCAAGTCGGCCGCTCCCGCCGTCACGCTGGCATAAGTCCGGCTTTCAGTAGCCTGGCGGAGCTCACGCACTTCACCCAAGAGCACTTCCATGCTCTCGGTTTGTGACTTGGCGTGAGCTTCGAAGAGACGGGTGGATTCGGGGCTGGTGAGGGTCTCCTTGAGCTGCCTGGCCAGCTCGGAGTTCTCCCTCAGCAGCGTCATGTGCTCCCCCAGCATTCTCTCCACCAGGCTCTGATCACCTTTGCATGTCTTCGTCGTCTGACTCGACGGCGGTTTGGCCAGCGTGTTTGAAGAAGAGGGCTCCGTCTCCTTTACGATTTGGTAAAGGCGGTCAAGGACGCTCACAACTCCGTTTTTTATGTCAGTTTTTAAGTTCCTAGAACTTGTGATGTAGTTTTTGCCCGTGACTAGTAGTGTCTTTGCTTCCGCTATACGGTTCGACAACTTAGAGGGGCTCGCCGTGATCTTCGCCGACTGCGTTAATGCAAAAAAACGTCGATGAAATGAGTTTTTTACTATTGCGTGTAAAAAATTCGTATGAAACGAATAAATTAAACGCTTTGAAGGGGTGCGCGCAAGCCCTGCGCACCTTACAAAACAATTTGGAAGAAAATTGGGCTGCTTTTGGAAAAGTTATTGCCGAAAAAGTTGAATTTTAAAAACTGAAAATTTTGAAATTGGTTTGTAACTTTGTTTTTTCTGTTTCAGGAGCAAAGCGGAGCACTCCAGGCGCGTCCAGGCGAGGTCCCGAGTCGACTGTATGCAATATATTTTGTCAAATGAAGAGTTACAAAACCAACTTTAGTCCGAAGTATGGAGGGCCTATGTAAACTTTTCTAAGTCGATGAAATGAGTTTTTTACTATTGCGTGTAAAAAATTCGTATGGTTAGGTTAGGTTAGGTTAGGTTAGGTTAGGTTAGGTTAGGTTAGGTTTTTTTTTTTTTTTTTTTTTTTTTTTCATCCTAC